>CM038680.1:385819510-386419510 GCA_021605205.1 Aegilops longissima
CCCACACCATTATCTTCTTCCCCGCTAACTTGTGGGCTTAACGGACCTTCCTTTCTTTGAGAAAGAGAAAGAAGAGAAAATAAAGTTATGGAGCCTTGTGGCTCGTTATTGCTTACCGGGTGTGGATGCTGCACAAAATGTCAGATAACTCATCCAAAAATGATGATGAAAGCATGAAGTTGACAAGTTGTGCGTAACACATGAGCTTTACTTATGCACGGGTCTCATGCCTCGCTTTGTACAAAGGATTACAAGCAACATCGGCAAGACTTGTATAAAGGTGGTTGCTGGAACAGGTTCCAAGAACCGCCGCTTCACGGGTAAAACTTACTTAAGATGTTCAATGTTCCGTGAGTTGCTCACCGAATGCCATCTTCGGTCTCAAGGCATGACAGCGCCAGCCTAGTGACTCGCTTCACCCGATAAGGGCCTTCCCACTTCGCATCAACTTGTTGGAATTCTTGGCGGACTGAACATGCCAAGAACAAGGTCGCTTTCCTCGAGACTTTCGCACTAACTCATGGCTATGGTAGCGACGCGAAAGCTTGTCGGGTAACGAGCAGCTCAGACAATGGCCTCAAGACGGTCCTCCTCAAGGAGCAGCGCCATCTTGTCGCAGCTGCTCTTGCTCAAGCTCATCATAAGCGAGTACTGAGGTGACCCAGATACGAGTTCCGTGGGGAGAACTGCCGCCTCCATAGACTAGAGCGAAGGTGTCCGCCGCTGGCTCGATTTACGCCGCCCTGATCGACCAAAGAACCACCGCAGCCTCAATCCAGTTTTTTCCGCGACTTGTACAGCCCGTCGAAAGTTCTGGTCTTGAGCTCCGCAGCACTTTAGCATTTTCCTCTCTCGCTGACCGCTGCTTCTCGGATGAGCAATGTAGCAAAGCAGACCTTGGCGCCAAGATCTTGGACGATCGCATGAAGGTGCGGTTTCAGGAACTGTGTGCCGTTGTCGGTGATGATCCTGTTAGGAATTCCAAAACGCAAACAATCAATCAAGAACTTGATCGCCGATCGTGGTTGCCACCTTCCTCATCGCTTCCACTTCCGCCACTTTGTGAACTTGTCGATTGCAACGCATAAGTACTCAAAGCCCCGACAGCTCGGGAAAGGGGCCGAGAATGTCGAGCCCCGCATCAAAATGGCCAGGATAAAGGGATCGTCCCGAGAGCTTGAGCTGGCTGGTGTATCTGCTTGAATGGAACCGCACGCTCACACTTGGTTACTTGTGCAGCTTGCATCCCGGAGGGCTGTCGGCCGAAGAAACCTTGCCGGAAAGCTTTGCGTGTAAGTGTTTTGCGCCAATGTGGTGACCACATATGCCTCCGCGTATCTCGCCAACAGCTTTCGCCCATCTTCCCGTGAATACACTTCAATTTCACACCGCTGAGTCTTCTTCTCAGACAGCGCGGTCGTCGACAAACGGGTACATACTTGACCCGCCGGGCTACTCTCTCCGCTTCTTCTTGCTCTTCGGAAGTTCTCCGTCTCAAGGAAATGGACAATCTGCTATGCCCATGCCGGAGCTTGTGGCTCGACAACAAGGACTAAAGGCACATATGTCGCCGTGGGAACATCCGCTTCTACGGCAAGAACTCGCGGCTCGCCGAGTTGATGTTCCCGGCAAGCTTGCCGGAGCAAAACTTGTCGGGAGCGCCCGCTTCAACGAAACAAACCTTAGGGCTTGTCGGAGCAGATCGCTCCTCAAGCTTTTGGTGTTGAGCTTGGGGATTCGCACGGCGGCTTCGGGAGCTCAGCCGGAAAGTAGTCACCAGAAATCAACTTCCTCTTCTTGTTCTGTCCAGCTTGATGGCGCATACTGGTTGAGTCAGCTTGAGCACAAAAATCCCTGGTTCCATGTGTAACTTGAGGCGGCGACTTTGACAGCCATCAAAGAATATCATTTTGAGCTCTTGAACATGTTCCATTTGTAGGTCGTCAAAGTGCTCTTCTAGCTTTCTCACTTCATCAACATAGGCTTCCATCAACGGACTCGATAATCTTTGTTTACTTGGCGGACGATAAGTCGCGAGTCACCCCCGACAATGAGCTTCTTGATCCCAAGGTCTACCACATCTCGAGACCGCAAGCAAACCTTCATACTCTGCAGATTGTTTGTTGCTTGCTCCTTGGGAAAGTGCATTTGGACTATGTACTTGAGGTGCTCTCCGGGTGCGATAAGCAAGACGCTCAAGACCGCGCCTTGCAGCGAGAAGGCACCATCAAAGTACATCAGCCACTTTTTGCTTGCTTCCTTGACGGGATGCTCATCTCGAATTTCTTCATCTTGTGCTACGCCCATTCTGCTATGAACTCGCCAATGCTCGCTTTTGATAGTTGAAGTGCTTTCAAACTTGAGGCCAAAGCTTGACAGTTCCAAAGGCCCACCGACAATCCTGCCTGCTGCTTCCGGATTTTGCAATATTCTCTTCAGGGAAAGCGAGTGACGACTATTATCTCATGTGCTTGGAAGTAATGGCGCAGCTTTCTCGAGGCCATGAGGAGGCCGAAAGCAATTTCTCACACCGAGTACCTTGACCTAGCCCCCCGCAGAAGGGAACCGACAAAGTAAATCGGGCGCTGCACCATCCTTTTCTCGCAGATCTTCTCGCACGCTCAAGCAGATCCATCCTTGTCGGGACCAGAGCTTGCCGGTGAAGCCCCTCGCTTGTCGCTGGATGCATCCGCCTTGGTTGTCGGCTCATCATCCGCCTCCCTTTCCGCTATTAACGCAGCACTAACCATTTGATTGGTTGCCGCTATATATAGCAGCAACTTCTTGTGGCCTAGGTGCGATAAGTATTGGAGTGGAGGACAGGTACTCTTTAAGTCCTCGCAGCGCAGCCTCCGCTTCGAGTCCATTTCATTGACCCGCTTTTTCAAAATCTTGAAAATGGCAGGGCTGCTCAGCAGACTCTAGAGATAAACTCGCCGAGAGCAGCCACGCAACCGCAAGTTCAGACATCCTTGACGCGCTTTGGTGCTTCAATCTGCTCAATGGCCTTGATCTTGTCGGATTGGCTTCAATTCCCTCGCTGAGACACGAAGAACCCGAGAAGCTTGCCGGAAGGGACTCCAAACACGCACTTCTCGGGTTGAGCTTGAGGTTGATCTTGCGCAGATTTGCAAAGGTCTCATCTAAATCTTGAACCAGAGTTGCTTTGTCCTTGCTTTTGACCACTATGTCATCCATGTAGGCTTTACATTTCGTGCATTTGCGCTCAAAAGCGCCATGGACTACTCTTGCAAACGTTGAACCAGCATTCTTAGCCCAAAAGGCATCCGTGACAAAACAAGATGTGCCACATGGGGTGATGAATGCGTTTTTCCTCATCCTCTTCTCGCCATGAAGATCTGATGATATCCTCGAGTATGCATCAAGAAATGAAAGCAAATCACATCCACCGTGGAGTCAATAATCTGTCGATGCGCTGCAAGGAAATGGGTCTTGGGACAAGCTTTATTAACATCCGTGAAGTCGATACAAAGTCTCCATTTCCCATTTGCCTTTGCATACAACTACAGGATTGGCCAACCACGAGGATGGAGCACCTCCGACAAGGCCTGCTGCTTCCAATTTCTTGATCTCTTCGCAATGAATTCTTGGCGCCCACCGCTCGCTTCTCGACTTTTCGCTTGACGGCCAGATGAGGACAGATAGCTAGGTGATGCTCAATTACTTTCCGAACACCGGGATGTCGACGGTTGCCATGCAAACACGCCGACGTTTCGCCTCGCAGGAAAGCAACGAAGCGCGCTTCCTATTTAGGGTCGAGAGTGGCACCGATGGTGAAGGTACCACCAAGTCGCCCTCCTTGGCGGCACCTTCTTGGTTTTTGGTGGAGCTGCAATCGCCTTTCTTGCACTTGCCGGTGGAGCTTGATGATGCGCTCCTCGACGGTAGCGCAGCACCAAGAGGTGCGCTTGCCGGAGGGCATCGAGCTCTTGCCGGACTTGGTCTTGGCTTTTCTTCCCCGGAGCTTCAAATGCAAGTGATTTGCTATTTGTTGCACTGCTGCCTCCCGTAAATCTTGTCGGCGCAGATAAGAGCATCCTTCTTGTCGCCATGGATGAAATGACACTTATCGGGCCCGCATCTTGAGTAAGTTGTATGCATAATGAGAGGCTGCCATGAACTTGGCGAGCTGATTTACCAAGTATCCCATTGTAAGGCAATGGAAAATCAGCAACGCCGAACGTGACCTCTCAGCCCTGAAGTTTAGCTCGCTGCCAAATGTTACCCGCAACGTGATCTTTCCTTCGCTTGCTCCTTCCCGGATTGATTCCTTGAATGTGCTAGTCTCTTCGAGCTCGCCGTCAGGATCCAAGCTTCGAGCACCGCGAGGAGATCAGGTTTGCCGCCCCGCCACAACTAGCATCTTGGTGACCTTGAGGTTGCGGATAGTTGGTGAGACCAACATCGGCAAGCACCCGACCGCAGTTATGCGATCCGGTGGTCCTCAATATCAAAGATGATAGGCGGTTGGACCATTTCGAGGCTTTGCGGACTTCTACGATGGTTCTCGCTGCATTGACTTCCCGCATCCACCGCTTGAGTTGGCGGTGTGAAGTATGCGCAGAACCACCGCCAACGCATAAGACCTCTCGTGGCTTTCTCGAACTCCTGCTCATCGGTCTCGCTGCCTTCCATATCTTCATCGCCGCTGCCGCCTTTCATCCTTGTCGCGCCGCTGGGAGGTCTGTCTCTTGCCGCTTGGCCTTGCCAAGGCCCTCCCCGCCGGTCGCTTGCTAACTCCTCCAAAGATCTTCCCGGGTTTCTCCTTGTCGCGCTGCTCGACTCAGCCTTCTCTGTTCAACAAGCTGCTCGACCTTCTTGCAGCTCGAGGTCATGGCCCTTGGTACGGTGGATCTTGCAAGATTACTTGTTGAGCTGTCCCCGCTTGTCGGCGGCCACACCTTGGGGCCGGTCAGCGCGAAACCTCCTTGCCGAGCCACCAACTTTGGCTTTTGGCGGCACCACCGCTGCCGGACCGCTCGACAACTAGCACATCTTTGCCCTTCTTCCTTCTCGTTGTTCCGTCCGCTCTTCTTAGCCGGAGCAGCCTCCTCACTATCGATCCCGCTTCAGATTCTCTCCTCGAGTCTCTCCTTCTTCAAAGACGCACACTTGTCGGCCAAGGCATACAGCTCATCGACGCCCTTGACTTTGCACATCGCCATCTCTTCCTCATCATGTGGTTCCGCACGCTTTTGATGAAACGCTACGATCACCGCGCAGGGTGGACATATGGGATGTTGTAGTGCACACGGCTGAATCTCCGAATGAACTTGTGCAAAGACTCTCCTTCCTTCCGGCGAAGCAGATGAAGGTCGCTTCTTGGCCATGAGGCTTGTGGTCACCGTGAAGGCGCCGACAAACCGATGGCATAGATCTGCCCAAGAGGATATGGAGTTGTCCGCAAGTGCATGAGCCAAGATCTCGACATTAGGCTTGAGTACCGGGAAGTAGTTGGCAGGATTTTGTCGCCTCGCCCCCCGCAGCTTGCACCGCGATGGTGTAGATGCCGAGGAACTCGACGGATGTGTCCCGCCATCGCATTTCTAGCACGCCCGCTTGAAATTCTTCTTGCGGGCCATCGACTTGCCGCAGCCTCACGAGTGAACGCAGGGCAACCTCATCACAGACGGCAAGTCGCCGTTCTTCGGCGCATGCATATCGACAGAGGGCTCAGCGCTGGTCGGATTGACGCCGCTTTCTTCGGGCGCCGATGCGAAGTTCGAAGGCCTTCTTGTTGCCGTTTGAAGAACTTGGCGCTGATCACGGCGAAGCTCGTGGATCCGGCGACGCGTGGAGTCGCTGCCAAGGTGGATCCGACGAGTTGGTGATCTTGGCCTTCTAGGTGGAGAGTGCATGGTGGTTGTACCTCACAGGTTTCGCCACCACTGCTCGTGTTTTGTCGCCATGCCGCGACAGCGATGTAGTTGGTTGCCGCGGAGTGTCGCTGTTGGCAAAGCCGTGAGACTTGATGGTGGCCTCCATTCGCCGACTTTGTCGGCTGTTGAGGGTAGTCTTGAGCGCTTGAGCTCTCGCCAAGGCTTCCGCTGGAGTGGTGGGTGGCAGCAGAACGGCGCGAGGAGCAGGATATGCTCGGACTTCTAACTATGTTAGAAGGAGCAGCATCCCGCCCAGCGACTGCATTTCGCTGCGCAAAGATGTCGGCGGCACGCTGGTCATGAGGGCCTCGTGATCCTCCCGCTCGGTCTTGATCCAACGAACGGTGGTATTGTGAATACCATGACGCTGCCGGTCCCGCTGCTCCCCGAGACGGGCGCGTGCATGTATGACGCCGAGGTCTGCGCTGCCTTGTCCTTGACTTGGCAGCATCATGAGCTCCCTCGTCGGGCGCCTGCTCTTCCGGCTGGTTCACCCCACCACCCATTTGCTCCGGTGGTGGCGGATCGACGTGAGGGTTCTCCGCCGCCAAGCCTTCTTCTTCGTGGCATGTTGATGAAGATGATGAAGATGTTGCTCGTGAACGCCGGATCAGGTTCACACAGCCTCGACGCTTCTACCGGCGCGCCAAAGATGTCGGGAAGTTGATCGACCCACTAACACCTATGGGATCGGGCGGACCGAGCCCTTTCGGTTCGGGTGGGGGCGGAGGTCGCACGTAAGAGCAGATCGAGGCGGCACACGAGCAGTTTACCCAGCTTCGAGCTCTCCGAGAGATAATACTTACCGCTGCTTGTCCGATTGTATTGTGTTCTTGCTAGAGAGCCATGGGAGCTACTGCACCTAGCATGAGTGTTTCGCTCAATGAGTCGAACCTCCCCACGCTGCGCATGGGCCTCCTTTTATATGCTAAAGGGTCACCAACAGTGTCAACGAGACAAGGGAAAAAAGGGAAAATGAGTTGCGGTTGGTACAGCTACTTGTACAGTTGTATTCTACCTAACTCGACGGCAAGGGACAAAAGCATTAAATGCCCGCCGATGTCGCCTAAACAAAGGCAACAGGACCGTCTGGGCGCCATCGCTGCCACGACGGCAATCTTGTCATTGCCACATCACAAGGCCGGGCTGGTCAAGACAGCCTCTTGACACGCTGCTACCGAATGGTCCCATGGAGACACGCTGGTGGATACTGAGCGGCGGTAAAGAGGAGTTGCTCGTCATGCAAGCGCTTTGCCGCGGCTGAATCCTTGTCGTCCCGAAGCTTGTCGCCATCGAGCCTTCCCGCAAGCTCCTCTTGCCGGGTCTTGTCTTTCGCGCCTTGAGAGGCCTTTCCCGCAAGCTCCTTTTGCCGGGCCTTGTCGCCTTTGGCTTAAATACTTTGTTCTTGAATGGCTCCAAAGGAACCATGGAGGACCTTGATTTATCACTGTGCAAGCCTTGCCGCTGGGTGTCAGAATCGCTGCGGCACGAAGTTCGATACTAGGGTACCCTACCTAGTACACCGACACGCACCTTGATCCAGACACCATTAAAAGGTTGTCAATGCTTCCTGCCCGGCTGAAGAGCTAAATAAATCTGCTGCTAGAACCGGTGCCATAAACACCTTAATCCGGCCAAAGCGCGGTGCCGGATTTTGATCCCGTTGAAGCGCCCAGGCTTCCCAAGCTTGAAGGAAGATGGGACAGAATTCAGCTAAGAGGATCTTCGAGCTATAAACCGAAGTGCGCCTTTGGCTTGTCGATTGGTTGAAGAGGCAATCGGTCTCACTATCAAGCCCAATACGATGGCTTAAAATAAACGAGTGCCTGCACCGATTCCTCAAGCGGAGAACCTTATTCCTCCAATTCGTAAGCATACTTATGCTCCCCGATATTGAACCGCCGTTGTTGATCAATGATGAAGCTGTATTCCAAGCATTAATGGGAATCGATCGAAAACTGTTGATTTCCAGCCACCGGTAGGGAATCGGTTGAAGCGCGCAGGATGACCCGCAACCATCGTGCCAAGTCGGGCGATCAAGCATGAACCGGAGGCCGGTTTACATTACTGCTTCCTTATGTTATGCAGAAAACAATTATCTTATCTCGGGCACCGTGTTGCCTTGTAATAGACTAGCTGCCACACTTTTTGTTGATATGCCTTCGCATATTTATTACAACTTATGCTTCCGCTGAATCACCAATGCTAAACCGTTGTCCTCAGAAAAAGCTTAAAACGCCATTGTGGTTGTATAACCAAAGCGGTCATCATATCTATGTATGTGAAATCAAAGATAATACCTTAGATTTAAACATATGATAAAATATGGGAATGTATGATACCTGCCATCGTGGGGCATGAAGTTGATGTGCCAATCTTGAAGCGGAGTTGTAAGAAACCCGCTCGCTCAAGGAGAAAACAGCTCCTTGTATATAGGGTCGGTTTATCGTAAACTGCTCCGGTTAAGATGAACACCGTGTTACTCCATAATAGGATGTTTATCAAAATCAAACCAGCAAAGTGTCTCCGGATGAAAACAAACCGTGTCCCATTAACCGACAATCAAATCGGTTTAATAATTGTCGTGTAAGAACACAACAAGAGAAATATGCAAAATAGAAACGAATTTCAAGCAAAGGCAAAGACAAAATCTTTATGTAAAAGAGGCTGCTTGAGCCGATCAAGTGGCATTACCATGATCGGACACTTACCAAGCCCCCGATAGGCGAGCTATGGTTCATGTCAGCCAGGTCCCCAAATGATGCAAAGGGCATTACGCCGATCAAGAGGTGTAGCGATGGTTCGAGTTCACCAAAGCCCTAAGTGATTCTGCGGGCCTTAGGTCGATCAAGAGGCGGATCGGTTCGTATATGACCAAGTCCCCAAGTGATTCCGTGGCTTTCGCTTATCAAAAGGTGTTGCATTGGTTCGACACCACCAAGCCCCCAAGTGACATGATATAAAGCTTTGTTAAAAGCTAACTCAAGGGGTAAACCGAGACCGCTTAAGATAAAAACTCCGCTTGACCACTCATGATGTAAAATAACAGAGACCCCGCTTAGCTAAGGCTCGTTTATTGTATTGATCATAATATATACATTGTCATAATATCTACATAAGTAGAGTCGATGGCTCAAATATAGTAGGGCCGAAGATAAGCTATGTTCCACGGCCTGTTGGTCTCCTCCTCTGATGTACGTGAGTATTTATGCTCTCAATATCAATCGATAGTACGAACCGCAGCAGATTCTGCCGACCACTTAAAGGTCCCTCCCAAGGTGGGGATAGCTTGTGCATATCACTGGTCTTGATGAGCCGGAGCACCAAATCTCCTTCTTAAAAGGTTCGGTTCTAACTCGGCGATCGTGATAGCGACGAAGATCCCGCCGTAGATCGCCGAACGGAGCTGCAATGTCACGCCCTCATCCAACAGGTCCAAAGCGCCTTGCCATGCTTCCTCGTTGTCCGCTTCAACATAAGCTGCTACACGAGGTGAATCATGACGGATATCATCGGGAGAACCGCCATTCAGAGACCATGAAGAACGGTGTATCATGTCGATCTGCTGGGTGTAATATTGATGCTCCATAATACGATGGTAACTCCTCAACCCAACAACCCAAGCTCGCTCACAAAGGAACCATAAGCCGGGTTTGATGCCTCAGAAGATCTCTTGGTTAGCTCTCTCTCGCTGGCCATTGACCGTGGGTGAGCCACTAATGAAACGCTGTCGATGTGCTCATGTTCACGTAACTCCTTCATAGCACCCTTAGACAGATTGGTACCATTATCAAGAATGATACTATGTGGAAAACCAAACCGTAAAATCACCTTTTAATGAATTGAACCGCGTGGCTGCATCACACTTGTCGACTGTGCCCGCTTCCACCCACTTTGTAAACTTGTCAACCGCCACCAAAAGGTGGGTCTTTTGTCCTTGGACCGCTTGAAAGGCCCAACCATATCCAGCCCCAAGTCGCAAACGGCCAAGTAATTGAATCATCTCAATTTTGAGCCGCACATGAGCTGCCTCGAGAACTTCCGACACCGCCACATCGCCTAACCAGGTCCTCCGTGATCAGCATGAGCAGTCAACCAATAGAAACCGTGATTTAAACGCCTTTAGCCACTAGAGATTTTGAGCCGCATGGTGACCACAATCTCCTTCGTGAATTTCGCGCAAGATTTCACAACCTTCCTCCAAATGACACACAACGTTGAAATGCTCCGACACATCGCAATGATGCAACTCGCCATTGACAATAGTCATGGACTTGGATCGCCGGATTATCTGTCTGGCTAGCGTCTCATCCTCTGGTAACTCGCCCCAGTTCATGTACACAAGATAAGGAACCGTCCAATCCGGAATGACATGCAGAGCCGCCACCAACTGAGCCTCCGGATCAGGAATAGCCAAATCCTCTTCACCAGGGAGCTTGACCGACGGGTTATGCAAGACATCCAAGAAGACATTAGGCAGGACCGGTTTACGCTGAGAGCCCAGCTGGCTTAAAGCGTCCGCCGCTTCGTTTTTCTGTCTGTCCACGTGATCCACCTCATATCCCTTGAAGTGGCCTGCAATAATATCCACCTCACAACGGTATGCTGCCATGAGCGGGTCCTTAAAATCCCAAGTACCAGACACTTGTTG
The DNA here is from genome assembly GCA_021605205.1 of Aegilops longissima. NCBI lineage: Eukaryota > Viridiplantae > Streptophyta > Magnoliopsida > Poales > Poaceae > Aegilops > Aegilops longissima. The sequence goes on from CM038680.1 coordinate 385,830,062, forward strand.
GGCCACCAGGTCCGATTCACCGAAGCACTTAACTCGGCTGAGATTCATCTCCTTAGCCATCCGGAGACCATGGAGTAAAGTCAGACTCAGCTGCATTGTTAGTACAAGGGAACATTAAGCGGAGAACATAATGTAACTTATCACCTCGGGGAAGTTAATACGACTCCAATTTCGAGCCTCCAATTTCGGACCCATCAAAATGAATAGCCCAATAGGTGTGATCCGCTTTTCTTCAGTGCTTTTAGTTCCTCCAATCATTGATGAAATCCACAAGTGCTTGAGACTTGATCGCCCCGAGGCACGATTTCAAACCGTGTGGCCCAAGCTCTATAGCCCACTTGGCAATCCGCCAGCTTGCCTCCCCTGTTTTGAATTATATCTCCCAAAGGAGCAGAGTTGACCATCGTGATGGGATGTCCTCGAAGTATTGCTTAAGCTTCCGCTTGCCATGAAAACTCCATACACCAGCTTCTGCCAATGCGGGTATCTTTGCTTGGCCTCAATAAGCACCTCGCTGATATAGTAAACCGGACGCTGAACCGGATATTCCATGCCCGCCTCCTTGTGCTCTACCACAATAGCTACGCTGACTGCACGAGCATTAGCTGCCACATATAGTAGCAATGGTTCTATGTCAATCGGAGCAGCAAGAACAGGCGGATTGGTGAGCTGCCGCTTTAAGTCCTCCATTGCTTTATCGCCGCCGACCTGCATAAAGGGATCTACTTGCTTCAAAGATCTCGATACAAAGGATCGCTTTCTCACCGAGGCGGCCGATAAACCGGCTCAACGCGGCAATCCGGCCTGCCAAGCGCTGGACATCATTGATACATTTTGGTTTAGCTAGGGAGGTGATGGCTGTGATCTTCTCCGGATTAGCCTCAATTCCCCGCTGGACAAAGCAGAAACCCAATAACTTGCTCCGCCGTACACCAAAACACACTTGGCCGGGTTGAGCATCATCTTGTACGTTCGTAGGTTATCAAAGGTTTCCTTCAAATCATCAACCAGAGTCTCCTTCTCCCTTGACTTAACCACAATATCATCCACATAGGCATGTACATTACGGCCAATCTGCTTATGAAGGCAATTTTGTACACACCGTTGATAAGATGCCTGGGCACTCTTGAGCCCAAAGGGCATATATACATAGCAGAAGGCTCCAAAGGGAGTTATGAACGCTGTCTTCTCATGGTCCTTAACTGCCATCTTGATCTGATGATAACCAGAATATGCATCCAGAAAACTCAAACGCTCACAACCCGCCATAGCATAAATAATCTGATCGATGCGGGGGAGGGCAAAAGGATCTCGCGGACAAGCCTTGTTAAGATCTATGTAATCCACACACATGCCCTGTGTGCCGCTTTTTCTTAAGGACCAGACCGGATTAGCCAGCCATTCAGATGGAACACTTCAACAATAAAGCTAGCCGCTAAGAGCCCGCCACCTCCTCTCCAATAGCTTTGCGCCTTTCTTCGTTGAACCGGCGAGAAACTGCTTCATCGGTTTGTACTTAGGATCAACATTAAGAGTGTGCTCACGAAGTTCCCTCGGTACACCCGCATGTCGAAGGCTTCCATGCAAAATGTCCCGATTCTCACGGATGAACTCGATGAGCGCTTCCTATTTCGGATCCAAGTTGGTATCGATACTAAACTGCTTGGACGAGTCACCAGGTACGAAGTCAACAAGCTTAGTATCAGCTGCCGATTTGAACTTTAGAGCAGGATCATGCTCTGTGGTTGGCTTCTTCAACGGAGTCATGTCTGTCGGATAAACATTATCCTTGTAGTACTTCAACTCTTTCGTGGCACAAACCGACTCTTCATAGGCCGCATCACATTCTTCACACTCCAAGGCAATCTTGCGACTTCCATGAACGGTTATGATCCCCTTGTCACCCGGCATCTTGAGCTGCAGATAAATATAACAGGGTCGTGCCATAAACTTGGCATAAGCCGGCCACCCAAATAAAGCGTGGTACGGGCTCCGGATCTTCACCACCTCAAAAATCAATGTTTCTGACCTGGAATTATGATCATCTCCAAAGGCCACCTCCAGAGCTATCTTGCCAATGGGATATGCTGACTTACCAGGTACCACACCATGGAATACCGTATTGGACGGTTTAAGATTCTTGTCTGTTAGCCCCATACGGCGGAAGGTCTAATAGTATAAGATATTAATGCTGCTGTAGCGACCTGACCCAAAACCGGTCAAATCTCGTGGTCTGCATTCATCCCAAGATCATGCCGTACTCACAAGACATCGATAAAGTAATCAAAGTTCAATCACACCTGAATATCATTAATCGATTCTCATATTGAGTCTTTATTACAAGGGAATAAATTCGCTCAAGGCCAACTCATGAGAAATAAACTAAAATGCTGCGGAAGCCGAAGGTAAGCGAGTCCATCCGACTCCAAAGGGCAATCGCTAAGCGCTGAGCGTAGCCTCACTCCCCGATCGAATATATCTCGCAACATAATACGCTGGTAGCCATGTAGGTCAGCTTTTGGAATAAGTCGGCAAGTCGAAGAATAACAATAATAAAGTTACTAACTCTATATGCATTTTGGTGTGGAGCTCTAAGTCTCATCATTTTGCGAAAAGCCAATTTTATCCTACTACAAAGGACTTATTTGCAAATTACTACAAATTGTTGGTAGTTATTGAGATGGTTCCGCCAACCAATATCTCGCTCCCAAATTATTATTAAGTCATAAACCCATCAAATTAATCCATTAGTTTTAGTGTTGAGATATCCGAATACTTCCAAGGTCCAGATGCTCAAATGTCCGTGAATCGGGACACGGCTAATCGATTAGGTTATAACACTGCAGAGGTTTCATGACTTTCCCCGCAAGAATCATTCCTCCTTTAAAGTCTTCGACTTCATGGTGTTTGAAGACGGACGAATGAAACAGTGGTCTTCCAAAGAGTTCTTCCGCCACCGCCGGTACCCATCCAATCCTACCGCTCGCCTACTTCTCGTAGTACCGCCCAGCCAGCTTCACTACAAGGGTCAACCCAGCCAGAGCCCATAATGGCTTGCGGCTGCATGTAAGCTTCCGGTGGGGTATCCATCCTCCTCTTTGTGGCTGGGTGAAGCTCCGCAGGATGTCATGGCGCTTCTCCATGCATCCCGCCACCACTGGTGCTCCAGGTGCCCACAACCGCCCTCCACCCAAGAGTGATTTTTCAAGTCCATCTTGATCATTGTAGTCCATGGGTTGTCATCATCATTGACTCTCACATCTTGCTTATGAATTTCACTCATCCCAAATCCCGCCTACGAGCATAGCAAAATAACTACTACGCCCCGGTCATGGTAACAAGGAATTGGTTCATCCTACCACATGATACTACTCAAGTTTAATGACTTCAAGATTTCACTACTGCATGCAATGGTGGGTGGTGACAACTACTAATGCACAAAACCTAGGTAATGGAATAACATGATCAAAACTTGCCTTGTCGATGATCCTCGAAGCTAAAGAGTCGAGTAGCAAGCTTCAGACTCGAACTCTACCGAGACAAACAATAACATAATAAGCACAAAGCAAGAGGATCACACAAGATAACAAAAGTAACATAGCACAACAAAACAATCAAAACCAAATCAAAAGGAAAACTCAAAGAAATCAAATTCAAAGTTTTTCCATATTCCAACAATAACAAAAATAGTTTTATATAACAAAATTCCCTAATATAACCTAATCATGGTTTTGGGTTAACTTAATGAAAAGGATTAACTAAGCAACTAGGAGCAAAAAGAATTAATTAAATAGCTATTATAAAACTCACTTTAGGCCTAATCCAATTTCTATTAGAAAATTAATTTAAAACTTTTATTAATTATAAATAAAAGTTCATCTAATGGAGTGACAGAAACTAACCTAGAATAACTAATCACAAGTTAAAAATAAATTAATTTACTAATTAATTAATTAGGAAAACAGAACTAATCAATTAATTAGGATTAATAGGATTCTGCCTAGAATTAATTATTTATTAATCCTAAAATACCAAAGTTAATTTCTAGGGTTTGGCAATATCAAAATAAAGTGATGGCAAAAAGAATCATGCAAAAATAATTTTTCTAACTAAAACTATAGTAGATTTGCTATTCTGACTAAAACAATATTAAAGCATTTTTAATTATTTTTAACATAGCTAAATATATGTTTTTCAGAAACTACATAAAATTTGAAATCCAACAAAAAAGAATCACTCAAAAATATTAAACAGAATAAAAGATATACATTTTTGAAATTTGAAACAAATCGCTAAAACAGAAAATCAAAATAAAAAGAAAAGGCCTAATGGGCCTAAATCAGGCACTAGGCGAGTTTAGTCTAAACGGGCCTAGGGTTAACTAAAACGAACCGCCTAAATAAATAAAACCTAACTAAAATAAAAACCGCTCGGCCGGCCGGTTTTCTAATAAAACATATTCTTCTGGGGTTCTAATCGTGGTCGAGGTCTACGATCGGACGGGGAGGGTGTTGCCGGGACTCACCGGACTCGACGGCGGGCGGGCGGCGGGCGAGAGTGCCCGAGGCGTTGGGATCGCCGGCGAGCTCCGCGAGTCGTCGGGAGACGCGCACGAGCACGGGAGGGTTCGTGGTGTCTGGGAAGGTCGGGTGCACCTGTATGGCGACGGCGACGGTTTTGGCGGGGTGGCGAGCTCGGTGCTCCGTGAGCTCTGGAGGGGAAGGAGAGGGGTTCGGCGAGGCTAGGGGGAATGGGTGCGGATCCTCCGCTTTTATAGCCAGGGGTCGGGCGAGGGGCGGAAGGGCATCGGGCGATCGGGATCTCCGGATTCTTCGATCCGTGGATCTCCCGCGAGCTGCTGCTTGGGCGAGGGGAAGACGACGGGGGGTCCCACCGGTCAGCGAGGAGAGAGGGGAGGTTTGGCGGTCGATCAAACCTGGGAGGTTCGGGCGAGGGGGGGCGGGCGGTCGGCTGGCTGGCCTGCTGGTTTTAGGGCCGGGCCGGCTTGGGCCAAAGGCTGGGTGGGGTGAGGCGGCACTGGCTGGGCCTGGGTGGCTCGGCCGGGCGCCTGGTCTTTTTTTTTTTTTTTTTTATAAAACAAAACAAAAATAAAACCTAAACTATAAATATTTTATATAGGTATATATATACCAAAATGATCGGGAATATTCCTTTCATTTGAACATTTTTCCAAAGGCAAAATCCAAACTTTATGAAAATCCATTTTTCTCAAATTCAAATAAAATTTCAGATTTGAATCCAATTCTTTTGGCATTGTTTCCTCTGATATTTTTTGGAGTGTCATGTTTGCTCCTCTCATACTTTTGATCAAGTATTTATCAGGCTTAGTTTTTGAATTGTTTCCCACATGCCAAAGTTTGGAATTCAAATTCAAATAACTCTGAAACTTCAAATGGCATTCAAATTCAAACAGGATGCATAGGATGCTTATCTATAATTGTAAAACATTCCAAATAGGGAATTTGGGATGTTACAGCTGCTTCCTCCATCCATAAGCACCTTGGTGAACTTATAACCTCCCACCGAGGTGCCACCACTAACGCTAGCTGAACCCGGATTGTCAACCCGGGAGGGTGATCTCTCTCGCCCATATGATTGGCTGTTCGACCAGCGAATAACGAGGCATGGCCGCTCAACAGAATTCACTACTCGCCAGAAGCTTCCGGTCTCGCTTTGTCTAAGCTTAGTGGTGAATACATGATATTGCCCGCTATTCAATCGCTTGGATTGCTCGATAGTCTCGATCGCTGCTGGTTGTAACCACCCTGGCTATTTTGATTATTTTGATTGTTATGTCCACCCTAATCGCCATCAAGCCTCGAACCGCATTTCTCCACCGTGACTCGCCCATGGAATCCGGATCCCGAGCCACCACCGATCCATGATCATATCGAAAGCATTAGAATTTTTGAACTCCTGCATGATATAGCAATCCTTCCAAAGGTGGTTATCGGCGCCTCCTTCGTCCCGTGCTTTGGACAGGTTGATTTAATAGATAAGTCAGCGGTCCAGGTTGGGGTTTGTAGCTCCACCGCGATTCGGGCGGTTTACCCTTCCGTCGCTGGCCCTCTCCTCGCCGCTAGTATTAGCCACAAAATCCATGCTGCCATCCGCTTACGCTTGCCTCTCATACTATGACCCGCCGTGTTGTGTTACTCGCCTTGAGTTGTTGTTCTTCTTTCCTTCCATGTCTTGTCATCATCGACTCGGATCCTTGGTACTATCGTAATCAGCATACTTCACTAACGCAGTCATGAGGGTCCCCATATCGTTACAATGGCGCTTCATCCGCCCCAATTTCAACTTCAGAGGTTTAAACCGCAGTTGCTTTCAAGGTTATAACCATGAGTCGGCGTTGATACGGTCCGATGAGTGCAAATTTCAAACTCGGCGCACTCCAGCGGGTTGTTGACTCTCCTTCCTCCCGGACACAGCCGCTAAGTCCACTATTGACATGGGCTGCTTACATGTATACTTGAAATTCTGGATAAACAGGCTCTAACTAGGCCCATGAACTGATAGAATTGGCTGGTAAGCTCTTTAACCAAATACGGATGTCCTTCAAGCATCATGGTGAGATACTTTGCAAACGCCGCTCATCTACGCCAAGCATCTCCATGGCCATCTCATAGCTCTCACCCATGTTTCCGGAGACAAATCGGCCGTAATTTGGCACCTTGCGCTGGCCCTTGAAATCCTTGGCAGGCGCACATTGCGTGAAGCGGGACAAGACAAGGCACTCCCTAAAGGACTAGAAGTAACTCCCGGCTCGATAGAGGTGGTTGACTAATCGGCGTAAGTCGACGAGCCTCATGTTGCGCTGCTAACTCGGCATCCTTCGCTCGGCCCGTCCACCACTTCGAGCATCACCCGCCGGGTTATTGCCACGGGCGCTTCACGGTTCCGCATTCCTGGATACGGCCGTTCATCCATCCGCCTAATGTAACTCGCTTGGACGGGGTGGAATGAATTCGTCACGGCTATATGAATATGCTTCTCGCTGAACCAAGGTTGTTCAATAAGTTCTTAACCCACAGATTCCACCGCTATGGAGAATCACCTTCAATCGATGGCCTCCAGCCGTGAAGCGGCGGCGATAAGATTGTCCATTGATTGGAATAATGACCGGAGGTGTCCGGACAGGCCGAGGCACGATATTATTCTGCCGAGGCGGCTCCATTAGGCGAGGCTGAACCGGCGCAACCAGCCCAGTGCCTCCGCCCGTTTATCACTGGCGGGTTATTAGTCCCTCGCCCCGGGTATTAAAGAGGTTTTGGCATCGAAACCGCCGGCAAAGTAGACCGATGCCTTTTCGTGACTTCATGCGACACGCTCGTCCAAAGATAAGCATATAGGCTCACAGATCCAAAGCGGCCCTCTCGCGCCATCCCGTTGTTCTCGGTTGCTAGGTCGGCTTTGGCCTCGAGTGATCTGTTCTCACCTTTGCACTTCCGCTAGGGCGCCCTGATCCGCCGGTTAGCCTCCGCCATAAGCACGCTAACGATCAAACAGATCGATAAAACTTGAGCTGGCGGGGCATGTGGCCTTCCGCCCGCCGCTCACGACCCGAGAACATTGCTGCTGCGGTCAAGAGTGTACCGCCATGAATATCCCAACCCGGTTGGGCAGATCAGAGGGGTCCGAATATCGTACCATCGGAACAGCCCCAATCCGCCGCCTTGTAGCTGATACGATGATTCGTTTCTCCGGCCGAGGACTCGCCGAATAAACGACGGTCTCGCTACCGATTCCGATCCACCTCATATTCTCCGCCGCGGATGACTCCTACAAAGGCACGCTTCATGGCCGGTTTACCTCGGGCAGATCTCGCGACGCTGAGCTGCTTTCGACAAGATCGGTGCGATGTCCGCTCAGGCCCGTTCACCGATATTGCCAATGAAGACGTATGCTACCAAAGGGGACCCGCACCAGACTCAATCGAGCCGCCTGGGCCCCAGCCTGAATCGCCGATGTAGAGCTTGCCGCGACGACTCTTGGTCATCCGCCCACAACAGAACTCCCTTGAGTCCTTCAAGTTGCACTCCAAGAACTTGAAACCATCATGCGATAGCCCCACGGTGGGCGCCAACTGTCGTGGTTTTGTCACGGCAGATGTCCTCATGAAAGGACTTAGTCATGGAGCCATCGCTACGGGTTAGCTTAAAGGGGTTAAAGCGGACACAAGGACGCAGGAGAGTTTATACTAGTTCGGCCCCTTCGATGAAGGTAAAAGCCTACGTCTAGTTGTGATGGAATTGATGGGGGTTCGATGACTAGGGAGCAAACAAGCTTCGCCTAAGTCTCGAGTTGTTGTCTGTTGTCCTGAATCGCCTCCGGGTCGTCCCCTTATATACATGGGTGGTGCCGGTCGGTTCACAGAGTCCCGACGCCGGTTTATAGATGTATCCGGCTCGGTCTCTCCTATTCCTAACTTACAATACAAGTTACATACCCACGCCGGTTTACGGCTATAGGCCTTAAACCGGCTATGGGCCTCAAGCTCTCATCTGCCTACTTGGGCTTTAATATACTCAACTCATCGATGAAGTTAACTCGGCCTGTCTCGGCCGGTTTACGCCCAAAGAGTAATATCCCCAACAGTCCCGAATCGCAAGGCCTAGGCGGATGGTAACAGGAGACAAGGGACACGATGTTTTTACCTGTGTTCGGGCCCTCTCGATGGAGGTAAAACCCTACTCCTGCTTGATTAATATTGATGATATGGGTAGTACAAGAGTAGATCTACCACGAGATCGAGAGGCTAAACTCTAGAAGCTAGCCTATGGTATGATTGTTGTTCGCCCCACGGATTAAAACCCTCCCGTTTATATAGACACCGGAGGGGTTAGGGTTACATAGAGTCGACACAAATGGGAGGAGATCTACATATCCGATCGCCAAGCTTGCCTTCCAAAGTCCCATCCGACACGGGACTAAGTCTTCAATCTTGTATCTTCATAGTCCAGAGTCCGCCAAAGGTTATAGTCCGCCATCCGACACCCCCTAATCCAGACTCCTCTGGGCTTGATTCTTGATGGATCAATACCCATTTTACGATAAAGGTCCTGATAAAGTAGCTTATCACTACCGCCCGCCCATTAGGACTCGCGTGAGGTGGAATCACGATAATTGATCAAGGACCAATTCGGCCGAACCTCCATGACGGATACTGGTCGGATGGTCTCTGCGATCGAAAGTGATCGGACAGGCTGACCATGGGTTAAATTTTGGGGTGACTGGCTCTATTGCATAGACGTCCCTTAATGCGCGCTTGCTCTCCCGCTTAGGGATATGAGTAACATAGATTATATTCACCGTTTTTACCTCAGGGGGAAATTTCTTTGTCCCCCTGTGTTCAGCGGGCGAGGCTCTTCATCATCGTCCTTGCTGGGTGGCCCTTTCCCCTTATGTTTGGTGTTTAGCTTACCGGCCAGCTTAAAGGCCCAACAATTTCTGTTGGTGTAATTGGCAGGCTTGTCAGGGGTGCCATGAATCTGGCAAGGCCTATCGAGTATTCTGTCCAAACTGGATGGACCATCTTTGTTTCCTTTGAATGGCTTCTTCCTCTAAACGGGTTTAGAGCCACTCAATCCGCTGCCGACCGCCTATCTTTGGTATCTTCGTTGTTGCTTCGACGCTTGTGTTTGTTGCGTCGTGGCTTGCCGTTGCCATCTCTAGCTTCGGAGGTGCCAGGGTTGCTAGTGATGTTGTTTCTACGAGCGAGCCAGCTGTCTTCTCCCGCGCAAAAGCGGGTCATAAGTGCGGTAAGGGCTGCCATGGACTTCAGTTTTTCTTGGCCGAGGTGTCGGGCGAGCCACTCGTCCCGGACGCCGTGTTTCAAGGCTGCGAGGGCTTCAGCGTCCGGACAATCCACAATTTGGTTCTTTTTAATTAAGAACCTAGTCCAGAGCTTCCGCGCTGATTCTCCGGGTTGCTGGACTATATGACTAAGGTCATCAGCGTCTGGAGGCCGAACATATGTACCTTGGAAGTTATCTCTAAAGGCATCTTCCAAATCTTCCCAGCTACCAATAGAGTTTTCTGGGAGGCTGTTTAACCAGTGTTGTGCTAGTCCCTTGAGTCTTAGCGGGAGGTACTTAATGGCATGGCGATCATCACCGCGGGCCATGTGGATATCGAGAAGAAAATCTTCAATCCAAACTGCGGGATCTATCGTTCCATCGTATGATTCAATGTTCACGGGTTTAAACCCTTCTGGGAACTGGTGCTCCATTACCTCACCGGTGAAGCATAGGGGGTGTGCGGCACCTCTGTATCGGGCGACGTCATGACGCAATTCGGATGAAGTCTGTATGCGGTTTTCGGCCCGAGTGAGGTTGTGCCTGCCGCGCTAGGACCGATGGCCGTCTTCTCGCGTTGAGCTCACCTCTCCAACCATAGATCGATCTCGCCGCCTGCTCTATTGTCCGTGTCCCGCCGTAGGTCGAGGTGTATCATGGAGCCGCTGCTCTCCGCTCTACGGCGAGGTGGTACGGATTGGTGTTCGCGAGGTGGCCACTTTATCTCGGCCCACGGGCGGTCGGTCCGGTTCATCAGCATGGTTGTATCTTGACGGTATGGGCTCAACGGCCTCGCTGCCGACCAGTGCAAGTCGCCGACGCTCAAATAACTCTTTATTGGGCATTGAAGGTCGATTTTCGCAGCCGTGACTTGGGTCCATCTGCGTTGAGTGTATCTCGCTGCTTGGAGCTGTTGTTGCTTTTTTAGGCTTCGCATGGCGATTAGTGGCGCTTAAAGCGCCTCGCTCGATGATACATCTCCAATGTATCTATAATTTTTATTGTTCCATGCTATCATATTATCTGTTTTGGATGTTTAATGGGCTTTAATATGCTCTTTATATTATTTTTGGGACTAACCTATTAACCAAGGCCCGCCCAGCTTCGCTTTTTTTGTCTATTTCAGTGTTTTGCAGAAAAGGAATACCAAACGAAATCCAAATGGAATGAAACCTTCACGATGATCTTTCTTGGAACAAACGCAATCCAGAAGACTTGGAGTTGAAGTCCGGAACCCCGCGAGGCGGCCATGAGGTAGGAGGGCGCGCCCAGGGGGGTAGGCGCGCCCCCACTCTCGTGGGCCCTACGGAGCTCCACCGGCGTACTTCTTTCGCCTATATATACTCTTATACCCTAAAAACATCAGGGGGAGCCACGAAACCACTCTTCCACCACCGTAACCTTCTGTACCCGTGAGATCCCATCTTGGGGCCTTTTCCGGCGATCTGCCGGAGGGGGAATCGATCATGGAGGCTTCTACATCAACACCATAGCCTCTCCGATGATGTGTGAGTAGTTTACGACAAACCTTCGGGTCCATAGTTATTAGCTAGATGTCTTCTTCTCTCTCCTTGGTTCTCAACACAAAGTTCTATTCGATGTTCTTGGAGATCTATTTGATGTAATACTCTTTTGCTGTGTGTTTGCCGAGATCCGATGAATTGTGGATTTATGATCAAGTTTATCTATGAATAGTATTTGGTTCTTCTCTGAATTATTATATGCATGATTTGATATCTTTGCAAGTCTCTTCAATTATCGGTTTAGTTTGGCCTACTAGATTGATCTTTCTTGCAATGGGAGAAGTGCTTAGCTTTGGGTTCAATCTTATGTGTCCTTTCCCTGCTGATAGTAGGGACAACAAGGCAAGTATTGTATTGTTGCCATCAAGGATAAAAAGATGGGGTTTATATCATATTGTTTGAGTTTATCCTCTACATCATGTCATCTTGCTTTATCGCATTACTCAGTTCTTATGAACTGAATACTCTAGATGCATGTTGGATAGCGGTCGATGTGTGGAGTAATAGTAGTAGATGCGTAATTGTTTCGGTCTACTTGACACGGACGTGATGTTTATATTCATGATCATGCCTAGATATTCATGATCATACATGTCACTCTTGATTCATTGCCCATCCTGCACATCACGAGGCACTCATATAGAGTCATATTTTGTTCTAGTATCGAGTTGTAATCCTTGACTCGTGAATAAATAGAAGTGTGATGATTTTTTATTGTTCCATGCTATTATATTATCTGTTTTGGATGTTTAATGGACTTTAATATGCTCTTTTATATTATATTTGGGACTAACCTATTAACCGAAGGCCTAGTGCTAGTTTTTGTTTTTTTGCCTATTTCAGTGTTCTACAGAAAAGGAATACCAAACGGAATGAAACCTTCGCGATGATCTTTCTTGGAACAAATGCAATCCAGAAGACTTGGAGTAGAAGTCTGTTACTCCGCGAGGCGGCCACGAGGTAGGAGGGCGCTCCCATGTGGGTAGGTGTGCCCCCACCCTTGTGGGCCCCACGGAGCTCCACCGACGTACTTCTTTCACCTATATATACTCTTATACCCTAAAAACGTCAGGGGGAGCCACGAAACCACTTTTCCACTGCCGCAACCTTCTGTGCCCATGAGATCCCATCTTGGGGCCTTTTCAGGCGATCTGCCGGAGGGGGAATCGATCACGGAGGGCTTATACATCAACACCTTAGCCTCTCCGATGATGTGTGAGTAGTTTACCACGACCTTCGGGTACATAGTTATTAGCTATATGGCTTCTTCTCTCTCTTTGGTTCTCAATACAAGTTCTCCTCGACATTCTTGGAGATCTATTCGATGTAATACTCTTTTGTGGTGTGTTTGCCGAGATCCGATGAATTGTGGATTTTTGATCAAGTTTATCTATGAATAATATTTGGTTCTTCTCTGAATTATTATATGCATGATTTGATATCTTTGCAAGTCTCTTCGAATTATCGATTTAGTTTGGCCTACTAGATTGATTTTTCATGCAATGGGAGAAGTGCTTAGCTTTGGGTTCAATCTTGCAGTGTCGTTTCCCGGTGACAGTAGGGGCAGAAAGGCAAGTATTGTATTGTTGCCATCAAGGATAAAAAGATGGGGTTTATATCATATTGCTTGAGTTTATCCCTCTACATCATGTCATCTTGCTTAATGCATTACTCTGTTCTTATGAACTTAATACTCTAGATGCTTGCTGGACAGCGGTCGATGTGTGGAGTAATAGTAGTAGATGCGTAATCATTTCGTCTACTTGACACGTACGTGATGCCTATATTCATGATCATGCCTAGATATTCTCATAACTATGCGCTTTTCTATCAATTGCTCGGCAGCAATTTGTTCACCCACCGTAATATATGCTATCTTGAGAGAAGCCACTAGTGAAACCTATGGGCCCCGGTCTCTTTCTTATTATATTGCATCTCTTTTATTTACATCACATCTCGTTTTAATATTTTGCAACCTTTACTTTCCAATCTATACAACAAAAATACAAGAATATTTATCTTATTATCTTTATTAGATCTCACATTAGCGAGTGACCGTGACGGGATTGAGAGCCCCTTTATCGCGTTGGTTGCAAGGTTCTTGATTGTTTGTGCAGGTACTAGGAGACTTGTGTGTTATCTCCTACTGGATTGATACCTTGGTTCTCAAAAACTGAGGGAAATACTTACGCTACTTTGCTGCATCACCCTTTCCTCTTTAAGGGAAAACCAACGCATGCTCAAGAGGTAGCACTCGAGTGGTTCCTCTGGTACGATGAAGTGTTTGTCGCCGAGGCTCACATCATCCTCGGAGATTGGTACATAGTTACTATCCTCCGATTCCTTGTTCCCAACTGGATCATTAGGGTTAACTTGCCCATCCTCCCAATCATCCTGTTCGGATGTTGGCTCGACAGGGGCTTCGGGGTCTTCGGCGTTCTCCGGAGTGTTATTATCTCCGGTCCCGGTATTGTTGTCTTTTTCACGACCCGATTTTGAGCGGCGCCACTAACATCGACGCTTTGGAGGTGCTTCAGCAGGCTTGTCCTCAACCGGATCCTTCCTGCCGTAGTCGTCATCCTCTTTGGGTGTGTCCACCATATACACGTTATATGTGGAGGTGGTCGTCCAACGTCCGGTAAACGACGGGTCTTGGCCTTGTTCGTCTCTGGCATCGTCGTCCAAGCCATCGATGTCTTCGGAGGCATAGTCCAGAATGTCGGTTAAGTCTTCGACAGTGGCTATGAGTGGGTGGTGGGTAGGACGTAAAATTCCCCGCTCTCAGCCCCTAGTCCGGGTTGGGCGTAGTCCGAAAGTGATTCCTCTATGATAGCGAGGGATCGCATTAAGTCCAGGGCCTCGTTTAAGAGCGAGGTTTGGACGTGGAAACCAAAGTCCGCGGGGCTGGCCGGGGTGAAAGCCTCCTGGCCCTACCGACTTCGAGAGCTCAGATCTGGATTCCGGGGTCGAGTCCGGCCTTTCAATGATAGGGGGAACCTGGACTGGTTCTGAGTTTGTCATGGACACGATTGCCTCCGGATCCTCGATAATGCGGTTTGCAACGAAGAGTCCGGTGGGATCCATACTCCTATCTTTGGACCTGATGGTCTGCTCCAGATCTAAGGCAGACCGATGGTCGAGGTTGTGAACCCTTTGAAAATCAAGTCTCCTCGGATATCAGTGATATAGTTTAGGTTCCCGAAACTAATCTGGTGACCAGGGGCGTCGATGTCGATCTGTTCAAGGTGGCCAATCGAGTTGGCACACAAAGGCGGTCAGCCGAATACTTAAAATTTGGCCGAGGAAAGTTTCCAAAACAAAGATCATTGTAGATGATCGATCGAGCCACCGAACCTTCGCCGACGCACAGCGGAACTCTCAATGAAAGCACCAATGTTGATGTCAAACCGCCAATCTCGGATTGGGGTCCCGAACTATGCGTCTGAGGATCAAAGGTAACAAGAGACAGGGGACACGATGTTTACCCAGGTTCGGGCCCTCTTGATGGAGGTAATACCCTACTTCCTGCTTGATTGACTTAGACAAGTATAGGGGTTACAAGAGTTGATCTACCTCAAGATCGTAATGGCTAAACCCTAGATATCTAGCTTGTATGATTATGATTGCCTCTGCGGACAAAGTCGGTTTGCAGAGAAAGGAAACTTCATATCTGAACGCCAAGCTTGTCATCCACGCAAAGGAGAGTCCCATCCTGACACGGGGGAAGGCCTTCTATCTTGTATCTTCACGGCCTATCTGTCTGGCCCATGTCACATAGCCCGAACGCCTGGGACCCCCTAATCTAGGACTCCCTCGCCTATCGATACTCGTTACACATGAGGTAACCCCCACATCCTTTGTCAAAATAAACAACTCCCCGATCAATGCATTTCACTGTTTCGTGCAATGTACGGGCACCTTACTATATACTAGTACGACCATAAATTTAACTAACATTATAAATAGTACGAAAATGCTCATGCATGTCACCAAAAATTAGATCATTGAAAACTATGTTCAAATACGAATCCAATGATATAGTTTTTGTTGACATGCACTAACATTTTGTTAGTTAAATCTTCAGTCAAATTCAATAGGGGACTAATAAACCACGCCCGGGGTAGTACTAGTGTGGAGGGCTGCGCTGCACGGGAGTCTCACCCCGCTCGTGGCACGGCAGCAAAGCCGTCATATCACAAAACCCCACCACCCTGAGTAATAAGTGGCCTGGTAAAATAAATGGACAAGCAACCATCACATCCCTCCGTCTTTTTTGCATTTCATCTCTCTGCATTTACTATCTCCGGTTCATCTCGCACACTTGATCCCTAGCTACTACTCCTGGTATCCCTAGCTACTACTCCTAGTATGCCTAGCTACTACTCCTAGGGCCAGTTCTTTTGGAGGCTTAAAAAAATAAGCCGTCTCTTCCCCAGCTTTTCCCATAAGACTAGTCACAGTGGAGAGTAACAAAAGGCGCCTCACTCATTTATTTGGGCTTCTAATATTAGTATTTCATCCTGGTTTATTCGTCACCATTGTAGTTTAGGCAATTTTGACCAAAGATTTAACTAATAAAAATGTTAGTGAATGTGACATGCATAAACATTTCATTAGTTGAATTTATGGTCAAAATTTGATACAGATTACAATGGGGACCAATAAACCAGGACAGAGGTAGTAGTTATGGGATTACTAATCTAGAAGCTGAAAAGAACTGGCCCCTGGTACTCCTAGTAGTAGTACTCATTAGAATTCCAATTGCACGGTACAACTTGTTAGGCAAAAATTCGACATGTGGTGTAGGAAGCGGTTTGGGAATTTGCAGTGCCTTCCCGACCAGTGAGATACTCCGTACGAAGTACGATAGAGAAATAACCACAGAGAAGGAAGCTAAAAGTAAACAATCAAACGAGCATTTTTGCATTTGTTTTGCATTGAATCGCTTCACAAGCTTGACTAGTGTTATTTTTCTACTCTTACAAAAACCGCATCATAATGTTAAAACGTGCATTTGCACATACATCAGTAATAGTAGTAGCATAGTCTGCAAGCATATATAGAGAGACACGTGTAGTGTGATAGTATATAGTAAAGTCTGTCCTATATGCACGTACTTACAAAATGCGTACGGATACACAAGGTTTCCAAACTTTTCCTTTTACATACTTAATTAAGGACGCTTAATAATTCCTTAACGCTTGGGATTTATCATTTGCATCCCAAAACTAATGAGATCGCTTCAAACTAAATTATTCCTAATAAAGCCACAACGCCGCAGAGCGCTATGCACGGCACAAGTGCCCTGCGCGGGCCGCTTCCAAAGGCGCCGACACAACGCTTCTTCCTCAGCCTCGCAACTCGTGGAGGTGCTAATTGCGCCCCGCCGTGGGCGAAAGCGATCTCACCGATGTGGTGATCCGCGCCAACAGTAATCCTCCTCGCTGAAGCGCACACCCGTCCACGCATCGCCAAGCATAGATGAGGCACTTGGGCCCGATCGCACTGTGGCTTTGGCACGGCGCCCTCCGCCACCCTCACGGCCCTCGACGAGCCTTCCGCCAAAGAGCCAATTGCCTCGACTCTCGTTTACATAGGCCTGCTAGGCAGCAAGCCTCGCGGCGCGCTTCTCTTCCTCGGCCTTCTTCTCCACCTCTATTTTGGCGCGCTTTGCCGGAGGCAAAGCCTCCCACAAGGCAACATTTATTTCTTTCCAAAGCTCCTCAAGGCTGGGGGCTCATGGCTGCGTGGTGTTCTCTTAGCGGGGAGCCGACGCTGGCCCTTCGACGCGCATGCCGGGTAAGACTGAACGCTGACGGCCCACCTCGACGCGATCACGGCGAGGAGCGAACACCGACGCCCCCTCGACTAGTGGCGGCGAGGATGGGAACGCCGACGATGACCATCCGCGTGGTGCAGCGAGGGCACCTAGGGCTTGGGAGGCGGCGCCATGGTGGTCACGGAGAGGGAGGGGAGGAGATAGCGATGAACGTGAGCGTTTTTCCAATGCCGGGAGGCGAGTATTTATAGCAAGCGATGGCACACCTACGTAAGATATGGATCGAGCCAGTGACTTAATCGCGGGTGCGCTTAGGCCATCGACATGTGGGCCGATGCCTATTGGGCCCACATGTCGTTGTCCCAATGCACCCATGTTAAGTAATCAAGCAATGGGCCCCGTAAGATATGTTGCATGATTAACATAATAGCTACATGGGCATATTTGTTGGAGTAAATTATGGGGGAGGGAAGGGTGGAAATATTGCTGGTCACAATGGATTGGACGAGCGCGGGGGGAGGAGAGTCATGCATGCAGATTTTTTTCCACACGGGATGGAGTGGTGGGACTGCTGGAGGGAGAAGGAGAGTCAAGCAGGTGTTCAGATTTCAAGGTGCACTAAATTATTGCATGCGATGATTAAGGCTAGCCATAGTGGTGGTAATGTGGTATCTTACTAGCTTGTATCATGCACACGGGAATAGCAAACATGATGATGTGGCAAAGAATTAAAGAACAGAGGGGGTTAGAGTAACATAGGTAGATATCGTATCATGTTAAATACTATGCTACTTTGTGTCATGCAGGGCACTATAAAGGTAGTGAGGGAGTCCTGGATTAGGGGGTGTCCGGATGGCCGGACTATAACCTTTGGCCGGACTCCTGGACTATGAAGATACAAGATTGAAGACTTCGTCCCGTGTCCGGATGGGACTTTCTTGGCGTGAAGGCAAGCTTGGCGATACGGATATGTAGATTCTCCCTTTGTAACCGACTCTGTAACTCCTAGCCCTCTCCGTGTATATATAAACCGGAGGGTTCTAGTCCAGAGGATCTAACAACAATCATACCATAGGCTAGCTTCTAGGGTTTAGCCTCTCGATCTCGTGGTAGATCTACTCTTGTACTACCCATATCGTCAATATTAATCAAGCAGGAGTAGGGTTTTACCTCCATCGAGAGGGACCGAATCTGGGTAAAAAAACATCGTGTCCCTTGTCTCCTTTTACCATCCGCCTAGACGCGTAGTTTGGGACCCCCTACCCGAGATCCGCCGGTTTTGACACCGACATTGGTGCTTTCATTGAGAGTTCCTCTGTGTCGTCATCTTTAGGCCCGATGGCTCCTCCGATCATCAACAACGATGAGGTCCAGGGTGAGACTTTTCTCCCCGGACAAATATTCGTATTCGGCGGCTTTGCATCGCGGGCCGATTCGCTGGCCATCCGGAGCAGATCGAGAGCTACGCCTCGCCATCAGTCAGATTTGAAGTTTGAACTACACGGCCGACGTCTGCTGGAGACTTGATCTTCGACGGTTCGAGCCACACTGAGCGCCACCAGATCATACGATGGGCATGATCTAGCCCCGCCACCAACAAAGGCCCTAGAGGCCGCACCCATGTCCGGGTCCGACCTCACCAAGCCGCTCAGGCTTAATCGAGGACGGGTGGCTGGACACCGCCTCGGGCTGTAACTCTATGGCGATCGAATAACACCATCCTTTTCCTTGCGATGCTTGTGACTCCAAGGTATCGAACTCCTCCGACTCTAACCTTCCGCATACCTGCCAATCGAATCCGATTGGGCGCCGATCATGGAGTTCATCGTCATGACATCTTTTCAAGACTCGCCTTCTACGACATTCTCGAATTCACTAAGGTCTCTCTTTATCGAGAGCCCTGGCCGACTATGGCCAGCAAGGTTGGGATGCGGACGACGAAGAAATTCAAAGCCCACCCACCACCCACTTCAGAGCCACTGCCGATGATTTAGCCGACATGCTCGACTTCGACCATGACATCGACGGTATGGACGCCGATGCAGAGACGACCAAGAACCAGCGCCATGTGGCAATCGGAAGGCCACCTCGTCAGATGACATATACATGGTGGACACCCCAAAAGCAGGGAACGTGATGGAACAACGGGGATGACCCTCCAAGAAGCAGCTTAAGCGCCAAGCGCCAGCGGGCGCCGCTATAAATCCCGCCAAAGCAAAAACGGTGATTCCGGCACGGGAGACAACCCCCTCCAGCAGGATTCAGCTTAGAGGATGGAGAAACCAGCCTCATGAGAGAGCGGCAGCATGAGAGGTAGAGGACGATAATTACATGCCTCCTCCAAGACGAGGCAAGCCTCGACGATTTATTTAATTTGTCGTGCCCGAGGATCCCATCGAACAAGAGCGCTTTCAAACACAGGCTTATGGCCACGGTGAGCAGCCTCGAGAAAAACAGCAACAACTTAGAGCTGACTAAGACTTGCTAGCCGACAGATGGACTCAAGTCCTTGCGTCAAGAGTACGAACTCGAACGCCTCCAAGAGCTACCTAAAACGCAGGCTGCTACCCCGATTAGAGGAGGAAGCACCTAGACCTACATCACCAGCGATGATGCGGCCGACCGCCACGCCGTGGTCATGACAGAGAGGCCTCTCGCCCTCCACTCAAGCCGCACTCGCATCGCCAAAGAATACCAAGGCACGGGAAATGCGCCAGACCTGCGTAGATATATTGAGGACAAGGCAAGGCAAACAAGATTGATCTATGGATCGCGTAGGCTTCTACCTACACGTGATTTATAAACGCCATGCCGGATATGGTAAATCTGGCCGGGCCGAACAAAGTAGACAAAACTTGTTTGAGCTACGTCGTGATATAGCCCAGTACAGAGGCGCCGCACACCCACTATGCTTCACAGATGAAGTAATGGATCATCAAATCCCCGAGGGTTTCAAACCCGTAAACATTGAATCATACGATGGCACAACAAATCCTGCGGTATGGATCAAGGATTATCTCCTTCATATCCACATGGACCGCGGTGATGATCTACACGCCATCAAATACCTCCCACTCAAGCTTAAAGGACCAGCTCGGCATTGGCTTAACAGCTTGCCGCCAGAATCAATTGGTTGTTGGGAGGACCCGAAGCCGCATTCCTCGACAATTTCAGTGGCACCTATGTGCCACCACCGACGCCGATGACCTAAGCCACATAATTCAGCAGCCAGAGGAATCGCCGCACAATTCTCGACACGGTTCCTAACCAAGAAAATCAAATAGTCGACTGTCCGGACACAGAGGCCCATGCAGCCTTCAAACATAACATCCGTGACGAGTGGCTTGCCCGGCACCTAGGACAGGAAAAGCCGAAATCCATGGCAACCCTCACAACACTCATGACCTGCTTTTGCATGGGAGAAGATAGCTGGCTAGCTCGTAGTAATAACATGACCAAGAGCCCTCGTAATTCGGATACTAAGGACAGCAATGGCAGGTCGCGTCTCAACAGCACAAGCTACCGCATTAACGGCGCATAATGCCGAGGATACGACAGCTAATGCCGGATTCAGAGGCTCTAAACCCGTCAGCGGAAAAGCCATTTAAAAGAAATATTCGGGCCCGGCCCGCTTTGGACCAATATTCGATCGCTGTGCGTATACACGGCACTTCAAAACTAGCCAATCACACCAACAGGGATTGTTGGGTGTTCAAGCAGGCAGGCAAGTTAACCGCCAAAACAGAGAAAAGGGGATGCATAGCGATGACGAGGAGGAGCCCCGCCACCGAACAATAGGGGATGAAGGGCTTCCCCACAAGTGCGGACGGTGAACATGATATACGCAACCCACATCCCCAAAAGGGAGCGGAAGGCACTCGTGGACGATACGTGTTGGAGCCACGCCTCTAAAGTTCAACCCATGGTCCTCCCGCCCGATCACTTTCGATCGAAGGGACCACCCCACTAGCATCCGCCATGGCGGATTCGCCGCATTGGTTCTAGACCCAATCATTGATGGATTTCACCTCACTAGAGTCCTTATGGACGGCGGCAGCAGCCTGAACCTGCTTTATCAGATACAAGGCAAAAATGGGCATAGATCCTCAAGGATTAAACCCACAAAGACGACCTTTAAAGGCGCATACCAGGTGTAGAGGCCAACTCTGACAGGCTCGTTACACTTGAGGTGGTCTTCGATCCCCGGATAATTTCCAAGCGAGGAGTTAATCTTCGACATAGTCGCGCTCCGTAGTGGCTATCACGCGATCGCCGGACGAACGATTTGTAAAGTTCAATGCGTGCAGCACTACGATACCTCAAGCTCAAGATGCCAGCCCTCGAGGAGTCATTACGGTCAATGGAACATCGAACGCCTCTCCGAACGGAGGAGCATACGGCGCCCTCGCGCGGAAGTACAAAGCAGCCTCAAGGCAATTCTCCAGTCCGCTAATAAACGCCCCGACACCATCATGCACACCCGAGTAACCCATAACAAGACCGCCTGGCACGCTCCGAGCAAGCGAGTAATGCGCCCCAACCCCAGCCTCGCGAAATTGCGAACCAAGATTACGCAGCACATAACTACGCCCGAAATACCATGGGCATATGGGGAGGGCTACGACCACGGCATGCCCAAAATGCGCTCAACCGCACTAGGGGCCCCGATTTTTTCATTCTTTTTCTTACTTTCAGACTCCACTTCACGGAAGGCCTGTCCGGCAAGATAATCGCCGAACACACGATGCAACAGCCGTGGAGGCGTAGTTACCGAGTGTCCAGTGGTCTCTATAACGAAGCAGTATAATTGTTTCACATATCATCCCGCAGCTCGCCTCGGATGGGGACATGTCAAATAGTCCCATCTCTTGCTTATCGTGACTATTTGTATCGCCTTGCTTTTACCGCAGCCTTTTCAATAAACAATACATAGCTTTTGTCTATTATTGCATTCCCTTTTTATCTATATATGTTCATTAATGACATGTTGCACCTGTGACACTTTGGTACGGCCAAATACACCAGGGCTTAAGTACCCCAACATACGGTGTGATAAGTCCAACACTTTCACAAGTGCGGCACCCCTAACTTATAACATTATATGCATCGGTTCAATCATGTCTTGGGTCAATAGTTGGGTTTGCCTGCCCCATGTTTTGGTACCTTATGTTCCGCTATATCGGCTAAGGTTGCGCTGGGAGAACCACTTCGATTGTGCCCCGGTTGAGCTGGGCTAAGCACCTCAATGGAGAAAGCTAAAACTGACCATCATGATAGGGGAGTGCTGGTCGCTGTTCGAGAGGTTTTGAAGTCCCTAAAGACTTATGCCACTTAGAGCGAGAAGTCGGCTTTGTCCGGCCTAGGCGTGGATAGCGCCCCGAACTTGGTCTTCCGAATACTAGGGGCTTCGCCGAAATTTAAAATTATAGAATTCTATGGCTAAGTAAGAGTGTTCAAGCATTATAGACCGATTGCCTTGTTCGTTGTGTTGAGCGCCTCCCTCGAAGGACCCAAGAATGGGAAAAAAGAGTGCTCAAGTTTATAACGAACACCCTAGCACTCGCGACATGGGGGCAGAAGCCGACGACTCGCCATCTCTCAAATTTAATATAACGCACACACGAAGGTAATATTTTAAATTCAAAAGTTGCTTAGCGATATGAACAAGTTTTCAGCGACAGATCACAAATGCGAAGTTTACTCAAAATTACATCTTTGGAGCATTCATCCGCTATAAGGCGGCACCCTTCAGACGCCTCATAATACATCTCGGCTTATGATGCTCCTTGCCCAGCGGTGGTCCGTCTGTCACAAGCTTCGGGCCCATCTTGCCCCAGCACTTTAGCACGGGCAAGGCCCTACGGCACCTTCGATGCATACGGAGCGCTTTGATGACTTCAAGCCATGGACAGCATCCACCAGCCGCCCCACCAGCCCAAGTAGCTCCCAAGCATGGCTTCCCTGTGCCACAGCCGGACTATGAGATCTTCATGGCCTGTTCGCCACCTTATGGAGCTCGACCAGCTGCTTCACTGGTCGCCAAGGGCACTGGTGTCCGCCTCAAAGATATCGAGACCGTAACACCTTCTCCATCGAGCTCCCTCTTCGGCTCGGTAGAATGCGCAGCGCCGGACACACTGGGAAGATCGCTAAAGCTCCCGAAAGCTCCGACTCGCAGTAAGTAACAAGTAATTCACTTTCACGTGCTTGCTTTGCATAAAGAATGCCTTACCCGCCGCTACCTTCTTCATCGCCTCAATTCTCGGAGGGATTTTTGGCTTCGCCTTGGCAGATTTGGCGCTCAAGGCCGAGGCGAGCTCTGACTCTCGAGTCTTTGAGTCAAGTTCCAAACTCGTGTTTTTCCATGAGAGCCTGGAGCTCTTGCTGCACCTCCGCCACCCGCGCCTCCTGCTTCTTCTCGCTGGTGCGCCCATGGCCGCCTTGTCTTCGCCTTGGACAGCGCTCCTTCGTGGTCGCCACCTCGGCCAGGGCCCCTGTAATACTCACGTTGGTCCTGTCATTTTTGCAACCACATCTTTTATATACTTACATAAGGTATTACTTACCTACCTTGTCTTCGAGCTGCTGCTTGGCAAGGCCGAAGCCTGTTTTCGACCGCCGAGGCTCGCTTCAATGCATCGACCTCCACAGCCAAGGCGGCAGAGGTCAGCAGACAGCCTGCATTCCCATATTGACATACTAATGTTAGACTCACAGATATCTTTTAGATCCTTAGTTCGGTTTTTCTTTCCAACACCAAACTGAGCATCGTGGGCTACTGCCTATGTGTAATATTTTTACATATCTTAAATACATACCTCAAAGCCTGTTAGAAGGTCTGGCACAAGCTTGGGCCAGCCCGCCTTGGCGGACTGAACCTTCTAGATCACTACACTCATAATAGTGCGGTGCTCTCGCCGATGGAGGCGCCTGCTACACCTCTAGCAGATTATCCGTGCCTCCGTTGGACGGAGGTCACCGCGCCAGAGGCTTGCCCTTCTTACTAGGGGGCGCCGGACTCGGAACCAAGGAAGGTTCCGGGTGCGGTGTCCAGCCTAGGGCCGGACTTGGAGCCCTAGAGGGTTTTGTCCCTTTGCGCCTCGAGTCCGGGAGGTCGCCTTGCGGGCGCCTAGGACCACTCCTCCGGCTTGGACCCTTTGGGACTCCACTGCATTATCCGCAGCGAGAGAGGAGGAGGTGGCCGGAAGTGAAGTGCTATTCACATCCGACAAACCTGTGGAGCCATTAACGAAGCATCGAGCCCGGCCTTGGGCGGACTGCATGATTATATTCAAGGCCAAGATATTGTGCAACAAAGGAACGCCATGAGTTATTCTCGTATCCCGACATTTACAATTTTGCTGTGGGCTTGGCCCTGTTTGGCCACTCCTCTTCGCATTGCCGGCATTGGTGGAGTAGTCCCGAGGAAGGGTCCTCCTTCTGACCCTCCGCCCCTCGGTTGGGGGCGGCTTCCTTTCGCTCCTCCCCACTTGAGGGGAGAGGCTCTTCTTCCTCCTCCTCGCCTCGTGGGAGGAGTGCACCGGAGTCATCGACGATGAACTGACACCACCAGCGCCGGGAACTCTTTCAGTTCCCGTGGCCTTCTTTTGGTTTCTTCTCCCGCACCACGTAGGTGCCGGAACCAGCAGCCCCTGGCAAGCAGGCGTCCGCTGGGTCTTCGGGCAAGGGATCCGGACAAATAATCTGCCCGACGCCTTCTCGCCAATCCTGTCAAAGGTAAGGGAATTTAGATCCCGTGACAGAATCAAACTATGGAAAACAAGTAACCCAGAAGGGTAAAATAGCTTACGCTGCTGGCTTGATGCTGCGCTGGGCTGAATCCACGATCCTCGGTAGCGGATGCGGAGCCTCGGGCGCCTTTGAACAGCACCTTCCGTGTGTCTTCGTGACATAGTGTCAAGAGCCTACTGTGGTTCGTGGCACAGCCGGATCAAACTCCTACAAACTGAAAGCCCGCTGTTGGCATGGGAGGATCCAAGCGGATGAGCATGACCTGACTACATTGATGAGTTTGAGCTTCTTGCTCACCAGGTTTTGGACGCAGGTTTGGAGTCCGTCAGCTCCTCAATTACCCCACGACCTGCCTGCCTCTTTCTGTGAAGTGAGCCATGGGATGCCAGATCATAATTGGGGCCGCTGCCCATTCAGGGTCACTGCTCGGGTGATGTAGAACCACCCCTGATTGCCACCCCTTTATGGTCTCCACGAAGGAGCCTCGAGCCATGTAACGTTGGGCATCCTGCCCACCATGGCACCTCCAAGACTCGCTTACGGCGGCCGCCACTACCTTCGGGTTTGACATTGAAGGTCTTCAGCCATAAGTCAAGTGGGGCTGATGCAGAGGAAGGCCTCGCATTACACCATTTATGAACGAGAGATGTTGAGGATGAAGTTTGGGGCCGATCGTGGAAATCCAGGCCAGAGTAGAACATGAGTCCCTGGACAAATGGGTGAAGTGGGAAACCTAGTCCATGGAGGAAATGGGTGAGGAACACCACCCTCTCATGGGGCCTGGGGTGGGGATGAGCTGCCCTTGTCGGGGAGCCGTGCGTGATGTCATTGGACAAGTATCCGCTTCTCAGCTTTGATGTGTCCTCCGTGACGGAGGAGGCCATCCACTTTCCTCCCGCCTCCGGACATGGCTGGAGAAGGTTGAGGTGGGATGTGCGGACTATTGGGGAACGCTGCAGAAAATTAAAATTTTCCTACGGTTTCACCAAGATCCATCTATGAGTTCTACTAAGCAACGAGTAACGAGAGAGAGTTTGCATCTACATACCACTTGTAGATCGAAAGTACGGAAGCTGCTCGAGGGAGTGGTGATGATGAAGACGCTCCCAACGTGATTCCGATCACCGATGACCAAAGTGCTGAAAGGACAGCACCTCCATGTTCAACACACGACGGGATTTATGGCTCCTCCGCCTTGATCCAGCAAGAATGAAGGAGAGGTTGAGGAAGACAACCCAATGGCAGCACGACGCGGCAGTGCAGCTGGTACGGCAGTTCTCCAAGCAGGCTTCGCCAAGCTCATGGAGAAAGAGAGGTGTTGGGAGGGAGGGGCTGCGCCTTCAATTGTGTTGGCAGCCCTCCCCCACCCCTCTATTTATAGGAGGAGAGGGCAGGGGGCCGCCATCTAGGGAAACCCTAGATGGGGGGGCGGCCCAAGGGAGGAGGAGGGTGGCTTGCCCCAAGCCAGGGGGCGCCCCTTTAGGTTTCCTCCTCCCAAACCCTAGTCAAGATGGGCTCAGGTGGGAGGCGCGCCAGCCCACCGTGGGCTGGCCCCTCCCACTTAGCCCATGTGGCCCCCGAGGGGTGGCCCTCCCGTGGACCTCCGAACTCCCCGTGGCCCCTGACATTACCCGATACCTCAAACTTTCCGAGTCCGCTTAACCACTTTCCATATATAAATCTTTACCTCCGACCATTCCGAACTCCTCGTGACGTCCGGATCTCATCCGGACCAACAACATTCGTAATCACATACTTGTCTTCCTATTAACCCTAGCGCCACCGAACCTTATGTGTAGACCCCACGGTTCGGGAGACATGCGACATGACCGAGACTACCTCAAGTCAATAACCAACAGCGGATCTGGATACCCATGTTGGCTCCTACATGCTCCTCGATGTTGTCATCGGATGAACCACGATGTCAAGGGTTCAAGCAACCCCGTATTCTATTCCCTTTGTCGACGGTATGTTACTTGCCCGAGACTCGATCGTCGGTATCCCAATACCTCGCTTAGTCTCGCTATCGCAAGTCACTTTACTGCATCAAGAATGCATGATCCCGTGACTGCACACTTGATCACTTTGAGCTCATTATGATGATGCATTACCGAAAGTGGGCCCAAGTGATACCTCTCCGTAATACGGAGTGACAAATCCCAGCCTCGATCCGTGTCAACCCAATGGTCACTTTCGAGATACCGTAGTGCACCTTTATAGTCACCCATTACGCAGGACGCTTGATACACCCAAAGCACTCCTACGGTATCCGGAATTGCACGATCTCATGGTCTAAGGAAGAGATACTTGACATTGGAAAAGCTCTAGCAAAACGAACTACACGATCTTTGTGCTATGCTTAGGATTGTCTTGTCCATCACGCCATTCTCCTAATGACGTGATCCCGCTGTCAATGACATCCGATGTCCATAGTCGAAACCATGACTATCTGCTGACCAACGAGCTAGTCAACTAGAGGCTTACTAGGACGACAGTAGTCTATGTATTCACACGTATTACGATTTCCGGATAATACGCTTATAGCATGAATAAAAGACAATTATCATGAACAAGGAAATATAATAATAATGCTTTTATTATTGCCTCTAGGGCATATTTCCAACAGTCTCCCACTTGCACTAGAGTCAATAATCTAGTTTACATTGTGATGAATCGAACACCCATAGAGTTCTCGTGTTGATCATGTTTTGCCCATGAAGAGGTTTAGTCAACGGATCTCATGACATTCAGATCCGTATGCACTTTACAAATTTCTATGTCTCCATCCTGAACATTTTCACGGATGGAGTTGAAGCGACGCTGATGTGCTCGGTCTTCTTGTGAAACCTGGGCCTTGGCAAGTGCAATAGCTCCAAGTGTTGTCACAGAAGAGTTTGATCGCCCCGACGCATTGGGTATGACTCTAGGTCGGTGATGAACTCCTTCACCCAAATTGCTTCATGCGCTGCCTCCGAGGCTGCCATGTACTCCGCTTCACATGTAGATCCCGCCACGACGCCTCGCTTGCAGCTGCACCAGCCATCGCTCCACCATTCAACATATACACGATCCGGTTTGTGACTTAGAGTCATCCAGATCTGTGTCGGCTTAGCGCCGACGTAACTCCTGTTACGACGAGCTCTTCGTCACCTCCATAAACGAGAAACATGTCCTTTGTCCTTTCGTGTACTTCAGGATATTCTTGACCGCTGTCCAGTTGTTCCTTGTCGGATTACTTTGGTACCTTCCTACCAAACTTACGGCAAGGTTTACATCAGGTCCTGTACACAAGATGGCATACATAATAGATCCTATGGCTGAGGCATAGGGATGACACTCATCTCTTCTTTATCTTTTGTCGTGGTCGGGCATTGAGCTGAGCTCAATCTCACACCTTGCAATACAGGCAAGAACCCTTCTTGACTGATCCATTTTGAACTTCTTCAAAATCTTATCAAGGTATGTGCTTTGTGAAAGACCTATGAGGCGCCTCGATCTATCTCTATAGATCTTGATGCCTAATATATAAGCAGCTTCTCCAAGGTCCTTCATTGAAAAACACTTATTCAAGTAGGCCTTAATGTTGTCCAAGAATTCTATATCATTTCCCATCAAAAGTATGTCATCTACATATAATATGAGAAATGCTACAGAGCTCCCACTCACTTTCTTGTAAACGCAGGCTTCTCCATAAGTCTCAGATAAACCCAAACGCTTTGATCATCTCATCAAAGCTTAATGTTCCAACTCCGAGATGCTTGCACCAGCCCATAAATGGATCGCTGAGCTTGCATACTTTGTCAAGATTCTTAGGATCGACAAAACCTTCGGTTGTATCATATACAGCTCTTCCTTAAGATAACCGTTAAGGAACGCTGTTTTGACGCCCATCCGCCATATCTCATAATCATAGTATGCGCAATTGCTAACATGATTCGGACGGACTTAAGCTTCGCCACGGAGAGAAAGTCTCATCGTAGTCAATCCCTTGAACTTGCCGATAACCCTTAGCGACAAGTCGAGCTTTATAGATGGTGACATTACCATCCGTCCGCCTTCTTCTTAAAGATCCATTTGTTTTCTATCGTCACGATCATCGGGCAAGTCACCAAAGTCCACACTTTGTTTTCATACATGGATTCTATCTCGACTTCATGGCTTCTAGCCATTTGTTGGAATCGGGCCCGCCATCGCTTCTTCATAGTTCAAGGTTCACCGTTGTTCAACAACATGATTTCCGTGACAGGGTTGCCGCATTCACTGGTGCGGAACGTGTCCTAGTGGACCCACGGTTCAAGAGCAACTTGATCCAAGTACCTTGATCATCATCATGAATTTCCTCTTCGTTGGTGTAGGCATCACAGAACATTTTCCCGAGCTGCACTACTTTCCTGTTCAAGAGGTAGTACTTCATCGAAGTTCTACTTTCCTCCCACTTACTTCTTTCGAGAGAAACTCTTTTTCCGTAAAGGTTCCGCTCTGGCAACAAAGATCTTGCCTTCGGATCTAGTAGAAGGTATACCCAAAGGTTTCCTTAGGGTATCCTATGAAGACGATTTTTCCGACTTGGGTTCGAGCTTTCAGTTGAAGTTTCTTGACATAAGCATCGTGATCCCCAAACTTTTAGAAACGATAGCTTAGGTTTCTTCCCAAACCATAATTCATACGGTGTCGCCTCAACGGATTTAGACGGTGCCCTATTTAAAGTGAATGTAGCTGTCTCTAGAGCGATCCCCAAAATGATAGCGTAAATCGGTAAGAGACATCATAGATCGCACCATATCCAATAGAGTGCGACACGACGCTCGACACACCATTACGCTTGAGGTGTTCCAGCGGCGTTAGTTGTGAAACGATTCCACATTTTCTTAAGTGTGTACCAAATTCGTGACTTAAATATTCTCCTCCACGATCCGATCGTAAGAATTTTATCTTTCGTCACGTTGATTCTCTACTTCATTCTGAAATTCCTTGAACTTTTCAAAGGTCTCAGACTTGTGTTTCATCAAGTAGACATACCCATATCTACTCAAGTCATCTGTGAGAGTGAGAACATAACGATATCCTCCGCGAGCCTCAACGCCATTGGACCGCACACATCGGTATGTATGATTTCCAACAAGTTGGTTGCTCGCCCATTGTTCCGAGAATGGAGTCTTGGTCATCTTGCCCATGAGGCATGGTTCGTGATGTGTCAAATGATTCATAATCAAGAGACTCCAAAAGTCCATCAAGATGGAGCTTCTTCATGCGCTTGACACCAATGTGACCAAGGCGGCAAAGTGCCACAAGTATGTGGGACTATCGTTATCAACTTTACATCTTTTGGTATTCACGCTATGAACATGTGTAATACTACGCCGAGATTCATTAAGAATAAACCATTGACCATCGGAGCATGACCATAAAACATATCTCTCATATAAATAGAACAACCATTATTCTCGGATTTAAATGAGTAGCCATCTCGCATTAAACGAGATCCAGATACAATATTCATGCTCAAACTTGGCACCAAATAACAATTATTAAGGTTCATAACTAATCCTGGGTAAATGAAGAGGTAGCGTCGACGGCGATCACATCGACTGAACCATTCCCGACGCCAAGATCGTCACCTCGCCCTTCGCCAGCCTCCGCTTATTCCGCAGCTCCCGCCGTGAGTTACAAATATGAGCAACGGCACCGTATCAAATACCCAGGAGTTACTACGACATCGGTAAGGTACACATCAATTACATGTATATCAAATATACCTTTGGTGTTGCCGGCCTTCTTATCCGCTAAGTATTTGGGGCAGTTCCGCTCAAAGGACCCTTCCCTTGCAATAAAAGCACTGGCCTCGTGCTTGGGTCCATTCTTTGACTTCTTCCCGCAACTTGCTTACCGGGCGCGCAACCTCCTTGCCGCCCTTCTTGAAGTTCTTCTTACCCTTGCCCTTCTTGAACTTAGTGGTCTTATTGACCATCAACACTTGATGTTCTTTCTTGATTTCAACCTCGCTGACTTTAGCATAGAGAACACTTCAGAATGGTCTTTACCATCCCTCGCATGTTGTAGTTCATCACAAAGCTCTTGTAGCTTGGTGGGAGCGATCGAGGATTCTCACAATGACCGCCTCATCGTGGAGGTTAATATTCACCGGGTCATACGGTTGTGCAACCCTGATATCTTCGTAATGTGCTCACCGACGTAACTGTTTTCTCCATCTTACAACTATAGAACTTGTCGGAGATGTCATATCTCTCGACCCGGCGTGAGCTTGAAAACAAGTTTCAGCTCTTCAACATCTCATATGCTCCGTGATGCTCAAAACGCTTTTGGAGCCCCGGTTCTAAGTCAGTAAAGCATGCCGCATCGAACGAGGGAGTAATCATCAAGACGAGACTGCCAAGCATTCATAATGTCTTGGTTCTTCGACGGAGCGCCACCTAGCGGTCCTTCTAGGACGATTGTTTTCGGCAGCTATGAGGATGATCTCGTGTTCCGGACCCAGTCCGAGATAGTTGCTGCCGCCATCTTTCAGCTTGGTTTTCTAGGAACGCATTGAAGTTCAAGTTGACATGAGCGCTGGCCATTTGATCTACAAGACATATAATTCAAAAGTTTTAGACTAAGTTCATGATAATTAAGTTCATCTAATCAAATTATTAATGAACTCCCACTTAGATTAGACATCCTCTAGTCATCTAAGTGTTACACGATCCGAGTCGACTAGGCCGTGGTCCGATCAACACGTGAGACGGACTAGTCTCGCCGGTGAACATTCTCATGTTGATCGATCTTCCATACGACTCGTGTTCGACCTTCGGTCTCCGTGTTCCGAGGCCATGTCTTTACATGCTAGGCTCGCAAGTTAACCCTAAGTGTTTCAGCGTGTAAATCTTGCTTACACCCGCTGTATGTGAACGTAAGAATCCATCACACCCGATTAACACGTGGTGCTTAGAAGCTTACTTAACTGTAGCAACGGTGCACGCTTAGGGGAGAACACTTCTTGAAATTGTTCTAAGGATCATCTTATTTACTACCGTCGCTCTAAGTAAACAAGATGTATAATCATAATAAACATCACATGCAATTATAAAGTAGTGACATGATATGGCCAATATCATATAGCTCCTTTGATCTTCATCTTCGGGCTCCATGATCATCCTGTCACCGCATGACACCATGATCTCCATCATCATGATCTCCATCATCGTGTCTCCATGAAGTTGTCACGCCAACGACTACTTCTACTTCTATGGCTAACGCGCTTAGCAATAAAGTAAAGTAAATTACATGATGCTCTTCAATGACACGCAGGTCATACAAAAATAAAGACAACTCCTATGGTTCTGCCGTTGTCATACTCATCGACATGCAAGTCGTGATTCCTATTACAAGAACATGATCTCATACATCACAATATATCATCATTCATCACAACTTGGCCATATCACGTCACATGACAATTGCTGCAAAAACAAGTTAGACGCCCTCTAATTGTTGTTGCATCTTTACGTGGCTGCAATTGGGTTCTAGCAAGAACGCTTTTCTTACTCATTAATAACCACAACGTGATCTTGTCAACTTCTATTTACCCTTCATAAGGACCCTGTTCATCGAATCCGCCCAACTAAAGTAGGAGAGACAGACACCCGCCAGCCACCTTATGCAACTAGTGCATGTTAGTCGGTGGAACCGGTCTCACGAAGAGCACGTAAGGTTGGTCCGGCCGCTTCATCCCACAATACCGCGGAAGCAAGAAACAACTAGTAACGGCAAGTAAGTTGACAAGATCCACGCCCACAACAAAATTGTGTTCTACTCTGCAAAGAGAACTACGATAGACCTAGCTCATGATGCCACTGTTAGAACGCTGCAGAAAATTAAAATTTTCCCTACGGTTTCACCAAGATCCATCTATGAGTTCTACTAAGCAACGAGTAACGAGAGAGAGTTTGCATCTACATACCACTTGTAGATCGAGTACGGAAGCTGCTCGAGGAGTGGTGATGATGAAGACGCTCCCAACGTGATTCCGATCACCGATGACCAAAGTGCTGAAGGACAGCACCTCGTGTTCAACACACGACGGATTTATGGCGCCTCCTCCGCCTTGATCCAGCAAGAATGAAGGAGAGGTTGAGGAAGACAACTCCAATGGCAGCACGACGGCGTGGTGCAGCTTGGTACGGCAGTTCTCCCAGCAGGCTTCGCCAAGCTATGTGGAGAAAGAGAGGTGTTGGGAGGGAGGGCTGCGCCTTCAATTGTGTTGGCAGCCTCCCCCACCCTCTATTTATAGGAGGAGAGGGCAGGGGGGCCGCCATCTAGGGAAACCCTAGATGGGGCGGCGGCCCAAGGGAGGAGGGAGGTGGCTTGCCCCCAAGCCAGGGGGCGCCCCTTTAGGTTTCTCCTCCCCAAACCCTAGCCAAGATGGGCTCAGGTGGGAGGCGCCCAGCCCACCAGGGCTGGCTCCTCTCCCACTTAGCCCATGTGGCCCCCCGAGGGGTGGCCCTCCCGTGGACCTCCGAACTCTCCCGTGGCCCCTGCACATTACCGTATACCTCAAACTTTCCGAGTCCGCTTAACCACTTTCCATATATAAATCTTTACCTCCGACCATTCCGAACTCCTCGTGACGTCCGGATCTCATCCGGACCAACAACATTCGTAATCACATACTTGTCTTCCTATTAACCCTAGCGCCACCGAACCTTATGTGTAGACCCTACGGTTCGGGAGACATGCATATGACCGAGACTACCTCAAGTCAATAACCAACAGCGGATCTGGATACCCATGTTGGCTCCTACATGCTCCTCGATGTTGTCATCGGATGAACCACGATGTCAAGGGTTCAAGCAACCCCGTATTCTATTCCCTTTGTCGACGGTATGTTACTTGCCCGAGACTCGATCGCTTCGGTATCCCAATACCTCGCTTAGTCTCGCTATCGCAAGTCACTTTACTCGCATCAGAATGCATGATCCCGTGACCAGACACTTGATCACTTTGAGCTCATTATGATGATGCATTACCGAAAGTGGGCCCAAGGATACCTCTCCGTAATACGGAGTGACAAATCCCCGCCTCGATCCGTGTCAACCCAATGGTCACTTTCGGAGATACCGTAGTGCACCTTTATAGTCACCCAGCTTACGCCAGGACGCTTGATACACCCAAAGCACTCCTACGGTATCCGGAATTGCACGATCTCATGGTCTAAGGAAGAGATACTTGACATTGGAAAAGCTCTAGCAAAACGAACTACACGATCTTTGTGCTATGCTTAGGATTGTCTTGTCCATCACGCCATTCTCCTAATGACGTGATCCCGCTGTCAATGACATCCGATGTCCATAGTCAGAAACCATGACTATCTGTTGACCAACGAGCTAGTCAACTAGAGGCTTACTAGGACGATTGTAGTCTATGTATTCACACGTATTACGATTTCCGGATAATACAGCTTATAGCATGAATAAAAGACAATTATCATGAACAAGGAAATATAATAATAATGCTTTTATTATTGCCTCTAGGGCATATTTCCAACACGGACTTGGGCACTGGAGCTCGAGTGCGCGAAAATGGATAAGCAAAGGAGGAAGAAAGCGAGATGAGAAATGTGGATCCTTATCCCCTTATATGGGCGGACGAAACTATGTGCCCCGCCGCTCGGTAAAACTCTCTTTATCTCCCAAGCCAGAATTAATGGCACGGTTGGGTTACCCACGCCCGTATTGATGAGAATCCCGAATAAGGGGGGCACGATCCTGCTTCGACAAGACGCGTTAAGGAAACCGCCGCTAATGCTACCGAGGTGGGACATAAAAACGATTCAATAAAGGCTTGGCTGTGTGTGATGTCACGCTGTAGAATACGCCAGCAGATTGATTTGTGTAAATTTTATTCTCTCTACGGTGGTATGTGGAACTTATTTTGCCGAAATGGACACTATCCTTGTGTTCAAAATCTTCTATGAAGTATTCAAGGAGGAACCCGCCTTTGCAATGCCAAGACAATCTGCACGCCGGACTCGCCATTGAAGCTTCCTGGTTTAGGGCTACCGAGGGAGTCCTAGATTAGGGGTGTCCGGATGGTCGGACTATAACCTTTGGCCGGACTCCGGACTATGAAGATACAAGATTGAAGACTTCATTCCCTGTCCGGATGGGACTTTCCTTGGCGTGGAAGGAAAGCTTGGCGACACGGATATGTAGATCTCCTCCCATTGTAACCGACTCTTGGTAACCCTAGCCCTCTCCGATGTCTATATAAACCGTGGGTTTTAGTCCAGAGGATCTAACAACAATCATACCATAGGCTAGCTTCTAGGGTTTAGCCTATCTGATCTCGTGGTAGATCTACTCTTGTACTACCCATATCGTCAATATTAATAAAGCAGGAGTAGGGTTTTACCTCCATTGAGAGGGCCCGAACATGGGTAAAAACATCGTGTCCCTTGTCTCCTGTTACCATCCGCCTAGACGCATAGTTCGGGACCCCCTACCCAAGATCCGCCGGCTTTTACACCGACAGGTAGTCCCGTATCATACACTAGTATCATGCACATGATACTAGTATATGCTACTTTCTACTATGAGTAGCCTAAAGAGAATATTAACTAATCTCTACTCTCTACTCTTATACTTCCTCCTTTCCGATTTATAGGGCTTATCTCAAATTTTTTGTTTTCCCATTTTATAAGTCTCAATTTGGTTGTTACCCATCACATTCTCAGATTTCAAGGTGCAATAAATCATTGCATGCAAGTATTAAGAGAAAATTGACCAATGCATGTACTTTATGCATGCACGTGTTGCAATTAATGCATTGGTAAACGCATTTTTTTGAAGAAAACAAGCGCATTAATTGAGTGGTTTTGCAAACTACAAAAATTGGTTCACCACTCACCATCTACCTTGATTGGTGAGATTTTTTAATTGAGCACTATAAACCGGAAAGGAGGTAGTAAAAAGCAGAGTTGGTGATGATGGTGTACCTGCCATCCTGCAAACACGCAGAAGCTATACCTTCAGGCCTACGATATGGGTCTAGTAAACATGATATCTAGTGGGTCCCGCATAGTACTCAAGAACCCTTTGGGGGCATGCAGCCGTTTATCCACCGGGCAAGCCAACAACCCCACGCTGTTCCCACACCCTTCTCGTCCCCGTCTTCTACCTTACAACAGTTTGCTCCCAGTCGTCCCATCCTTTCACATTACACCAGTTCAACTTCTCCTAACCCGCCTCCAAAATCCATGGCCTCCCAAATCTCCATGATCATTGTTGAGTACCAGGTTAGAGCCATCACCAGCGATGAGTTCATCGTCATCTACATCCGTAGATCCGCGACGGTGGAAGCATGCCTTGCTCGCTTCCTACGCATGTTCAAAAGTTCAAAGGATGAGTTGGTCGCTGGGCTAGATTTTGAGTACACCACAGTCCTTGTGGGCATTTTTGTGCGACATATGCCAACGGGTGGCTTATCATGGTAGGGGATAGTAAGACATCGCCGGTGCCAGGAAGCGGGATGAGGCATAGACACGTACGCCGGTGAACTTTACCCAGGTTCGGGGCTCTCCTAGGAGATAACACCCCTAGTCCTGCTCTGCGGGGTCTTCGCATGATCACTATCTCAAAAAGTAGCTACAAGTTGCTCCTTGAGCTGTTTGCTAGAGGAGTAAGAAGGGCAAGGCTAGCTCTATCTTCTCTCTATGTGTGTGGTTGTGTAGTCTAAAAGTCAAAAACCTTTGCATGGGTGCCCTGGGGGTTTATATAGGCTCACCCCTGTGGGTACAATGGTAACTAGCCGGGTGTAGGCCCAGCCGTTGTCTCTTGTGGTGGCTTCTCGGCTTAGCCGGGGCCCGCCAACCGGTGGGCCCTGCTAGCTGTCTTGTACTTGGCCGACAGGGCACGCCGCTCACGTCATGGTCTCGCTGGCTGCTCATCACCGTAGTCAGGCTTCTAATGACTTGCTTTGTTGGGAAGGCATGGCTACAGCCCCGCTGGCACGGGCGGCGATCACCGTAGCCATCCCCCATATCTTCTAGTTAATGGCGACAACTCCTAGGAAGGGGAGGCCGCCTTCCGGTGTCGGCTCTCCCTTGGCCGATCGGCCGAGACTAGCGCTTTCTGGTTACTGCAGCAGGTAGGGCCACGCCGCCTGACCAGATCGACAACTCGTCGTGGGAGCATGGTCCCTTCTGACTTGGGTGATGTCACGAGCGGAGGGGCCACAGCAGGCCGGGTGAGATCTCCGCTGGCACGGCGACTGATCGGGCCACGATCGCCTCGATTCGAGGGGTGGCAGGCTTCGTTGTAGCCACGCCTCGTC
Source organism: Aegilops longissima (assembly GCA_021605205.1). Taxonomy (NCBI): domain Eukaryota; kingdom Viridiplantae; phylum Streptophyta; class Magnoliopsida; order Poales; family Poaceae; genus Aegilops; species Aegilops longissima. Next base: position 385,867,267 of record CM038680.1, read on the forward strand.
CCATCATGCTTAAGAGGGCGCAGGTTTTGAGGGCGCCTGGGGCCGCCTGCTAGGAGGTTGCCTGCTTCGTGGCCGTCTTCTGGGGTCCGCCGCCTTCTGGCAGCTGGCCTCTTGGACCAGCCGGCTATGAGAAGGCGGCGACCAAGCTTTGAGGCTTGAGGGGCGCAATCGGCCCCGATGTCTTGAAATGTCATGGGGGCAGATGAGGCTACCCATGGCCAATAACTCCGACAATAGTACCCAAAACTGGTGGGGTGCCGCGGCTGGCAAGGCGGGGTGCCCCTGTAGCTTTCTACCCTGAGTAGTCTTGTTTGCTTGTCTTGTCCGTCTTGCCGACTGCTAGGAGTCGGATGCGGCAGATGGCCACTTGATGAATTTTGAACCGCCAAGGCGGGAACCAGGTGGCGCGCTAGCTAGGCATCTAGGCTTGCCGCCGCCGCCGACGCCACGCCTGGCGTCACCAGCCAGCCGGGCTTGCTGCCCACAAGCATGACGGACATGTTAGCTGTGTTGGGCCCGCCACTACCAGGCCTCGGCGTGTACGCGGATCCGCTACGGCCGAGGCGGGGCGGTTGGGATCCCTCACGCCATTACCATGCGTCTTTACCGCGCGGTAAATGCGGGGTCGTGGGGACATGGGCGCAGTTAATCCTATGACCCCACGCCCCGCCTCCTTGGCTTCGCAGCTAGGGGCTATAAATCGAGGGAGGAGGGGAGAGGCAAAGGCACGCGCGCTCTCCTCTCCCTCGTCTCCTCTTGCTTCTTCCTTTCCTTCGCCACCGCCGCACTCGCAGACCATCGGCGCTTGCCGCGCCGCCGCCGCTTTCGAGCTTCTTCTTCTGAGCATTCTTCCGCCCGCCGCATGGGCTCACGCGCCACATCGCTTATTCGCTTCGTCGAGCTCGGGCCGTCATGGAGCGCTCCGGCGACTGGGACGGCTCCAACGTCCATGAAGACCATCTCACATTCCTCCGTGACACACGGGGCTGCCCGGCGTGGGCTAAATCAAGACGCGCGTGCCACCCGCCGACGAGATCTCGCCGGTGCCAGAGGAAGGCGAGCGCCTCATCTTCCGCTCGCACTTCCTCAGTGGCTTCGGCTTGCCGGCAAGCGGCTTCCTCCGCTCGTTCCTGACCTTCTACCGACTCCAGCCGCACCACCTCACACCGAACACGGTGGTGCTGCTGTCGGCTTTCGTCACCCTCTGCGAAGGTTATCTTGGCATCCTCCCCACCCTCGAGCTCTGGGGGCCTTCTTCTACACCAAGCTTCGCACCTCTCTGAAGGAGGAGGTGGCCCAATGTGGGGCTTTCATTGCAGTGTGGCGTATGGGTGCTAGAAATGCCTTCCCAGCCATCAAGTCAATACAGTCGGTCAAGCTGTGGCAGAAGTCGTACTTCTATGTGAAGAACGTCAACCCAGTGATCGACTTCATCAACTTGCCGGCTTACGTGGCTGGTCCGCTTGCCGAGCCCCGCACCAACTGGGGCTTCAAGCCGAAGCCCCTGTCGCCCGACGCCTCCGCTGCCATCGCCCGCCTCAAGGTGATGAAGGAGTCGGAGGGCCTCAAGGCGTCCGACTTGCTAGTCGCCTTCGTGGTGCGCCGAGTCCTCCCGCTCCAAGGCCGGCCTCACATCAAAAGCCAGATGAGTGGGCATCCCGACCCATGCCGGATGTGCACCAAGGAGATGCCGATCGCCGAGGTGGCCTATCCGGTGAATGAGATTGCCAACCTCAAGCTCGAGCCGGAGGAGTGGCGTTTCGACAAGTGGCCGTACTCCCGAGCAGATCCGCTGCCTATGGTAAGCTCTTGATTCTTTTCTTTCCCTCTTGCCAGGTTCTCTCTTGCCGTGTTTTCTCTCCCCGGGTTCTCTCTCACCGGGTTCTCTCTTGCCGGGTTCTCTCTTGCCGGCTTCTCTCTCGCCGGGTTCTCTCTCTCTAGCTTCTCTCTCGTCGGGTTCTCTCTCGCCGGCTGACCAGCTCGACCATGATGCAGGTCCTCCACTCCCAGCTACAGGCCAACGTCGACTTCATGCCGGACCGGGAAGTGAGTGACGTGGCGGACCCTGACTTGGGGGCGGCCGCCCTGGAGGACGACGCCACAGGCGGTGGTGGTGGAGCAGGCGGCTCCGCGGGAGGAGGAGGCGTGGAGGACTGGTCGGATGACGATGAGGAGGAGGAGGTGCCGCGCCGCCTGCCGCCTTCCGACAGGGCGGGCGCAAGCTCCTCAGCCGCACCAACCGCACTAGGCGGTGGGCCGAAGCGCTGAGGCGCGTTGCTATTCAGCAGCCACCCCAAGAAGGCCAAACACTCGGCCGCCGCGGCCAAGAACACGGTCGCTGCGACCAAGCAGCGCGAGGCTGCCGCGAAGGCAGCCAAGTTCGAGAAGGCCCCCAAGCAACCTCCGACGGTGTCGGCGTAAGTCCTCAGCCTTTCTTGTGTCTTCTTTTGTTCTTTTATCTTGTCGACTCCTTTTGAATCTCCTTCTCACCCCTCTTTTGAGCAAGGCCCCGCTCTCTCTTGAGTGGTCGACCTCAGCCTCCGTTGTTAGGGCGGCGGAGGGCTCTACCAACAACCACCGCATAGACCCGGTAACTGATCTCTGGGAGGCGCAGGAAAGGAACGCACGGGAGGTGGGGGAGGAGAAAGAAGCTACCACCAAGAAGGCGGCGACCGACAAGGCGGCGCAAATGGACGCGGACGCTGCGGCCAAGGCCCAAGTCGACATCGCGGACAAGGAAGGGGCGAGGGATGCCGCACGCCAGCAGATCCCGCAGCTCATCACCCCCCTGCGCTCCGCACCACCAGTGCCAGAGTTCTCAGCGCCAGCTGGGGGAGCCGGCGATGAGCAGCCGGTCATGGAGAGGGAATGCGGTGATGTCGTCTTGCCAGAGGTGGAGGTGCCTCCACGACCGCCGACTGCAGACGTGCAGGGCAGCCAACCGCCCCCACAGGACGCCACCGAGGCGAAGCCAGTGATGGCCTCGCTCCCATGGCCCGCGACTCCAGCCAAGGCCGTCTGCTGGTGGAGAAAGCTCCTGGCCCCTGAAGGCTGGTGGAAGTCAGGAGCACCAGCTCGTCGACCCCTGAAGCCGAAGCCACCAGCGCCGCGCTGTCAGAGTGGGTGCACGGGGGCGGGACAAGCGCCTTGATCAAGGCGGTGCAAGATGTCCAGGCCGATTTCAAGGCCGAAGCCGCCGCCCTCTCGTAATGCATGAAGGCGTTCATGAAGACGCGTGCCACCGTCCAGGTACGTAACTTGCTTCTTGCTTTTGATTCCTGTAATCTTTGGTGGGGGCATGCCAGCGCACCCACTAGGTGTAGTCCCCGAGTTCTAGGCCGGCTGCTGAGCAGGCGTCCTGGAACTTCATAGTGGATTCTGAGCTCTGGCTCACTTCTTTTTTTGTTCTTTTGTTGCAGGATTACCACAACATCCGCACGGCCACCTTCAACGCCAATGTCCATGAGAGGGACCGACGGACCGCCGCTTTGACGGAAAGCCGGAGTAAGCACTCCATCTTCTTTTCTCCGCGGGGGCGCGTCAGCGCACCCGTGGGCCGTAGTCCCCGAGATGCGAGCCGACTGCTGAGCAGTTGGGTCGGATCTTCCGGTAATTACTTTTCTTCTTTCTTGATTTTTGATATATTTTCTTTATTTTCCTTGCAGGAACCAATGTCGTCTTGCAGCAGCAACTGGGCGAAGCCAACACCGCACTGTGTGCAAAGGAGGACGAGTGCAACAGGGTGGCCCAGGAGCGCGACCGCCTGGCCAAGGAACTGAAGGACCAGGCGGAGCTTCACAAGACGGCTCTGAAGCAGGCGGAGGACAACGAGGCCAAGATCCTGGCCGAGTTCGAGACCAAGTGTTCGGGTTGGGCCAATACGGAGGCGGCACTAACCGCTGGTTATGGCCAGATCGAAGACATAGTCAATGGTGAGCTTCCTTCTCTTCTCTTAACTACTGGCTATCAAGCGAGTCGCCTTCTAGCTTCTGACTCCTGACTTATCGTTTGCTTGTGCAGACTTCTTCCCCGGCCATTCCGCCGTTGCCAACCAGGCCATTGAGGCTCGCCGCGAGGAGCGAAGGGTGGAGGGCGCGAAGATTGCCGCTGACGCCCCTCGGACCCTTGGCGAGCAGCTCCTTGGCATTCAGGCTCGTCTCCAACCGGCCCACCTGATGCTCCGCCGGCTGTAGCGTGCTGGGGCTCAGGCAGTCTCCGCCCTCTGGCCAGATAGGCAAGCCCACGCACGCCCAGTCAGACCACCGACTGGTTGGAAGTGGCCGCCGGCCGTCTTGAGGCGTGGGCTCCGCTGCCCGTGCGGGAGCACGACGGGCCTTGGAGTTCACCAAGGCATGGTATCCTGGGCTAGATCTAGCCCAGTTGGCCAAATTTCGGCAGTAAGCCGGCGCCGAGCTGGTGGCGGTGGAGCGCGACCTCACCGTTCGCGCAGCAACGATCGCCGAGTATACCAACACCGGTGACTTTGTCCCTGAGATGAACGAGAACGGCGGCGAGGCGCCGACAGAATGGTTCGGGCTGAACCCGGATGATGGCGAAGACTCGGAAAAGGAGATCGCTTCCAGCGACAAAGGGGAAGACGAGGAAGATGAGGATGATGAAGACGGTGCGCCGGAGGTCGGAGCGGACGGCCAGCCTCAACTCAACCGTGCCTCCAGCACCAAGCCACGTGCAAGCACGCCGACCGTTGCTGAAAGCAGCCAAGCCGAAACTCGCCAGCCGGCCACTCCACCAGCTGGCGCCCCCGACTCCACAAACCTGCCGGACTCGCCTGCTGCCCCTTTGGTCTAGGCCGCCAATTTATCGTAGCTTTTTCTGCTTAGTAGTCTTCTCAACAAACTTTTGTTAAATTTTCACAATTCCACCCGCGGGGTATATTCAAACTATGTTGAATATTGGCCGATGACCTTTTGGTATGTAAATTTTTTCCTGCACAAGCTGTGCTTTTGCTGAGTTCCGACTTTTCTTACTTTTTATTCCTTGGCTTTTTCCTTTGCCGCCCTCCCATGGTTTTCCTACTTGCCAGTCGGACAGCCGCTCTATGGACTGCAGCCTGGTCAAGTATTTCACCATTGTGGGAGGACAAGTACTTTGGCCGATTGGAACGCTGCAAGCTAAGTAGGAAGCCAGCCGGTCGGTGAGGCGAAGGGTCGGCCTGTCCTATGTTGATGTTTTGGTCCTTAGCCATTTTTCATGTGAGCACTATTTCTTGCCTTTAACTCTTGCTAAGCGAACAGCCGCTCTGCGAGCTGTGGCTTGTGGCAAGAGAGGGCTTAGGTGCTTGCACATTACTTGTCCGACTGCAGGAAACGCCGACATAGTACAAGGCGGCAAGCCCCCGGGCCGACTAGTCGAACCCGGTTTTAGGCGAAGGAATGAAATAACACATTCATAAGCATAATACTTATCATATAGATAAAAAGGGGTAGCCCTCGAGTGCTCCTCGAGGGACCCGAAGTCTTCGTACTTAATACAAAAGGTAGTGTGGTACATACTGCATCAACTGTAAAATCTTCGAAGGAGATTTGCATTCCATGGGCGCTCTGTTTCCTTGCCAGAGTCATCCCTCTTGCGCGCCCTGGGCTTCTGGGCATCGATCAGGTAGTATGAGTCACTGCCCAAGGCTTTCCTGATGATGAAAGGGCCTTCCCAAGGGGTCGAGAGCTTGTGCTGGCCGGCTGTTCGCTGGATCAGCCTGAGCATAAGGTCTCCCTCATGGAAGGATCTTGGCTTGACCTTCCGGCTGTTGTAGCGGCGTAGACTCTGTTGGTAGATGGCGGACCGACTGAGTGCCAACACTCGGCCCTCTTCTAGCAGATCGACATCGTCTTCTCGTGCTTCCTTTGCCTCCGCCTCCGTGTACATGGTGACACGAGGTGAGTCAAACTCGATGTTAGTTGGGATGACGGCCTCAACACCATATACAAGGAAGAAGGGTCTGAAACCGTTTGACTAGTTCGGAGTGGTGTGCAGACTCCAGAGGACGGCCGGCAGCTCGTCGAGCCAGCAGCCGGCTGAACGCTCCAGAGGCTCGACCAGTCGGGGCTTGATTCCGGACAAAATGAGGCCGTTTGCTCGCTCAACCTGGCCGTTTTACTGTGGGTGAGCAACGGACGCTAAGTCTAGTCGGATGCCCTGCGTCGCATAGAAACGGGCCAAGGCGCCCTTGGTGAAATTTGTGCTATTGTCGGTGGTGATGCTGTGAGGTACGCCGTACCGAGTGGTGATGTCTGCGATGAAAGTCACAACAGTCAGACCGTTCAGCTTCTTGATTTGCTTCGCTTCTATCCACTTGGTGAATTTGTCCATGGCAACGAGCAGATAAGTCATGTCGTCGCGTGCTGTCTTGAACGTTCCCACCATGTCCAGTCCCCAGACGGCAAAAGGCCAGGAAAGGGGAATGGTCTTGAGTGCGGAGGCCACCAAATGCTGCTTGGAACGGAACTTCCGGCATCCCTTACATCTCTTGACCAAGTCTTTGGCATCTTCTAGAGCAGTCGGCCAGAAGAAACCATGGCGAAAAGCTTTGGCGACAAGTGATCTTGAGGCCGCGTGGTGGCCACACTCGCCTTGGTGGATATCCTTGAGGATTGCTTGGCCCTTCTCCGGCTCCACGAAACGCTGGTACACACCAGTAACACAGCGCCTCACGAGTTCTCTGTTGACGATGGTGTATGCTGCTGCCCAAAGTTGCATCTGTCGGGCCGAGATCTCATCGGTTGGCAGCTCTTTGTTCACCAGAAACTTCAGGATGGGCTCTGCCTGAAGGAAATATGCCCTAGAGGCAATAATAAAGTTATTATTTATTTCCTTATTTCATGATAAATGTTTATTATTCATGCTAGAATTGTATTAACCGGAAACTTAGTACATGTGTGAATACATAGACAAAACAAAGTGTCCCTAGTATGCCTCTACTTGACTAGCTCGTTTATCAAAGATGGTTATGTTTCCTAAACCATAGACATGTGTTGTCATTTGATGAACGGGATCACATCATTAGGAGAATGATGTGATGGACAAGACCCATTCGTTAGTTTAGCATTATGATCCTTACAGTTTCATTGCTACTGCTTTCTTCATGACTTATACATGTTCCTCGGACTATGAGATTATGCAACTCCCGAATACCGAAGGAACACCTTGTGTGATATCAACCGTCACAACGTAACTGGGTGATTATAAAGATGCTCTACAGGTGTCTCCGATGGTACTTGTTGAGTTGGCATAGATCAAGATTAGGATTTGCCACTCGGATTGTCGGAGAGGTATCTCTGGGCCCTCTCGGTAATGCACATCACTATAAGCCTTGCAAGAAATGTGACAAATGAGTTAGTTGCGGGATGATGCATTAGGGAACGATTAAAGAGACTTGTCGGTAACAAGATTGAACTAGGTATTGAGATACCGACGATCGAATCTCGGGCAAGTAACATACCGATGACAAAGGGAACAACATATGTTGTTATGCGGTTTGACCGATAAAGATCTTCATAGAATATGTAGGAACCAATATGAGCATCCTGGTTCCGCTATTGGTTACTGACCGGAGATGAGTCTCGGTCATGTCTACATAGTTCTCGAACCCGTAGGGTCCGCACGCTTAACTTTCTATGATGATTTGTATTATGAGTTATGTGATTTGATGACCGAAGTTTAGTTGAGTCCCGGCGAGATCGGGACATGACGAGGAGTCTCAAATGGTCGAGACGTTAAGATCGATATATTGGAAGGCTATATTCGACATCGGAAAGGTTGAGTGATTCGGGTATTTTTCGGAGTACCGAGAGTTACGGAATTGTGATTGGGCCTTAATGGGCCATACGGGAAAGGAGAGAATGGCCTCAAGGGTGGCCGCGCCCCTTCCCCATGGACTGCTCCGAATTGGACTAGGGAAAGGGGGCACCCCCTTCCTTCCCTCTCCTTCTCCCTTCCCTTTTTTCCTATTCCATGTGGGAGGTGGAATCCTACTAGGACTAGGGAGTCCTAGTAGTACTCCACACTTTGGGCGCACCCTATGAGGGACGGCCTCCTCCTCCCTCCATCCTTTATATACGTGGCCAGGGGGCACCCCATAGACACACAAGTTGAACATTGATCTCTTAGCCGTGTGTGGTGCCCGCTCCACCATAATCCACCTCGGTCATATCGTCGTAGTGCTTAGGCGAAGCCCTGTGCCGGTAACTTCATCATCACCATCATCACGCTGTCGTGTTGATGAAGCTCTCCCTCGACACTCTGCTGGATCGTGAGTTCGTGGGACGTCACCGAGCTGAACATGTGCAGATCGCAGAGGTGCCGTACTTTCGGTACTAGGATCGGTCGATCGTGAAGACGTACGACTACATCAACCATGTTGTCATAACGCTTCCGCTTACGGTCTACGAGGGTATGTGGACAACACTCTCCCCTCTCGTTGCTATGCATCACCATGATCTTGCGTGTGCGTAGGAATTTTTTTGAAATTACTACGTTCCCCAACACTGCCCATGATGGTGCTTGAATTTCTTCTACCGCCACTATGGCCACTTGTACGAGGGCGGTTGGGTTGGGAGGTGGCGGGTTGGAGTCGGCTGCCGCTTGTTGTGTCGTTGAAGTCCCTGAGCCGACTGCTGAAGTCCCCAAGCCGACCGCTGTAGTCCCCTGGCCGGGATTTGAAGTCCCTGGGCCGGATGCGACTGCTGCAGTCCCCGAGCCTCCTGCAGAAATCCCTGAGCCGACTGCTGCAGTCCCCGAGCCTCCTGCCGAAATCCCTGAGCCGACTGCTGCAGCCTTTTAGTCGGATCCGACTGTTTTAGGAGCAGCCAGCACGAAGATAGACTCTGATTCTAGAGAAGGCTTGATCGACGGCTTGCAGAAGTACTGGAGGGAGACGCCGGCTGGTATTGCTTGACGGGTGGATCCGATCCGTGCCAAGTTATCAGCTGGCTCATTGTCGTTTCGTGGCACGTGAAGGAACTCGCACCCTTCAAAATATCCGCTGAGTTGCTGGACGAGGAATCGGTAGCTTGCCATATTTGTATCCTTGGCGTCCCAGTCGCCAGACGACTGTTGGACCACCAAGTTAGAGTCACCGTAGCACAGAATCCAGCGAATGCCGAGCTCTTTGGCAAGCCGGAGTCCGTGTACTAGTGCCTCATTCTCGGTCACATTGTTGGAGGCGGCAAAATGGATTTGCAGTGTGTATCTGTGCTTGTCGCCTTTGGGAGAGGTGAGGACGATGCCGGCTCCCAAACCGGTGCACATTTTCGAACCATCAAAGTGCATCCGCCAATGGGTGGAGTCCGGCGCTGGCGGCAGCTACTGGGTCTCGGCCCAGTCGACAAGTCGGCCAGCGCTTTGGACTTGATGGTGGTGCGAGGCTGGTAGAAGATGGTGTGGGGAGCCAACTCGATGGCCCATTTGGCCACTCGGCCTGAAGCATCTCGGCTGCCTATGATCTCAGCAAGCAGGCCAGTGCAAACAACCGTGATGGGGTGCTCTTGAAAATATGGCTTTAACTTCTTAGCGGTAATGTGCACTCCGTAGCACATCTTCTGGTAGTGGGGGTAGTTTTGCTTGGAAGCCGACAGTACTTCACTCAAATAATACACCGATCTCTGGACCGGCAGAACCTTGTCGTCTTCCTTGCGCTCAACTACCATGACTGTGCTGACCACCCAGCTGGTGGCGGCGATGTAGAGGAGCATGGGCTCCTTAGCAGCCGGCGCGGCCAGGACAGGCGGCGTGGTCAACATCTTCTTGAGCTGGAGAAAAGCCTCATCCGCCTTGTCATTCCACTCGAAGTGATTAGTTTTCTTCAAGAGCTGGTACAGGGGAAGTGCCTTCTCGCCTAGCCGACTGATGAAACGGCTGATGGACGCCTGGAAGCCGGTGAACTTCTGGACATCTCTCAGTCGGGTAGGCTTCTCCATCCTCTCGATGGCCTTGATCTTCACAGGGTTGCACTCGATGCCGCATTTGGAGACCAGGAAGCCGAGGAGCTGGCCAGCTGGTACTCTGAACACGCACTTCTCTAGGTTGAGCTTGATCTGAAATCGGGGAGATTTTCAAAAGTCTCCTCGAGATCTTCTAGGAGGGTCCCACGCTTCTCCGTCTTCACCACAACATCGTCCACATAGACGTGGGCATTTCTGCCGAGCTGCTTGAGGAGGCACTTCTGCATGCAACGTTGAAACGTGGCGCCAGCATTCCTCAAGCCAAACGTCATCGTCAGGTAGCAGAAGGCTCCGAATGACGTGATGAAAGAGGTCTTCAGCCTATCAGCCGGGTTCAACTTGATCTGGTGGTACCATGAATATGCATCCAAAAAACTCAACAGCTCGCATCCGGCTGTGGAGTCTATCACTTGGTCAATCCTTGGCAAGGCAAATGGATCTTTGGGGCAAGCTTCGTTGAGGCTAGTATAATCAATACACATGCGCCACTTGTTGTTCTTCTTCAGTACAAGGACTGGGTTGGCCAGCCAATCTGGATAGAATACTTCCATAATGAAGTTGGCTGCTAGGAGACGGGCTATCTCTTCACCAACAATTCTTCTCTTCTCCTCCGACAGGCGGTGAAGGGGTTGCTCGACCAGTTTGGCGTCAGGTCGGACGTGTAGCTTGTGCTCGGCGAGATCCGTCGGAACACCCGGCATGTCCTTATGGGACCATGCAAAGATGTCCCGATTCTCACGGAGGATATTGACGAGCTCGCTTTCCTATTTGCTGTCGAGATTTGCACCTATGACAACGTACCTCTCCAGGTGCTCTGGGTCCAATGGTATCTTTTTGTCTCCTTGGCCGGCTTGAAGGAACCTTCATCTTCTGACTCCTTGGGATCAGGGGACATGTTCGGCTGCTTGCCGGCCATGGCCACAACCCGATCAAGGAGCCGGTTCTCGGCAGAGATCACAAGGGTCTCGGCCGGCCGACTGCTAGCGGCCGCACAGGCGGACGACTTCTGGTAATCTCCGAAGATGGTAATAACCCCTTTGGTGCTTGGCATCTTCATCTTGAGGTAAGCATAGTGCGGCACAACCATGAATTTGGCCAAGGTAGGTCGGCCAAGCAGTGCATGGTAAGGGCTCTCTAGGTCAACTACTTCAAACCAGACGGGCTCTCGGCGGAAATGATCTTTGTCTCCAAAGATGACATATATCTTGATCTTGCCGATTGGTGAGTGAGAAAGGCCAGGAACTATGCCATGGAAGACAGTCCGACTAGGCAGGAGATGCTTCGGCTTGATGTTCAACTTCTCCATGGTGTCGCGGTACAAGATGTTGATGCTGCTACCGCCATCTATCAGGACTCGAGAGAAGCGAGCAGCTCGCCTCTCCGTAGCAAACGTGGCTTCCAACACCAGATCGTAGGAACCTGGAGAAGGAATCACTTCTAGATGATCGGCTCGACTCTAACTGATTGGCTTTTCTGACCAGTGCATGACTCTGGGGCTTCAGTAGCTACGGCATTCACCTCTCGGGACTGCTGGCGACGGCTGCGCCTGTCATCGGCCACACTGGTGAAGACGACGTAGGCTCCTTGCTCTTATGGGTACTCGTCTTAGATGGCGGAAACTGTCTGGGCCGCCTGCTGCGGAGGAGGAGGCGGCGGCGGCTGGCCAGCAGGCGGAGGAAGCAGCAATCCTTCGCCCTTGGAGATTCGGGTGAGCCAGTGACACTTCCGAGTGATGTAGTTGGACGGCTTCGCGCCGCTGTGGAACTTGCAGGGCGCATCAAGGGTTTTCTCATAGGAGAAGGCGGGCAACCAGTTTGGCTTGCCGCCCCTCTGACGTTCGGGAGCAAGATGCCCCTCTGGCTGCTGGTCTTCGACTGTCGCCACCTGCCGGCTGGTGGAAGCCGGCTGTGGCGCCTTGCACTTGTTGTTGCTTTGCTTCTGACGCTGATTGGTGTCACCAGCCGGAGTCCGAGGGGCCTGTGGAGCCACTTTGCCAGATGCATCAACTTGAATCTCTGTCTTCATGGAGGAGTCGGCCGTGGCATACTTGTCCGCTATGATCAGTAGCTCGTCGAGGGTTGCCGGCTCGTCACAGAGAAGTCGGTGCTGGAGCAGGGTGCCTTCTCTGCACCCGACTATGAAGTACTCGATAGCCTGCACCTCGTGCACACCTTCGCAAGAGTTGCGTAGCTCGGGCCAATGCGTGAGGTAGTCGAGAGTTGATTCGGTGGGGCCTTGAATGCGCAAATAGAGCTGACGGGGCTTGGGCGGCCGCTTGTACGTGTTGGTGAAGTTGCGGATGAAGGCTTGAGTGAAATCTGCCCAGCTGTTGATGCTACGGGGCTTCAGGCTGTTCGGCCATGTCCGGGCGGTGCCCTGGAGCATAAGCGGAACGTACTTCACGGCAACGCGCTTGTTGCCGTTTGATATGCTGACGGTCGTGGAGTAGTCGACCAACCAGTCTTCGGCTTCACGGAGCCGGTGTACTTGGGCATGTCTCTTGGGAGCATAAACCCTTTGAGGAAGGGCTCGTCATGATGCGGGGGCGAAACAAGGCAGGCTGAGCACGTCTTCTTCTTCTAGCGCCAGGGATCGATTGAGACGGTCGATCCGGTGGCGGGCATCATTTTCTCCGATTCCTTCTTAGGGGCCAAGCCGGCCACCGAGACTCGGATGATCAACAGGCGACGGGAAGACGCGCCTTTCTCTGCGCAGGGGAGGCTGATAGTCGCCTAGTCGCTCTACCGCTCGTGGGCAGCCGTCTTGGTCGCGCTCGATCGTGATGTGCATCCTGCTGCGGCTTGCAGCCGACTCCTTGTCTCGTTGTCCGTGGGCGCCACCAGTCGGCGTCCGGGATGTCACGCCGTGCTCTCAGCGAGGAGGCGGGTTGCCGTTCCACCGGTTGGGTTCCTCGACGTGGCAGCCGCTTCTTGCTGCACAGCAGCCGCGTCAATGAGCCGCTGGACGTGCTCCGTCATGTGGCGACGCTCGTCGCCCTCGAGGTTGTCCAGCTCATCTGCTGCCGCCTGGGCAGCTCGTATGTTCTCCATGGGCGTGGCGTAGACGCGGCGGTCTGCCCCGAACATGCTGGCAATAGTCGCGCCGTGTTGCCGGACCGTGCCGATGCGGCTGGGCCCGCCAAGAGCCGGCGTGCCACCAACAGCGCAGTCCATCTCACGCTGGTAAGCCTCCGAGAGGCGTCTCATGCTGGCTAGCTTCTTGGCACTCTCGGCGAGCTGGACGAGGCGAGCTTCCAGTGTCTCGGCGTCAGCATCTTCTGCAATGGGTGCGGACAGGTCTCGTAGCGTTGACTCGAGCGGATCCTGGGCGCCGTCACTGGAAGCTCCATCGTGGCTGATGACGAGCACCTCCGTGACGGTGCTGCCGCCGCTGTCGACGCGAGGGAGTGGATTGTCGATGACCACCACATTAGTGGGGAACACGTCGAGGGATGTCGTGTCGGAGTCGACAAGCATCGGGTCGGTGGAGCCGGTCGACTCCAAGTCAAAGGTAGGCTCATTGGAGATGTGGAGCTGGTCGAGGAGGCTGACGAGGCGGCTCTCGGGGCCGTCTGTGTCTGCGTCGGATGCAGACTCATCGGAGAGCCGGATCTCGCCAACACGATCAGCGAGGCAGCTCACCGCGTGAAACGTCCATTTTGCATCATGCTTTTATTTCAATATTTATTGCATTATGGGTTGTTATTACACGTTATGTCACAATACTTATGCCTATACTCTCTTATTTTACAAGGTTTACATAAGGAGGGAGAATGCCGCACTGGAATTCAATGGAAAGGAGCAAATATTAGAGACCTATTCTGCACAACTCCAAAAGTCCTGAAACTCCATGAAAGTCATTTTTGGAAATAATAAAAAATACTAAATGGAAGAAATATGTCAGGGGGGCCACCACCTGCCCACGAGGGTGGGGGGCGCGCCCTACCCCCCAGGGCGCGCCCCCTGCCTCGTGGGCCCCCTGTTGGTTCTCCGGTGGCCATCTTCCGCTATATGAAGTCTTTCATCGAGGAAAAAATCATAAGCAACCTTTCGGGACGAAACTCCGCCGCCACGAGGCGGAACCTTGGCGGAACCAATCTAGGGCTCCGGCAGAGCTGTTCCGCCGGGGACACTTCCCTCCGGGAGGGGGAAATCATCATCATTGTCATCACCAGCGATCCTCTCATCGGGAGAGGGCAATCTCCATCAACATCTTCACCAGCACCATCTCCTCTCAAAACCCTAGTTCATCTCTTGTATCCAATTCTTGTCTCCAAGTCCGGGATTGGTACTTGTAGGTTGCTAGTAGTGTTGATTACTCCTTGTAGTTGATGCTAATTGGTTTATTTTGTGGAAGATCATATGTTCAGATCCTTTATGCATATTAATACCCCTTTGATTATGAACATGAATATGCTTTGTGAGTAGTTACGTTTGTTCCTGGGAGAAGTCTTGCTATTAGTAGTCATTTGAATTTGGTATTCGTTCGATATTTTTATGAGATGTATGTTGTCTATCCTCTAGTGGTGTTATGTGAACGTCGACTACATAACACTTCACCATTATTCGGGCCTAGAGGAAGGCATTGGGAAGTAATAAGTAGATCATGGGTTGCCAGAGTGACAGAAGCTTAAACCCTAGTTTATGCGTTGCTTCGTAAGGGGTTGATTTGATCCATATGTTTCATGCTATGGTTAGGTTTACCTTAATACTTTTGTTGGAGTTGTGGATGCTTGCAATAGAGGTTAATCATAAGTGGGATGCTTGTTCAAGTAAGAACAGCACTCACATATCAAATTATCAAAGTATCGAACGCGAATCATATGAACGTGATGAAAACTAGCTTGACGATAATTCCCATGTGTCCTCGGGAGCGCTTTTCTCTATATAAGAGTTTGGCTAGGCTTGTCCTTTGCTACAAAAAGGATTGGGCCACTTTGCTGCACTTTATTTACTTTTGTTACTTTTTACTCGTTGTCGGCGTTCTAGGAACGGGGGTCCCCCGACTTGCCTGCCTGCGGCCTGCGGCGTGGCTCAAGTGGGGGCCCAGCGCGGCCCAGCTTCATCAGCTCAAGCCCAAGACCCTCGCGAGGGGCCAAGCATCGCGGGGCGGACTACAGGACCCTTCCTCAGGAGCAGCCTCGTCTGGCAGGCTCATGAGGAGGCGGAGAGATCAAGGCAGAGTACCTCACAAGGGTGCCCCGTGATGCAAGCCATGACGATCGAATCAGGCGGGCGCCAGCCTGCGCAGTGTCCTCGTTTCCCCTTTGGTGCAAAGGAGGCAAGCACAGGCCGAGGCATCAGGCAAAGGTTACTGCTTCGGTGCAACAAGACCAAGACCAGCAGAGCGGCAGGATGGAGGTCATCGTGGAGCCCAGGACGGCGTCACCGTCAGAGCCTTTGGCAGCAGAAGAACAACTTTAGTCAGGATAAGTGTACTAGACATTCCCCTTCAAAATGGCCAATTGTTGGTGCCCTTCCCGCTCATTATTTGGGAAGAGGCCCAGGGCCTCCCTCTATAAATAGGACTAGCCACCACAGAGAGAGGGGACGGGTCGAACCCACTTGAGAGGGAGAGAAGCGACTGGACTCACCCAAGCAGTCCATCGCACCAGCTCAAGAACAGCCCCTCGCGAGGCTGTTCTTCCTTTGTATTGTTCTTCATCAGCCCTGGAGGCAATCCACCACACCACACACTGGAGTAGGGTATTACACCACAACGGTGGCCCGAACCAGTATAAATCTTGTGTCTCTTGTGTTGTTCATCGTTCCTAGTTTAGATCCCTTGCAAACCATTAACGTGTGAGCTGGTAGGGGAAAGATCTCCATGTGAACCCCAGAGTTTGAACCTCAAGGGTCTGCCGGAACCCGAAATCCGACATTTGGCACGCCGGGTAGGGGTGCGCCGGAATCTTTCTTCTGTTGGTCGCATGTGATCTTCCGTCAGGTCCATGGTCGACGCCGCGGCCCGCCAGCGCCGAGCATCGGGCTGCTCGCCGCCGATTCGCCCGGACGGCTGCCGGCGGACGCGCCGCCGCTCCCGTTGCCTGCCACCATCGCCCCCACCGGCCCGGCGAGGAACGAGCAGCAGGCCTGTTGGGGGGAGCTGCGCGACCTCTACCTCGCCCATCGCGCCGGGCCGGCGCCGCCGGTCGTCGCAGCTCTCCTGGGCGGCTCACTGGCGCCACCTTCGAGCCGCACGTCAAGCCGTTCACCCGCCAGATCGCCACCGCCTCCAAGTGCTAGGGAGCCCCGCCGGGCTGGGTGGCGCCCGAGGTCGACCTGCTCTTCGACTCGGACGATCACCCCTCCAACCCCACTGGTTCGGGTGCGCTCCCGATGCTGTGCACCCCCACCATCTGCCAAGTGGCCGTCACCAGGACCCTCATCGATGGCGGAGCCTGCCTCAGCGTGCTCTCTGTGGAGGCCTTCAGCCTCCTCCATATGCCACCAGAGCGGCTCCAGCCCAGCAGGCCTTTTTCAGGAGTCGGAGCCGGTCCCACCGCCTCCCTGGGACAAATTCGCCTCCCGCTGACCTTCGGCACCCGCGACAACTTCCGCACAGAGCTGATCGACTTTGACATCGCCCCCATCGGCCTCCCCTACAACTCCATCCTCAGCCACCCGGCCTTGGCCCGGTTCATGGCAGTGACTCACCCGGCGTACAACCTCATGAAGATGCCCCGGAGCAGCGGCGTCCATACCGTGTCAGGAAATACAGGAGATGCACTGCAGGCGCTCAAGCTTGTTTTCAAGGCGGCCGCGGCGGCACGGCCCGCCAGCGCTGACGCCCCCGAGCCCAAGGGGGCCGCGCCATCCAAGAAGAAGCAGCTATTCACTCAAATGAAGGCGGAAACCAAGCAGGTACCAGTCAACGAGGACGGGTCCACAGACGCCACCTTCACCATAGGTGCAAACCTCCAACCCAAGCAGGAGGAGGCCTTGGTGAAGTTCCTGCGCGCGAACAAGAAGGTGTTCGCGTGGGGACCTGATAAGTTGGCGGGGATCCCGAGTGGCGTGATTGAGCATCACCTCAACATGTGCCCCAACATGCGCCCCGTGAAGAAGAAGGTGAGGCGACAATCCACAGAGAAACAAGCTTTTATCGTCTAAGCGACCCGCAAGCTAGAGGCAGCATGGATTATTCGCGAGGTCCGCTACCCGGATTGGCTGGCCAACCCAGTCGTCGTGCCAAAAAAGGGGGGAAAGGAACGTATGCGTGTCGACTTCACCAACCTCAACAAGGCCTGCCCACAGGATCCATTTCCGCTTCCTCGCATTGACCAGATCGTCGACTCCACCGCTGAGTGTGACCTTCTGTGCTTCCTGGATGCCTTCTCAGGCTATCACCAGATCAAGATGGCGGTGGAAGACGTGGAAAAACGGCTTTCCGACCCCGCGGCGGTGTACTGCTATACCTGCATGCCGCTTGGGTTGCGCAACGCAGGCAGCGACCTTTCAGCCGGGCTGATGCACATCGCCGGGCCGACAGCTCGGGAGGAATGCTGAGGCATATGTCGATGACATTGTAGTGAAGTCTCGGGAGGCGAAAACCCTGATACAGGACTTGGAAGAAACCTTCGCGAGCCTTGATAAAGTGGACCTGCGGCTCAACCCGGAGAAGTGCGATTCGAGTCCCTCGGCAAGCTCCTCGGGTTTCCTCGTGTCCCATAGGGGCATCGAGGCCAACCCGAAAAGGTCAAAGCAGTCAAGACATGAGCCCACCAAAGACCCTCAGAGAAATGCAGAACTCACCAAGGCTGTGGACTGCTTAGGACATTTCATCTCCAAGCTGGAGGAACGAGCACTACCATTCTTCAAGCTGATGAAGAAGAAGGGCCCCTTTGAATGGACTGAAGAGGCCGACAAGGCATTCCAAGAACTCAAGAGGTACCTTACCAGCCCTCCCGCAATGGTAGCTCCGCGTCCTCAGGAGCCTCTGGTGCTCTACCTCGCGGCCACCCCCTACTCCGCCAAGGCAGCCTGGTAGCAGTCAGGAGGAGCATCAGCCAGGTTGAATGCCCCCGGCAGGAGCGGCGAAGCCAAGAGAGACTCACAAAGACTGTGGGTCACTGATCAAGGGGATCAGCCGCAGCAGAAAGCGCGCCCGAAGCAGAAGAGGCCCCGCCAAGCGACCAAGCGCTGGGGGCTCCGCCGTCTCGGGAGGCACCCCAACCTACGGAGGACGTGAGCAGCGCCAGCGCTCACAGCCTCGTCAACACCCCGTGTACTTCGTCAGCACGGTGCTACGGGACGCGAGGGCGCGGTACCCCATGCCCCAAAAACTCCTCCTCACGCTATTGGTAGCCTCACGCAAGCTACGACACTACTTCCAAGGTCATCCCATCAAGGTCGTCTCAGCATACCCTCTGGAGAGTGTGCTCAGGAGCGCCAGCTCAGCTGGAAGAGTCACCGAGTGGAACATCGAACTGCAAGCGTTTCAGCTAGAATTCAGCACAACCAGAGTCATCAAGGGGGCGCATTGGCAGATTTCGTGGAAAAATGGACGAAGGCACCCGGCCTCGAAGCAGGCGAAGACCGATCACTTTCTCCGGGGAGCGAGGCACCGGACGGCTGGGTCATGTACTTCGACGGGGCATTCTCCCGACATGGCGCGGGGGCCGGCGCAGTGCTCGTATCCCCTACTCAGGACAAACTCTATTACGTTGTGCAGCTCTGTTTCCAGCACAGGGAAAAGGTCTCCAACAACATAGCAGAATATGAAGGCCTGATAGCCGGCCTAAGAGCCGCAGTCGCTTTGGGGGTAAAGCGCCTCATCATCAAGGGCGATTCACAACTCCTCGTCAATTTCTCCAACAAGATATGCGAGCCGAAGGACGAGCACATGGAAGCCTACCCCGCAGAGGTTCACAGGATGGAGAAACAGTTCTGGGGGCTGGAGCTGCAGCATGTGCCTCGCGGCACCAATCAAGAGGTGGATGGCATCGCCAAGAGGGCATCCAGGCGGCTGCCTCAGGAGCCTGGCATCTTCGAAGAGCGACTCTTCAGGCCCTCAGCGGCACCATCACTATCAAGCGGGGCGCAACCTCGGGAGGAGCTCCCCCAGCCGGCTGCCTCGGGAGCCCCGGTCCGCGCCCGCCTCGGGGCACGCCTGCTCCTAGCGTTGGAGCCTCGTGAAGGGTGTTGGATAATGAGCTCAAGAGCTACTTGACGCGGGGACCCTGCCGAGAAGGAGGAGGAGGCGGAGTGTGGCGCGGAAAGCCACGGCCCATCGTGCATCAAGGATGGAGAGCTTTACCAGAGGCGATCAATGACGGTCCCTACGTTGCATTTCCAGAGAGCAAGGAAGGAATTGTGGAAGACATACACGGCGGAGACTGTGGGCATCACTCATCGTCACGAACCCTCGCTGGCAAGACGTTCCGCAGCTGGTTCTATCGCCCACAAAGACTCAGCCGACGCTGTTGAGCTGGTAAAGGCTTGCGAGGCCTGCCAATTTCATGCCAAGCAGATCCATCACCGGCGGAGGTCTGCAACTATACCCTCTCATGGCCATTCGCAGTTTGGGGTTGACATTCTAGGCCCGCTCCTCGGGCGCCAGGGGGCTATCGCTACCTCTACGTTGCCGTGGACAAGTTTACCAAGTGGGCTGATGTGGAAGCTGTCCACACCATCCCAGCGGGCTCTGCGGTCAAGTTCATCAGGGGCCTCGTGAGCCGGTTTGGGGTGCCTAACCGCATCATCACCGACAACGGTTCGCAGTTCACCAGCAATCTCTTCAAAACGTATTGTGCTAACCTTGCAACGTAGATATGCTACGCTTCGGTGGCGCACCCCCGGAGTAATAGCCAGGCCGAGCGAGCCAACGCGGAGGTCCTGAAGGGCCTCAAAACCAGGACCTTCAAGAAGAGGCTGGAGGCCTGCGGCAGGGGCTGGCACGACGAGCTCCAATCTGTGATGTGGTCCATCCGCACGACCGCGGCCAAGCTGACTGGTGAGACCCCGTTCTTCCTCGTCTACGGAGCAGAAGCCGTCCTCCCTCAAGAGGTCAGGCGTCGCTCCGCACGGGTCCTGGCATTCGATGAGGCGCAGCAGGACGCCATGCGAGGGACGGATCTCGTGCTGGGGGAGGAACATCGTCGAGAGGCCGTGCTGCGAGCGGCAAGGTATCAACAGGCGCTGCGGCGATACCACTGCCGCAACGTCCGCCCCAGGACTCTTGAGGTAGGGGACCTCATGCTCAGACGGGTCCTCTCCAGGGAAGGGTTGCATGAGCTTTCTCCCATGTGGGAGGGCCATTTCAAGGTTGTTCATGTTTCCAAGCCCGGCTCCGCACGCTTGGAGACTCAGGAGGGGGTGCCCATCCCGAACGCGTGGAACATCCAGCATCTCCGGAAGTTCTACCCTTGAAGAAAGACCCAGAGCCTGTAAAAAAGGCCCAGAGCCTGTAAAAAAGGCCCAGAGCCTGTGAAGAAGCCCAACGCCTGTGAAGCTCATTTCCCCGAGGAAGGCCCGGAGCCTGTGAAGAAGGCCAATGCCTGTGAAGCTCATTTCCCCGAGAAAGGCCCGGAGCCTGTGAAGAAGGCCAACGCCTGTGAAGCTCATTTCCCCGAGAAAGGCCCGGAGCCTGTGAAGAAGGCCAACGCCTGTGAAGCTCTCCGCCCGTGACACTCTCACGTAATAATGAGTTGGGGATGTACACGCCCCGGAGTCTCCGGAGAGCCACCCTCGGGCCTCGGGGGCTCCACCACGCCAAGTGGCAGCACTTAGCTCCGTGCTGGTGAGAAGACGTCGAAGACTAGATTAGGTGCCGGACGCGGCTTTTTCATTTGCTTTCTGTAGTTGGCTTGTTCATTCCTATTTGAAGTTTTATTGAAGTTGTTTCCGTCCTTGGCTTGTGACACTTTGTCTTTTTCACTCACTTGCCTCGTTTTCTCTCGCGCAAGTCTCGCGAGGGAGCAACGCGGCACCTCCTGAAAGTGTTTTCTGCCCCTGTCGTTTGAAGCTTTCCTATCCAGGTCCACTACGGGAGCACCCCTCCCAGTCCGTGCCCCACGGGCATCGCGACACGAACACAGGACCTAGGTCAGTCGCCTCCAAAACCGAGGCCGGAAACTACCCCTCCTGACTAATCCTTGCAGGACATGAAGCGCGCGACGAGGCCTCGGCCTCGGGAAGCAAAGACCGCGGCAGGTCCCCCCGAGCTAAGTAATTCCTGCACGCGGGCATACGGCACAAAAGCACAGCACAGAAATAGCAGAAACAGCATGATAATTAACAGCGACAGTTCAGCACGCCCCCATGGGGCCCTACACTACTTTCTCTTTGCGCAGGGAAGGGAGAAAAACAAAATAGGCACGACTTGCTCGGCACCAACTCGCAGCGAAGGCTCGTACTGCCTCCGGAGCTCAGTTAGACTCCTCCTCGCGCTTCACCGAGGCGCGACGGTGGGCTGACCCGCTACCTCCCTCCAGGCGGGCGCGACGGCACGGGGGCTGGTCGCGGCCACCGCTGGAGGAGCTGATGTCCGAAGGAGAGTCGCCGAAGCTCGACGAGCCCCGAGCGCCGCCGACCACGCGCCTGCTGTCATCTTCATCCCAATCATCGCCGGGGCTAGGTACACGGCCGCGATCATCGTCTTTGGGGCAGCACCCGGCACGACGACCATCTTCTCCGAACACCCTCATGTAGAGGGTGGCGTCGCCGTCGAACTTGAAGTGCAGGGTGCACCACCGGCTCAGGCCACGCGCGCGGGCCTACGTTTGCCAGCCGCAGGTCAGGGCCGTATTCCCAGCGACGGAGACCTCCAGCGAAGCCCAGGAGGCCCTGCTGCAACAACCGTCCGCCTGAAGCCAGAGGCCGCCCGGAGCGCCGGCCAGAAGTTCACCTTCAAAGAAGCGGGGAAGCTAGAGCCAGGTGCTGGTCGGCTCCACCGACCACATGACGAACTCCGGCAGCACCTCCACTGAGTGGAAGCGCGGCCTAGGGGGGCGCGCAGTCACGGCGCGCCCCCCATCGACAACCTGGCGCCCATCACCGCACAGGGGATCGCCTCCACGACCGCGGGAAGGCGCTACGGGAGCCACGGGATGCTTGCGAGGACGGCCTCGACCGCGCTTGGCCGGGGGATAGTCGGGCCCTACCTGGCGGGCCTTTCCCTTCTCCGCGGTCGAGAACCTCTTCGACGGAGCCATGGAGAGAAAGGAGTAGCAAGAGGGGATAGACTGGAAGGGCTTGCGCCGTTTCGTACTTATAGCTGGAGGAGGCCAACCGTCGGCCTCCATGATCACAGGTAATCATGACCCATTTTTGCGTGCAGGGACTTGTCAAGTCATGCGGTTGCCGAGGGATCGTGGGGAACCGGAGACGCCAAGTTCAATCAATCGCCACGCGGCGCCTGAGGCCACAGGCTGTTGGGGCCCGTGGCGCTTCGCACTTGCCCCTTTGCTTCTCTGCTAAGCCAAGTCCGGGCGCACCTTGGGCCCGGAGGCTACTGTCGGCGTTCTGGGAACGGAGGTCCCCAGACTTGCCTGCCTGTGGCCTGGCTCAAGTGGGGGCCCAGCACGGCCCAGCTTCATCAGCTCAATCCCAAAACCCACGCAAGGGGCCAAGCCTCGCGGGGCGGACGACAGGAACCTTCCTCAGGAGAAGCCTCGTCAGGCAGGCTCATGAGGAGGCGGAGAGATCAAGGCAGGGTATCTCACGAGGGTGCCCCGTGACGCAAGCCATGACGATCGAGATCAGGTGGGCGCCAAAGGGAGCCAGCTCACAGCAGTGTCCTCGCTTCCCCTTTGGTGCAAAGGAGGCAAGCACAGGCCGAGGCATCAGGCAAAGGTTACCGCTTCGGTGCAACAACACCAAGACCAGCAGAGCGGCAGGACGGAGGTCATCGTGGTGCCCAGGACAGTGTCACCGTCAGAGCCTTTGGCAGCCGAAGACCAACTTTAGTCAGTATAAGTGTACTAGATGTTCCCCTTCAAAATGGCCAATTGTTAGCGCCCTTCCCGCTCATTATTTGGGAAGAGGCCCAGGGCCTCCCTCTATAAATAGGACTAGCCACCACACAGAGAGGGGACGGGTCGAACCCACCGGAGAGAGAGAGAGAGAGAAGCGACTGGACTCACCCAAGCAGTCCATCGCACCAGCTCAAGAACAGCCCCTCACGAGGCTGTTCTTCCTTTGTACTGTTCTTCATCAGCCCCGGAGGCAATCCACCACACCACACACAGGATTAGGGTATTACACCACAACGGTGGCCCGAACCAGTATAAATCTTGTGTCTCTTGTGTTGTTCATCGTTCCTAGTTTAGATCCCTTGCAAACCATTAACGCGTGAGCTGGTAGGGGAAAGATCTCCGTGCGCACCCCAGAGTTCGAACCTCAAGGGTCTGCTGGAACCCGAAATCCGACACTCGTTACAAATTATCCTATCAAAAAACTATCTGTTACCACTTATTTCAGTACTTGCAGAGAATACCTTGCTGAAAACCGCTTATCATTTCCTTCTGCACCTCGTTGGGTTCGACAATCTTACTTATCAAAAGGACTATGATAGATCCCCTACACTTGTGGGTCATCAAGACTCTTTTCTGGCTCCGTTGCCGGGGAGTGAAGCGCCTTCGGTAGGTAGAATTTGGTAAGGAAAATTTTATATAGTGTGCTGAAATTTACTATCACTTGTTACTATGGAAAGTAATCCTCTGAGGGGCTTGTTCGGGGTATCTTCACCCCGACCAGTAGAGCAAAGAGTTTCTCCTCAACCTACTGAACCTACTGAAAATGAAAATGTCCACTTTGAGATTCCTTCGGGTATGTTAGAAAAACTGCTAGCTAATCCTTTTGTAGGAGATGGAACAAAGCATCCTGATGAGCACCTAATATATGTGGATGAAGTTTGTGGATTATTTAAGTTTGCAGGTATATCCGGTGATGTTGTTAAGAGGAAGGTCTTCCCTTTATCTTTGAAGGGAGATGCATCGACATGGTATAGGCTATGTGATGATACGGGGTCATGGAACTATAAACGATTGAAATTGGAATTTCATCAGAAATTTTATCCTATGCATCTTGTTCATCGTGATCACAATTGTATATATAATTTTTGTCCTCACGAAGGAGAAAGCATCGCTCAAGCTTGGGGGAGGCTTAAATCAGTGTTATATTCATGCCCCAATCATGAGCTCTCAAGAGAAATAATTCTTCAAAGTTTTTATGCTCGGCTTTCTCATAATAATCAATCCATGCTCGGTACTTCTTGTGCTGGCTCTTTTATGATGAAGAATATTGAATTCAAATGGAATTTATTGGATAGAATTAGACGCAACTCTGAAGATTGGGATCTCGACGAAGGTAAGGAGTCAGGTATGACACCTAAGTTTGATTGTGTTAAATCTTTTATGGATACCGATGTTTTCCGTAAATTTAGCACTAAATATGGACTTGACTCTGAGATAGTAGCTTCATTCTGTGAATCTTTTGCTACTTATGTTGATCTCCCCAAGGAGAAGTGGTTTAAATATCATCCTCCCATAGAAGTAAAAGTAGCTCCACCTATTAAAGTTGAATAAAAGACTATCACTTATAATGATCCTATTGTTCCTACTTCTTATCTTGAGAAACCACCTTTCCCTGTTAGGATAAAGGATCATGCTAAAGCTTCAACTGTGGTTTGTAAAAGAAATATTAGAACTTATACACCTCCTGAGCAAATTAAAGTTGAACCTAATATTGCTATTGTTAAAGATCTCTTGGCTGATAATATTGTTGGGCATGTTATTTATTTCTGCGGTGAAACTGCTAGAATTGCCAAACCTTGTGCCAAAGATAAACATGGACCTGTGGTAGGCATGCCTGTTATTTCTGTTAAAATAGGAGATCGTTGTTATCATGCCTTGTGAGATATGGGTGCTAGTGTTAGTGCAATACCTTATGACTTATACAAAGAAATTATGCATGATATTGCACGTGCTGAGATAGAAGATATTGATGTCACAATTAAACTTGCCAATAGAGATACTATTTCACCTATGGGAATTGTAAGAGATGTCGAAGTCTTGTGTGGGAAAACTAAATACCCTGCTGATTTTCTTGTTCTTGGTTCCCCACAAGATAGCTTTTGTCCCATTATATTTGGTAGACCCTTCTTGAACACCGGCAATGCTAGGATAGACTGCGAAAAGGATGTTATTACTATAGGCTTGGGTGATATGTCTCATGAGTTTAATTTCTCTAAATTTAGTAGACAACACCGTGAAGAAGAATTGCCTAGTAAGGATGAAATTGTTGGTCTTGCTTCTATTGCCGTACCTCCTAGTGATCCTTTAGAACAATATTTGCTAGACCATGAAAATGATATGTTTATGAACGAAAGAAGGGAAATAGATGAAGTGTTCTTTAAACAGGAACCTATCCTGAAACACAATTTGCCTGTTGAAATCCTAGGGGATCCTCCTCCACCCAAGGGTGATCCCGTGTTTGAGCTCAAACCTTTACCTGATACTCTTAAATATGCTTATCACGATGAGAAAAAGATATATCCTGTTATTATTAGTGCTAACCTTTCAGAGCATGAAGAAGAAAGACTATTGAAAACTCTGAAGAAGCACCGTGCTGTTATTGGATATACTCTTGATGATCTTAAGGGCATTAGTCCCACTCTATGTCAACATAAAATAAATTTGGAAGAAGATGCCAAACCAGTTCGTGATCATCAACGAAGGCTGAATCCTAAGATGAAGGAAGTGGTAATAAAGGAAATACTAAAGCTCCTTGAGGCAGGTATAATTTATCCCATTGCTGATAGTCAGTGGGTAAGTCTTGTCCATTGTGTCCCTAAGAAGGGAGGTATTACCGTTGTTCCTAATGATAAAGATGAGTTGATCCCGCAAAGAATTATTACAGGTTATAGGATGGTAATTTATTTCCGCAAATTAAATAATGCTACTAAAAAAGATCATTACCCCTTACCTTTTATCGATCAAATGCTAGAAAGATTGTCCAAACATACACATTTTTGCTTTCTAGATGGTTATTCTGGTTTCTCTCAAATACCTGTGTCAGCCAACGATCAATCTAAAACTACTTTTACTTGCCCTTTTGGTACTTTTGCTTATAGACGTATGCCTTTTGGTTTATGTAATGCACCTGCTACCTTCAAAGATGCATGATGACTATATTCTCTGACTTTTGTGAAAAGATTTGTGAGGTTTTCATGGACGACTTCTCCGTCTATGGATCCTCTTTTGATGATTGCTTGAGCAACCTTGATCGAGTTTTGCAGAGATGTGAAGAAACTAATCTTGTCTTGAATTGGGAAAAGTGCCACTTTATGGTTAATGAAGGTATTGTCTTGGGGCATAAAGTTTCTGAAAGAGGCATTGAGGTTGATAAAGCCAAGGTTGATGCTATTGAAAAGATGCCACGTCCCAAGGACATCAAAGGTATAAGAAGTTTCCTTGGCCATGCCGGATTTTATAGGAGGTTCACTAAGGACTTCTCAAAAATTTCTCGGCCTCTGACTAATTTATTACAAAAAGATATACCATTTGTCTTCGATGATGATTGTGTAGAAGCATTTGAAATACTTAAGAAAGCATTGATCTCTGCACCTATTGTTCAGCCACCTGATTGGAATTTACCATTTGAAATTATGTGTGATGCTAGTGATTACGCTATAGGTGTTGTTCTAGGGCAAAGAGTTGATAAGAAATTAAATGTTATTCAATATGCTAGCAAAACTCTAGACAATGCTCAAAGAAATTATGCTACTACTGAAAAAGAATTCTTAGCAGTTGTATTTGCTTGTGATAAGTTCAGACCTTATATTGTTGATTCTAAAGTAACTATTCACACGGATCATGCTACTATTAAATATCTTATGGAAAAGAAAGATGCTAAGCCTAGACTTATTAGATGGGTTCTCCTGCTACAAGAATTTGATTTGCATATTGTTGATAGAAAGGGAGCTGAGAACCCGCTGCGCATAACTTGTCTAGGTTAGAAAATGTTCTTGATGACCCACTACCTATTGATGATAGCTTTCCTGATGAGCAATTAAATGTCATAAATTCTTCTCGTACTGCTCCTTGGTATGCTGATTATGCTAATTATATTGTTGCCAAATTTATACCACCTAGTCTCACATACCAGCAAAAGAAGAAGTTTTTCTATGATTTGAGACATTACTTTTGGGATGACCCACATCTTTATAGAGAAGGAGTAGATGGTGTCATTAGACGTTGTGTACCTGAGCATGAATAGGAACAGATCCTACGCAAGTGTCACTCCGAGGCCTATGGAGGGCACCACGCTGGATATAGAACTGCACATAAGGTATTGCAATCCGGTTTTTATTGTCCTACTCTCTTCAAGGATGCTCGTAAGTTTTTCTTATCTTGTGATGAATGCCAAAGAATTGGTAACATTAGTAGACGTCAAGAAATGCCTATGAATTATTCACTTGTTATTGAACCATTTGATGTTTGGGGCTTTGATTATATGGGACCTTTTCCTGCCTCTAATGGTTATACACATATTTTAGTTGCTGTTGATTACGTTACTAAGTGGGTAGAAGCTATTCCAACTAGTAGTGCTGATCATAACACTTCTATTAAAATGCTTAAAGAAGTTATTTTTCCGAGGTTTGGAGTCCCTAGATATATAATGACTGATGGTGGTTCACACTTTATTCATGGTGCTTTCCGTAAAATGCTTGCTAAGTATGATGTTAACCATAGAATTGCATCTCCTTATCACCCGCAGTCTAGTGTTCAAGTAGAATTGAGTAATAGAGAGCTCAAATTAATGTTGCAACAGACTGTTAATAGATCTAGGAAGAATTGGTCCAAGAAACTCGATGATGCATTATGGGCCTATAGAACTGCATATAAAAATCCTATGGGTATGTCTCTGTATAAAATGGTTGATGGAAAAGCATGTCACTTACCTCTCGAACTAGAACATAAGTCTTATTGGGCTGATAAAGAGCTCAACTATGATTTCAAACTTGCCGGTGAGAAGAGGTTATTTGACATTAGCTCACTTGATGAATGGAGAACCCAAGCTTATGAAAATGCCAAATTGTTTAAAGAAAAGGTTAAAAGATGGCATGACAAAAGGATACAAAAGCGTGAGTTTAATGTAGGTGATTATGTATTGCTATACAACTCTCGTTTAAGATTTTTTGCAGGAAAACTTCTCTCTAAATGGAAAGGCCCTTACGTTATCGAGGAGGTCTATCATTCCGGTGCCAT
Source organism: Aegilops longissima (assembly GCA_021605205.1). NCBI lineage: Eukaryota > Viridiplantae > Streptophyta > Magnoliopsida > Poales > Poaceae > Aegilops > Aegilops longissima. The sequence continues at coordinate 385,895,434 of CM038680.1, forward strand.
AAAAATCAACAATTTTGAAGGCACAAATCCGAAGGTGGTAAACGGTCAAAGAATCAAACACTATATCTCAAGTAATCCTATAAATGTTGAAACCAATGTTATTGAAACCGTAACCCCTGAGGAATACATAAGGGACACTTTCCGGAACGTTTCAGACTCCGAAAAGGAATAGGTATGTGGTACGGTAAGTAAACCGACTCCAACACAGTTTTTATGGCAATATTTCTCCGTTTTGGAATATTTAGAAAAATAGAAAAATAAGAAGCAGTCTGGGAAGGACACGAGGCCTCCACGAGGGTGGAGGGCGCGCCCTACCCTACTAGGCGCGCCCCCTACCTCGTGGGCACCTCGTGTGTTCTCCGGACTCCGTTTTCTTGCACGTTACATATTTTGGCCGGTAAAAATTCATTATATAATCTCCCGAAGGTTTTGACCACCGTATCACGCAATTATCCTTTGTTCTTGTTTCGAGCCGTTTTTTGTCAGGGTTGTCAAGGCCAGGCATCATGTCGTCCCCCTCCTCCAACAATGGTGACAACGATGCTAGGCTAATGAAGATAGAGCTGCAGAGGGAAGAACCCATGGAGATCAACAAGGATGATGGGATCAAGAAGGCCACGGAAGATCAAGCTCCGACAGCAAAAGACATCCTTCAACTTGATCATAATATTCTTACCCCAACTGAGATTGAAGCTTTCAAGATGTAAGTGCATCTAGTGCCCCTTAGTGATTTTGGTGTATTGAAGACTTATAGGTTAAGTAACGATGCGTTTGTAAGTGTACACAGGTCTATAAGTCTATGAGGAGTTTGATATTTACAGAGAAAGTCGACCCTAAAATGAATTTCTTCAATCAAGAATTTGATATTTCAAGACTTTCAAGACTTTGAAAGTGAAGAAATTGGTGTGATTCTCAAGACTTGGTAATCGCTGAGGAATATGAAGCGTGAAGACTTTTGTTTTCGTAGTTTCATTTTCTCTTTCTTGAGTCATAGGAAACACCGCATCGTTAAAGGGGTCGAGGAAATACTAAGGAAAAATTTCCATTTGATGCTCAACTCAAAATCCTCACCTACCAATCCCTTCGAGTGAAGCCTTTGGAAATCTCATACATTCGATCGATTTCTTCAAAGGATGAGACAAGCTCTTCCGGTCATCGAGGAATTTGTTCTCGATCGAGGAGTTAGGAATTCGCCAGTGCGAATTGCCTACACAGTGAGGAACATGATAGCCCTGAGGAATTTGATATTCCAATTTCCGACCGTTGCTGTGCTGCGCGCCAGCTGTCCCCAAAATATCTCCACCTAACGGTCATATCATTTAAGGGCATTTATGTCTTATCATGTCGGGCTGCTCCCGAGGCTATAAATAGCCGCCCCCTACAACCACTAGTTGGTTGGCTGCTCCGAGAGAACTTGACACTTGTCATTTGAGAGCAACCCATCCTCTGAGGACTTTGAGCGAAAATCATCAAGTGAGGAAAAACCCAAAGTGAGGAAAAACCCCAAAACCAAACCCCAACAAACCCAAAGTGATTGAGCATCACTGAAGAAATTGATCCCGCGTGGATCCGACGCTTTTTACCTTTGAAGACTGTGCTTCTTCCAGACGGTTAGGCGTCACGGTCTAGAGCATCCAAGAGGAATTGTGGATCGCCGAGTGACCAAGTATGTGAAGGTTTGAAGTCGCTCAAGACTTACCACGAGTGATTGGACGAGGTCTGCGTGGCCTTAGTTCAAGGAGAATACGGTGAGGACTTGGTGTCCGAGCTGCGTGCTCGGTGATCGGGTGTCCGGACTCGTGTCCTCGAGTTTAAATACTCAGCCGCTCCAACCAGACGCATAACCGAGACAGCAGTTGGAACTGGTCTACCAAATCATTGTCTTCACCAACCTAATGGTTCTATTTCCTCAACCCTTTCATTTCCTCATTATCGTGTTGAGTGTTTGTCATATCTGTGTTTGAAGACTTTGATCAAGACTTTCTCAATTTCCTCGTTCAATTTCTTCATCTGTTTGTCTTCATATTGTGTTATCCTGTGATTACGCTTTTGTACTCTGTGATTGTCTTCATTTCATCATGATGACTATGCCAGTAATCTGCTATGCTTACTTCTGAGTACTTATTCCGCTGCATGTATTTCTTCGCTAAGGAATTTCCTCACCAGCAAATTCCTCAGTGAAGAATTTGATAAATTCATAAAAATCGCCTATTCACCCCCCCTCTAGTCGATATAACGCACTTTCACAAGATGATTGAGTTAGCTCGTATACAGAACAAGTATCTCACACGTGAAAATATTTTGTTGAAGGAGCATATCGTTGCACTCAAGGGCATTATCCGCAAGCTGGAGGACCTCTTACGCTCGATGTGCGACTATCCATCATCAACAACTCCACCTTCTTCACCAACAAAGGATACATAATCACATGGGTATGGGCACTCCCCTTGGCAACTGCCAAGCTTGGGGGAGATGCCCCGGTATCGTATCACCATCACACTCCTATCTTTACCGTTTTTCTTAGTTCGATCCTATTAGTAGAATCTTGATCTAGTAGAATAAAGTTTTGGTATGATCTAGTTTTGAGTTTTGCTTTATGATCTCTCTATGTAATCGAGTCCGTGAGCTATATAATAAGTATTAGTGTTGAGTCAAGGGCTTGATTATCTTGCTATGATCTTGAGTGAACAAAAGAAAAGAGAAAAAGAATAAAAAGAAACAAAAATATCATATTGATCTTATTGAGAGTAATGACTTCACATAGAAAGAGTATGATGATTAAAAAAATTTGGGAGTTGGCAAACATAGCTTTGGTCATCGTTGAAATTAATAGGAAGTAATAAGGAAAGAGAGGTTTCACATATAAATATACTATCTTGGACATCTTTTATGATTGGGAGCACTCATTAAAATATGACATGCACGAGTTGATGTTGGACAAGGAAGACAACATAATGGGTTATGTTTTCTTATATCTGAGATAAAATATATTGTCAATGACCATCCAACATGTTTAGCTTGCCTTTCCCCCTCATGCTAGCCAAATTCTTTGCACCAAGTAGAGATACTACTTGTGCTTCCAAAAACCCTTAAACCAGTTTTGCCATGAGAGTCCACCATATCTACCTATGGATTGAGTAAGATCCTTCAAGTAAGTTGTCATCGGTGCAAGCAATAAAAATTGCTCTCTAAATATGTATGATTGATTGGTGTGGAGGAAATAAGCTTTATACGATCTTGTGATGTGGAAGAAATAAAAGCGACGGACTGCATAATAAAGGTTCATATCACAAGGGGCAATATAAAGTGACGTTCTTTCGCATTAAGATTTTGTGCATCCAACCCTGAAAGCGCATGGCAACCTCTGCTTCCCTCTGCGAAGGGCCTATCTTTTATTATTATCTTCTTCCTTATGCAAGAGTCATGGTGATCTTCACATTTCCTTTGTACACTTTATCCTTTGGCAAGCACAGGGTGTTGGAAAGATCCTGATAGGTATATCTAATTGGATGTAAGTCGGCATGAGCTATTATTGTTGACATTACCCTTGAGGTAAACGGTTGGGAAGCGAAACTATAAGCCCCTATCTTTCTCTGTGTCCGATTAAAACTCCGTAAACACAAGTATTGCGTGAGTGTTAGCAATTATGAAAGACTAAAGGATAGTTGAGTATGTGGACTTGCTAGAAAGCTCTGACATAGACTCTTTCTGATGTTATGATAAATTGCAATTTCTTCAATGACTGAGATTATAGTTTGTTAGTTCTCAATAAAGTTTCTGATTCATACTTGCCTTTGTGAATAGATTATTACTTGAGCATAAGAAATCATAAGGCAATATCCATTTATGTTGCTGTTTCGAGAATAATCATGATGCCCTCATGTCCGTATTTTATTTTATCGACACCTCTACCTCTAAACATGTGGACATATTTATCGTTATCGGCTTTCGCTTGAGGACAAGCGAGGTCTAAGCTTGGGGGAGTTGATACGTCCATTTTGCATCATGCTTTTATATCAATATTTATTGCATTATGGGCTGTTATTACATGTTATGTCACAATACTTATGCCTATTCTCTCTTATTTTACAAGGTTTACATAAGGAGGGAGAATGCCGGCAGCTGGAATTCTGGGCTGGAAAAGGAGCAAATATTCAAGACCTATTCTGCACAACTCCAAAAGTCATGAAACTCCATGAAAGTCATTTTTGGAAATAATAAAAAATATTGAACGGAAGAAATACGTCAGGGGGCCACCACCTGCCCACGAGGGTGGGGGCGCGCCCTACCCCCCAGGGCTATATGAAGTCTTTCGTCGAGGAAAAAATCATAAGCAACCTTTTGGGACGAGACTCCGCCGCCATGAGGCGGAACCTTGGCGGAACCAATCTAGGGCTCCGGTAGAGCTGTTCTGCCGGGGACACTTCCCCCCGGGAGGGGGAAATCATCGTCATCGTCATCACCAACGCTCCTCTCATTGGGAGAGGGCAATCTCCATCAACATCTTCACCAGCACCATCTCCTCTCAAAACCCTAGTTCATCTCTTGTATCCAATTCTTGTCTCCAAGTCCGGGATTGGTACTTGTAGGTTGCTAGTAGTGTTGATTACTCCTTGTAGTTGATGCTAATTGGTTTATTTGGTGGAAGATCATATGTTCAGATCCTTTATGCATATTAATACCCCTTTGATTATGAACATGAATATGCTTTGTGAGTAGTTATGTTTGTTCCTGAGGACATGGGAGAAGTCTTGCTATTAGTAGTCATGTGAATTTGGTATTCGTTCGATATTTTGATGAGATGTATGTTGTCTATCCTCTAGTGGTGTTATGTGAACATCAACTACATAGCACTTCACCAGTATTCGGGCCTAGAGGAAGGTATTGGGAAGTAATAAGTAGATGATGGGTTGCTAGAGTGACAGGAGCTTAAACCCTAGTTTATGCGTTGCTTCGTAAGGGGCTGATTTGGATCCATATGTTTCATGCTATGGTTAGGTTTACCTTAATACTTTTGTTGTAGTTGCGGATGCTTGCAATAGAGGTTAATCATAAGTGGATGCTTGTTCAAGTGAGAACAACACTCAAGCACCGGTCCACCCACATATCAAATTATCAGAGTACCGAACACGAATCATATGAACTGATGAAAACTAGCTTGACGATAATTCCCGTGTGTCCTTGGGAGCGCTTTTCTCTATATAAGAGTTTGTCCAGGCTTGTCATTTGCTACAAAAAGGATTGGGCCACTTTGCTGCACTTTATTTACTTTTGTTACTTGTTGCTCGTTACAAATTATCCTATCACAAAACTATCTATTAACACTTATTTCAGTACTTGCAGAGAATACCTTGCTGAAAATTGCTTATCATTTCCTTCTGCTCCTCATTGGGTTCGACACTCTTACTTATCGAAAGGACTACGATAGATCCCCTACACTTGTGGGTCATCACCGCGCAAGCGACCTCCACGCCATGCAGCTCGTCGGTGCAAACGCCGTCTGGATTGCCGGGTTGACTGCGCTCGTCGGGAAGGAAGAGGGTTCCCGCCCAGAACAGATCTCCGGACGACGGTGCACCTAGCCCCGCAATGGGTGCCAAATGTCAGGGTTTTGGTGTGACATATGTCAACGGGTGGCTTATCATGGTGGGGGATAGTAAGACGTCGCCGGTGCCAGGAAGCGGGATGAGGCGTAGACACGTACGCCGGCGAACTTTACCCAGGTTCGGGGCTCTCCTAGGAGATAACACCCCTAGTCCTACTTTGCGGGGTCTCCGCATGATCACTATCTCAACAAGTAGCTACAAGTTGCTCCTTCAGTTGTTTGCTAGAGGAGGAAGAAGGGCAAGGCTAGCTCTCTATTCTCTCTATGTGTGTGGTTGTGTAGTCTAAAAGTCTGAACCCTTCGCATGGGTGCCCTGGGGGGTTTATATAGGCCTACCCCCCAGGGGTACAATGGTAAACTAGCCGGGTATAGGCCCAGGCCGTCAGTGTCTCTTGTGGCTGGCTTCTTCGCTGGCTGCTGGGGCCCGCCGACTGGTGGGCCCCACCGGCTGTCTTGTACATGGCCGATAGGCCGCGCCCGCCGCTCGCGGGTCTCGCCGGCTGCTCATCACTGTAGTCGTGCTTCTAATGACTCTTTCTTTGTCGGGGAAGGCATGGCTACAGTCCCGCCGCCTGGCGGGCGATCACTGTAGCCATCCCCCATATCTTCTGGTTAATGGCGCACAAACTCCTAGGAAGGGGGAGGGCCGCCCTCTGGGTGGCCGCCTTCTGGTTACTCGCTGGCAGGTAGGGCCCGCCGCCTGCTGACCGTACCGACAGCTCGTCGTGGGAGCATGGTCCCTTCTGACTTGGGTGATGTCACGGGCGAAGGGGCCACAGTGTCGCGCCGTGCAGGAGATCTCCGTCTGGTACGGTGCACTATGGCCACGACCCGCCCTGGATACGAGGGTGGCAGGCTTCGCTGTAGCCATGCCCCGTCCCATCGTGCTTAAGAGGGCACAGGTTTTGAGGGCACCTTGGGCCGCCTGCTAATAGCTGGCCTCTCTGGAGGCCGCCTGCTAGGAGGCACCCGCTTCATGGCCGTCTTCTGGGGTACGCCGCCTTCTGGCAGCCGGCCGCTTGGACCAGCCGGCTATGAGAAGGCGGCGACCAAGCTCTGAGGCTTGAGGGCCGCAGTCGGCCCCGATGTCTTGAAATGTCATGGGGGCAGATGAGGCTACCCATGGCCAATAACTCCGACAGTCCTGGAAAGCAAGAAGATTCTAAAGAAGGCAGAGAAGAAGAACCCCGCCGTGATCCAGGTTTGCGTACATAATGTGTGCTTGCTCTACCACATATGCCATGCCGACGTTGAGTGCAAGGATTTTAAGAACTTCCTCAAGGACAAAAGAGTGAAATTCGTTACTGTAGACTTTAGGAACGACAGGAGTGTCCTTGGTCGGATAGGCCTTGTTGTAGGCCAGCCCTTCGATCTCTAGAAGGCAAGCCTGGTGTCCTTCTCTCAGTCTTCAATGTTGACCCTGGCAGCAGCCATGATTGATCCTTCGTGCGTTCAACTGAAGAAACCTCACCACGAGTTTCATCATGCATGGGAGTCGAAGACAATAGATGAAGATCACATCCTGTACGCAGCAATGGATGCCTACCATTGTTAAAATATCTACAAGGGTTGGATGAAGAAGCAGAGCCCAGTGTCATGTTCAAGTAAAGAAGCATCGGCGAAGAGGAAGAGGAAGAGGGACGAGGACGAAGTCGAGGACATGGACTCGGACTCCGAGTAAGGTGGCAGTGTCGTTGCTCATGCTGGTTCTACTGCAGTGTCAAGCGGACTAGTTGCTTAGTTTTATTTCAGGGGTGTGTTGTGCTGAGCCCCCCAGCAGAACTATGTTTATGTTCTTTCTCGTTATTTGAACTCTTTAGTACGTACAGTAGTACTAGTATGTCTTATGACTGTTCTTCTTGTAGTTGGTACTACTGCTCGTATCTTTGTGTTCCTACTGTACTTAATAGTACGTACTCATAGTATAATTTGGGTCAGTCAATTTGTGAAAGAAGTTCGACGGAGCGAAGGAAGAAGACGACAAAGAAGCTACCCCAGTATCTATATTATTGTGGCAGGGTGCCCATGATCTATCTTATGAGTGTTGGGTGTGGAATGCAGTTCGCTGGAAAAAATGGATCGTGCCCAGGGTTAAACGGATGGAGGGGGTTGGGGAGCATGGCGGTGGCAGGCGGTTCAGGGGAGGGCAGGGCGGCGGCGGCAGGCGGTTAGGCGTTTGGCGGGCTGGCGGCTCGATGCCTGAGAGAGAAGATGAACATTGCATCAATTTCAGAGGTTGAAGAAGCCCTTCTGGCCATCCATGGCGTTCAAGGTCTCTAAGGTAGATTCCGCGTCCGCACCCGGTTTGCAAGCTCGGCGTGGGCACGACCGGCTTCCGCCGCGACATCCGCCATGCGCGCCTCCTCCGCGCGGGCGAAGATGACAATGACATGCTAGCTCCTCCTCGCCGATGTGCTGGAGCACGCACTCGTCCTCTCTTCGTACGCTGCGTGCATAGACGCAGCTCCACCAGCTGCTCATGTGCTTGGTAGTGCGGCGGCATCGCGAGGAGGGGCTGCAGACGATGTGAGCGGGCGGACCTTTGGCTTCATGGCACAGGGATGGTGGGGACACGACGGTGATGGGTGATAAATGGTTGGCTGGAGCAGGCAGGCGCCGGCATGCGCAACAGCGGCGGCGACATATTGATGAGTGCATGTATGGGAGCTTAGTTTAGTTTTATATAGGGTCGGTCAAACTTAAAAGAACACCGTACTAGTACACATAAACATTAGACTGAGGCAGCGCTTATATTAGTTACCACAGCAACGATACGAAATCCTGTCCAACCGCGTGCACATGTCACATGTGTCGATTGAACGGTAAGGCCACCGTGTCGCTCGAAGGACATCCACCAAACCTTTTTGTGTGTGTGAAAATAATCGCCGAATATTACTCAACTTTTTTCCTGGAAAAGTTCTTCATGCTACAATATTTCCATATATCTGAATTTAGCTTCAGTTCGTGTTTATTTGGATTTGGACATTTTATGTGCGCCCTAGTTTTTTTCATACTAATTTTGTGTGTGTGACTGAGAGAGAATGTGTGTATGTGTCCATATGTGTGTTGTGACGGAAGGGCAGTGTGGAGACGGTGTGCGTGTGATAGAGACATAGAGAGGTGTGAATGTGCAAATGATCATGCATGAGTGAGACATGGAGAGGTGTGAATGTGCAAATGATCATGCATTAGTGAGACATAGAGAGATGCCGATACGTTGTGTATACATGAGAGAACGGTCTTCTATTTGTACTTGTGTGTGTGTGTGTGAGAGAGAGAGAGAGACAGAGATAGGAGCTTCCGTAACACAACAACCATCTCTCTCGATTCATTCGTCCCTCACACGATCGCATGTAACACATGCATCAACGCATGCATTTTGACACCCTCACCCGGCCCCTGCCCACCTCAAGGCCTGCACATCGCTCTCTATTTCGCACACATAATCTCTTCGTGAAAACCCTATTTAGCATGTAGCTTTCCATCACATACACACATTCTCTCCATAGGTTTGATTTCTCTCAATATCACACACACACACACACACACACACACACACACACACACACACACACTGCACACACACTCCCCCTCCCCCGAGCACACAATTCATCCCCATCCAGGGTTATATGGCGACCACTCTCACTTGTGCTTCTCTGACCTCAGCATGCACACTACCTCAATATTCAAAGAGGGCATCGAGGAGATCGAATACGGCGACCACACTGCACTAGGGAATGCGGGGCCATTTGGAAGCAGGATGATGTGACGACGGCTGACTCACTCCTCCCTCCTCTCTCTCCCGCACAAAATTACCAATCCCTCTCTCTCCTACACAAAATTATCAATCCATCAACCCACGCTATCCTTCCCCTCTCGTCCATGTTTTTCCAGCTCTCTCATCAAACTCGTTATCTCTTCTCCTTCCACGTGTACAAAATTTGGATGCACACGCATCTCACGTATATTACATGTCTCCATCTTTCTCACAGACCTAACTTCTCCCTCTCTCTTTCTCTCTCGATCTCTCTATCTCTTGTTACGTTTGTCTCCTACTCTCTCTCCCACATACATACAATCTTTCCCGCCCTATCTTCTCCATCTTCACAAGCTCTCTCTACATGTTTCATTCACACATTGGGATGTGTTCAAAATGTTGCTTTTATAATGGATGACATAGAGTTATGGTTGGTTTTGTTGCATCCTACAAAGTAATAACTATGAAATGCATTTAGATTTTCATTAGATTGGGATTATGTGAGTTTGAGCATATTGTGAAGTACTATAGACCTCGTATACATATTGGAATTCAACTATGATTCTAACTTCGAATTGTATAAACCATTACATTCGAAGTCGGTAGCCTAATATATTTATTTCACGATTACAACAAATGATTAATTCACTACAAACTAAGAAAACAAATGTTTACACCCTCCGTTTTTATTTAAGTCCGCGTATTAGTATTGGTCAAAGTCAAGTTTTGTAAACTCTCACAAAGTTTATAACAAAAAATATTAACATATACAATGACAAATAAATACCATTAGATTCATTATTGAATGTACTTTCACATCGTACATATTTGTTATGGTAAATGTTTATATTTTTCTATAAACTTGGTCAAACTTTAGGAAGTTTGACTTTGGTCAAACCTAATATGCAGAGTTAATAAAAACGGAGGGAATACTAGTAGTTACTAGTACTACTAACTACTAGTACTACTCGCTAGTTGCTTAGCCCAATCACCCAACACGCCACACGGGGAGTTCAGTGTCACAAAATTTTGAGGTCGGCCGGAAAATCTCCCGCGACCCTGATTCGAGAAGTGCGAAGTTACCATCATACCCTTCGGAACAGGCCTACGAATAACGCTTTGTAGGGGGCTGTTTTGGTAACTTCAGGTTCACCCTACCCAGCCAACCCACCCCGGCACCTAGAGTAGTACACCTGGATACTCCCCATTTTCTACCCCCACCGCAAAATAGACTTCTCCATGGCACCGCAACCTTCGTGCTCCTTCCCTTCTACATTGGCGCACTCGTCCACCGCAGCGCATCTGCCTCATCGACGACGTCATACGCCGCACTGGAGCCGGTCCACCATCGTCATCGTACACGGAGCCTCTTCCCCGACACCGTCTTCCATGGTCTCGGATCTGCTTCTCGGAAGCCGACGCCAAGCGCAGAAGCACCACCGTCGTGGACAATGAACTGACTCCCGTTGCTGACCATGACGCACAGAGGCCGCCGCGACCATCGTACTGCTCCTTGATTGGTAATGTGTGTATTGAATCTCTTAGCAGTACATGTGCAGTTCCAATTTTGTTCATACCTACCCTTCAAATTTCCTGATTGCTATTGTTCCCGTAAAAGTAATTAGTTATAGCCTCCCTTAACCAACATAATATCACCTTGTAATTGTGCGACGCTCCTGTATCTTGCTGTGCTTGGGTAGGTTCTTCATCTGCAACCAGTAGTGTGGCAAATGATGGAAAGTTTTTTAGAACTAGCAAGATGCCCATGCGTTGCACGGAACATCAAGATGCATTTGTATGAGTAGTTTATCTTGTGGGAGAAAAGGATGAACGAGGGAAAGCTTTATTTGCAAATGTGGAGAGGGGTGTGGGTATCTTTTTACAGAATTGCCATAGTTTCCTTCCTATCCGTCAGATATAAATCAGACGGCCTATATTGCAGGATGGCAGGCACACCATCATCACCAACTCTATTTTTTATAAGAGTAGATATAAATATCAATATAAAATAAATATAAGAGTAGAGAAGAGAGTAGATATAGCAGGGACGTCGGGAAAGGATCGCGCGTGCGGGGGGAAAAGCGGCCGGGCACGCGCTAGTTTTGGCGCGCAGCGTCCGACGCGCTTTATAAAATCCAACGCCCTCCCACCGCTCTGTGCCTTGCCGCCGCTCTCTCTCCCCGCTCTGTGCCTCACCACCGCTCTCTCCTCGCTCTTTCTCGCTTCGCCGCCACCGCGCCACTATGCCGCCGCGTCATCTGGAAACTTGGGGATACCGCGACGTCCGCGCGCGCCCCTCCGGCGGCTTCTCCGCCGAGATCCGGTTCTGTGGGTGCGCCTCGGCCTCGGCACTTTTGACACCGCCCACGAGGCCGCTCGCATGTACGACGCGGCGGTGTGGCGCCTCCGGTGGCCTCATAGAACATTGAACTTCCCCAATGTGCCAACGCGGGAGCGGGCGCAGGAGCTCACGCCTCCGCTGCGGCTTATCACCGATGAGGATCGTCACGACAACCGGAGGCGGGAGCACCATCTCGGCATCGCCTAGATGGACGAGGAAGCCATGGCATTGTGGTGCCAACGCTTCCCGTAGGACATCATCAACGAGTGTGAGTTCTACGCGCAAAGGAGGGAGGAGAGGGAGAAGAGGAGGGCGGAGCGAGCCGCCAATCGCGAGGACAAGTCTACGTGGAAAGCGGCCGCTCAGTTCAACGTGAAGCTAGGAGCAGTGTCGCCCTGGGACTCCGACGATGATCGGTATCTTCATGCCTACATTGAGACGTTTGAGGAGGACATCACCGAGGAGGAGTCGGATGACGAGGAGTAGTTGAACTATCTATTTTTTTATCTATCTATGCTGAGAACTATCTATGTCTCTACTCTCTAGTCTCTGTTTCTAATTCTCTATCTCTACTCTCTTCTCTACTATCTACTACTCTTATAAAAAATAGAGTTGGTGATGATGGTGTGCCTGCCGTCCTGCAATATAGGCCGTCCGATTTATAGGAAGGAAACTATGGCAATTTTGCAAAAGGATACCCACGCCCCTCTCCACATTTGCAAATAAGGCCTTCCCTCGTTCATCCTTTTCTCCCACAAGATAAACTACTCATACAAATGCATATTGATGTTCCGTGCAACGCATGGGCATCTTGCTAGTTGTTGCAAAAAGCCCATGCGTGTGTGTGTGATGTGTGTGTGAGAGAGAGGGAGAGAGGAGGAGGACGGAGTGCGTGTGTGACAAAGACACAAAGAGTGTGTGTGCGAGAGGTATCAGCTTAAAATGAGGCGATAGTGTGTGTGTGCACGATCGAGAGGGTGTGTCTCAAGAAGGGACAAAAAATCTACATAAATACAAGGAGCAAGAGAGAGACATGTACGCGATAGTGGAAGCACGAGTGTGCAGGTGTATAAACCTATCTGGAGGCTAGTCGATCAATGCTTGTGAGAGAAATACGAGTTGGGGGTCCGAAAGCGAGAGTTTTGTGTGTGTGTGTGAGAGACAGTAGTCGGGAGTGGAAGCGGGAGTTGTGTGTGTGTGTGAGAGAGGGGGGAGTTTGTCTGATCGTTAAACATATCAATAATGTCAGTTTTAAAGCTGGGATGGAGACGGAAAGGAGACCGCAACAAATGTTGTGTCTGCGGGAGAGAGTAATTTTAGTGGTATGAGTCATATCTAGAGAGATATAGGGTGTGTGAGAGAACCCTATAGAGAGAAAGACAAAGTGGAAGACAAGTGAGAGAGTGTGTGTGGTGGTGAAAAAGAAAGCTTAGGTACCTAGTGATACCAGAGAACGGTAGAGACATGAGAGATAATGAAAACCGTGTAATGTATAATGATAGGGAGAGTGTGACACTTCTCAAGGGAGACGTCGAGAGACCATGTTTGATAAAATAGGAGAAACATGAAGTGAGCGTGCGGGTGAGCTGGAGAAAAGGGAGTGATAGCTACATGAAGGAGCATGCGAGAGAGATGGGCGTGAAAGGAGATTCAAATATTTAGTTGTGTGTATAGAAAATGTCAACACAAAAGGGATTCAAATATTTGAATTCGAGATGATGATACATGTAATTCATACTCGAACCAAAATTGATCTATCAAACATGCATACTCATATGAATTCATGCACATCTATGTTATTTAATATGTAGATATTACTTATCCATACATTTTAGTAGAACATAATTTGGTTTAAAAAATTTGAATTCAACCTTATGATTTTGAGATCATTGTATTTGTAAATCACATTATATATATAAAGGAGCAGAATTCTTTGTTGTGCTTTTGAAAGTATATATAAAAAAATGATGTATATAGAATTTTATTCCAACAAAAATGGATCCTGCCCGAACAAAAATAGAATACAAACTGGATTCGAATTGAGTTGGCACGGTAAACGTGCACTCTTACTGTGCAAAATTTTGAGCGAAGCCGGGAAGTCGCAGTAACCGCCTGAAACCACAATCTGTGAGATGGAAATTACTGCCTATCCCTGACACGCAAAGCCTATCAACTAGATTTCTATAGGTTTCGATAGGGTAGGTTTGTAATTTCACTCAAACGTGACATAACTGCCTCTCACCCGGATTCATACACGGTGGGCGCCAAAACACAGTGTCTCCTCGGCCGAAATCGACTCCCTCCCCGATTCATACACGGTGGGCGCCAAAACAAACTCTCATCAGCAAGTATTCAGTGTATGCGAGATTACCGTCCTATCCCCAACCGAGTAATATTGTTGTGATGTAGGAAATTTTAAATGGGGGCTAAGTTTGTAAATTTCCTCGCATTTGAGACAAGCATGCCCTGAAGACATGGTTCCCCCTCCCTCTCTCCCTCCATTTCCCCCTTCATACTCCATGGGTGCCAAAACACCCTCTCCACCCCAGCCTCCTCCGTCCGCCACCCCATCCACCACCGTCCTCCTCCACCATGCCGGAGCTGATACCCCGACGCCGTCGTCCATTACAAGAGAACGACCTCTCTCATCCATGGCTTCGGACCGTGATCCTTGCATGTCGTCCTCTCGCTTCATCCCCGCCGTCGTCCACCTTTCCGGCGCCGCTCCTACGACCGTCTCGTCCACCACGCCGGGATATTTCCCCCGTCACCACCGTCTACCCTCCTAGATTTGCTTCCACACCGCTGACAGCCATCGCTACTACAGCACGGTCAAATTCTCAGCAGATGCATACACGGCGCCGCACAAAAGGCGGTACTCTTTCGGATCTTCTCAACCTATTTATCGCAGCAAGAAAATAGATCACCACTGCTTTACTCTGATTTCTTGTCCATCACTTACTTGTTAGTTGAAAGAAAAAATTGGTTGTGAAGTTGCCTTTGTCCGGTTTGCACCTACAGATCTGCCATGGCACGCTCAACACTATACTTGCAATGCTTATGGTTTTCCCCTTTTATATTCCACACTTGTTAAATGATAGTAGACTAAATTTCAAAACTGAGTCACTCGAATTTTGAGAGCTCGCCGGAGTTCACCGGTGCGAAGGAAGGGGCTCGGGTGGGGACGATGGTTGTGGGGGGTGGTGGCCTGGCGGTGGTGGGGCCTCGCCGAACAACGAAAACTTGATGCTGGGGGCGGGGTGGAGGTGGCGGAGGAACACAGCGGTGGGGGCGGTTCGAGGGAGGGCGGGGGTCAGGTCCGTGTTTCGCCGGCGCCCTGCAAGCGGTGTTTTGTCTGGGAAGAATCGAGACGAGGAAGAAGAAGGGTTAGAGACGAGGATATTCATCCAATCGCTCGAATGGTCGACTGACCCAAATGAAAAAAGTCATGCGACTTGCATGTAGACATTCCTTTATATTCAGTATCATCATCGTAGCTGCTTAGCACTGCTCCTGAATCCATCAAGCCAAACAACGTCACACTCATAATTCCAAACTTGTTGCTCAAATACGAATCTGATATGATGTTGATATTACTAAAACAAATAACGTTTAATTGGTCAGCTAATGTTCCAACTTTACTTTCGAAAAGCATGTGCACCACATATAGAGAGACATCAGGGAGTTGCATTCTTAATGCGCTCTGATTCATCATGTGTGGGCACTGCTCAACGAACATTTTATTATCCAAAATCTTCTTGATCTACTTTAGCATGTTCCTCTTCCATTCTTCTTTAGTAAGTACTCTCTCCGTTCCTAAATACAAGTCTTTGTATAGATTCCACCATGGAGTACATATGGACCAAGATGAGTGAATCTACTCTTCACCAGTATGTGATCCATAGTGGAAATCTCTACAAAGACTTATATTTTCGAACGCAGGGAGTATGATAGTAGTACAGTATGTTCATTGTAGTGAAGAGGAGCAAGGACATTTGCAGTGTAGAGGTCTATTCGGTCGGTTGTGATGGACACTTTCAACTCTTCGAGCCTCTTTGATTTGTAGGATTTTGTAAACATAGGAATAGGAATTGTAGTGGCCTGCCCACTTGAATCCTATAAGATTAGCAAGGAAATGCGGGGAGCTGTGTCGCCTTTGAGAGTTACACTGATATTAACAGTACCGCACCTTCAGTTGAAGAGAGCCGGTGTCCGAAGCCTTTCTAGCCATACCGGCAATAGTAGCCTATATTTTCCAGCAAGTTCCACTTTGCTGATTTTACTTGTGATGCTTATGGTTTTCCCGTTATATCTACACTATGATATGTGTAGCTGCTTTGTGTCGCACTAGCAGCAGTCCACTCTTGAAGCTAAACAACACACAAATCATAAGTCCAAAGCTTACTTCTTCAAATACTAATTGCGATATGATACTGATATTAGTTAATAGACACACATTTAATTGGTTAGGTAATGCTCCCACTTGATTTTCCAAATGCATGTGGCCACATATAGAGAGACAGCATGGAATTGCATTTCTTTGGGCGCTGTGATTCATCATGAGTGGGCAACCAACATTGTATGCAAAGAATCAGAACCTCAAGAATATGCTTCCTCTTCTGTTCTTTAACATGTTCCTCTTTTGTTATTCTGTATTTAGTACATACAATATGTTCCTTGTCAGGAAGGGGAGCAGGGACATCTGCAGTCAACAGCTGATAGAGCTGGCATGTACGTGATCGATAGGCTTTCAATTAGTAGCAGCAATACAACACTGTATTTTCCAGCCACTTCCACTTTCCCGATTTATATATCCTGGTTATGGTGTACCCCTTTTATGTACACTACGATCTGCCTAGTTGTTGTGTGCTCTTGTTATCATGGTTTGGCAATAAACTCTCTATACAGTATATTATGAACCTACCATCTGCTAACTATCCTTACTTCTGGAGCCTTTTTTGTGTACTTGTGCCATATTATATTAATGCACGCACCATATTATAGCACACATGGGCTCTCTCATCAGAATCCAGTGATAGCACACAAGGGTTTACAGGGCGCCCATATATTAGAATATCCTCTGCATTACAAAGATAATCTCACTACTATTTATGTTTTCATGCTTCTCAGATATTATACGTAAACACAGTGAATATCAGAATCCGCGCATCAGAAGAATATTGTGGAACACTGCAACGACTTACAAAATTGGCACCAAGGCATTGAGTGCCATTCTGGATGCAATGAAACTCATACGCTCCCCACTTGTATATTCTTGTTTCAGAATATGATCCTAATGACTATTCTGACCTTGAGGAGTCAAAGGCAGATGATCTGTATTGTTCACCCATCATGGTGCATGTTCTAATTTGGCAAGGTTTTATTGATTGTGCGTATCTTGCATAAGGTGTCTCGCATTTCTTCTACTTTGTTGCATCACCATCTGCTTTATTTACTCATCATATATGTCAAGATGCCATGCCATCCATTATCAATACATATTTCATATGTCATCATACCATGTTTTTTCACTCAAATGTTGTTCTTGTGCATCAGACATCAAAAAGGAAGAGAGTGATTGCCGAATCTGAAGGAGCACCAGCAAAGTCCTTGAAAAACATGCTGGTGCCGGAGAAATCAGACAGCACCCCACTTATATTGGCTCTACGACTAGTGACACAAAACGTAGGACCGACTCTAGCAGACTGTGCCCATACTTCACTGGCCACACCACTAGCCCCACCACACAGGACCTGCACTTCAGCAAAAGGTATGCCAATTTCAGTTGCCATAGCACCAGTCGTACCACAAAAATCCCATACCAGCAAAAAGTATAGCAAGTCCACCGGATGAAGACCTGTCCCAACTACAGAGACAGCCAATTCTTGCAGATTGGAACCCCATTCCAGTTATTCCTAGTTTAAAAGACAATCCTTTCAATGTTGTTAGGGACTACGTGCATATATTCCCATCATGGGAAGATTATAGTGAAGACAAAAACCATTTTCACATCTTCTTGTCCCACTTACGTGTAAGTGCTATTATTCATGGATATTATTTTCTTGTTTTCTGCTGATTGAACACATCAATGATTTACATTACATTGTTGTAAGTAGGCGAGGGTCAATCTGGATAGTCATGATGAGCAAAGCATGCTGCTTTTCAAGGAAGCATTGCAGCAGGATTGGTGTTACCAGAAGAAATCACACTTTGATGGCAAGTCTATAAACGAATTTTCGGTGAAGTCTCCTATGCTAAATTTAGAAGACATTGAACGGAAAAACCTTGTTATGCACGGGTCTCATTCCCAGGATGAGGTACTGTCTATGATATCACATGACAATTTGAACTTCTACTTTTCCGCATGTGCCTTACGGATCTCTTTTGCAGGAAATATGCCCGAAGAAGAATTCCGGTTTGAAAAGGCCGACAGGATATCGCAAATATGCTGCCTGCTACTTTGCTCTTGTTAGTACATGTTGTCCTGTATCACTTTACTTGCATTCATACCTAGTTCATTATGTGACAGCAGTATGCATGATAGCTTGCTTATCAATTGTTCGCGCCAAATTATCTCATCTGTATGAATGGTTACATTAGTGTAGAATATATCCAATGCCAATGATTTTTTTAGCTCTGCATTGTTCTTGTAAGTACCTGCTGTCCTTTATCAGTGTACTTGTATTGAGAGCTAGTTGTTCATGTACCATCACTCTGCAACTTATTTTCCTTTGCCCTCCATTTTATACACATCAGATCTATATTTACTCTTAGCATAAGGTTGGATAACACCGATGGTACTGAAGAAGTTTAGCTCTGCATTGCTCTTGGCTATACCCTTTGCCTGTATCACTGTACTTACATTTATAGCTACTTGGTTATGCAGCATCACTCTTCATCTTATCTTAAATATTCTCCACTTTTTCTTATATTACCACATCTATATTTACCCTTAAAAAAATGTAGAATAAAGGCAATGCTTATGAAGAAGATTCTGTGGTAAACTTCTTGAATTGCCCCCCCCCCCCCCCCATCAGCATGGACAAGGGCTTCATAGAGCCTGTCTTCACGACTAATGTAAGTTTGTCCTTCTCAGCCTTCAAACTTTGTTGAGTATATTTGGTTATGCATGACTGCAATAGCTGTTTATTTTGGGTGTTTGCATAAATTTGCGTGTTTAAAGTTTATTATGTAGTTCATAACAAAAGTTTGTCCTTCTCAATTTAAGTTTTCAGTTGTACAACCAAGTTCCTTCTTCATACCATATAAATTAAACTATACAGAGCAAGTGATCCTCCTTTGCACTGCATGTATGCTTCTATTCTTGATCTGTAATCTAGTGGTGTGGTGAACCTACCCACTACAGCACAATATCATATTCTGCAGTGTCTTAACTATGAACAATGTCATATCATTCTACTATTATTTAAACCGTCTCTTTATTTGCCAATCTGAAATGGGATAAATTGACAGCACACTAACCATTGATACTTATGAGTTCTTGATCTGCAATCCAATGGTGTCATGAAGCTGCCAACTCAATCACAATGTCATTTCCTGCCATGTCTTAACCTGAACAATACCATATTGTGTTAATGCTATTTTAAACAGTGTCACCTTATTCGTCAATAAGAAATGTGATGAATTGTCAGCAACGATACTTATATGTGCAAAACCTGTCATCTGTCTGCTTGTTTCTCTTTCAGAGTGAGGAGGATATAAGCATCAAACAAGCGCAGTCTCATCAACTTGCTCAGCTGCTTGTGTTGTAGCTCCCGAGCAGGGCTAACCTTTCTTGAACTCTATTGAAGTGCTGTCGGTTTTGTATATTATTTTGTCGGCGTGTTTATTTGCACTGGTGGCGATCTTTGATGCCCAGTGTATGTAATCTGTTGTATGCTTGTGCTTTATTATCATAGTGGCGAACTTTGATGCCCAGTGGATGTAATATGCGGTAATTTATTTATTGTAGAATCTAGGTTTTTTTCTTATTCTCGATGTTGCAGTTATTTCACTGTATATATCATGTCTTCGCAGTAAACCTACCAAACCGTAAAATTATGGTACATAATCGGGCCGTCATATGCAAATCACTACGTAAGATCCGCATCATGGGCCTGGTCATCTTGGTCTGTTAACAGGCCTAAATGTAAACTGGCCCACTAGTAGTTTCGGGCCGTTAATAGGCCGACTAAACCGCCGGTCCTATTTTTGCAAGAAATTCAATGGGCTTTTAGTAGGATGAAAAGTAGGTTGGGCCTGAAACATGCCGAACAGCTCACGGGCCGACAGCAGGCCGAAATAAACTCTGGCCAATGATTGTGCCAATCACATCACATGCCGTTAATAGGCCAAAATTGTCTCGGTCCTTGTTTGGCCCAATCAGATTATCGGCTGTGAGCAGGAGGGATGCAAAGCGGGCCATAGTTAGGCCCAACTATATGACGGGCTTTTAACATGCCGAAATAAATATAGGGCCAAAATGTTAAACGGGCCTTTAATAGGACGAAACTAATATTAGGCCCTATTACTGAATGGTCCTTTAGCAAACAGAAATCCTGACCGGGCCTCAAGTGGGCCCAAAAGCACAGCGTTTAGTTGACGGGCCGAATCTGATATGGGCCATAATTTAGCCCAAAACCTCTTAAAGGGCCAGATCTGATTTGGGTCGTAATATGGTCCAGAACGTGGTAGGCTATTAACGGGCCGGATCTCATATGGGCCTTTATTAGGCCCAGAACGTGGCAGGCTGTTAATGGACCGGATCAAATATGGGTCGGCATTTGGCCCAAAACATGGCAGCCTGTTAACGGGTCGGCCCACTAGTGTCGTCAAAATCTTATGGGCCTTTAGCTGGGCCGGCCCATTATGGTCTGCAAAATCTTGTGGGCCTTTAGCTGGGCCGGCCCATTATAGTCTGCAAAATCTTATGGGCCTTTAGTTGGGTCGGCCCATTTAATCTTTATGGGCCACTTTTGGGCCGGTCCACGTGTCAACATATCATAGGCGCATCTCGCCCATTGGATGAGTGACACATGTGCCAACGTGGCGCTGACACATGGTTCCGTCAGCCAATGAGAATTTTACACATGGAAAATTGGCATCGTGGCTTTTAGCGGGTTATCGGATCCAAAACCGGACCCGATAGCTTAATGGTGACCTGTTACGGTGGATGCCACGTGTCGGTCAACCTTGACGAAAGCACTTCCATGGCACGGCATTTATGGTCATGGAAGTGGACACTTCCGTGATGATAATTTTGGTAATGTCATGGAACACTTCTATGACATCACAACTATGACTATCTTGATTCTGTCATAAAATCGTCATGGATGTACATGCATGACAGAAAACATGACCTACTGTGACAAACACCTATCATCATGGAAGTGTATTTTTTTGTAGTGATGCCTCATGGGCAAGATGACTAAAACTCCGTTCTCCGGAACAATGGAGCAAGCTAATGACTTATTGGAAATAACATACCGACGTATGCGGTCCAATGAGTGTTGAGGCACACGGCGGGTATCGCTATTTTCTAACCTTCATAGATGATTTGAGCAGATATGGGTATATCTAGTCAATGAAACACAAGTCTGAGACATTTGAAAAGTTCAAAGAATTTTAGAGTGAAGTGGAGAATCAACGTAACAAGAAAATAAAGTTTCTACGATCTGATCGCGGAGGCGAATATTTGAGTTATGAGTTTGGCCTTCATATATAACAATGTGGAATAGTTTCATAACTAATGCCACGTGGAACACCACAGCATAATGCTGTGCCCGAACGTCGTAACCGTACTTTATTAGATATGGTGCGTTCAATGATGTCTCTTACCTATTTGCCACTATCGTTTTGGGGTTATGCATTAGAGACAGCCGCATTCACGTTAAATAGGGCACCGTCAAAATCTGCTGAGATGACACCATATGAACTGTGGTTTGGCAAGAAACCTAAGCTGTCATTTCTTAAAAGTTTGGGGATACGATGCTTATATCAAAAGGCTTCAGCCTGATAAGCTCGAACCCGAAGCGGAGAAGTGCGTCTTCATAGGATACCCTAAGGAAACCATTGGGTACACCTTCTACCACAGATCCGAAGGCAAGATCTTTGTTGCTAAGAATGGATCCTTTCTAGAGAAGGAGTTTCTCACGAAAGAAGTGAGTGGGAGGAAAGTAGAACTTGATGAGGTAATTGTACCTTCTCTTGAATTGGAAAGTAGCACATCAGAGAAAATTGTTCCCGTGATGCCTACACCAACTAGAGAGGAAGCTAATGATGATGATCATAAAACTTCGGATCAAGTTACTACTGGACCTCGTAGGTCGAACAGAGCATGTTCCGCACCAGAGTGGTACGGTAATCCTATCCTGGAAGTCATGTTACTAGACCATGATGAACCTACAAACTATGAAGAAGCAATGATGAGCCCAGATTTCGACATATGGCTTGAGGCCATGAAATCTGAGATAGGATCCATGTATGAGGACAAAGTATGGACTTTGGTGGACTTTCCCAATGATCGGCAAGCCATTGAGAATAAATGGATCTTCAAGAAGAATACTTACGATGATGGTAATGTTATTGTATACAAAGCTCGACTTGTCGCAAAAGGTTTTTGAAAAGTTCAAGGGGTTGACTACGATGAGACTTTCTCACCCGTAGCGATGCTTAAGTCCGTCCGAATAATGTTAGCAATTGCCGCATTTTATGATTGTGAAATCTGGCAAGTGGACGTCAAAACTGCATTCCTTAATGGACTTCTTAAAGAAGAGTTGTATATGATGCAACCAGAAGGTTTTGTCGATCCTAAAGGTACTAACAAAGTGTGCAAGCTCCAGCGATCCATCTATGGACTGGTGCAAGCATCTCGGAGTTGGAATGTACACTTTGATAAGGCGATCAAAGCATATGGTTTTATTCAGACTTTTGGTGAAGCATGTATTTACAAGAAAGTGAGTGGGAGCTCTGTAGCATTTCTAATATTATATGTAGATGACATATTGTTGATTGGAAATGATAGAGAATTTCTGGATAGCATAAAAGGATATTTGAATAAGAGTTTTCCAATGAAATACCTTGGTGAAGCTGCTTATATATTGGGCATCAAGATCTATAGAGATAGATCAAGACGCTTAATAGGACTTTCACAAAGCACATACCTTGACAAAGTTTTGAAGAAGTTCAAAATGGATCAGTCAAAGAAAGGGTTCTTGCCTGTGTTACAAGGTGTGAAGTTAAGTAATACTCAAAACCCGACCACAGCAAAAGATAGAGAGAGAGAATGAAAGTCATTCCCTATGCCTCAGCCATAGGTTCTATAAAGTATGCCATGATGCGCACCAGACCTATTGTGTACCTTGCCATGAGTTTGGCAAGGGGTTACAATAGTGATCCAGGAGTAGATCACTGGACAATGGTCAAAATTATCCTTAGGTACCTAAAGAGGACTAAGGAAATGTTTCTCGGTTATGGAGGTGACAAAGAGTTCGTCGTAAAGGATTATGTCGATGCAAGCTTTGACATTGACCCTGATGACTTTGAGTCTCAATCTGGGTACATATTGAAAGTGGGAGCAATTAGCTAGAGTAGCTCCGTGCAGAGCATTGTAGACATAGAAATTTGCTAAATACATACGAATCTGAATATGGCAGACCCGTTGACTAAACCTCTCACACAAGCAAAACATGATCACACCTTAGTACTCTTTGGGTGTTAATCACATGGCGATGTGAACTAGACTATTGACTCTAGTAAACCCTTTGTGTTGGGGATATTATTACTGGGTATAAACCGGCCAGGAGAGGCCGGGTTATCCCCATAATGAGTTATTTATATTTGAAGCCCATGAAGACAAGGAGTGTGGCGCTTCATGAAGGCCCAGGGCCCAAAGGCGGATTAGGGCCTGTAGACATAAACCGCCATATCATATGTAACTTGTGTTGTAAGATAAGAAAGGGTAGAAACCGAGCCGGAGACGTTTATGAGCCGGCCTCGGGATTCTGTAAATCGTCGGGCGTCAACCTGTGTATATAAAGGGATGACCCGGCGGCGGTTTAGGGACAACAGACAACAACTCAAGAGCTAGGCATAGCGAATTCTCTCCCTGGTCATCGAAACCCTAGCAATTCCACAACAACTGGATTAGGCCTTTAGCTTCACTGCAAGGGGCCGAACCAGTATAAACTCCTTGCATCTTTTGTCCGCTTTAACCCCTTTAAGCTAACCCGTCGCGATGGCTCCACGACTAAGTCCTTTCACTAGGACATCTGTCGTGACAAAACCACGACAGTTGGCGCCCACCGTGGGGCTATCGCACGATGGTTTCGAGTTCTTAGAGGGCAGCTCCGAAGGGCTCAAGGGATACGTTGTGGTCCAGATGACCAAGAGTCGTCGCGGCAAGCTCTACATTAACAACACAGGCTGGGGCCCCGAGGCCTGCTCAATCGAGTATGGGTACCGGGTCCCCTTCGGCGGTATTCACGTCTTCATTGGCAAGATTGGCGAGCCGGGCCCTGAGTCGGACATCTGCACCGACATCGTCGAAACGGCTCAGTGTGCGAGACCTGCCCGGGCTCAGCCCGCCATGAAGCGTGCCTTCATGGCAGTCATCCACGGAGCGGAATCTGAGGATAGATCGGCATTTGGAGGTGAAACCGTCGTTTACTCTGATGACAAGTCATCTAATGGAGAGATCGAGTCATTGTACCAGCTGCAAGATGGCCGGTTTGGGGGCGGTTCCGATGGCGACAGTATTCCGGACCCCTCCGATCCACCGAGCCGGGTTGCGATGTTCATGGCCGATACACAGCCTGCGCAGCACTCCTCGACTGCAGCGGTAATGGTTTTCGGATCAGCAGCGGCAATAGCAGCCGGGGCAGGAGGCCTTGTGCAACCGCCGGCTCAGGTTTTATCCGACTTGTTTGACGCTTTGGCAGCACTGCTGGCGGAAGTTAACCCGGCGAATCAGGATGGGCATAACGCGGAAATCGCGAAGGTGAAAGATCAGATAACTCAAGCGAAGGCAGACCTGGCAGCTAAGGATACCAGGATGGCTGCAGAACGGGCCGAGTTGGATGCACACGCTTACTAGCTTATGTTAGATCAGAGCACGTCAAATGATGTCATGAGGAGAAGGTACCGATCTCACCTGCCTCCGGTTTATGAGGCAAGGAATCTCTTTAACACACCAGGAGCCGGAACCAGTAATCAGCCAGTCGTAAACCGGGTGAAGGCACCTGGAACGGGGGCGCCGGTTCAGCCGCGCCTGATGGATCCACCTCGTCAGAGCAATGTCCTGCCACAGCATGTCCCGACACCACCAGGTCATTACTCTAACCCATTGGATAACATTGTTGCCGCCGCTTCACGATTGGCAGCTCCCCCGATTGAAGGCGAGTCCCCAGTAGCGGTCGAGACACGACGGGCTAGAGAGCTCCTTCAGACAGCCTTGACTCAGCAGTAGGCTTATTCATACAGCCGCGAGAGGATTCATTCCACCCCTCGCCCAAGCCGGAGTTACAGCAGGCATATGGATGAACTGGCCGTGTCGAGCAGTGTGCGGAATCGTAATCCGCCTCGTGACCATAACCCGGCAGGTGGCGGTGTTGATGCTCAGGACATGGTGGACCGTGCTAGGGCACGTCGAGAGGCCGAGTTAGTGGCGCAGTATGCGACCCGTCAGCTTACTCCGGTTCGTCCAACAACTTCGGTGGAACCAGGGGTTACCTTCAGTTCTTTGGGGGTGCCGTGTCTAGTCCCGGCTCTACGCAATGTACGACTGCCCAAGGATTTCAAGGGCCCACGTAAAGTGCCGAATTACACTGCCGATTTATCCCCCGAGTCATGGGTCGAAAGCTATGAGATGGCAATGGAGATGCTAGATGTGGATGATGCGGCATGTGCTAAATATTTCACCATGATGTTGGAAGGGACAGCTCGCACTTGGTTGAAAAACTTGCCAGCTAACTCCATTGGGTCATGGGCCGAGTTAAGGGCCCGGTTCATTCAGAATTTCAAGGACACATGCAAGTAGCCCATATCAACTGTGGACTTAGCTGCTTGTGTCCAGGAGGAAGGAGAATCAACAACCCATTGGGTGCGCCAGGTTTCAGAAATTTTGCATTCATCGGACCGCATCAACGCTGATACAGCAGTTTTAATGTTGGAAGGCAATTGCCGGTTTGCACCTCTGAAGTTAAAGTTGGGACGGCTCAAACGTCACTGCAATGACATGGGGACGCTTATGGCAGCTCTGGCGAAGTATGCTGACTCTGATAGTACCAAGGACCCTGAGTCTGACGATGACAAGACAAGAAAGGGAAAGAAGAGTGGCAGCACCAAAGGGCAGCAGCATAACCCGGCGGGTCATGGAAATAGCGGTAAGCGTAAGGTGGATAACAGTTTAGATTTTGTGGCTAATACCAACACGCAGGATAATGGTCAGCGTCGTAAGGGTAAACCGCCCCCGCGTGGTGGAGGATCAAGTCCCAATCCTGAGCGCCTGTCTCACCTGTTAAACTAGCCTTGCCCAAAGCACGGGTCGCGGGAAAATCCAGCCACGCACCTCTGGAAGGATTGGTTTATTATGCGGGAGTTCAAAAATTCAGATTTTTTCCAGTATGATCATAGACCGCCCGGCGGTTCAGGCCCCGGATCTCATGG
This sequence comes from Aegilops longissima, assembly GCA_021605205.1. Taxonomy (NCBI): domain Eukaryota; kingdom Viridiplantae; phylum Streptophyta; class Magnoliopsida; order Poales; family Poaceae; genus Aegilops; species Aegilops longissima. Next base: position 385,921,801 of record CM038680.1, read on the forward strand.
GCCGGGTTATGGTGGAGGCAGTTCCGGTTCAGGATTTCATAGTAATCAAAGCGGACATGGCAATCAAGGCAATCAGGGCAACCAGGGTGGTCATAATCATCAGGGGAATCAGCAGCAACAGCAGCAGTCGGGTTACCAGAGCAACCCGAAGCAGTTGAATAGTGGGCAGTACCATGTCTTCACCACGAGCCTGTGCAAGCGCGATCAGAAGCTTCATAAAAGGGCAGTGAACTCCGTTGAACCGGTGGTGCCCCGTTACTTGCGTTGGTCTGAACAGCCCATCGTGTGGAGTCGAGAGGATCATCCACCCCGGGTTGATAATCTGGGTCATCTAGCATTGGTGGTGGCGCCTCAGGTTGGAGGCTATAAGTTCACCAAAGTACTCATGGATGGAGGGAGTAGTATCAATATCCTTTATTATGAAACCTTCCGCCGCATGGGGTTAACAGATAAAAATCTTAAACCGTCAAACACCATTTTTCATAGTGTGGTGCCTAGTAAATCGGCATATCCAGTTGGTAAAAATAGCTCTGGAGGTTGCTTTTGGAGATGGGCATGATTCAAGATCAGAAACATTGACTTTTGAAGTGGTGAAGATCAAGAGCCCATATCATGCCCTGTTTGGACGGTCGGCTTATGCCAAATTCATGGCAAGGCCATGTTATGTTTATCTGCAGCTCAAGATGCCGGGCCATAATGGGACCATCACAGTACATGGGAGTCGTAAGATCGCTTTAGAATGTGAAGAAGGTGATGCGGCCTATGCTGAGTCGGTTTGTGCGACAAAGGAGTTGAAGTTCTACAAAGACAATGTTGATTCGGCGGATATGACTTCTTTGAAGAAGCCAACTATAGAGCATGATCCGGCCTTGAAGTTTAAATCGGCTGATGAGACTAAGCTGGTTGATTTTGTTCCTGGCGATTCATCCCAGCAGTTTAGCATCAGCGCTAACTTGGATCCGAAATAGGAAAGCGCGCTCAGAGTTCATCCGTGAGAACCGGGACATCTTTGCATGGAAACCTTCTGACATGCCAGGTGTACCAAGGAAACTCGCTGAGCACACTCTTAATATTGATCCCAAGTTTAAACCAGTCAAGCAATTCCTCCATCTCTTCAACAAAGAAAGACGCAAGGCTCGTCGCCGCTCGGGAACGGGGTCCCTGACTTGCTCGCTGCATGCTCTGGCGTGGCTCAAGGAGGCCCAGACAGCCCATCTTCATCAATGCAAGCTCAAGACCTTCGCGAGGGGCCAAGCCTCGCGGGGCGGACGACAAGGAGCTTCCTCAGGCACGGCCTCGTCAGGCAGGCTCATGAGGAGGCGGAGAGTTCAAGGCAGGGTACCTCGCGAGGTGCCCATGACGCAAGCCATGACGACCAAGGGCGCCAGCCCGCGCAGTGTCTTCCTTTACTCTTTGGTGCAAAGGGAGCAAGCGCAGGCGAGAGCATCAAGCAAAGGCATCCGTTTCGGTGCAACAAGTCCAAGACCAGCCCAACGGCTGGAAGGGAGTCATCGTGGATCCCAAGCAGGCGTCATCACCAGAGCTTTTGGCAGGCGAGGACCAACTTTAGTCAGGATAAGTGTACCCATTGTTCCCCTTCAAATGGCTAATTGTTGGCGCCTTCCCGCCAATATTTGGGAAGAGGCCTGTGGCCTTCGCCTATAAATAGGAGTAGCCACACTCGTAGCTAGGCATCCGGAGAGAGGGAGAGGCATCCGGAGAGACAAAGAGAGATCAGAATCCTCATCAAGGAACCAGAGCTAGAGCGACCAACACCACCTAGCAGTTCAACGCACTCCGCCAAGAATGACTCGCGAGGCTGTTCTTCGTTGTATTGTTCCTCATCAGCCCAAGAGGCAATCCACCACACCACACACTGGAGTAGGGTATTACACCACAATGGTGACCTGAACCAGTATAAATCTCGTGTCTCTTGTGCTGTTTCGTTTAGTAGTTAAGGTCCCAGCGATTCGGCGAGGTGCGAGACGGTGGAGGGTAGGATCTCCGCGCGCACCCCAGTGTTCGAACCTTAAGGGTCCGCCGGAACCCGAAATCCGACATTTGGCGCGCCGGGTAGGGGTGCGCCGGAATCCACCTTCTGCCGCCTCGTGTCCCGTCAGCATCGCCATCACCATGTCCGCCACTGCTGGCAACCAGATCCTTGGGCGGCGTGGCTCGCCACAGCAGAGCCGCCGCCGGGCGACCCTGCCCTGTGCAGCTCAGGTCCGCAGGGCGTTGCGGGTCGCGGGCGGCGCGGACAGATTTCGACGGCTCACACCACGGCAGACGCGTCGGCAGCAAGGGCCTCCAATCACGCCGCAGCAACGGCGCCAGACACCCGCCGGGAGCAAAGCGAACTCGAAGCGCCACGCCACGGTGGTTCGAGAACTGCTGCAGGCAGATCGATGGAAGGCGGCCGCGACGTGTTGCCGAGCGGTGGCCAAGCTCCGGCTTCGCCGCCCGGGCTCACCCTTCGCACCCCGCTCGCCAGCCAGTGGCGGCCCGCTGGGGCTCCACGCTGTCCGCTGGCTCCAAAGCTACCCAACACCGGCGCGGTTGTCAAGATCGGGCCGGGCGGCGGTTCGCCTCACCCCGTCCGCGGAGAAGAAGGACTCGACGAACCCACGGTCCAGGTGGATCATTGCATCGCCACACCACGGTGGGCGATTGCAAGAGCCGCATGGCACACTCAGCACTACGGGCGTGGCCTTCGGATGACGGTGCTGAAGAATACGTGCCCCACATGATGGACCAAGGGCACCCGCATGAGGGAGAATAAGGCTCGCTCCTCAGCCCGAGCTGGGAGATGAGGCGCCGAAGCCGAGCTCTTCCAGAGCCTCGGACGGTCCCACTGGTCACGCCTGGGGCGACGACATCGGTACCGCTACTTCTCAAGAGCAAACATACGCTAACCATAGGTCACAGGAGGTACAGGTCGCCACGACGAAGCGGTTGCCCGCCCAGCAGTCTCCTACCCTCGGGAGGAGGGAGCAGGGGCTGCCAGAGAGGGGCGTAGATCCGACATCACCATCGCGACGCTCGAGCAAGGCGTTCTCGGGAGGTAGGCCTTCCGCCGGGAGGCGCCAGGTGAGGCCTGCCTGGCGGAGGACCCGTGGTCGCTCGGGGAACTGGCTGGCGCCCGCTTACCCCATCGGCGGCGCCCCGGTTTCCGGTCGCCGCGTTGATGGCACTAGAGTGTGGCGCAGGCGGGCCTCGTCTGGGCGATATGAAGCAACGCCGTACCTGTGAAGAAGGCCCAAGGCTCGTGAAGCTCGCCGCCTGTGACACTCTCGTAATAATGAGTGGGGTTGTACACGCCCGAGTCTCAGGGTGCCGGCCTCAGCCCGGGCTCCCTCCCACGCCCAATGGCAGCACTTAGCTCGCTGTTGGTGAGAAGACGCCCAAGACTAGACTAGGTGCCGGACGCGCTATTCTTCCTTTCTTCGCCTTTCCATTTGGTTGTCGCTTCCCCGCTAGATTTAAGTTGATTCAATTTGAGATTTGCGCGTGTTCGGGAAGGGTGCTTAGTCTCGCTCGATCAAATCTCTCGTGTTTCGGTTACCACTCCGCCTCAGCTGCCTCCCCTCGCGAGCCCCTCGCGAGCCGGGCCAGGCCTAGCTTGGGTGCAGCCCAGCCTGTCGCCGCTGCATCCTCTCCGGAGGGTTTTTACTGCATTTCCTACGGATTCGATCAGGATACACTCAAGTCACCGCAGCCTCCGGCAGGCTATCTCAAGGCTCGTACGAAACAAAGGTAACCGCCAACCAAGACGCCGCTTAGCCAACCACTTGGCGCGGGCGTATGGGCGATGTAACACCGCTAATACGATGAACACAAGTTTTACATGAGGGGCTCCTCCCAAAATGCTCTCACAGCCATCGTGCCAAAGCCTGAGTTCTATTCATGCAGGTAATGGAACAAGGAGGCACAATCACCGGATAAATCCCTAATGCGCCCTCGGAGCACCTCCCGAGCCGTTGTTGGCGTCGCTGGCCTCGCCACATCGCTCAAGGGGCCATCGGGCGCGTCGGGCCGTTCACCACGCCGCCTCATCGGGCGCCACGACCACGCTGCCGTTGTCCGGCGAAGGCCCGGACGAGAGCATCCACATTGTCTTCCACCCAGTGCGCCAGGTCGCCCCGGACGGCTTGGGGAACTGGGGCGATGGCTGCGTCAAAGTCGAAGTGGGGGTTCATGTTCTGGAGATGGCTGAAGACACGAGAAAAGGCACGCCCAAGCAGCGCGCGGCTCCTCTCCTCCACCAACCTATTGGCCCTGACCGACCGCGCCTCCAACCGCGTCACCACATCAGTGAAGAAATGGAGGTTGCCGGCGTAGTTAACCGCGTGCGGCTCGCCAACAACCGCCTCGCAGATGTTACCCAAGGCCGTGTTGGCTCTTTCCCAGAGCGTGGCGAGCATGGGGTCATGCTCATGCTCCAGGATTCGCCGTTGACGTATCTCGTCCGCATTCTGACGCGCGACGGCCTCGGCCTCCTCCACCCATTGGCGAAGAAGGAGCGCCTCGGCCTGAGAGGTGGTTGACTCTCCCTGCGCCACCTCGAGGGCGGCCTGAAGAACATCGGCCCGCCGCGTCGCCTCCTCCAGCTTGGCCTCAAGGCAGCAGTCCCGCCTTCACCTCGGCCTTGATCAACCCCAGCCTCTCCTCGAACTCGGCCGAGGTTCGAGGCTGCCGCCACTCGGCGTCCGACCTCCTCCAGACGCTGGCTTCCTGCAGCGACCTCATCCTCCGCCCGCCACCAAGCGCCGTGCTCAAGGCGCTGCTCGGGCGGCTTCAAGCGCCAACGCCTCACGCTCGAGCTCCGCCTGGTCGCCGGAGGCCACCTTCATCGACGCGAGGGCCGCCGCAGCAGCTCTACTTGCTCCTCCAAAGGAGTGACACAGGCCAGGAGTTCCCGTGCCCGCTCCTCCGCCGCCTCTCGCCGCTGTTAGCTTCCCGCCCCTCGACGCCCAAGAACAGGCCTCCCGAGAGGCTGCCAGCCACGCCTTGGCCTCTTCATCATCAAGATCGCTACCGGTGGCGCTGCAAGGGCGACAGCCCTCCAGCTCACGCTCTCATGCCAGCATGTGCCCTCGGCCTCAAGGCGCTGGCTTCGCAAGAAGCTTTTCACCAAGAAGGCTCACCGCTGCCACCGCCCTTCAAGAAATCTTGGCGGCGGCAGGCGCGCCCCGGGCAGCGTGCACGCCCTCCACACCATCAACCGCCCAAGCGGGCGCCGGAGCCACGATCAGCACACCCTCCGGGCAGGGCTGGGGGCTGGCACCGCTGAACGGCCGGGCATGCCGCGCCAAGCCCGCCCGAGCCAGCCCACCCTGCACGAAGGGCGCAGGAAGCGCCAGCCAATCGCCGCCCACTACCAGCGAGAATCCACGGCAAGCTAGCTATGCCACGAGAAGGCTCGCAAGAAGGGTCGCGAGGTGCGCAGGGCTCGACGCGCCGAGGCGGTTCGCTTCGACGCCTCACCACAAGGGCTCCACCGCCGAGCACTCAAGGACGGAGGAGGGGCGGCCGGGGACGCCTCTCACCCGCCTCCGTGAGCTCGGCAGAAGGGGCTCTGCAGGCAAGGATCAAGACAAGCAGCAGGAGGATCAAGAGATGGAGAAGGAGGAGGCTTACTCATCGCTGGCGGCATTTCCTGCGCTCAAGAAAGCGACAAGGGTAATCATCGCCTGTGGCCTCCCTTCTTCCGGAGGGCCTCGAAGTCCATGCGAAGCGACCTAAGATTTGAGCGCAGGGTCACCTGCGACGAGGGAGAAGCATCAAGGCGACTGCGCTGTGGGCGCCCACCGGGCGCACGCTGCTGGTCGCCTCACCAAGAAAAGCGGCTGGGCCTCGGGAGCCTCACCGCAGCGCCAAGGGCAGCTGCCGCCGCCTCAGCCACGGGCGGCGCGGGCCTCGAGAGATGCTCCTCATGAGCGCCGCCTGGGCTGCCACCCCGGGCGGGGTCCTTCGCCCCTAGCGGCTCAGGCCTCCTGCCCGCCACTTGAGGAGGAGCCGCTGGCCGACTAGAAGGGCTGTCACAATCACTGGTTCTCGCGAGGCCCCTGAGACCATGGGCGCGCCCCATTCATCAAGATAGGCATCTGGTTCACAAAATCACCCCTGCTCGGGCAGAGGTACAGAAGGCCCCTCCATGCCGGATGCCACCGGGTTGGGGTCGCCAACAGACCAGGAGCACTTTCTCTCGGCTCAGCGCCAGTCTTGTTCGTGAAGCCTCATACGATCACCAGTTCACCAAGGCCCACATCCAAAGGGAATGGCGTTGGAGAGGAGCAACGCGCACATCAGAACTCCTTCACCACCTTGGGCATCACACGCCAAGCTTTCTCAGAACTCAAGCGGTGCAGACAAAGATGAGCCGAGGGCTCGAAGCGCCTCCCTGCCCCACCTGAATTGGGGACAGCAGCGCAGGTTGGCTCCGGAGCAGGGGCTGGGCACCCCACATCCACGCATAACCACCTCTCGTGGAACTCGGCCATGGGCGGAGGCAGGCTGAAGTCAATCCTCGAGGTCGCTGTCTCGGGCGGCGACGAAGCTCACACACGCCGAGCATTGGGTGGGGTCGACAACGCGCAGAGAGAAGAAGTGGCGCAGCAAGGCAACCCATCATTGCTTCACAAACGAAGGCGAAGACCGAGAGGAGAGTGATGGACTCAGGACCCAGATGCATCATGTGGATCTGATAGTGGGAAAGCACGGCATTGAAGAAATCGAAAAGGGGAACTAGCCCGCCTACGTATGCCAAAGAAAATACCGGACCTCGGTGACTATCCTGCCGATGGAGAAGTGGGACGCGGGCCAGCCGCCATCCTCCCGCATTCGCTGAAGGTGGTGGCCGAGCCGAACTAACCTTGCCCAAGCCCTCTAGATTGAGTATGATCGACGGGTCAATGGCGGAGGCGGGCGGCGGCGAGCGAGGCGGAGGCACAGGTTTCTTCCCTTTCCCCTTCTTCGTCGGAGCCATGGCGATTGAAAGGGGGGGATATTCGAGATTGGATTGAAAATGGAAGCTGGAGTTCGAGAGGGGGAAGGACAGGGGCGCACGAGCAGCAGAGAGGGGAACGGATGTGTACAGCAGCGTGTCCGCCTAGCAAGGCACGAAATGAGGAGGAGTGGGGGAACAGTGCCGCCCACGTCCAATCAACCGCCACGCGGCGCCCAAGGCCGCAGGCAGTTAGGGCCCGCGACGCTTCGCACTTGCCCTTTCGGCTCTCGCCGCCAAGTTTGGCGCGCCATGGGCCCGGGCTATCTGTCGGCGCTCGGGAACGGGGTCCCAGACTTGCTCGCTCATGCCCTGCGGCGTGGCTCAAGGAGGCCCAGACAGCCCATCTTCATCAATGCAAGCTCAAGACCCTCGCGAGGGGCAAGCCTCATGGGGCGGATGACAAGGAGCTTCTTAGGCACGGCCTCGTTAGGCTGGCTCATGAGGAGGCGGAGAGTTCAAGGCAGGGTACTCGCGAGGTGCCCATGACGCAAGCCATGACGACCAAGGGCGCCACTGGCGCCAACAAGCAGATGTCCTCCTTTCCTCTTTGGTGCAAAGGGAGCAAGCGCAGCGAGAGCATCAAGCAAAGGCATCCGCTTGGTGCAACAAGACCAAGACCAGCCCAACAGCTGGAAGGAGTCATCGTGGAGCCCAAGCAAAGGCTCATCACCAGAGCCTTTGGCAAAGCGAGGACCAACTTTAGTCAGATAAGTGTACCCGTTGTTCCCCTTCAAAATGGCCAATTGTTGGCGCCCTTCCCGCTCAATATTTGGGAAGAGGCCCAGGGCCTTCGCCTATAAATAGGAGTAGCCACACTCAGAGCTAGGGCATCTGGAGAGAGGGAGAGGCATCTGGGAGAGACAAAGAGAGATCAGAATCCTCATCAAGGAACCAGTAGCTAGAGCGACTGACCACCACCTAGCAGTTCATCGCACCCGCCAAGAACAGACCCTCGCGAGGCTGTTCTTCCTTGTATTGTTCCTCATCAGCCCAAGAGGCAATCCACCACACCACACACTGGAGTAGGGTATTACACCACAATGGTGGCCTGAACCAGTATAAATCTCGTGTCTCTTGTGCTGTTCCGTTTAGTAGTTAAGGTCCCAGCGATTCGGCGAGGTGCGAGACGGTGGAGGGTAGGATCTCCGCGCGCACCCCAGTGTTCGAACCTTAAGGGTCTGCCGGAACCCGAAATCCGACAAGGCCATTGGTGAGGAGGTAGCCAGGCTCTTGGCGGCTGGGTTTATCATTGAAGTGTTTCATCCTGAGTGGTTGGCTAATCCGGTGCTAGTACTTAAGAAGAACGGCACCTGGCGTATGTGTGTGGACTACACAGATCTGAACAAGGCTTGTCCAGCTGATCCTTTTGCCCTCCCTTGTATTGATCAAATCGTTGATGCTACGGCGGGTTGTGAGCGTTTGAGTTTTCTGGATGCATATTCTGGTTACCATCAGATCAAAATGGCAGTTAAGGACCAAGAGAAGACAGCTTTCATAACTCCCTTTGGAGCCTTCTGCTATGTATCTATGCCTTTTGGGCTCAAGAGTGCCCAGGCGACTTACCAGCACTATGTGCAGAATTGTCTTCATAATCAGATCGGCCGCAATGTTCATGCCTATGTGGATGTTATTGTGGTGAAATCCAGAAAGGAGGAGACATTGATAGATGACTTGAAGGAGACTTTTGATAACCTCTGGGTTTATAAGATGATGCTTAATCCGGCCAAATGTGTCTTTGGTGTACCGGCGGGCAAGCTCTTGGGTTTTCTGGTGTCTAACAGGGGCACTGAAGCTAATCCGGAGAAGATCAAGGCTATAACTTCACTGGCTAAACCGAAGTGTGTCAATGATGTTCAATGCTTGGCAGGCCGGATTGCTGCCTTAAGCCGTTTTATCAGTCGCCTTGGGGAGAAGGCCATCCCTTTATATCAGATGCTGAAGAAGACAGATGACTTTGTATGGAGTGACGCCACCAATGAAGCGTTTGAGGACCTAAAGTGGCAGCTAGCCGAGCCGCATGTCCTTGCTGCTCCTGTTGATAAAGAGCCCTTGTTGTTATATGTGGCTGCTAATGCCCGGGCTGTTAGCGTGCCTATTGTGGTGGAGCGCAAGGAGGCCGCAAAGGAGTATCCGGTTCAACGGCCGGTTTATTATATCAGTGAGGTACTTAGCAGAGGTAGCCACATTGGCAGAAGCTGGTGTATGGAGTTTTCATGGCGAGCCGTAAGCTTAAGCAATATTTCCAGGGTCATCCCATCACTGTGGTCAGTTCTGCTCCTTTGGGGGATATAATCCAGAACAAGGAAGCAACTGGCCGGGTTGTGAAGTGGGCTATTGAGCTTGGGCCTCACGGGTTAAAATATATGCCCCGGACGGCGATCAAATCTCAGGCACTTGTGGATTTCATCAATGACTGGACAGAGTTACAGACGCCCGAAGAGAAGCCGGATCATACTTATTGGACTATTCATTTCGATGGGTCCAGGCAATTGGAGGGCTCAGGGGCTGGAGTCGTGTTAACTTCCCCACGAGGTGATAAGTTTTGTTATGTTCTCCGTTTAATGTTCCCTTGCACTAACAATGCAGCTGAATATGAGGCTTTACTCCACTGTCTTCGGATGGCTAAGGAGATGAATTTAAGCCGGGTTAAGTGCTTCGGCGACTCAGACCTGGTGGCTCAACAAGTGTCTGGTACTTGGGATTCCAAGGACCCGCTCATGGCAGCATATCGTCGAGAGGTGGATATTGTTGCAGTTCATTTCAAAGGTTATCAGGTTGACCATGTGGACCAGCGGAAAAACGAAGCGGCGGACGCTTTAAGTCATTTGGGTTCCCAACATAAACCGGTTCCACCCAATATCTTTCTGGATGTGCTACATAATCTGTCGGTCAAGCTCCCCACAGAGGAGGATCTGGCTGTTTGCTACCTCTTGAGCACTGTGTTGGATTTCCTTGAAGAGGAAAGGGTGATGCAGCAGAGTAGAGAAAGTATTTCCCTCAGTTTTTGAGAACCAAGGTATCAATCCAAAGAGGAGGCTACCATGAGTCCCTTGTACCTACACAAAACAAATAGCTCAACGCAACCAACGCGATTAGGGGTTATCAATCCCTTCACGGTCACTTACGAGAGTGAGATCTGATAGAGATGATAGATAATATTTTTGGTATTTTTGGTATAGAGATGCAAAGTAAAATAAAAAGTAAAAGTAAAAAAGCAAAGAAATGATAAAGTGATGAAGATTGATATGATGAGAATAGACCCGGGGGCCATAGATTTCACTAGTGGCTTCTCTCAAGAGCATAAGTATTCTACAGTGGGTGAACAAATTACTGTTGAGCAATTGACAGAATTGAGCATAGTTATGAGAATATCTAGGTATGATCATGTATATAGGCATCACGTCCGAGACAAGTAGACCGACTCCTGCCTGCATCTACTACTATTATCCACTCATCAACCGCTATCCAGCATGCATCTAGAGTATTAAGTTCAAGAAAACAGAGTAACGCCTTAAGCAAGATGACATGATGTAGAGGAATAAATTCATGCAATATGATAAATACCCCATCTTGTTATCATCGATGGCAACAATACAATACATGCCTTGCTGCCCCTACTGTCACTGGAAAAGGACATCGCAAGATTGAACCCAAAGCTAAGCACTTCTCCCATTGCAAGAAAAACCAATCTAGTAGGCCAAACCAAACTGATAATTTGAAGAGACTTGCAAAGATAACCAATCATCCATAAAAGAATTCAGAGAAGATTCAAATATTGCTCATAGATAATCTTGACCATAAACCCACAATTCATCGGTCTCAACAAACACACCGCAAAAAGAAGATTACATCGAATAGATCTCCACGAGAGAGGGGGATAACATTGTATTGAGATCCAAAAAGAGAGAAGAAGCCATCTATCTACTAACTATGGACCCGAAGGTCTGAGGTAAACTACTCACACTTCATCGGAGGGGCTATGGTGATGATGTAGAAGCCCTCCATGGTGGACTCCCCTTCCGGCGGAGCTCCGAAACAGGCCCCAAGATGGGATCTCGTGGGAGAAGGTTGCGGCGGTGGAATTAGGTTTTTGGCTCCGTCTTTGATCGTTTGGGAGTACGTAGGTATATATAGGAGGAAGGAGTACGTCGGTGGAGTAGAGGGGGGCCCACGAGGCAGGGGGGCGCGCCCTAGGGGTCGCCCTCCACCCTTGTGACCGCCTCCCTCCTTTCTTGACGGAGGGTCCAAGTCTCCTGGATCATATCTGTTGAGAAAATCACGTTCTCGAAGGTTTTATTCCGTTTGGACTCCGTTTGATATTCCGTTTCTTCGAAACACTAAAATAGGCAAAAAAAACAGCAATTCTGGGCCGGGCCTCCGGTTAATAGGTTAGTAACAAAAACAATATAAAAGTGGAAAATAAAGCCCAATATGGTCCAAAACAGTAGATAATATAGCATGGAGCAATCAAAAATTAGACATACGTTGGACACGTATCGCTGTTCCTGACCCGGAGGCTCAGTTGGTGGCGGCTCTTCATGTCATCCCAGATTGGACGGTCCCATATTTGGCGTACATGAACAGGGGCGAGTTACCGGAGGATGAAACTTTGGCCAGGCAGATAATCCGGCGGTCCAAGTCCATGACTATTGTCAATGGGAAGTTACATCATTGTAGTGTGACAGGGGCGTTTCAGCATTGCGTGTCTCCTAAAGAAGGCTGTGAGATTCTGCGTGAGATCCACGAAGGAGATTGTGGTCACCACGCCGGTTCAAAGTCTCTCGTAGCCAAGGCTTTTCTTCACGGTTTCTATTAGCTAACGGCTCATGCCGATGATGAGGACTTGGTAAAAAAGTGTGATGGCTGTCAAAAATTCTCATGGCGCGCTCATGTACCGGCTCAAGAGTTGAGGATGATTCCAATCACTTGGCCGTTTGCGACTTGGGGGCTGGATATGGTTGGGCCCTTTAAGAGATCTAAGGATAAGAAGACCCACCTTCTGGTGGCAGTTGATAAGTTCACTAAGTGGGTGGACGCAGAGCCAGTTAGTAAGTGTGACGCAGCCACGGCGGTTCAATTCATCAAGAAGGTGATTTTCCGGTTTGGCTTTCCACACAGCATTATAACTGATAATGGCACTAATCTGTCCAAGGGTGTTATGAAAGAATTTTGTCAAAGAGAGCACATCTGGCTTGACGTGTCATCAGTAGCCCACCCCCAATCTAATGGTCAAGCGGAGAGAGTCAATCAAGAGATTTTGAGAGGCATCAAGCCCCGGCTTATGGTTCCCCTGCAGAGGACGCCGGTTTGTTGGGTGGAGGAGTTACCTTCTGTGTTATGGAGCATTAATACCACCCCCAATAGATCTACGGGTTACACGCCTTTTTTCATGGTTTACGGAGCAGACACGGTTCTCCCTAGTGACATCCGTCATGACTCGCCTCGTGTGGCAGCCTATGTCGAAGCTGACAATGAGAAGGCATGACAGGAACCACTTGACCTGTTAGATGAGGAGCATGACATTGCAACAGCTCGTTCAGCGATTTACCAGCAAGATCTGCGTCGCTATCACAGCCGCCGGATTAGAACCAGAACTTTTCAGGAAGGCGATCTGGTGCTCCGACTCATCCAGGATCAGACTGATATGCACAAGTTATCCCAGCCTTGGGAAGGACCCTTTGTGGTCAGCAAGAATCTGCATAACGGGTCATCCTACCTTATCGACGTTCGAGAGCACAAAGACTCACGTAAATCGGAGGAGGAGACCTACCGGCCATGGAATATCGCTCATCTTCGGCCTTACTATACTTGAGCCACAGGCTCTTCTTATGTACATAGTTATGACAAAGTATATATTATGATCAATATAATAAACCGGAGCCTCGGCTAAAGCGGGGTCTCTATTGTTTTCTTACATCATGTGTGGTTACATGGGGGCTTCTATTATAAAGCGGAGTCATGTTTGCTCATTTGATCCGGCTTATAAAGCCATATATGAAGAATCACTTGGGGGCTTGGTCGTATTCGAACCATAGCTACACCTCTTGATCGGCGTAAGTCCACCAAGGAAATCACTTGGGGGCTTGGTCGTATTCGAACCATAGCTACACCTCTTGATCGGCGTAAGGCCAAAAAGAAATTATTTAGGGGCCAAAGAGAGTGTTGCAAAAGCGCAACTCAAACATAGGCACCCACTGAGCACAGCTCAAAATATTGCTTGGGGGCTCTTTGCTTCTCAAAGAACAAAGAGTCTACACCCTTGTAATAGGCTATCAAGCCAGGCTTGGAAGCCAGGTGTATTCACCTAAAACCCCGGGTTATACTGCCTCTTTAAGTAAGCCACTCCGTCCAGGTAATCCTGGTATGACCCGACGAACGTTTGACAAGTCAATTTCATAGACCCTGAACTTGTCAAAGTTAAAACGACGATTGGTTAATGTGAGGTCCATCTTAAAAGGCTTTGTAAAATGGTTTAACTCAGTGGCCTGGCAGCCCATGAAAAGCCTCGATTTGGGGCCTGGCAGCCCGTGAAAAGCCTCGCATGCTCTTTTTTGCTTTATTTGCCAGGTTTTTTTCTCTTTTGATGAGGTTTATAATATTTTATGATAGACCGGCGTTTATTGACCCGGCTTGGCTTTCAACCGGCTTGGCTTTCAACTACAAGTTGTCAGTACATTATCAATTATAATCCGGCGTTTATTAACCCGGTCTAGTTTCGACTATAAGTCGCCAGTATTATATATGGTTAATCCGGTGTTTATCAAAACCCGGTACGGATTTATCATAAACCAGAACAATATGGAAGGAGTTATTAGTACTCAAGATTGGGGTTATCTCCCTTACTACAATAAAGTTGGCCAACCAACAATGTGATTCAATGTCACAGGTATCATCTATTTCATATTTGATTATTTTCACATACAGCCTTGCTTATAAACCCTGGCTGTATATTTGGGCATCATAACCCGTCCGGCGGTAAACCGCCAGGACACTTTCAACTTCTTGTATGCAGGAACAGCTTGAATAAACCACTATGGATTATGAACATAATATATCCTAAGCATGGTGGATTAACAGTGTCAGGCAAAATAAATATGCACGATGGCATAGCAGACCAAGTGTTTGAACTAGCCTATTACAAGGCGCTTTAATGCCCAAAAGGATAATTTTTTCAGAAAGTGTTGCAGTACGCAGAAAGATAAACCGGCCTCTGGATCATGACTCATCACCAGGCTGACTTGACGGCTGTGGATCACCTTGCGCCGGTTCATCCTCCTCCTCTCTACCTAGTGGCTGGAAGTCAATGGTTGCCCAATCGATCCCAGTTAGGGCTTGGAATACAGCTTCATCGCTTATAAGTGTGGACGGTTCAACGTCAGGGGCATAGGTATGCTTACGGATTGGCAAGGTAAGATTTTGAGCGTCCAGAGTTGGTGCAGCAACCCGTTTGTTGTTGACGTCATAAATCGCATGATATTATGACAGATCAGTTTCTTCAGCCAATTGGCAAGCCAGTGGACGGACTTCTTTGGTTATGGCTCGGAGGGCATCATTGTCAAAATCTGATTCGTCTTCCTTTAAGCTTGGATACCCTTTACCCACATCCACCGGATCAAGATCACCCATGCTTTAGCCCGGGTTAGCGCGGTCAGAGCACCTGCCCTTGCAGCCGATCTTTTTAACTCTTCAACCCAGGCAGACAACATTGACAACCGTTCTAAGGTTTCTTGATTAAGGTTGGGGGCGGCTTGTTGTGAGAAGCAGTGCAGATGATCCGTTGCGCGCGGTATATAATTGTTCTATCGGAGTATATGCAGCCTTCAATTTCTTCCGCATGTCATCACCCAGATGGGTAATGCGAGTTCCTGCATCATTACGAGCATCAGTAAACCGGCAGCTGATGGGTTCATATATGCTAAAAACCTGAAGTGAGGATACTTACCAAACACAGCAGTGGTCATAGCATTTATCTGCCGCTTCAAGCCGTTCAGTTCTTCTGTCACCGGTTTAAGGGCTGCTTCTGCATCCTCATCCCTTTTCTGCAAAGTGGATTTCTCTATATCCCAATCCGCCCGTTCCTTCTTGAAATTTCCCTTCAGCTTCTCCATGGCTGATAAGGCACTAGTCAGCTCATCTTTGGCTTTGGAGGTTTCTGCTTGCTGGGACTTGATGTTTTCTTGAAGATTAGTGGTTTGGGCTTCTTTTTTGCTCAGCTCAGCCTATAAGAGACAGACATATCATGAGTTGACAATTCATATTTGAAGTACCAAGCACATAACAAGTTATATATTTGGTACTTGGGGGCTAATGCCTATTTGCTTGTTAACATAAATTTTTACAAAGTCCCAAGCACAATACAAGTATTATTCTTGGCACTTGGGGGCTAATGTATATTTGCTCAAAGTAAACAGTGGTAAAAGTCCCGGTTCAGCTTGGAAAGATAAACCGGCCCTTGGGGACTACAAAGGCGAAAGTAACAAGATTATTATTCTAAAGTCCCAGTTCATCTTAATAAGTTAAACCGGCCCTTGAGGGCTACACAAGCAAAGTTGAAGTATTCTAAAAGTCCTGGTTTAGATTGATATCACAAACCGGCTCTTGGGGGCTACTGGAGTTAACATTTGGGACAAAAGAGGAACAGATATGCAGAGTTCAGCGGCAGTTACCTCATATCGTTCTTTCATCAAGTTCACTAAGCCGGCTTCATAATCGCGGCTTGTGTACAGACGGTTCAAGAAGCCAGAGTGAATATCTTGGGCGTTGAGATGGGCGTAGCTTGACAAATCTGTATCCCACGTGCCTTTGTTCAGGACAGAAGCTTCTTCCTTGGCACTATGCTTTGATAAAGCGACAGGATAGCCAGGGGTGGTATGACCAAAGCCAGTAATCATAACATCATATGCCTTGTCCTCAGCAGCCTTCACTAGACTTGACGGTTTATCAGCAGCCTTAACTGGGCTTGACGGTTTATCGGACTAGCCTGTTGGATTAACTCCACTTGTTCAACAACAAAATCATAATCTTGCGGCGGCGAGTCATTAAGCATGGCGTCAGCATTTGTATCCTCCGGATCTGGAGTTTTTTCCGGTTCAATAGCTACATTGTCGTCAGCCAGTTTATTTAACCGGGCCTTCTTGCTGGGTCTAGGTTTGGCACTGAAGAGAACAAACATAAAGGTCAATACATCGGACAAATATAATATATCAAGGATAAAATTAAAACATAACTCACCCAGGAACCGTCTTGAGGGGTGGAAGTTGTGTGGCCGTTGACTCGCCAGAGGATGAATGAGGGGTTCCCTGATAATTCGAATCAGACGGATTAAGTGGCTGTCAGAAACAACCCACCTTGGGGCAAGAAGTATCAGGAATATAAGAGACCTTTGATCGACGTTTCCGGACTGGAGTGTTCGGTAAACCGGCGTTGGTAACTACCTGGCCACTGTGCCGGGTTGTGCGGCGGGCTTCGTGTTGCTGCTTCTTCAAAAGAAAGTTTGGGTCCAAGTGAGCTAGGGGGTGAGAAAATTTTACTTTCCGGTTTGCTTGACAGATTTTTTGTGTTGGCAGAGGATCTAAACCGGAAGAAAGGATAATTACCTCTACATCATCAGCTTGGCTACCTTCAGCGTCGTCCTGACAATAGTCATTGTCAGTGAGGTGTATGAAAAAAGAGCCAAGAGAGTCAAGTTCTACCTCTGAGTCCGGATTATCCAGGTCAGCATCAGCATTTTGGTTCAGAAGACTCAGTGGTCCTTTTCTTGGCAGTTTTTTAGTAACCTTGGTCTTGGGGCGAGGTGTCTTGGCCGGTTTATCCTGTGGCTTCTTCTTCCAGAACGGATCATCGCCCTGTCAAAGATGGACAAAATTTTGGGAGATTATTTAAAAGGATTAAGCTAAAATAAAACCAAGTCTGATTCCAGTCCTTGGGGTGACTATGAAGCTTGGCGTGAGGGAAGCTGGCATCTTTCCTCTTTTGAATATCCATTCCACCAAGTTCAGTGTTGGGTCCGTCTGTAAATTTTGTACGACAGTTCAAATAGAAGAAATCCCTAAACAGTTCAACTGTGGGCTCCTCTTGAAGATAAGCCTCGCAAAATACTTGGAAATTGCAAACATTGGACACAGAGTTTGGTCCAATGTCCTGAGGATGGAGTTGGAAGCTAGCAAGTACATCTCGGAAGAATTTTGATCCAGGAGGGCTAAACCCTCGGCCCAGGTGGTCAACAAACACGACTACTTCTCCATCCTTGGGCTCAGGAGGATTTTCTGGACCAGGGACTCTCCAGTGGATAACTTCTTTCTTTGCTAAAGCGCCGGTTGCGACACAGCCTTCTAGTTGCTCTTCCATAACCTGGGAAGGGACCAAGTTACAAGCATAAAATTGTTTGGCCATTTCAATGAAAAGCTGGAAAAAGATCAATGCCGGTTTAAGATTTATGACGGATAAGCATAAAGCAACGCAAGATCATAAGCAGAAACAGAGGCATATACACATTGTTAAACCGGAGTCTGACATTATTAAACCGGAGTCTGACATTGGAGGAGTTACAAACATAAATGAGTCAGCGGTTTAAGAGGGGACTAATGGTACCTGCCGGATTATCATTTTCTAAAAGAGTTAAACCGCCTACATTGGTATGGAAGGTACAGATCTAAAAAGTCTAAGTAAGGGAAAAACAAGTTTCACAGATTGGTATGGAAATTTCAGATCTGCAGTGTATCAGTAAATCACAATATACTCAGACCTAAAATACAGGTGTTTAAGCAGTTCATCAGGTCTGGATGAGGTTTTTCTATACGAAGAAGATGTCTTAAGGATGGAAAAGGGGATTATAACTGCGACTGCGCAAGAAAATGTCAGATCTGAGGTCGTCATTCACACTACGAATATGAACAGAGAAGAACAGCTTCAAACTTTGATGAACGCCGAAACCCTAATGGCCGATCTAGAACAAGGAAAAGTGAGGCTTACCGCTGCTGACAAAACAGCGAAGGCACGCCGCGTTTCTCTGGTACATTCAGGTTGATGCAACGGCCGGAGATGAGGTCGAGGGCGGAGCTTGACGACGGCGGCGCGCGTAAGGGTCAGGTCGGCGCAAGGAGGAAGAAGAAGTGAGGAGGCACGGGGGGAAATGAAAAGGACCCCCGGTCTTATTTATAAAGTGAAGGGATAAGTGACAGGCGCAAAAATCGAGGAGCCCAAAAGTTGGATATGTGACAGAGCTGTCGCCTCGATTGTCGGAGGCTCATTAATGAAAGGGATATATATACAATTTTTTATAATAGGTGACGTCATAGTGGTTTATTTTGAGCCTGGAAGATGATGTCATGGAGGTTTACAAGATTTACGTGAAGGTGCTGAAGGTGGAATTTTCCTAAGTGTTGAAGATTGACATGAACAGGTTCAAATCAATTTGGGGCCTAATGTTGGGGATATTACTACTGGGTATAAATCAGCCTGGAGAGGCCGGTTTATCCCCATAATGAGTTATTTATATTTGAAGCCCATGAAGACAAGGAGTGTGGCGCTTCACGAAGGCCCAGGGCCCAAAGGCGGATTAGGGCATGTAGACATAAACCGCCATATCATATGTAACTTGTGTTGTAAGATAAGAAACGGTAGAAACCGAGCCGTACACGTTTATGAGCCGGCCTCGGGATTCTGTAAACCGCCGGGCATCAACCTGTGTGTATAAAGGGACGACCCGGCGGCGGTTTAGGGACAACAGACAACAACTCGAGAGCTAGCATAGCGAATTCGCTCCCTGGTCATCGAAACCCTAGCAATTCCACAACAACTAGATTAGGCCTTTACCTTCACCGCAAGGGGCCGAACCAGTATAAACTCCTTGCGTCCTTTGTCCACTTTAACCCCTTTAAGCTAACCCATCGCGATGGCTCCATGACTAAGTCCTTTCACTAGGACATCTGCCGTGACAAAACCATGACACTTTGGGTGTTGGTCACATGGCGATGTGAACTATGGGTGTTAATCACATGGCGATGTGAACTAGATTATTGACTCTAGTGCAAGTGGGAGACTGAAGGAAATATGCCCTAGAGGCAACAATAAAGTTTTTATTTTATATTTCCTTATTCATGATAAAGGTTTATTATTCATGCTAGAATTGTATTGATCGGAAACCTTAATACATGTGTGAATACATAAACAAACACTGTGTCCCTAGTGAGCCTCTACTAGACTAGCTCATTGATCAAAGATGGTTAAGGTTTCCTCACCATTTACATGAGTTGTCATTTGATAACGGGATCACATCATTAGGAGAATGATGTGATGGATAAGACCCATCCGTTAGCTTAGCATAATGGTCGTTCAGTTTTATTGGTATTGCTTTCTTCATGCCAAATACATATTCCTTCGACTATGAGATTATGCAACTCCCGGATACCGGAGGAATGCCTTGTGTGCTATCAAACGTCACAACATAACTGGGTGATTATAAAGATGCTCTACAGGTATCTCCGAAGGTGTTCGTTGAGTTGGCATAGATCGAGATTAGGATTTGTCACTCCGAGTATCGGAGAGGTATCTCTGGGCCCTCTCGGTAATACACATCATAAGCTTGCAAGCAAACGACTAAGGAGTTAGTCACGAGGTGATGTATTATGGAACGAGTAAAGATACTTGCCGGTAACGAGATTGAACTAGGTATGAAGATACCGACAATCGAATTTCAGGCAAGTAACATACCGATGGACGAAGGGAATTACGTATGTTGTCATAACGGTTTGACCGATAAAGATATTCGTAGAATATGTAGGAGCCAATATGGGCATCCAGGTTCCGCTATTGGTTATAGACTGGATAGGTGTCTCGGTCATGTCTACATAGTTCTCGAACCCATAGGGTCCGCACGCTTAATGTTCTATGACGATTTAGTATTAAATGAGTTATGTGATTTGGTGACCGAATGTTGTTCAGAGTCCCGGATGAGACCGCGAACATGACGATGAGTCTATAAATGGTCGAGAGGTAAAGATTGATATATAGGACGATAGTATTCGGACACCGGACGTGTTTCGGGGTGGGGGGGGGGGTATTGGGTACTTATCGGGTCACCGGAAGCGGTTCCGGGCACCCCCGACAAAAGTATGGGACTTATGGGCCAAGAGGGGAAACACACCAGCCACAAGGGGCTGGTGCGCCCCCCATATGGGCCGGCCTAAGGAGGGGAAGGAAAGGGGAGAAGGGAAAGGAAATTGTGGATTAGGATTCCCACTTCCTTCCCTCTTCCCCCTCTTTCCTTCCCCCTCGGTTATATATGGCAGGGGGCGGCTTGGGAGGGACTCCAAGTAGGATTCCTCCTACTTGGGCTCTCCTATGGCTGCTCCTCCCTCCCATCCACCTATATATATGTGGGGGGCGCCCTAGCACACCCAGACAATTGTTTAGTCGTGTGCGGCGCCACCCTCCACCGTTTACACCCCTGGTCATATTTTCGTAGTGCTTAGGCAAAGCCCTGCGAGGGTCACTTCACCATGACCGTCACCATGCAGTCGTGCTGACAGAACTCATATACTACCTCAACGTCTTGCTGGATCAAGAAGGCGAGGGACCTCACCGAGCTGAACGTGTGCAGAACGCAGAGGTGTCGTGCATCGGTTGAAGCGCGAAGAAGTTCGACTACATCAACCGCATTGTGAAACGCTTCCGCTTACGGTCTACGAGGGTATGTATACACTCTCCCCCTCGTTGCTATGCATCTCCATGGATAGATCATTGCGTGTGTGTGTAGAATTTTTTTTTGTTTTTCCATGCAACGATTCCCAACAGTCATAACTTTGCTCTTTTCTATCAATTGGTCGACAGTAATTTGTTCACCCACAGTATTATTTGCTATATTGAGAAAAGCCTCTAATGAAACATATGGCCCATGGGCCTATTTTCCATCATATAAATTTCCGATCTACTATTTTGCAATCTTTTACTCTTCGATCTATAAACCAAAAACCCCCAAAAGTATTTACTTTATCTTTTGTTTAGTTTTATCTATCTCTATCAGATCTCACTTTTGTAAGTGACTATGAAGGGATTGACAACCCCTTTATCGCATTGGGTGCAAGTGTTTGATTGTTTGTGCAGGTATTGGTGATTTGTGCATTGTCTCCTACTAGATTCATACATTGGTTCTCTAACTGAGGGAAATACTTATCTCTACTTTGTTGTATCACCCTTTCCTCTTCAAGGGAAAAACCAATGCAAGCTCAAGAAGTAGCAGTGACCGCATGCGGTATGCTATGTCTGTCACCCCATGGAATCCCTTAAAAAATGTGAATGAGTCGCCATCAGCTACATTTAATTGAATTGCTTGTAGTAAGCCACAGTTTCCGATCTCAGGTGTAATTCAAGGATTTGCTGCAGAGATACAGTTATATTGGCAATGTTCGAAACTAGATCTAAAACTTTCAAGTTTGTGTTAAGAAATATACCACTACTAGAAAATCTGAGTGTGGACTAACTATTTAGCATATTTTCATGTTAGGGTTGTACATTTATGTACTTCACATTTTCTAAAGAAAAAACGAGTTAGCATTGCAAGTGTGTAATACACTTTCTTGTAGTTAGAATAGAAACACCCTAACAAATTGTGTGAGACTACAATTAAACGGCGCGGTTGTAGAGGGTTTACCATGTTCCTCTCTTTGGAACTTCATTTAGGTAAAACACAACTCACCAAATGAAATCGTCCTGAACAAAGTCCTTGTCTGTAACAATGACCTCGATATAGCACGATTGGATGCATTCGTTTGAGAAGGAAAATACCTAGTTTCACTCAGGGTTACTGTTCTCAAAATGACATGTTTGGTGCACCTGTAATTTCCAAGCTCAATATCCACATGTGTCACAAATCCTAATCACATCCTTTGCATGGAGTTATTTGGCCTTGACAACACACACATAGAGATATGTCATCTGCTCTAGAAGGTCATGTGTGCTTGTGCTCCTGTAACCTGCTTCCATGAAACCACCAAGATGGAATGATGTCTCTTTAAAGGACTAGTCCCGAAGTCACAGCTACGGTGGAAAAATCTTGCTAGTTCGCAGAAGGACCTACTTGTGCCTGCAACAAAATCCATGATCGTATTACCAAGAAGAGATTCAAGTATGGTATAATTGACACATCATTAAAAATAGCAGTGTAGGATTGATGATAAAATATTTCAAGCCATGGGCCAGTACTCAGTAAAGCTTTGCCAACACATCACAGACACGATATCCTTTACTGCCTCATTCCAGGCATGATCCTAAATTGTATTTGTTATAGCCAAAAAAACTTAAGAGAACTTACAAATTCTACCAGCAATAGAACAATAGGTATTTGCAACAACACATGCAAACTCAAATGAGAATTTTTTTAAACAAAATAAAATGTATAATGCATGCTTAAGTATAGATAAAAGTTTGACATGCATGCACAAATACATTTTTGATTGGTTTCCCGGTTACACTAAAGAACTTAACTTTGGCTGACATAGCAAAGACTACTCCTAGTTTTAGAGAAGATAAAAAGTCTACGCCTTAAAAAAAATAGACATGGGTACTCTAATGGAGATCATTGTTCACAAAGAACTACCTATCAAAGGGCAATTCCTATGCAAACGGAAAGTCAAGTTTCGAAACAGGAACAAGTCATACTCAAAGTTCACGAAGCACATGATTAAACTTACCTGATCTCACCCTTACGTTTTCAGTAAACAAAATTACGTAATCACAATTTGTCTACTAATATTTTTTTAACAATAAAAGGTGGTTGTGACAAGTTGTTGTAGGCACTTCCAATTTCGAATAACTTCTAATTTTTGGCACTATTTAAAATTACATTAACAACATTTGGAAAGTCTTACCATAGGTTTAAAATTTTGAAACTTATGAAATTTTAACTTTCAAAAAATAAGACCTCTAGAAAATATCAAATTTCTAAATATGCACTTATGAAATATAGATTTTTTAAAAGAGATGGAATTATTGGAATTTGGAAACTTCCATGGGGCAACAACTGAAAAAATGCCATGCCTGTCGGGCTCAACCCTATCCAGGCAACGCGACTCCAGAACATTAGTGGTTCCAGTGCACGCGCTTGCATGGGCACCACCTTTGTCCCGATAGCATGCCACCTATTCAAGAGCATGTGCCTGTGTGTGGACTGAATGCATAGCCTGACAGCGCGAATCCAGCACGCCAACTATTGTATCGCATGTGTCTACATCGGCCCCATCCCCTAGACCGATAAGGCGGCTCCAGCTTCCCAGTTGCAACACACATGCCTTCTTTGGCCCTACTCCTTGTCCCAATGGCATAGCTCCAACATGCCAACTGTTGCCGTGCACGCACCTACTTGGCCCCACCTCGACTCAACAACTTAGGTCCATCATGTCAACTCTAGCACGAACACACATGGGTGATATCCACCCCTTCACTGACATAGTGGCCCCGGCATGTCTCCCATGTGTGCCCCCCCCCCCCTCGATGAGCAATCCAGCACACGTGAAGAGGGAAATCGTGCTTCCTCACTACAGGCGTGTTAGACCATGGAAGAGAAACTTTGTTATACTCAAGAAGCGTGTTTGTGGCCGTCATTTTCCCTCCTCCTTGTGCTCAAGTGATCTATCTTTACCTTTAGGTCCAATTAAAATATTGACAAACGATAAAGTATTTGTGACATGAATGAATTATTTTGTCCTATTTTTTCCTTGTATGCAGTCCCTAGTAGTCCGAGCAATAACTAAATAGGCAATATTGTTCCATCCAAAGTTGTATAGTCGACCTTTTAATAAGAAAATAACACTCATATGTCCCCTCTATGTTTCATTTTATTTAGGGCACTATAAAAATGGAAAAAAAAGTGTGGAGCTTGGTCTTCTCGTGTGAGGTGCTTCGTGTTGTGTGAATGACTGATTCTACCGCACCTTACCATTTTTGAAGTTGTGTACGGTTCACATGCAAGTGACCACATGATAATCCCAAAGTGCAAGGAATTGTTGTAGCACTTTCCAGTGATGGAGGTCGCAAGTATGAAGTGTCAGACCCACAAGGAGCTAAAGGTAATATCAATATTCTCTCAGGTCTTATCAGCCATTGATACAAGTCTACATACATCGAGCATTTGCTTCATCTAGGAAAAAAACTAGAACTACTTTGGGTATGAAATGATAGGTTTGCAAGACAACAAAGAAGGTAAACATAAATAATAGGTGCTGCCTAAGTAAAGATACAATATAATACAAATAGAGAGTGTGGAATAGTGATGGTATGGTGTGCGGAATTGTCCCTAGGCAGTCACCTAAGTTACTAAACCGGTCATCATTGCAATGGAGAGGCCTCTGCAAGCATGATATCTCTTACATGTAATTTTATGCGCTTATGATTGGAAATATTAGCAAGAATCCACAACTACAAACAAGTTCATTCAAGTAAAACCCAACAATAGCATTAAGATATATTGGCCCCCCTTCAATCCTGTATGTATCAATTTCCATGGTCCGGCGAGGTTTCAGTCACTCATGTTCCCATATGCATAGTCTTGTTAACATACAACTAACCTCTATGGTGTGATCCACGTGCACGGTCATATAATGGGTAGCAAAGGACAATAACATAATCACAAGCAACTCAAACCAATCATGGAAATTCACCAATTGACCCATATGTCGAGAGTAATCTACTCAGACACAATAGTGACAACATATATCTTTGGATAATAATTCATAGCATCAAAACACCATGTTCAAGTAGGGGATTACAGTGGGTTGCGGGAGAGTGGACTGCTAAAAAGAGGTGATGAAGGTGATGAATATGTTGGTGAATACAACGACATTGATGAAGACGATCGTCGCGATGATGGTTTCCCTGGCGGCACTCCGGCGCCACCGGGAGAGAAGGGGAGAGAGGCTCCCCCTCCTACTTATTCCTCCATGCCACCCCTCGAGATGGGGAGAGCTTCTCTCCTCTGTCCTTGTCCACCATGGCTCTCGAAGGGGTGAGACCCCCTCCAAGATTGGATCTCTTCTCATTGTCTCTCTGTTTTGCGATACCGTTTTCTAGCCAAACACCGTTTCTTACATATCCGGAGATCCGTAACTCCGATAGGACTGAAATTTTGAGGGGATTTATTCCATAAACTAGATGTCTTGTTGCAAAAGTACAGCTGCAACAAACTTAAGGAGTAGCCACCCTGGCCAATGGCACGCCCCTGGCCGAATGGGGCCTCGGGCACCATCCTGCGTTGATTCCTTCTCCCAAAAATAATATATATTCCATAAAAAATCCTAATAAATCGCTGGGTAATTTGACCTTCCTAGACATTGTTTTTCTACAAAAAACATGCAGAAAATAGCAACTCTCATTGGGCACTAAATTAGTAAGTTAGTCCAGAAAAACAATATAAAGTGCATATATATATATATATATATATATATATATATATATATATATATATATATATATATATATATATATATATATATATATATATATATATATATAATTCATGTTAATATAACATGAATACTTCAAAATTATAGATACGTTGGAGACGTATCAACACACAGGAAGCTTGCTATGTCCATCACCCCATGGCACATCCCTTAGAAAATGTGAATGAGCCGCCGTCCGCTCCATTTAATTGCAATGCTTGTAGTAATCCATCGTTTGCAATCTCGGTTATAATTGAAGGATCTACCACAGAGATACAGTTAAATCAAAAGTTTTGAAAATAGATCTACAACTTTCAAGTTTGTGTTAAGAAATATATCACTCTAAAAAAAACGAACGTGGCCTACATATTTGGCATATTTTTATGTTTTTAGAATTATGTACTTCACATTTTCTAAAGGAAAAAAGGTTAGCATTGCATATGTCTAATCACGTTCATATGTAGTTTGTATAGAAATGCCCAGAAATTTTTTCTTGGATACTAGAATTAATAAATGGCGCGGCTGTAGCGGGTTTGCGTCGCTCTTCTCTTTGGAACTTCATTCAGGTCAACCACAAATCTCCCAATGATATCGTCATTAGAAAAGTCCTTGCCTTTAACAATGACCTCGATATAGCAGGACTAGATGTGTTCCTTCGGGAAGGAAAATACATGGTTCCACTCAGGGTTAGTGTTCTTCTCAAAGTGATGGTTGTTGCACCTTTAGTTTCCAAGCTTAATCTCCACATATGGGTCATAGCTCCCAGTCACACCCTTTGCATGAAGGTCTTTAGCCTTGACAACACGCGCATAGAGATACAACATCTTCTCCAGAAGGTCATATGTGCTTGTGATCTTGTCACCTGCTGCCATAAAACCCCAAGTTGGGATGATGTCTCTTTTAAGGAGTAGTCCCCAGGTTGCGGCCGCGGTGGCTGAATCTTGTTGGTTCATAGAAGGACACACTTGTGCATGCAACAAAATCCATGACAAGGTATTATCATGAAGAACATCAAGTATGGCAGACGTGACACGTCATTACGAACAACACTATACGATTGGCGATCAAATATCATAAGTCATCATTCAGTACTCAGTATGCTTTGTTGACAGATCACAGACACGATATCCTTTAATCCCTCATTCCAGGCACGGTCATAAATTGTATTTTGTCATAGCTAAAATAACTTCAGAGAACTAGCAAATTCTACCAGCAATAGAACAATAGGTACTTGCAATAACGTATCCAAACTCGAATGAGAGTTTTTCAAGGACTTTGCTAGGGAGACTAGGGACTGGGGCTTTTGTAGGCTTGTATATTGGGTTGTTAGAGTCCGAAAAAGTGTCAAAGGGATGAAATAAAAGCAAGAATGTGCTAGGAACACATAGGACTGAAGTCTCTTCATAGGAAGTCAGGGAAACTGAGATAGTTTCCTATGGATAATATTTCTCTTTTCTTGGCTACAAATGTTGCTATGGTCACCAAATGCATATGAACTCAATTCTGTTTTTTTGCGGGGTAACTCAATTCTGTTTCTTACATACATGTTGTTTGTCATATGGATCCAAGAGATTGAAACATTTGAAACATATGATAGGTTATATTGTCATCTTCAAACATGAAAACAATCTTAACTAGGGACACAAAAGTGAGTGCTCTAGCGCTCATATACTTGAAAGGTGCTCCCCCATGGTCTACGAGCATGTAAGCAACGCTCATTTTATATTTAAAACTTTGAAAAGTTGCCTATGGAACCATATTCCTATGATATTTAGAAAAATGTAACAAGTTTGATCACCTTTGCTCTAGTCTATGTTTCTCTCTCAAACCCGTTTATGCTTGGCAAGCCTAACTAGTGTGCAACCATCCTGGCCGACATGATCACTTTCAGGCCAACCTTTTTTCAAAAGGGGACCTCTTGGAAATTTCAACTTTCTAAGTTTGCACTTACGGAAAATTGATTATTTTTCCAATAAAAGGTGAAATCATGGGAATTTGGAAATTTGCACATGGAACAACTAAAAAACTGCCATGTATGTCCGGCCCAGCCTTGCTCGGCAATGCGGCTCCAGAATACTAGTTGTTTCAGAGCACACGCCTGCGTGGGCCCCACCCCATGTTCGACAGCATGCCAACTGTTGCAGTGCATGTGCCTGTCTGGGCCCGAACTCGTGGCCTAGCAACGCGACTCCAACACGCCAACTGTTGCAGTGCATGCCCCTGCATGGGCCCCGTCCCCTACATGCTGCTTCACCATGCCAGCTGTAGAGCATACGCCTGCTTGGGCCTCATTCCCTAGCCCAACGGCACAACTCTAACATGCCAATTGTTGTCATGCACACACCAGCTTGGCCCCACCCCCTAACTCGGCAACGCGGCTTTAACATGCGTGTTGTTGTCGTGCACGCAGTGGTTGGCCCCACGCCCAACCAGACAACACGGCTCTAGCAATGTGAGCTTTGGCATGTGTGTATGCTCCATCCCTTTCCCGACAGCACGGCCCCAACTCGCCTCCCACTTGCATGCCCCTGTGCACTCCCCGACACGCGCGAGAAGAAAATTGTGTCACAACAACCCACCTACCGTGCTCAAGCGTGTGTTGGCTCACCACAGGCGCGGTACACCGTCGAAGAGCAACTTTGTTTTCTACCTGGAAGCTTTTTGATAGCCGCCATTTTCCCTCCTCGGTGTCATCTCTCTTCACCTCTACGCTCAATTATTTTTTTGACAAAGGGGAAAGTATTTGTGACATGAATGAAAGTATTTGTCCATTTTTTCTTGCACGCATTCCTTAGTAGTCCAAGCAACAGTTACATATGCCACATTTGTGACATTTACCGTCCCGGAAGATGTGCAGGGTTGACGTGCAATTGACCATACATGTGTCATGCCTAGTCTGTCGTGCCATGGCACATCCCTTAGAAAATGTGAACGAGTCACCGTCACCACATTTAACGGCAATGATTGTAGTTAAATGCCGTTTTCGATCCGAGGTATAATTGAACGATTTAGTGCAGAGATACGGTTAAATTAACATGTTTCAAACGAGATCTTAAACTTTCAACTTTGCGTGAAGAAATATACCAATCTCCGAAAATCCAAGCACGGACTAAATAATCAGCATATCTTCATGTCAGGGTAGTACATTTATGTACTTTGCATTTTCCAAGGAAAAAAAGTTTAGCATTGCATATGTGTAGTACACTTACATGTGTAATCGGTTTAGAAACGCCCTAGAAATCTGCATGGCGACGAGAATTAAACAGCGCTGATCTAAACCTTAAACCTGATTGTAACAGAAAAGAAAAGAGAAAAAATACCCAACAAATCTTACCAGCAAAACAACCCGTGGCCACCCTCCCTCGCACGCCCGAAATCTTACCTCGCACGCCGCCGCCCTCAAGAACAGGCTTCGTCCCACTCGCACGTCCACGAGGCCCCACATGTAAGCACCCCGCGCACGCGCACGCCGGGCTCTTGCGCTTGCGCGACGCCATTAACGAACTGAACGAACCGACTAAACCCCACGCATCCCGATGTACAAAACCCGCCCGCGGCTTTCTCTCCCTCCTTCCTCCCATCTTCGTCCCCAAGGAAACAATCCCGGGGAATAAAAAAAATTCCTGTGAAATTAAAGGAAGGCGATCCCCAGTCCGATCCCTCCAATCCCCACTTCCATCCACCCTCAAAGCCGCGAGCTTTCCCTCGCCCGTGCTCCAGGGCGCGAGGTTTCCGGATGGCTTTGGAGCTGCGGCTGGCGCCGGCGGCGGCGGAGGAGGAGAGGCGCCTGTCCGAGGAGGACGAGCTGCTGTTCCAGGACATCGCGAGGGAGGTGGGGCGGCTGAGCCTCCGCGAGCCCGAGGTCGAGGCCCAGGGGCGGCGCCAGGAGGACGCGGCCGCGGCGGACGGCCTCCTCCCTCTTCCGGCGGTTCCTGAGCACCCTAGGCAGCAGGGGGGCCTGTACCGGCCTCCCTTATCCGTGACGAGGGTTCTGTCGCTCGTGGTGCAGGAGGCCGGCCCGGTGCCGCCGCCGTTCTCGCCGCCGCCGACGCCGGTACCCGGCGGCCGTAGGGTGCTCGACGAATGGCACTTCCCGGGCGATCATCTCGGCCGCTGTCGCGCCCCTGTCCACCAGAACTTCCGCGCCGCGGGATCCGTGCCGCCGCGCGCCACCTGGCCTGGCGACGCGTACGCCCGCGCAAGGGCGTTTCCTGGGCGCGCCGCCAGCACACAGCTGGTCGAGGACATCGTCCTGTTTCTCGCCAAGAACGAGCAAACGGTACTCAACATGCTGTTCTGGGGAGCCCCCGAGGACGCGGACGCCGTGGCAGCGGTGATAGTCCAGCACGCCGTCCCTCTCATCGAGAGCAGCCACGGGACGCGCCTGCTCGTTGTCGTCCTCAGCCGCTGCAACCATATGCTCCAGGAAGCGATCGTCGCTAGAATCACTCGAGACCACAAGAAGTTTTTCAAGATTTGTGCTGCGAGGCATGTGCATATAACACTCGCGTTTCCCCTTTGGCTTGTTGTTTCTCTTCTTGCCGATTCGCTGCAGAGGATGTTAAATATGAAGTTTGTTTGATATCTTTCAGGTCAGGTGAGGTGGTGAGCATGATCAATTCCTGCATATCCGAGAAATCACTGGAGCTTCTGAGAGATGCAATCGTGCCATGGGTGACTCCGTTCATGATGGCTCGCCTTGTAACGGATTCGAGTAGACTCATGGTGGTGCATGCCTTGGTGCAGTGTGTTCCTCATCCATACTTTGCTGAGGTACTTTGAATTTATTCCCCCATCCAGATTCTAACTGGCGCAGATATAGATACCAATGTGTGATTATTGTGTTGTGGTAGTAACATTTTTGCATGATTTCGTTGTTGCTTATAAAGTTACTCAATCCAAAGCAATAATACAACTAAGAAATGGATTTGCCATTGCATTGTGTTTATAATTAACCAATATGTGTATCCACCAGAATATGTGAAGTTTCTTTTCTTGTATGTGCACAAATGACGAACATTGCATTATTAACCAGCTGTAGATTTCCTAAGATGATGTATATACCATTTTCAAGAGTAGGTAAGCACAGGAGTGTGTTACACACACTTGCAGTCATGCTAATTTAGTAGATTTTTATTTGGAAAATTAATTGTGTACTGGCTACCAACTTCAATAAACAGTTCCCTTTTACCCAAATGTAGTAATCCTATTAGTACAAATAGTGCTTGTGTGATTCATGTAGATGGGCATAGTCCAGCAACTCTATTGTAATAGTGGGGGCATGTTTAGCTCTCTTGATCACCTTGCTTTGCTAAGCAAGGAAAAACTAACCCACATGAGCAATGCTCAAGGAAATAAGATTAGTAAGGTAATGTATTTCGTTCTTTACCTTGAAAGGTTAAAATGAGTACAGTAAAACAATGACTAAGCACTATATATTCAGGCAGACCACAACATCACAGAAAATCAAACCTTGCCCACATTGGGTAGTCAAATTTGGCTCTTGACCATGGCCATGAGAAGCAGCTTTTAGTACAGCAAGATTCTGACCCATACAAATACATATATTTGATAGGCAAGGTTAGGTGGCCATTTCGTTTTGCACTGACAAGGGAATCAAGCATGCCCTTGTATTTTGTTCTCATGTACATAGGTCCTATGTTGATTTCAAAGTGGTAAAGTGGTTCCAGCCAAGGTGCCTGGACATTAATTTAGATGTATGAAATTATAGTTAAATAATAGTTCAGATGAATATTGTTGATGTGTTTTGCTGAACAGTCGCTTACTATTTTATCTTTGCTTCAAAATGTATTCATTGACGCTATATCTTTTTCACAGTTTGTAAGTCATCTCTCATACGTTACTGCGAGAACCGAGAATGAAGCCATATCAAAATTTTGTCTTGCCTGTCGTGCTTACTTTCAGTTTATGTTACTTGTTTTCCTCCTATTGTGGCCATATTCCTCTTATTCCCATGTGTTGACATTTTGCATTATATTGGCAGTTTATTTTTGATGCTGTTGCTACGAACTGCTTAGCACTTGCTATTCATCCGCATGGAGTGTCCCTCCTGCAAAGTTGTCTGGAGCATGTCGGATGGACAGAAAAGGATAATGTTTTGTCAAAAGTCTCTTGTTGCAGCACCGATCTTGCTCAAAATCGTTTTGGGTAACTATCTATAATGAATTTTGATGATAATCCTACTGACCGTCATTCTATTCCATGCAAACACATCAAACTATTATCTGGTAGCCTTTAATTAATCCCAAACATTTAGCCTTTTCAAGCAGATTCCTGCAAAAAAATTGAATTCAAGCTTAGCTCAATTTGTGTGTTCTCATATTTATATCGTATGCATAACTGGTACATGTGCATTATCCATCTATATGTACAGTATTTACTTTAATAATACAATTTAGCAATGTTATCTCAGAATTGGTAATATAACCTGAAGTATTGGGAAGCAAAAGATCGAGTTAGCAGTACTGTTGTTCTTTGATGGCCATTATATGAAACAAAATTGCGGGGGCCATTATATGAATTTTGTTGTCTCAACATTATTTATTGTTTCTACTACCAAGTACCACCATAAGTAATTTTTCGATCTGTTGATCTATGAATCACAACTTTGTGCCCTAAATGGCTTACCGTTTCTCTTTCGTTTTTTCTTCCAGAAACTACATTGTTCAGTATGTCCTGAAACAAAGAAACCCATCGTACTTGGCAATTATCGCTTCCCGCTTCAGGTCTAATTATGTGACACTCTCAAGACAAAGATATAGCAGCAATGTGGTTGAAACGTGCCTAGAAGTTTTTAATGACAGAGATCGATCTAACATTGTTCATGAATTGATTCGGTATCATCCCTTCAGAGATTTAGTGTCAGATGAGTTTGCTAATTATGTCATCTCTAGAGCCCTTACAACCTGCAAGGTAATCTGCCTCGGCCATGATTTGTTTTCATAGTATATTTTCTAGCTCAGAAACAGAGATGCTAAGAGTTCCTGGCTGTGTCCAGGTTCCTCTTCGGGATCGATTGGCCACTGCTATCCTTTCCCTTCAAAATGTCAATCGCCGTCACCCTCATTGTCTGAAGATGTTCAACACACTTTCTGAGCTTGGCTACAGATATTGAAAAGAAAATAAATTTCAGACCTAATAGGTAACAGACACTTTTCTCTATATGTTGCTATATTGATTGGCACTGTACTTATTCAGCAGCCATCTTTGCAGGGTTTCGGGAGAAGCTGTTCCTGTATATTATAAGCAGTTCTGGCTGAGGATGTTGTCAACTCATCTGGTGGGCGTCGTTCCTTTTGTAGTGTGCTGGTCACACTTTGTCTCGATATTAGGATTGTTTGGGCGAGGGGTACCAAAACTCTCTCGAGACAAATACCCCCATCCAAACACACCTTTTAGTTTGTGTGAACTTGAATTTGCCTTGTGCTTTGTTGTGCCCATTTCTGTATGTGAGATGTCTCCAGGCGTTGTTGTTAGTTGTTACTTCTGTAGTTTGCTGCATGTTGTTAAAAAGAGTGAACAATGTTTGTGTGAGATGTTAAGGTGGTTGTGCTACTAGTTTTTATCAATGCTGTTGTGGAACTTCAGTATTCTATTTGGCAAAGCATATTCAACCAAAGCTAGAACTAGTTAAACAAGACTCATCTTTTTTACATCTCTCCTACTCAACATGCAAATACATCTTCCTTGTTGTTATGCAAACTTGTATAAATGTTTTAAACACTTACTACATAGGAGTCAGTGGCATCAAGATCGGGGAAGCCCACCCATGCGCCTCACTAAATTTACACGGTGTTCATACTTCAACTTTTCTAGATTGTTTTCGTAACCTAAGAGTATTTATTCCTACATCGCCTATGTATTTTCTATACCTTTTTTGTGTGGTTTTTTTGTGGGGTCTATGTATTTTCTACTGTACCTGAGAAGTCTGTCGTTTGACTAAGCACCTCTTTTTGGTGACTGGGTACACAATTGATTGATTTGTAACATCGAACTTATTGGATCAAACTTCTTGTTGTGATGATGCCGACTCACAGCTCCAATTGCTTGGTTGGACTGATTTCTACGATTCTAGTGAGTGGAATCTATGATAACAAAATTTTGTCAAATATTATCCTGCAGTTTGCGATCTTACATAGGAGTTCCAATCTGATTCAAAATTTGCGATCTTACAACCTTGCAACCCACCTTTGTTTCAACTAAAATCAATTGATCTCCTTGATTGTTGAATTAGTACAGATTGTACAACACAAATCAGGGGGAGTATAGTAACCAAATGCCCTACACAAAAGGCACGCAGGCCATGCATCGGGTGGAGATCTAAAGAATACGATAACATGTACATGCAACGTTACAAACTCATGTTAATATTGGAACGCGGCCGGAGAGGATGTTCAGGCGGGAACTAATTGGAAAACTTGAGATTGGTGAAAACATCTGCAAATTGAGAGCTCAATGGAACATGCAGAACCGTGCTTCACCAAGGGCAATACAGTCATAAACCAAGTGTAGATCTTGTTTGGTACGTTGATGTTGTATCGGACTTGAAGAGACATACCTTACACTAATGGTGTCGAATAAACAAGTGTGGCGCGAGAAGGAGGGTGATGTAGTTCATCAAGGAGCCGACCCAACATGATTTTGTCGAGCAATTTGCAATGGTATAGTATTCTCCCTTTGCACTCGACCGTGATATTGTGTGTTGTTTGGATGACCAGGACACCAAGTTTTTTTTTTAACGGTCACTAGGGGGGAGAGCTTCCCCACCTGAATATATTACCACTCAAATGATGCAGCAGAGCATTACAAGAGAACCATGGATGAACAAGTTTCACCTAGTAGGAATTGCATAGGAAAGGAAATGGAGCCACTGTGTAGCACAGTGTCTATCATCTGTCTTTTTAAAACGGAAACCCCAGAGAGAGAAGTTAGCGACAATATTC
Source organism: Aegilops longissima (assembly GCA_021605205.1). NCBI lineage: Eukaryota > Viridiplantae > Streptophyta > Magnoliopsida > Poales > Poaceae > Aegilops > Aegilops longissima. The sequence continues at coordinate 385,956,204 of CM038680.1, forward strand.
CTTAGTGTTACTCAGGAGGGGTGGTCCTCATTTCTGAACACCAGAGCATTCCTGGAGTCCCAGAGCTTCCAAGCAATGGTCAAGACCACCAATGGCCAGATGTTGGGGTTGAGGCCCGAAATTGCCGGGGGTTGATGTAGAGCAATGAGGGAGGTCGGTGTAGGCAGCCCCAAGAGAGACCACACTTGGATAGCATAGGAGCAGTTGCAGATGAGGTGAAGGGCATCCTCACATGGGTCTTGGCATCATGGGCAGGAGGCAGATTGAGCAATGCATGCCACAAGATCATGTGATGCCGCTGTGTAGAATCAAAGCACACAGTGAGAAGCCCCCTTGAAGTACCGCAATATGTATTTAATCAGTTGTAGATGTGAGTCGCTCGATCATGCATGAATACGAGAACTTGTTGGGCAACATGAGAATTATATGGCATGTTAAGGCGATGTGTTTGTAAGACCTGGCAAGATTCTAGAGGGTCGTGTCGGGAACCGGTTTGGCATCGGTCGAGGAGGATTTAGAATGAGCGTCCATAGGTGTATTTTTTTTACTTGGCCGATAGGTGTATTGATGGGGTTGCAGTTGAGCATGTCGGTGTGACAGAAGCATAGTTACCTGATTCATCATTCGTTCAGTTCGCGATTCGAGTTCGCAGTTTGAATTCGCTATGATAGTATGAATAGGGTTAGGTAGGGCGTATACATCTCTAATACGCGAATCGAAGATGTAGTTCGTGAACTTGCTATCTCCGGCTCAGAATAGTTACAATTCGCATGCAAAAATAGCCATTGAAGACCCTAGATCAATAATAAATAAAAATAAAAATAATATGTTGGTTGGTCCAGCCCAAAAGAGGTCCATGAGGCCACGACCTATTGCCCGTCCGCTGCTCCAGAGCCTACTTCTAAACCTACTAGTTCTCAAAAAAAACTTCTAAACCTACTCGAGCACCGCCTCCTCATGTGCCTCAGCATATCCATGCTCGTTCTTTCTCTTGTTGAACCTCCGCATGTGCATCTGCAACAAGGAGTAAGGGCTGATGTTGCACGACAACCGGGTTGAACGTCTCACCATAACCAATCCCATGTTGGGTGAACCCCCGGAAAACCCAACTTGCCTTGTAGCGAGCCAATGCACCATCACTGTTGAATTTTATGGCGAAATATCCACTTGCCCCTAACCACATTGAAATATACAGGTTTAGGAACCAAAGACCAAGTTCCATCTGTTATTAAAGCATTAAACTCATCTATCATTGCTTGATGCCAATTACGAGGAAGGAATAGGAGAAATATATTGGAAAGAATCTATAAAAAGAAACAGGCACTCGAGCATGCATTGAGTTGGAGGGAGTCATAGACTACCACAAAATCCTTTTATAGTCACCCTAGTGACATTCATCCGCAAAGCGTCACGACAGTTTCCAAGACCCCTAACTGTACTTACACCTAGGTGTGCATCTAGTGTGTATTGTGTGTGGACTATCAAAAACGCATTAAAAGGGAGACGTGACGAAGTGGTAGAGTCCGATGCAGAAGGAGAGGCAGATTACATGGGATCTCAGACAGGAGAAACTTGGATGGCAGACACATGATCTAAGGGGGCCTGTGTGAGTTCGCTAGCAAAAGTTGCAAGGGTGGGAACTGCATACTTGGTTGTGGATGCGGTCCGCAGTGGAGTGACGTGCCCAGGAGTATTGTGTGGGGTGGAGGTGGGAGTTTGGGTGGGTGGATGACACACACAAGTTGCGATCGACGTGGAGACCAAGGGGAACATGCGAGGCTAACGTCATACGAGGTGGGTGGGCAGGGGGCGTGGCAGATCTGGTGCGGGATCTAGTGTGGGCGAAAAATTAGCAAGGCAGCATGTGGTGGCCAACGGGGCTAAATCCGGTAGATCTTGGGCGGGGGTGATATGCCTCCAACATATCTATAATTTATTAAGTATGCATGCTATATTTACATCAATTATATTTGGTTTTGGTGCACTGTTATATTGTTTTTATGGACTAACTTATTAATCAAGTGCACAGTGCGAGTTCCTGTTTTTTGCATGTTTTTTGTTTTGCAGAAAATCCATATCTAGGAAGGTCCAAACACGATGAAAATTTGAGGATATTTTTTTATGGAATGTATGTCTTTTTTGGGAGAAATAATCATTGCAAGATGGTGCCTGGGGCCCCATAAGGCAGGTCGGCGCACCCTACCCACCAGAAGAAGCTGGGAGAAATTAATTGAAACAACACTTAAAGTGGTGAAGAATAAGAGAAAGAGAAGAAGGAGAAGCAAGGGTAAAAAGGTATAACCCCCAAATAATGTTGCTCTTAAGAGCATGACCTATGTGATCGGATCATGAGTTATGGAAAATGATGCACTTGATGACGATATTGTTTTTATTCTTATGACACAATGTTCGTAGAAACTATCGAGGATGATTTTGTTATGCCTACTACTTGCTATGATGGTTATGATTGTGGAGATAATTTTGATACTTATTATAATCTTGAAAAACATTGGCACCAACTTGAAAAATTATGATGATAATGATTGTTATACTATTGGTGTTATTCGTGATATTAATGATGAGAGTGATTATTTAGAAGGAGATGCTAATGATATGCAAAACCGTAAGCTTGGGGATGATGTGTTTGATGAGAGTGACATGTTTGAGAATGTATTTGCTACAAATAATGGTTATCTAAGCTTGGGGGTGCTATGTTCAATAAAGATGATCTTTTTAGTCCCTCCTACTTTTGATGAGCAAATTTATTATGATGATTACATGCCTCCTATTTTTGATGATTGCAATAAAGATGAAAGTGGGTTTGAAGGAGTGTCAACTCTAGATATTAATTATCCCACTATTTTGTAGGGCGCTAAATCTTATTTTAATGATAAAAGTGGATTTGGAGAGGGCATAACTTTATTTAATGACGATTACATTATTTTGGAAGAGTTTTAATTGATTATGATGAGAAAAAAGTTGCTATTTATGATGGTTATTGTGATGAAACTTATGCTAAAAATAGTAGTGATAATTATTATTGTGAAACTTGTCATAGTTATGATCATCCTACTGAACATTACTCTTTTAATGTGGAATCCATTTATAGTGTTCATTTTTTTATGATACTCCCATTATGAATAAGAAGAAATTTTCTTATGTGGAAATTAATAAAATTCTACGCTTGTGGGTCATGAAAAGAACATTTTATGTGACAATTATATTGTTGAATTTATTCGTGATGCTACTAAAATTATTATGAGAGAGGAAGATATGCTTATATATATTTCAACAACATCAAGTTTCCTCTCTTTATGTTGAAAGTTTTAAAGTTACACTTGTTTTGTCTTCCTATGCTAGTTAATTCTTTCTCCAATAAATTGTTTACTTATAAAATTCATATGCATAGGAAGCGGGATAGTCTTACATGTGTTTTCTATATGACTCATGATTCTCCCTTCGGGTTTAGATTCTTACTTTTATGTGAGCATCATTAAAAATATCAATGCCTAGCTAAAAGGCTTTAAAGAAAAGTGCTTGTTGGGAGGCAACCCAATATTTATTATTACTATTTTTGTGGGTTTACATGATTAGTACTAATGTAGTAATCAAGTTTTGTATCTTTATGAGAAACGATGATAATAGGGATGCCCAGTCGCAAACAAAAAAATTATAAAGGACACTCCCTGAAAAAAATTGAAAGTTGGCAGGCACCTGTGGATTCGGCTAGCGATGGGGTAGTCAATATTTTCCCATTGCCAGTTTCTTTTTTTTTGCATGTTTTTTTTCGTAGAAAATCCATATCTAGGAAGGTCCAAACATGATAGAAATTTAAGGAGATTGTTTATGGAATATATGTGATTTTTGGGAGAAATAATCAACGCAAGATGGTGCCCAAGGCCCCCACAAGGCAGGTGATGTCGCCTGAGACTGCGTCGGTATTTCCCCAAAGAGGAAGGGATGATGCATAACAGCTACGGTATGTATTTCCCTCAGTTGTGAAACCAAGGTTCAATCCAGTAGGAGAACCAAGCAACACTATGTAAACGGTACCTCACACAAAGAACAAATACTTGCAACCCAACGCGTAAGAAGGATTGTCAATCCCTCCACGGTAAAAAGATAGATAATTTTGTGGTAGATTGGATAAATAGATCTTGATAAAACACGAAATAAAGATGCAATCAAAAAGTGCAGCAAGGTATTTTTGGGTTTTTGGAATAATAGATCTGGAAATAAAAGTTGCAAATTATATATCAGAAAGCAAATATGATAAAGAATAGATCCGGGGCCATAGAATTCACTAGTGGCTTCTCTCAAGAAGTAGCACACGGTGGGTAAACAAATTACTGTTGGGAAATTGATATAAGATCAAATAATTATGATGATATCTAAGGCAATGAATTATAAGCATCACGTCCAAGATTAGTAGACCGACTCCTACCTGCATCTACTACTATTACTCCACACATAGATCGCTATCCAGCATGCATCTAGTGTATTAAGTTCAAGGAGAAACGGAGTAATGCAATAAGAACGATGACATAATGTAGACGAGATCTATTCATGAAGGAATAGCCCCCGTCTTGTTATCCTTAATAGCAACGATACATGCGTGTCTTGCTTCCCCTTCTGTCACTGGGAAAGAACACCGTAAGATCGAACCCATCACAAAGCACCTCTTCCCATGGCAAGAAAAATCGATCTAGTTGGCCTAACTAAAGCAAATATTCAAAGAAGAAATACGAGGCTATAAATAAGCATGCATATAAGAGATCAAAGAAGACTCAAATAATATTCATGGATAAAAAGATCTGATCATAAACTCAAACTTCATCGGATCCCAACAAACACCTCAAAAAGTCATTACACCAAATAGATCTCCAAGAGACCATTGTATTGAGAATAAAAAGAGAGATAGGAAGCCATCTAGCTACTGCCTACAGACCCGTAGGTCTATGGTGGACTACTCACGGATTATCGAAGAGGCACCAATGAGGATGATGAACCCCTCCGTGATGGTATTAGATTGGATCTCGTGGTTCTGGAACTTGCGGTGTCTGGAATTGTGTTTCGTCAACTCTCCTAGGGTTTCTGAAATGTTTGGAAATTTATAGGGCGAAGAGGCGTTGCAGGATGGCTCTGTGGGGCCCACAACACCCCTGGGCGTGCCTGGGCTCCTGGGCTCGCCATGGTGGGTTGTGCTCCCCACGGGCCTCCCCCAGGTGCATTCTTGATCCCCAAGGTGTCTTCTGGTCCAAAAAAATCTCCAAAAAGTTTTGCTGCGTTTGGACTCCGTTTGGTACTAATATTCTACGAAGTAAACAACAAGCAAAAAACAGCAACTGGCACTGGGGCACTATGTCAATAGGTTAGTCCCAAAAAATGATATAAAGTTGCTATAAAATGATGGTAAAACATCCAAGAATGATAATATAACAGCATGGAACAATAAAAAATTATTGATACATTGGAGACGCATCAGCATCCCCAAGCTTAATTCCTACTCGTCCTCGAGTAGGTAAATGATAAAAACAGAACTTTTGATGTGGAATGTTGCCTAACATGTTCATCACATATTCTTTTCTTTTATAGCATGGACATTTGGACTTTTATATGGTTCAAAGCAATAGTCTAGTTTTGACATGAAGATTTCAATACTCAAGCATATCAACAAGCAATCATGTCTTTCAAAATATCAACACTAAGGAAAGTTATCCCTAGCCCATTATGCTGAATCATTGATCCATTCACGAAACACACTCGCATATTAGCTATATCCAATGCTCAAGTATGATCATAGTGCTCCCTAGTTGGTGCTTTACAAGAGAACATGGAGACTCAAATAAAAATAAAAGTTGCATAAAGTAAATAGATAGGCCCATCATAGAGGGAAGAATGGATTTGTAGAGGTACCAGAGCTTAAAGCTTAAATTGAGAGATAAAAAATTTTGAGAGGCATACTTTTCCCGTCAATGAAAATGACCGAGTAATTCCCAACATGTTCCATGCTAGATATATTATAGGCGGTTCCAAACATAAAATAAATTTTATTCCCCTTTCCACCATAAATTTTATTCCCCTTTCCTAGATACAGGAGTAGGCTACCGTGTCGGGGGAAAAGACACCTACGGGATCACGAGGAATCCCTTTTGCTACGGTTGGCGAGCGCGGGTTCCTGTGGAAAGAGCAGGATTGAGAGATCAACGCAAGGGGATTATCCAGGTTCGGGCCGCAAGTGATGCGTAATACCCTACTCCTGTTGGTTTATGTTTATCTGGTGTTCTTGGACTAGCTACAGAGCGTGCAGGGTCCAAAAAGTCCGAATCCTTCCTCAGTACGCCGTGGGCCTCCTTTTATAGCCAAAAGGGGTTGCCACAATGGCACACAGGAGGTGGAAAGTTGTACAGTAGTCGAGTCTATCTCCTGGCACCATAGGACAAACGCATTTAATGCGCTGCCGACGTGCCCTTCTTGCTTTATCGGGGATGGCAAGGAAGCTCGTCCCAGCTGTCGCCGCCTCGCCTGGCTTCGACGCGCGTCCGAGATGACGAGGCGTGTAGCGCCACGCTGGTTGGCTAGCTGCTGAGTTGGTGCGGTGGCAGAGTCTTCACGAAGATCTGCATGCCACCACGCATGTGCTTGCTGAGTTGGCCTAGAGGTCGCACGTCGCCACGCAGGTGCTCGCCTAGTTGGCGGGCTGGCAGATGCATGGGAACGGCGGTGGAGTCTTGCCAGATGTGGGCCTGGCTGCGGCCCCGTGGATGTCTTCGGCAAGGGTCTTGTCGGGGCCCCGGCAAGGGTCTTGCCGCTGCGTCGTGGGCGTCCCCAGCAAGGGTCTTGCCGGGGGGTCTCATGGGTATCCTCGGCAAGGATCCTGCCGAGGATCTTCGTCTTCTGATTCTCATCTAGTCTTGTATGTTCTTGGTCTTCACAAAGATCTGCATGCCACCATGGAGGCGCTTCCCGAGCCTTGGTTCCAATGTGGTTGAGGGCGTTGGAACCCTTAGGCTCAAGGGCGGCAGCTCCGCTGGCGTTGGGCAAGTTGCCCCGGCAAGGTTCTTGCCGGGGCTATGGAGGCCGCCCCGGCAAGGGTCTTGCTGGGGGAGTTCACCTCGCCCTTCTGCTCTTCGTGTTTCTGGCTTGGCCTTGCTCTGGTTGTCTTGTGGCTTTGCTTCCTTCCTCTGCCCCGCTAAGTGTGGCCGCAGGCGCGGCTCCAACTGCCCACGCACAAGTAAAGGGGTACAAAATAGGACCCCTCCTTTTGTGCACCGATACGAGCCCCCGGGCCTGGGCCACACATAAGCGCGACGCATTGTTGGGCTAGGCCCAAAATGGTGCACGGGCATGCAGGGCCGAGTTTTACCGCAGTAACTCCCTTGCCAGTTGCGCTTCCCCACGACCCGCGTTGAATGCACGATGTGGGGGTCAGGCGTGACGTGGGGGTCATGCGTGGGGTGGTCGCTGCACGCATGCGTCACATCATGGTAAAGAGGCGGCTCGCTCCTTCCCCATAAAAAGAGGAAAACGCAGGGGCACGGCTCATTTACTAAGTGGACTCGAATCGTGGCCTTCAAGGCACCCGTGCCCCATGATCACGGGGTGGAAAACAGTCGCCTCGCTTGTCTCCTTGATTTTGGCTTTCTCGCCACGTGCCCCCATGCCTCGAAGATGGTAGGCGGTGGACGCAGGGGGGCACAGGCCTTAAATGACGAGGCGGGAAACCGGGCCATCGCTGGTTGGAGCAGCGGGTCGGTCTCAATTCCCTGCGCCCCTGGCGGCCGGATTGGTTAAGTGGGGCGGCCGAGCCCCGGCCCCGCCCCTTTATAAGAAGGGGAGGGGGATGGCACCCTTCAATCTTTCATCATTCATCTCCTTCCACCTTGGCTCCTTCCTTCTTCTGCTATGGCGAGAGGGCGTGCCGACACTCCGATGGCGGCGACGAGGGTCTCTGCTCAACAGCACGCCCCTCCTTCCCAAGAGCTCGTGGCGGCAGAGCCGGCCATGAGAGGAAGGGGGAGGGGGCAAGGTCTAGGCCGCCGGGGCGCTCAGGGAAGAGGAGGACGGGGCGGCGCACCGGTCGCACCGACCTCGCCTCCACCAGCGGCCCCTCCCCTAATGGAGGGCCACGTCGAATACCAGCCCCACGAGTTCGTCATCAGGCTACATCGGTCAGTGCGCCGTCGTCTTCGTCTCCCTACTCCGTTCGCTCGGGAGATGGAGCTCGACCCGCCACAGGCTCTGAGGCTGCATATGAGGGGCTGCAGGAACGGCAGCATGCGGGTCGACGTCGACTTCCCCGCCCCTCACGTCATGTATCTTCGTCGCCGATGGAAGACCTTCGCTCGTGCCCACAGCCTGTCGTAGGGGCTCGTTCTCCACTTCAAATTAATGGAGAACGGCCTGCTCTCCGTCAAGGTCTTTGGGCACTTGGGGACTCGCCTAAGGTGTTGCATGGAGAGCTCCTCCAATGATGAAGACTCCTCCTCAAGCGGGAGTGACGAGGAGAACAGCGACAGCGACGACGAGGGCGTCAAGCAGGAGGACGCCAACTCCGACTCCGACTGACCGCGCCGCCCTCCTCCCTCGGCCACGTGCCCTACCGAGGGTCTTCCTCGTCAAGCTCTCCATCGACGCGTTCCTCGTCGCCTCCTTTCTGCCTTCACCTGCCGCACCTGGGAGGAAAAGGGCAAGAACGGGGATCACGGGGCACCTATCTTTTTTAGTTTTTAAGCCTGCGGGCACTTGTTAGATTTAAACCTTGTAATCCCCTTGCTCATGTTTACATTCCGTACGAACGGTACCTATTTGGGAAGTATTAATGAAAAAGGGTGCTTGCCGGGTTCTTTGTGCGTGAGCGAGGCCCATGCCAAGGAATGAGTCCTTGTTATTTTTAAGATAAACATTGTTGCCCGGCAACAGGCCTTGCCGTCCCCCCACTTCATTCACGAAAATACTCACGCTCTCGGTGGAGGCAGGGGTGAAGTAGGGTTGGGCCCTTCGTTTGCTTCCTTGTCACCGCAACTACAACCAAGTTCTGGCCCAGGAAATAGTTCTTGGGCACAGAAAGGGGGAGCGCGGTGGTCCAGGAATAAACGAGGCTTCATACGTCCCAATTCCATACGGAAATGCATAACAGGAGATAAAGGACTTATCTGAATCTGCAGCCCTCAGCAAGCTTGTCTTGCCGTGGTCGGGTGCTTGAATCTGCAGCCCCCGGCAATGGCTTGCCGGGGTTGGGGATGTCGATCCGTCTGCCTGCCCTTAAATGGCTTAGCAGAAATGCCTGTGCAGCCTGCGAACCAAATAAAAGACTGGAAAGGACGGAAAGATACACACCGACCTCTATGCTAGGGGTTAGTTGCAGCCGGGCACTATCAACCCTACCAGAGAGAGACTTAACCTAGCATGCATGCTAAAACTTAGGGCGCCAGCGCTTCATTTATTTATGCTCAGGGTCTGCGCCTGGCTCTGTACAAAGGCTTACATGCCTTGTCGGCAAGGCTCGTACAAAAGGTGGTTTGCTGGGAGGCCCGGCAACCGCGCCTCATGGGTAAAACTTATGAACATGTTCGATGTTCCAGGAGTTGCTCACTGGGATACCATCTTCGATCTCCAGGCGGACTGCGCTAGGCCTACTGACTCGTATTACCCGATAAGGGCCTTCCCACTTCGGCGTCAACTTGTTGGAATTCTTGGCCGACTGAACGCGCCGAAGAACAAGGTCGCCTTCCTCAACACTTCGGGCATGAACCTATCGTAGCGGCGCAAGGCTTGCTGGTAGCTGCAGCTCGCACAGCCACCCGAAGACGATCTTCCTCAAGGAGTGTCGCATCATCTTTACGCAACTGCTCTTGCTCAAGCTCGTCATAAGCGAGCACTCGAGGTGACTCGTATGTGAGTTCCGTGGGGAGAACTGCTTCTGCCCCGTATACCAGGGCAAAGGGTGTCTGGCCGGTGGCTCGAATTGGCGATGTTCTGATCGACCAAAGAACTGTCGGCAACTCATCAATCCAGCGCCTTCCACACTTGTGTAGCCTGTCAAAAGTTTTTGTCCTCAGGCCTCGCAGTACTTCAGCATTTTCCCTCTCCGCCTGGCCGTTGCTCCGTGGGTGTGCCACTGAAGCGAAACAAACCTTGCTACCGAGGTCCTGGATGTATTGCATGAAGGTGCGGCTTGTGAACTGTGTGCCGTTGTCGGTGATGACCCTGTTTGGCACACCAAAACGGCAAACTAGCCCCTTGAAGAACTTGAAGGCTGACTGTGCTGTCACCTTCCTCACTGCCTCCACTTCGGGCCACTTTCTGAACTTGTCGATTGCGACGTACAAGTACTCAAAGCCCCTGACAGCACGGGGGAAGGGGCATAGTATGTCGAGCCCCCAGACCGAAAATGGCCAAGAGAGAGGGATTTTTTTAAGGGATTGAGCTGGTTGATGAAGCTTCTTTGAATGGAACTGACACGCTTCACACTTGGTTACTAGCGCAGCTGCATCCTGGAGGGTTGTGGGCTAGAAGAAACCCTGCCAGAACGCCTTGCCTGCAAGGGCCCTTGACCCTATGTGGGAGCCACACATACCTCCATGTATCTCTGCCAACAGCTCTAGTCCGTACTTTTGAGGAATGACTTCCGCCTAACTCCGTTTGGCCTCCTTCTGTACAGGGTATCATCCACAAACTGGTACATGTTGGACCGATGGGCTACCTTCTCTGCTTCTTCCTGCTCCTCGGGGAGCTCTCCTGTTTGGAGGAAACGGACGGTGGGCTGCGCCCATGCCGGAGCCTAGGGCTCGACGGCAAGGACCAAAGGCACATCTTTGGCTGCAGGGGCAGCTGCCTCTATGGTCAGGGCCTGGGGCCGCGTCGGAGGTAGTTGCCCCTCTGCACGCTTGGGGTACCCGTCAACCTCCTTGCCGGCGGCTCCTGGGACCTCGGCGGGAAGGTACTTGCTGGGGCTTGTCTTCCTTCGCTTGTTCTGCCCTGCTGATGGTTCTACGGATGGTTGTATTAACTGAAGTACAAAGGTACCTGGTTCCACAGGCAACTTGACGGCAACGCGTTTCGACAGGTCATCGGCAATGCTTTTCTCCACTCGGGGAACATGTTCTGCCTGTAGGTCGTCAAAACGTTCTTCCAACTTCCTCACTTCATTCACGTAGGCCTCCATCAACGGGCTCTGGTAATCTTTGTTAACTTGCTTGACAACGAGCTGCGAATCACCTCTGATGATGAGCTTCTTGATTCCGAGGTCTGCCGTGATCCTGAGGCCGGCAAGCAACCCCTCATACTCCGATGTATTGTTCGTTGATTTTTCCCGGGGGAAGTGCATCTGGATTACATACTTGAGGTGCTCTCCGGTGGGTGCGACGAGTAGCACGCCAACACCAGCACCTTGGAGTGAGAAAGCTCCATCAAAGTACATAATCCACTCACTGCTCGTCTCCTTGCCGGGAAGGATGGTCTCTTGAATCTCCTCGTCGAGCGTTGCGGTCCACTCTGCTATGAACTCTGCCAAAGCTCGGCTCTTGATCATTGAAGTACTTTCAAACCGGAGGCCAAAGCTCGACAGCTCCAATGCCCACTCCACAATCCTCCCTGTCGCATCTGGGTTGTGCAAAATCCGTTGCAAAGGGAGGCGGGTGATGATGGTGATCTCGTGCGCTTGAAAATAGTGGTGCAGCTTTCTCGAGGCCATGAGAAGGCCGAAAAGCAACTTTTGCATCCCAGAATATCTTGACCTAGCCCCCTGCAAGAGGGAACTGACAAAATACACTGGGTGCTGCACCATCTTCTTCTTCTGTCCCACTTCGCCCATCCGCTCAAGCTCTGCCTCGCCGGGTCCGGGCCTTGCCGGGGTCTCTGGTTCGCTGGCGTCAGGCTCTGCCGGGGAAGACCCCGGCCCTCCATCCGATGGCTCTGATGCAACTACTGCTTCTCCCTCAAGTTCCCTCTACGCCACTAGCGCAGCACTGACCACTTGATTCGTTGCTGCTAAGTACAACAGCAACGGCTCCCGTGGTTTAGGCGCGACTAGTATTGGCGTGGAGGAGAGGTACCTCTTCAAATCTTGCAGTGCCGCCTCTACCTCCGAAGTCCATTTTACTGGACCCGCCTTTTTCAAAACTTTGAAAAAGGGGAGGGCACGCTCAACAGATTTGGAGATGAACCTACTCAGGGCAGCAACGCAGCCGGCGAGCCTACGGACGTCTTTGACCCGTTTCGGCACCTCAATATGCTCGATTGCCTTGATCTTGTCGGGATTTGCTTAGATTCCGTGTTGAGACACAAAGAACCCGAGAAGTTTGCCGGAGGGGGCACCGAACACGCACTTCTCTAGGTTGAGCTTGAGGTTGATCTTGCGCAGGTTTGTGAATGTTTCTTCTAAATCTTGCACGAGTGTGGTCTTGTCCTTGGTTTTGAACACTATGTCATCCATATAAGCTTCCATATTTCTATGTAGCTGGGGTTCAAAACCAATCTGGACTGCTCGGGCAAATGTCGAACCATCTCTCTTCAACCCGAAAGGCATCCGTACAAAATAGTACGTACCAAATGGGGTGATGAACGCGGTCTTCTCTTCGTCTTCCTTCATCATGAAGATCTGGTGGTACCCTAAATAGGCATCGAGGAATGACATCAGGTCATACCCGGCGGTGGATTCTACAATCTGGTCGATGTGTGGCAGAGGGAAAGGATCCTTTGGACAGGCTTTATTGATGTCTGTGTAGTCAATACACAGCCTCCACTTCCCATTTGCCTTACGCACCACCACCGGATTGGCCAACCACGTGGGGTGGAGTACTCCTCTTACCAGGCCTGCCGCCTCCAACTTCCTGATCTCTTCAATGATGAACTCTTCTCGCTCCAGAGCTTGCTTCCTGACCTTCTGCTTGACGGGCCGCGCGTGAGGACAGACAACAAGATGGTGCTCAATCACCTCCCTGGGAATGCCGGGGATGTCAGATGCTTGCCATGCAAATACATCGACATTCGCCCGCAGGAAGGCGACGAGCGCGCTTTCCTATTTGCTGTCCAGGGTGGAGCTTATAGTGAAAGCCCCACCCGTGCCGTCCTCCTTGACGGACACCTTCTTGGTTTCTGGTGGTGCAGCCTTGGACTTCTTGCTCTTGCCGGTGGACCTCTCTGGCACGTCCTCAACGGGAGCACAGCACTCCGAAGAGGTGCGCTTGCCGGAGTGGGTGCAAGAGGTCTTGCCAGCTTTCTTCCTTCCGGGGGCTTCAACGGCAGGAGCAAGTGCCCTAGCGGCAGCTGCTGCAACTGCTTCTCGGTAGAGTTGGTCGACGCAAATGAGCGCGTCTTTCTTGTCAGAGAGGACGGTGATGATGGTCAGCGGCCCCGGCATCTTCAATGTGTTGTAGGCGTAGTGTGACGCCGCCATGAACTTGGCCAGCTCTGGGCGGCCAAGGATCCCGTTGTACGGCAGGGGGATCTCGGAAACATCAAAAACGATCTTCTCCGTCCTGTAGTTCAGCTCACCCCCGAACGTAACGGGCAGCGTGATTTTACCTTTCCGTTGACTCCTTCCCGGGTTGACCCCTTGGAACGTGCCCATCTCCTTGAGATCTCCATCAGGAATCTGCAGCTTCTTGATCACAGCGGGCGAGATCAAATTCAGACCGGCCCCACCGTCAACCAGCACTTTGGTCACCTTGAGGTTGTGTATTGTTGGTGAAACCAACAACGGCAAACACCCGACCACAGTTGTGCGATCAGGGTGATCCTCGGTGTCAAAAACGATGGGCGTGAGGGACCACTTCAGGGGCTTCTAGGCATCGAACGACGGCTCTGCCGCAGTGACCTCACGCGCCCACTGCTTCAGCTGGCGGTGTGAGATGTGCAACGAGGCGCCACCGTCGATGCACATGGCCTCTGTAGCCTTCTGGAACTCATGCTCGCCGGACTCCTCGTCGTTGTCGTGATCATCATCTTCCTCTTTCTTGTTGCGGCCCCGAGCGGGCCTCTCTTGTTGGTTATCTTTGCCGCGGCGACCCCCTTTGGCCGCCACGCTTCTTGCCGGATCCCTCAGCACCATCCTGACCCTTCTCCTTGTCTCGCCTTTAATATTCAGCCTTCTGCTTTTCTGCAAGCAGCTCAACCTGTTGGCGGTTCTGGAGGTCATGGCCCTTGGTGCGGTGGATCTTGCGATCTTGCTTGTCGAACCTCCGGCTTGGCGGCGGCCGCCGAGGCCAGCGGCGGCACACCCGGCAACCTCCTTGCCGGGGTCGTCAGCCTTGGCCTTTTTGGCGGCGCCGAGCTCGCCGGATCCCTCAACGACAAGCACAGTCTTGCCCTTGCGCTTCCTGTTGCAGCGGCGACCCTTCTTTATCGGGGAGGCGGTGTCTTCGTCTGTGGAGTCAGTTTTCGCACCGGCGTCCTCGCCGAGGTACTTCCTACCCTCTTCAGCTCGAGCACATCTATCGGCCAGAACATAAAGTTCGGCCACATCCTTGACCTTGTTCATTGCCAACTCTTCACGCATCTTGCGGTTGCGCACATTCTGATGGAATGCGCTGATAACGGCGGCGGGATGAACATCTGGGATGTTGTACTGCACCTGGCTGAACCTTTGTATGTACTTGCGCAGGTTTTCACCTTCTTTCTGGGGGATGATGTGCAAATCACTTGCCTGGCCATGAGCTTGGTGGCCTCCAGTGAAGGCGCCAACAAACTCATGACACAAATCGGACCAAGAAGAAATGGAATCCGCTGGCAAGTGCATCAACCACGACATGACGTTGGGTTCGAGTGCCAACGGGAAGTAATTGGCAAGCACCTTGTCGTCGTGAGCTCCAGCAGCTTGCATCGCGATGGTGTAGATGCTGAGGAACTCCGACGGGTGGGTCTTGCCGTTGTACTTCTCGCCAACATCGGGCTTGAACGTGCGGTGCGAGGGCCACTGGAACTGCCGCAGCTCTCGGGTAAAGGCTGGACAACCCACCTTGTAAGGCAGGTCACCGGGGCCCCCCGGTACCGGGTGGTCCATAGTAGGCCCCGCACGCCGATCTGACTGATGGCACGTCTCCCGTCGTCGTTCGATGGTAGTTCGAGCATCTTCCTGGGCCCGTTCCCGAAGGACTTGACGTTGGTCGTGGCAGGTTCGCAGGTCGGACGACGCTGTGGAAACATTGTCACCGACATCGGGTCGACGGGCCGGTGGCTGTTGTCGCGGCCTCGGGGGGGGGGGTGCATCGTGGTCGCAGCGTCTCTGGTCCCCCCACCGCCGGCATGCACCGGCTCGTCAGGACGCCGGTGCGAGGGTCCCGTTGGGAGCGGCTCGTCTTTGTTGGCGAAGCTGACAAGGCTTCGGATGGTGGCTCTCCACTCGTCGAGCTTCTCCGCAGTAGGGGGGAAGTCGAGGAGCAGCTGCACGCGCGCCAACGCTTCTGCTGGTGTAGGCGGCGGCGAGATCTGCGTGAACCGTGGCGCTCGACTTCTAACGGGTTAGAAGCGGCTCTGTGCTTGGTCTCGCGATGCGACGCCGCCTTTGCACCAGCGTCTGGCGCGTCTTGCCGCCTGGTTAAATCCTGCGAGTGGCGCCTGAGGCTCTTTCGCGGCAGTGCCGGGGCTCCGGCATCGCGGTGTTGCTCATCGTCGTGGCACAGGAAGAAGCGCGGCGCGAGCCCAGTACCGGGTGCCGTAGAGGCTACCGCGCCGCCCATGGGTAGCGCGGCCCCGCCCCCGGACCCAGCGGCGCGTGGCTCGTCGTCTCGGATTCGGACGACGCCGCTCACCTGGCTCCGATCGTCAGAATGTCGTGGATGCTCGCGGGCCACGTCTCCGGCCCCATCCGTGGGCACCCAGTCGCCTGCTCGTGCTGGCGCGGACGGGCCGGCCCCGGACGAGCCGATCGCTGTGATCCCCTTTCTCTTGGGGGCCATGGTGATGATGAAGTCGGTGTGCTAACCTTCAAATAGGATTTTCATAGCTTGCGCCCCCTACCTGGCACACCAAAGATGTCGGGGGAAATGACACCTACGGGATCACGACGAATCCCTCTTGCTACGGTTGGCGGGAGCGGGGCTGTGGAAAGAGCGGGATTGAGAGATCAACGCAGGGGGATTATCCAGGTTTGGGCCGCAAGTGATGCGTAATACCCTACTCCTGCTGGTTTCTGTTTATCTGGTGTTCTTGTACTAGCTACAGAGCATGCAGGGTCCAAAAAGTCCTAATCCTTCCTCAGTATGCCGCAGGCCTCCTTTTATAGCCAAAAGGGGTTGCCACAGTGGCACACAGGAGGTGGAAAGTTGTACAGTAGTCGAGTCTATCTCCTGGCACCGTAGGACAAACGCATTTAATGCACTGCCAACGTGCCCTTCTTGCTTTATCGGGGATGGCAAGGAAGCTCGTCCCAGCTGTCTCCGCCTCGCCTGGCTTCAACGCGCGTCCGAGCTGACGAGGCGTGTAGCGCCATGCTGGCTGGCTACTGAGTTCGTGCGGTGGCAGAGTCTTCATGAAGATCTGCATGCCACCACGCAGGTGCTTGCTGAGTTGGCCTAGAGGCCGCACGTCGCCACACAGGTGCTCGCCTAGTTGGCGGGCTGGCAGCTGCATGGGAACGGAGGTGGAGTCTTGGCAGATGTGGGCCAGGTTGCAGCCGCACGAATGTCTTCGGCAAGGGTCTTGCCGGGGCCCCGGCAAGGGTCTTGCAGCCGAAGTGCAGGTGGGTATCCTCGGCAAGGATCCTGCCGAGGATCTTCATCTTCTGATTCTCATCTAGTCTTATATGTTCTTGGTCTTCACAAAGATCTGCATGCCACCAAGGAGGCGCTTCCCGAGCCTTGGTTCCAATGTGGTTGAGGGCATTGGAACCCTTAGGCTCAAGGGTTGCAGCTCCGCTGGCGTTGGGCAAGTTACCCTGGTAAGGTTCTTGTCGGGGCTGTGGAGGCCGCCCCGGCAATGGTCTTGCCGGGGGAGTTCACCTCGCCCTTCCGCTCTTCGTGTTTCTGGCTTGGCGTTGCTCTGGTTGTCTTATGGCTTTGCTTCCTTCCTCTGCCCCGCTAAGTCTGGCCGCAGGCGCGGCTCCAACTTCCCGCGCACAAGTAAAGGGGTACAAAATAGGACCCCGCCTTTTGTGCACCGACATACCGTCCATACCAACACTTTCCAAGGAATTTATTATTTGACAAAACATAAAGTAAATTTCTTTTTCATTTCGGGACTGGGCATCCCTATTACCGCCTTACTCTCATGCAATGACAAGTGAATAAACACTCATCTTGAGAATAACACATCTAGCATGGAAAAATATTGGCCACCCCTGCCGCTTCATGAGCGGTACGAGCACACAAAAAGGAAATTCATTTTGAAAATTTAGAGATGGCACATACAAATTTACTTAGAGTGGCACGGGAATACCCATATAGGTAGGTATGGTGGACTCATATGGCAAAACTGGGTTTAAGGATTTTGGATGCACAAGTAGTATCTCCAGTTAGTACAAATGAAGGCTGGCAAATAGATTGAGAAGCACCCAACCAAGAAACGAAAATTCACATAAGCGAGCATTAAGCATAACTAACACCGAATAATGCACCATAAGTAAGATATAATTTCATTGCATAACTATTAACTTTCGTGCTTGCATAGGGAATCACAAACCTTAACACCAGTATTCTTACTAAGGCATAATTAGTCACCAACATGACTCACATATCACTATCATCATATCTCAAAACTATTACGAAGAATCAAGTTTATTTTGTCCAATGATCTTCATGAAAGTTTTTATTATATCCCTGTTGAATATCTATCACTTTGGGACTAATTTCATATGTTGCAATTGCTTTTGATAAGCTCAAACAAATTTAGTGAAGAACATGAACATAAAAAATTTCATCTCTCAAAATAATATAAGTGAAGAATTTCTTAAAAAAAGTACTAAATCTCAAATAAATCTAAGTGAAGCATGAGAGAATTTCTTCAAAAATATTAAATCACACCATGCTCAAAATATATAAGCGAAGCACTAGAGCAATTACGTAGCTCAGAAAATTTAAGTGAAGCATATAGAGCAATTCTAACAAATCATTGCATAATTTTGGCTCTCTCAAATAGGTGTGTCCAGCAAGGATAGATGACACAAACTAAAAAGCAAAACAAGCAAAGACTCATATAATACAAGACGCTCCAATCAAAACTCATGATATGTGATGAATAAAAATATAGCTCCAAGTAATATTACCGATGGTTGTTAGAAGAAAGAGGGGATGCCTTCCGGGGCATCCCCAAGCTTAGTTGCTTGGTTCTCCTTGAATATTAACTTGGGGTGCATGGGCATCCCCAAGCTTAGGATCTTTTCACTCCTTATTCCTTCATCCATCGTGATCTCAGCCAAAACTTGAAAACTTCAATCACACAAAAATTAACAAAACCTTCGTGAGATCCGTTAGTATAATAGAGCAAAGGGAAACGTTTAAAGCCGGACGACCGGCCGAAACTCGGCCGGTCATGTCCACGCTGGCTACAAGCCCACCTACCACCGCTTAGTTTGTCTCCCTTATCCCGCAGGAAGCGCTCCACACCATTCGTTCCTTTTCCTTATCCCCTCGCTCGTCTTCTTCCCATGTGGCTCTCCCAAATAAATTCTCGCCGGTAATGACCGCCGTCCATGTCAGGAGCAGCCGTTGTCCACCTGCCCGTGCTGCTCAGGTGAGTGGCCGCCATCCACCCGCCGCGCTACTCCGGCGGGCATCCGCACATCCACCACCGCAGTTGTGCAGCAACCCAGCTTGCGGTGCAGAGTGGGTGCTTCAACCGGCGGTGACCATACTACAACGGCGGCGAGCGGGAGTGGCAGCCGGTGGCTACCGAGGATGACCGCAGGCTACCACCGAGTGCAACAACCGACAAGCAATTTTGCTGGAACCATGGCAACAAGTGTGGGAGATCTGGTGAGGTTCTTTTTTGCTGGAAGCAGCCCCAAATTTTGCTACCATTGTCTTCTTTTTTTGCTAGAACTAGTCATTTGTTGCCACCACGGTTGTGTTTTGCTGGAACCAGCGTACCAATTTGCTACCATCATGTTTGAATTTTGCTCGAACCAACCCCAAATTTTGCTACCATGTTTTTGTTTGGCAGAGGTAGGACCAGAGTACCAATTTTGCTACAACCATCTTCGGTTTTTGCTGGAACCAATCAAAATTTTTGCTACCATGTCTTTTTGTTTGATAGAACCAGTGTACCAGTTTTTGCTACCACTGTCTCGAGTTTTGCTACCATCAGCATGGTTAATTGGTACATCCTTTTTCACGACGCGCTGAGACCCACGACTATGTGTTTTTGCTGCAACCATTGTTGTTTTTGCTACTAAGGTGTTCAGGATTGATGCTTATGTTGACTATTTTTGCTACTACCATGGATGAACAAGGGAAGGCCATGGAGTTGATTTGCTGGGACGATGGACGGTGGTGGTGGCGGAGCTGCAACAGCAGTTGGTGGTGGGGATGCGATCGTGTGCCCCCGTGCTGCAACCATGGGGCGGTTGGGAGTTCCAACGACGACCTCGGGCATGACGGCGGTGACCTCGTGCGCGACGACGACGACTTGTTTGCGGCGCGCTGGCACGAGCCACCAACGGCAAGCGCAGGTCACGGGGTGGCCGATGAGTGCATTGTTGTGCGGCCGTGCGGGAGGCCAGCGAATGCAGATGAAGACGACCAGATGCGCTGGGTCGCGTTGGGCTCTATCCTCTTTTTTTGCGAGATGAACGCAAGATCGTACGGTCTGAAAGCGATGTATCATGTGGTAGGGCAGCGACCGGCCCAAATTTGGGCCGGTGCGCCGACGCCTATCACTCGCCTAAAGCAAATCACCAGTCTAAGTATTGTTGCAAATCCATTCATATTTTATTATTTAATTATACCTACTATATTCTAACTTTAACATGGCTTATATGCCCTGATACAATCCATAGATTCATCAAAATAAGCACACGACGCAACGAAAACATAATCTATCAAAAATAGAACAGTTTGTAGCAATCTAAAGTCTAACCATACTTCTGTAACTACAAAAATTCTGAAAAATTAGGACAAAGTAGGCAATTTGTATATAAATCTTGTGTAAAAAATTCAGAATGTTTCGTCACTTCTGTGAATTTAAACAATTCTGTTACTGGACGCAAAAGTTTATGTTTTCAACAAGATCAAATCAACTGTCAACCAAAGCTATCCCAAAGGCTTTACTTGGCACAGACACTAACTAAAACATAAAAACACAATCATAACAGTAGAATAATTATGCAAACACTCAAAAACAGAAAGAAAAAGGCAAAAATAAATTTTATTCATTGGGTTGCCTCCCAACAAGCGCTATCGTTTTATGCCCCTAGCCAGGCATAATGCATAGATTCAAGTATTATCATCTTTCGTTTTTGATCCATAGGATGCCCTCATGATTGATTTATATGGTGGCTTAATTCTTGTTCTAGGGAAGTGTTCCATACCCTTTCTTAGTGGAAACTAAAATTTAATATTCCCTTCTTTCATATCAATCACGGCACCTATAGTGCGTAAAAATGGTCTACCAAGTATGATAGGACAAGACAGATTGCAATCAATATCAAGAACAATAAAAATCTATGGGAACATAATTTCTGTTTGCAAGAATAATAACATCATTAGTTCTTCCCAAAGGCTTTTTAATAGTGGAATCCGCCAAGTGCAAACTAACAGAACATTCTTCAATATCGGTAAGACCAAGCACATCATATAAATATTTTGAAATAGTGGAAACACTAGCACCCAAATCACATAAAGAAAAACACTCATAATTTTTAATCTTGACTTTGATAGTAGGTTCCCACTCATCATATAACTTTCTAGGAATTGAGATCTCTAATTCCAACTTTTCTTCTAAAGCTTTCATCATGGCATCTATGATATGTTTAGTAAAAGCTTTATTTTGTTCATAGGCATGAGGTGAATTTATCATGGATTGCAACAAAGAAATACATTCAATCAAAGAGAAATTTTCATAATTAAAGTCTTTGTAATCTAAAAGAGTGGGCACATTACTAGTTAAAGTTTCAACCTCTCCAAACCCACTTTTAACAATTTTTTCATTAAGATTTTCACCCACCGAATTATTGGGACGCCTTGTAGCTAAAGTTGACTCTTATTCAGTACCTTTATCATCAATTTTAATCTTACTAAACAAGTAATCGATAGAATAAACACCAATCGTTTTAAGATCTTCGTCATTTTTATGGAAGCAATTGGTACAAAATGCTCTTTCTAAGAATTCTCTTTTAGCTCTAAGCATAGCGGTTCTTTTCTTACTTTCATCCATAGAATCATATAAAGCTTTAATTGATTCATTGACATCAACCTTGGGTGGAAAATTTTTAATCTTGAGATTTTTTACATCATGGGA
Source organism: Aegilops longissima (assembly GCA_021605205.1). Lineage (NCBI taxonomy): Eukaryota > Viridiplantae > Streptophyta > Magnoliopsida > Poales > Poaceae > Aegilops > Aegilops longissima. The sequence goes on from CM038680.1 coordinate 385,977,597, forward strand.
AATTCTATCAATGCTTCTAGACATATCATCAAGTTTACTCAATTTTTCTTCTATCATAGTATTGAAAACCTTTTGAGCATTGATAAATTCTTTAATATTACTCTCAAGATCAGAGGGGTTCCTATTATTATTGTAATAAGAATTACCATAGTAATTACCATAATTATTAGAGGAATTTCCTGGAAAAGGCCTAGGATTAAAATTACCTCTATAAGCATTGTTATTGAAATTGTTTCGCGAGACAAAATTCATATCTACGGGATCACTATTTTGCTCAATCAAAGTAGACAAAGGCACATCATTAAGATCAATAGGAGCACTTTTACTAGCAACCAATTTCATAAGAGCATTAACTTTTTCACTCAAAGTACTAATTTCTTCAGTCAAATTAACTGTTTTTACTAGTAGGAGCTCTTTCGGTATGCCATTGTGAATAACTTGCCATAATATTATCAAGTAATTTAGTATCCTAACCCAAAGTAATTTCCATAAAAGTACCACCCGTGGCGAAATCTAAAAGATTTCTAGAAACAAAATGCAATCCCGCATAAAATTTTTGTATGATCATCCAAAGATTTAAACCATGCGTAGGACAATTTCTTAGCATTAATTTCATTCTTTCCCAAGATTGTGAAACATGTTCATGCTTAAGTTTCTTAAAATTCATGACCTGAGTTCTAAGGGAAATAATTTTTGCGAGCGGAAAATACTTGGTAATAAAAGCATCCTTGCACATAACCCAAGAATCGATATTATTACGAGGCAAAGAAGAAAACCAAAGTTTTGCATGATCCCTCAAAGAGAAAGGAAATAATTTCAACTTTAGAATATCATTGTCCACATTTTTTTTGCATATCATACAATTCTACGAATGTGTTTAGATGGGATGCGGCATGCTCGTTAGGAGTACCGAAAAATTGATCTTTCATCACAAGATTCAACAAAGTGGCATTAAATCACAAGATTCCGCACTAGTGGCGGGAGGAGCAATTGAAGTGCTAATAAAATCGTTATTATTGGTATTGGAAAAATCACACAATTTGGTATTTTCTTGAGATGTGGTAACTACGCAAACAAGAATGCAAACAAAAAGATAGATCTCACGACAAAACGGCGAACAAAAAAGAGGGCGGATAAAACGGCAAATTTTTTAGAAGTGGGGGAGATGAAAATGAGAGGCAAATGGCAAATGATGTAAATTCCAAGGACATGAGATTTGTGATTAGGAACCTGATAGATGTTGATGATGTCTTCCCGGCAACGGCGCCAGAAATTCCTTTTGATGTCGCTTGAGACTGCATCGGTATTTCCCCAAAGAGGAAGGGATGATGCAGGACAGCTACGGTAGGTATTTCCCTCAGTTGTGAAACCAAGGTATCAATCCAGTAGGAGAACCAAGCAACACTATGTAAACGGTACCTGCACACAAAGAACAAATACTTTCAACCCGACGCGTAAGAGGGGTTGTCAATCCCTCCACGGTAAAAAGATAGATAGTTTTGTCGTAGATTGGATAAATAGATCTCGAGAAAACATGAAATTAAAGATGCAAATAAAAAGTGCAGCAAGGTATTTTTGGGTTTTTGGAATAATAAATATGGAAATAAAAGTGGCAAATTATAGATTGGAAAGAAAATATGATAAAGAATAGATCCGGGAGCCATAGATTTCACTAGTGGCTTCTCTCAAGAAGTAGCACACGGTGGATAAACAAATTACCTGTTGGGCAATTGATATAAGATCAAAGAATTATGACCATATCCAAGGCAATGGTTTATAGGCATCACGTCCCAGATTAGTAGACCGACTCCTGCCTGCGTCTACTAATATTACTCCACACATTGACCGCTATCTAGCATGCATCTAGTGTATTAAGTTCATAGAGAAACAAAGTAATGCAATAAGAACCATGACATGATGTAGACGAGATCTATTCATGTACAAATAGCCCCAATCTTGTTATCCTTAATAGCAACGATACATGTGTGTCTTGCTGCCCCTTCTGTCACTGGGAAAGAACACCGCAAGATCGAACCCATCACAAAGCACCTCTTCCCATGGCAAGAAAAATCGATCTAGTTGGCCTAACTAAACCAAAGCTTCGAAGAAGAAATAGGAGGCCATAAATAATCATGCATATAAGAGATCAAAGAAATATTCATGGATGAAAAGATCTGATCATAAACTCAAACTTCATCGGATCCCAACAAACACACCGCAAAAAGTCATTACATCAAATAGATCTCCAAGAGACCATTGTATTGAGAATCAAAAGAGAGATAGAGAGAGGAAGCCATCTAGCTACTGCCTACGGACACGTAGGTCTACGGTGGACCACTCATGCATCATCGGAGAGGCACCAATGAGGATGATGAACTCCTCCATGATGGTGTTAGATTGGATCTCGTGGTTCTGGAACTTCCGACGGCTGGAATTGTGTTTCGTCGACTCTCCTAGGGATTCTATAATATTTGGGAATTCATTGGGAAAAGAGGCTGTGCAGGAGGGCTCCATGGGGCCCACAACCCCCTAGGCACGCCCTGGTGGGTTGTGCTCCCCACCGGCCTCCCCCCAGGTGCTTTCTTGATCCCCAAGGTGTCTTCTGGTCCAAAAAAATCTCCAAAAAGTTTCGTTGTGTTTAGACTCCTTTGGTACTGGTATTCTGCGAAGTAAAAAACAAGCAAAAAACAACAAGTGGCACTGGGCACTATGTCAATAGGTTAGTCCCAAAAAATGATATAAAGTTGCTATAAAATGATGGTAAAACATCCAAGAATGATAATATAACAGCATGGAACAATCAAAAATTATAGATACGTTGGAGACATATCAGCAGGCCAGTGGGATCTACCCCAGGGCGCGCTAGGGGGGCTTGTGGGAAGCCCATAGGTCGGTTGGAGCCCTTATTTCACTCAAGAAAGCTAATTTATGGAGAAAAATGTGTAAAAATTCCATCCCAATCGGATTTACGGTTCTCAGGCTATAAAAGAAATGATGAAGGGTCTAAAAACTGACGCAAAAAACTGAAGATTGAAGAGAGATCCAATCCAGGGGAGAGATCCCTCTCTCCCCGGAGGAGCAAAGGAAGAAGAAGAAGGAGGGAGGACCATCCCCCTCTCCTACGTTGGCGCTGAGACACCATCAGGGACATCTCCTCCATCACCATCACCACCAACTTCTCCTCCATTCTCATGGTGATGTGTGAGTAGTTCATCTTCAAGGCTGAGGGTTTGTACCAGTAGCTATGTGTTTGATCCTCTCACTCATGCTCTTGATTTGGCACGATCTTGATGTATCATGAGCTTTCTTCATAAAGTTGGATCACATGATGTTCACCCCCCTCTCTTATTTTCGTGGTGAATTGAGTCTTGCTCTTTGAGGTTTCTTTATGTTGGATTGAATATTTTGGATTTGAGATCATTTGATGCATGTCTCACTTGTGGATACTCGTGGTGACATTGGGGTATCTAGGTGACATTAGAGTTGATTGATGTGTATCATATGGTGTTGTCGTGGTACGATCTAGAACTATTCATGAGACTTTGGGGTGGTTCATAAGATTGATTGGAAACACAATTTTGAGGTGGTTTACTACCTACACTGTCGGTGTACTAGAGTAGGGGTACCCTAGTATCCCGAACTCGTGCACGAGCAGTTGTAGCACCCCGCGGCAGGGCTGGCCTGATGACCGCCAAGATCCTCAGCGGTTCCTTTGGAGCCATTCAAGAACAAAGTAATAAAGACCCCGGCAAGAGGAGCTTGTCGGGAAGGCCACTCAGGGCGCGAAGGAAACAAGGCCCCAGCAAGAGGAGCTTGCCGGGAAGGCTTGGTGGGCGATAAGCTCCGTAGCGACAAGAACCTTCTTGCGACAAGGTACTCGCCATGACAAGTGACCTCTCTTCATCTCCGCTCCAGCTCACCCGCCAGCGATGTCGCCATGGGGCTCTCCCAAGCAGCGTGTCGACGGGCTGTGCAGCCATGCGGGGAGCAGCGATAAGCGGCTGACAAGCTACCATCGTGGAAAGCGGAGGCGCACAGCGGTCTCTGTTACCTTTGTTGAGGCGGCGATCGAGGCGGGCATTGATGACTCTTGTCCCTTGCCGTCAGAGTTAGGTATAGATTACTGTACACTGTACAAAGCGGTGTACCAACCTATGTTTTTACTATCTTACCCTTTGTCTACTTGCCACATGTGGTGACCCCTTGTGCCTATAAAAGGAGGCTCAAGTGCAACGGAGAAAGGGTTGGGTTCAGCTCCATCTTAGTTCATCCAACTCACACACACTCGAGCTAGGTTTTGTAGCCCTCATCGCTCCCTAGCAAGAACACAATATAATCCACAAAGCAGCAGTAGGAGTATTATCTCTCCGGAGAGCTCCGAAGCTGGGTAAATCTGCTCGTGTGCATCGCTTGATCCGCTCTTTGTGCAATCTCCGCCCCCTCCGAACCACAAGGGACCCAGGTCCGTGGGTGTTAAATGGGACACGATCAACTTCCCGACATCTTTGGCGCGCCGGTAGGGGCGTCGAGGCTGTGTGAACCTGATCCGGCGTTCACGAGCAACTTCATCAACATCTTCGTCAACATGGCGGCGCCGAAGAAGTCTTGGCAGCAGCAGAGCCGTCGCGTCGAACCCACCACCACCGGGCTGTCGGTGGTGGGGAAGCGCTAGCGGAGGAACGGCGTCGTCGAGAGAACCCACAACGCCGCCAGGTCCAAGGACAAGGCATCGCAGGCGTCGGTGTCCGAGTCCACACCGCGCCCTTCTCAGGAGGCATGGGATCGACAGCGTCATGATGCTCGTGGCACCATACGCTCGTTGGATCAAGGCCCAGCTGGAGGACCCGAGGCCCTCGAGATCCGCATGCACCTCAGCATGCCGGTACAAGTGGAGTACGGTCGCTCGGGCGGGATGCTGCTCCTCCTAACTTGGTTAGGAGTCCGAGCACATCCGTTCCTCGCTTCGCACGCCATTGCCACCACCACACCAGCGAAGCCTTGGCAAAAGCACAGCTACTTCTAGACTACCCTCCAACGGCCGACAAGGTCGGCGAATGGAAGGCCACAATCGAGCCTCATCGGCTTTGCCAGCGGCGGCGTTCGCGGCAACCAAAGCGCCTCTCAGCGCGGCAAGGCGGCGAGGCACGAGCGATGGCGATGAACTTGCGGGTGCAGCCACCGTGCACTCCCCTTCCGAAGGCCAAGATCGCCGACTCGCCGGATCCACCTCGACAGCGACTCCACGGCGTCATCAGATCCGCGAGCTTCGTTGCGACCAGCGCCAAGTTCTTCGAAGCGGCAAGAAGAAGACGCTCGAACCCGTATCGGCGCCCGAAAAAGCGCCGTCAATCGACCAACACGCGGGCCCTTTGCCGATATGCATGCGCCGAGAGGAACGAGCGACTTACCGTCTGTGATAGGTTGCCCTGCGTTCACTTTCGTGAGCTGCGGCAAGTCCGGTGGCCGACAAGAAAAACTTCAAACCAGATGTGCGGAGAAGTATGATGGCAGGACACACCCATCGGAGTTCCTCGGCATCTACACCATCGCGGTGCAGGCTGCGGGGGCGAGGCGACAAGATCCTCGCCAACTACTTTCCCACGGTGCTCAAGCCAAGCGTCGGATCTTGGCTCATGCACTTGCGGATGGCTCAATTTCTTCTTGGGCAGATTTGTAACACCAGTTTGTTGGCGCTTTCACGGTGGCCACAAGCCTCATGGCCGGAGAGTGACCTCCACCTGCTTGCCCGGAAGGAAGGAGAGTCCTGCGCAAATTCATCCAGAGATTCATCAGTGCATTACAACATCCGGATGTCCACCCCGCGCGGTGATCGGTGCATTCCATCGGAATGTGCGAAACCGCAGGATGAGGAGGAGATGGCTATGTGCAAAATGAAAGGCGTCGATGAGCTCTCATACTGGCCGACAAGTGTGCACGCTACTGAAGAAGGAAGAAGACTCGAGGAGAGAATGTGGGAGCAGAATCGGCGGTGAGGAGATCGCCCGGCAAGGAAGAGCCGTGGCGAAACAACGAAAGAAGAAAAACCAAGAAGTACTAGTTGTCGAGCAGTCCGGCAGCGGAGGTGGCGCCCGGCAAGGCTAAGGCTAGCGGCTCCGGCAAGGAGGTTGTCGTGACGCCGACCGCCAAGCTGTGGCGGCGCCGACAAGCCCGACAGCTCAACAAGCAATCTTGTAAGATCCACCGCACCAAGGGCCACGATCTCGAGCTGCAAGAAAGTCGAGCAGCTTGTTGAGCTCTGAAAGCTGAATCTGGCGGCGAGACAAGGAGAAGGCCAGGAAGGTGCAGGTGCAACAAGTAAGAAGAGACCCGCGGGGAGGGCGCGGCAAGGCCAAACAGCGGCAAGGTGACAGACCTCCCGCGGCGCGACAAGGAAGAAGGCGAAGATGGAGATGGCGAGGACATGGAAGGCGATGAAGGCGACGAGCAGGAGTTCCGAAGGCAGCGGAGGTCCTTTGCGTTGGCGGTGGTGCTTCTCTGCATACCTCGCACCGCCAACTCAAGCAATGGATGCGTGAGGTCAATGCAGCAGAACCATCCATAGAGTCACGCAAACCTACGAAGTGGTCCAAGACGCCCATCATCTTTGACATTGAGGATCACCCGATCGCATCACTGCGGTCGGGTGCTTGCCGATGTTGGTCTCGCCAACCATCCGCAACCTCAAGGTCACAAAGATGCTGGTTGACGGCGGGGCGGCCTGAATTGATCTCCTCTGCGGTGCTCTGAAGCTTCAAATCCACGACAGCGAGCTCGAAGAGGCTGGTACCTTCAAGGAATCAACCCAGGAAGGAGCAAGCCCAAAGGGAAGATCACGCTGCGGTAACATTTGGCAGCGAGCTCAATTCAGGCGAGAGGGTCACGTTTGGCGTTGCCGATTTCCCATTGCCCTACAATGGCATACTTGGCCGTCCAGCACTCGCCAAGTTCATGGCCGCCTCTCATTATGCTTACAACCTTCTCAAGATGCCCGGCCCGATAAGCGTCATTTCTGTCCATGGCGACAAGAAGGATGCGCTTATCTGCGCCGACAAGATTTACCGGGACGCAGCAGCCGCAACAGGTAGCGAACCACTTGCCGCTGAAGCTCCCGGGGGGAAGAAGAAGACCACCAAGTCCGGCAAGAGCTCTGTTGCCCACTCCGGCAAGCGCACCTCTTCGGAGTGCTGCGCTACCGTCGAGGACGCACCATCGAGCTCCACCGGCAAGTGCAAGAAGATGATGGCAGCTCCGCCGAAGACCAAGAAGGTGCCCGCCAAGGAGGGCGGCACTTTGGTGGTACCTTCACCATCGATTGCCACGCTTGACCCTAAATAGGAAGGCGAGCTCGTTGCTTTCTGCGGGCGAATGTCGATGTGTTTGCATGGCAACCATCGACATCCCGGTGTTCTGAAAGTAATTGAGCACCACCTAGCTGTCTGTCCTCACGCTTGCGGCCCGTCAAGCAAAAAGTTAGGAAGCAGCAATGGGCGTCAAGAGTTCATAGCGAAGAAATCAAGAAGTTGGAAGCAGCGGGGCTTGTCGAGGAGTCCTCCATCCTCGTGGTTGGCCAATCCGGTAGTTATGCATAAGGCTAATGGGAAATGGAGACTTTGTATTGACTTCACTGATGTTAATAAAGCTTGTCCCAAAGACCCATTTCCCTTGCCACGTATCGACCAGATTGTTGACTCCACGGCTGGATGTGATCTGCTTTCATTTCTTGATGCATATTCAGGATATCATCAGATCTTCATGGCAGAAGAGGATGAAGAGAAAACCGCATTCATTACACCATGTGCGCGTCTTTGCTTCATACGGATGCCTTCGGTTTAAAGAATGCCGGTTCAACCTTTGCAAGAGTAGTCCATGATGCCTTTGAGCCACAAATACACCGAAATGTAGAAGCTTACATGGATGACATAGTGGTCAAGAGCAAGGACAAAGCAACTCTGATTCAAGATTTGGATGAAACATTTGCAAATCTACACAAGATCAACCTCAAGCTCAACCCCGAGAAGTGCGTGTTTGGAGTCCCTTCCGGCAAGCTTCTCGGGTTCTTTGTGTCTCAGCGGGGAATCGAAGCCAATCCCGACAAGATTAAGGCCATTGAGCAGATTGAAGCACCAAAGCGCGTTAAGGATGTCAGAAGACTTGCCGGTTGCGTGGCTGCTCTCAGCAGGTTCATCTCTAAGTCCGCTGGCGCCTACGCCGTTTTCAAGATTTTGAAATAGGCAGGTCAATGAAATGGACTCGAAGCGGAGGCTGCGCTGCAGACTTGAAGAGATACCTGTTCTCCACTCCAATACTTGTCGCACCTAGGCCACAAGAGAAGTTGCTGCTGTATATAGCGGCAACCAATCAAGTGGTTAGTGCTGCGTTAGTAGCAGAGAGGGAGGCAGATGATGAGCCGGCAACCGAGGCAGACACATCCAGTGACAAGCAAGGGGCTTCGCCGTCAAGCTCTGGTCCCGACAAGAACAGATCAGCGCAGGGTTGCGACAAGACACAGAAAAAGATGGTGCAGCGCCCAGTCTACTTTGTCAGTTCCCTTCTGCAGGGGGCTTGGTCAAGGTATCCTGGTGTGCAGAAGCTGCTTTTCGGCTTTCTCATGGCCTTGAGAAAGCTGCGCCATTATTTCCAAGCACAAGAGATAACAGTTGTCACTCGCTTTCCATTGAAGAGGATTTTGCAAAATCCAGAAGCAACAGGCAGAATTGTCGAGTGGGCACTGGAACTGTCAAGCTTTGGCCTCAAGTTTGAAAGCACTTCAACTATTCAAAGCAGAGCGTTGGCAGAATTCATAGCTGAGTGGGCGTAGCAAGATGAAGAAATTCAGAGCGAGCATCCCGTCAAAGAGGCAAATAAAGAGTGGCTGATGTACTTTGATGGTGCTTTCTCGCTGCAAAGCGCCCGGTGCGGCGTCGTGCTTATCGCACCCACGGAGAGCACCTCGGTACATAGTCCGGATGCACTTTCCCAAGGAACAAGCAACAAACAATCTTGTAGAGTATGAAGGTTTGCTTGCGGTCTCGAGATTGCGGTAGACCTTGGGATCAAGAAGCTCATTGTCGGGGACTCGCAACTTGTCGTCCGCCAAGTAAATAAAGATTATCGAGTCCGTTGATGGAAGCCTCGTCGATGAAGTGAGAAAGCTAGAAGAGCACTTTGAAGGCCTGCAAATGGAACACGTTCCAAGAGCTCGAATGATATAGCTGATGGCCTCTCCAAATGTGCCGCACTTAAGTTACACATGGAACCAGGAATTTTTGTGCTCAAGCTGACTCGACAACCGTAACACCGTCAGCAGAGACAGAGCAAGAAGAGAAAATTGATTTCGGCGACTACTTTCCGGCGAGCTCCACGGAGCCGCCGCCAAGAAGGTCCCTAAAATCAATGCAAATATCAGCGAGGAGCAGCCTGCTCCGACAAACCACAATGGTTTGTTTCGTTGAAGCGAGCGCCCCGACAAACTTTGCTCCGGCAAGCTTGCCGGGATCATCAAGCTCCGCAGAACCGCAGGTTCTTGCCGTGGAAGCTAATGTTCCCAGATGGTAGGCGAGCCTTTAGTCCTTGTTGTCGAGCCACAGGCTCCAGCATGGGCGCAACAAATCGTCCATTTCCTTCAGATAGGAGAACTACCCGAAGAGCAAGAAGAAGCGGAAAAAGTAGCCCAGCGGTCAAGTATGTATCGGTTTGTTGACAACATCCTATCTGAAGAAGACTCAGCGGAGTGAAATTGAAGTGTATTTGCGGGAAGATGGGCGAAGCTGTTGGCGAGAGATACGGAGGCATATGTGGTCACCACATTGGCGCAGAGCACTTGCAAGCAAAGCTTTCCGGCAAGGTTTCTTCGGCGAAGCCCTCCAGGATGCAACTGCACAAGTAACCAAGTGTGAAGCGTGCAGTTCCATTCCAAGCAGATACACCAACCAGCTCAAGCTCTCCGGACAATCCCTTTATCCTGGCCTTCTTCGATGCTGGGGCTCGGCGTCCTCGGCCCCTTCCCCGAAAGCAGTCGGGGCTTTGAGTACTTATGCGTTGCAATCGACAAGTTCACAAAGTGGCGGAAGTGGAGCCGATGAGGAAGGTGACAAGACGATCGGCGATCAAGTTCTTGAGTCAATTGTTTGCCGCTTTGGGATTCCAAACGGATCATCACCGACAACGGCACACAGTTCACGAGCCGCACCTTCATGCGATCGCCCAAGATCTTGGCGCCAAGATCTGCTTTGCTTCATTGCTCATCCGAGAAGCAGCGGTCAGCGAGAGAGCAAACGCTGATGAAGTGCTGCGGGGACTCAAGACCAGAACTTTCGACGGGCTGCACAAGTCGCGGAAGAAATTGGATCGAGGGCTGCGGTGGTTCTTTGGTCGATCAGATGACACCGTCGAGCCACCGGCGGACACCTTCGCTCTAGTCTATGGGCGAGGCAGTTCTCCCCATGGAACTCGTATACGGGTCACCACGAGTGCTCGCTTATGATGAGCTTGAGCAAGAGCAGCTGCGACAAGATGACGCATTTGCTCCACGAGGAAGATCGTCTTGAGCTCTTTGTCTGAGCTGCTCGTTATCAGCAAGCTTTGCGTCGCTACCATAGCCGCAAAGTTAACGCCAGAAGCTTCGAGGAAGGCGACCTTGTTCTTCGGCGCATTCAGTCCGCCAAGAATTCCAACAAGTTGACGCCGAAGTGGGAAGGCCCTTATCGGGTTAAACGAGTCACTAGGCCCGGCGCTGTCCGCCTTGTGTAACGCCCCGGACACACCCGCCGGTGGTCGTTACTCCTGGCGGGATCTAGACTGGCCCCACAGATCAATACTAGTCTTTTCTGCGCACTTTGTCCTCACTGCGTGCGCACCGGAGCAACTTCGGTCGGTCACCCATCGACACTACTCCAAGCTGAGCACGCTTAACTTTGGAGTTCTTTCGAATGGGCTCCGGAAAGAAGAATTCCTTATTGATATGAGTAGTCTATCATCCCTAATAAGCCAGGCTATCACATACACCCCCACTCAAAGGAACCGGCGTCCTCGTCGGGCCACGAAACGTTCCCTCTTGGCACAAGCGTCGTGCTTCGGTCCGTACATGTGCCATGTCGGGTGCCTGACGGGTCACAAGCGTCATGAACAACATGACCACGCACCTGTCGCAACCATCCGGTGTAACCACGAGGGTCGGCTCGATACCAACTTATAACGCCCGGACACACCCGCCGGTGGTCGTTACTCTGGCGGATCTAGGCGGCCCCACAGATCAATACTAGTCTTTTACGCGACTTTGTCCTCACTGCGTGCGCGCAGGAGCAACTTCGGTCGGTCACCCATCGACACTACTCCAAGCTGAGCACGCTTAACTTTGGAGTTACGCGAATGGGCTCCGGAAAAGAAGGAATTCCTTATTGATATGAGTAGTCTATCATCCCTAATAAGCCAGGCTATCACACCTTGAGACCGAAGATGGCGTTCCGGTGAGCAATTCCTGAAATATAGAGCATCTTCGCAAGTTTTACCCATAAGGCGTGGTTACCAGGACCCGTTCCGGCAACCACTCTTTTGTACAAGTCTTGCCGCTGTTGCATGTAATCCTTTGTACAAAGCCGGGCGCAGACCCCGTGCATCAGTAAAGCCTATGTGTTGCACACAACTTGTCAATAAATGCTCTTATAATTTTATATGCATGTGTTTACTAACATTTTGTGCAGCATCCACAACCGGTAAGCGATAACGAGCCACTAGGCTCCATAACTTTATTTTCTCTTCTTTCTTCTCAAACAAGAAGAAGGTTCATCCACCACAAGTTAACCGGGAGGAAGGAGAAGATAGTAGTGTGGGCATGGCGTCGCTCGAGGCTGTCGCCTTGCGGAAATGGACAACAGAGAAGCTAAGTTGCTAAGTTTAAGCGACCAGTTTTAAATTTTTAAGTTATCTTCCTCGAGCGATAGTACTTTGTATGGAAAACACTGTGGCGGAGGAACCGACTCGCGACTAGCTTAACGCCCTTACTTTGTTTGAGTCCGCTCAACAACTTAAGTGTGCTGCAATTAGTTGCGACAAGGTTGCTTGTCGGGCGGCATCGCCAAAGACTCTTGAAGTTCCGCACTCAGCGCTTTCATGGCAAAGGTGTTCATGACCGACAAGTTCCCCTAAAAGCGTAGGGTATAAACATACAAGGAAGGAATCGAGTAAAGGAAATAACATTGCATTCGATTGCCTAAGATAGTGTATATTACATAATAACTTGTCGCGGAACTAATAGATTTTTCGCTAAACATGATCTGCAGCGACAAGGAAAGATAAGCTTGGCGGCCTAATCCACGATCGCCATCGAGCCTCTTGACTCCGCTCACCACATCCACAATGGAGTGCGGCGAGGGCCTTGGCGCTTCAACGTCTGCGGATGGAGGCAGGGACTTGAGGACCTTGGTGAAATCGGCCTTTGGGTTGCGGAAGGCCACCTTCATCAACACCTTCTCGAGAGCCCGGCGCAGACTTGGCGCGACTCCTCCGCCAACTGCTTTGGGATCTCCTCCGGAGCCGTTGGAACCCACAAGACGCCTTTGAAGAATAGGCTGAGCTTGGCGCTGGGTTGAAGGTTCTCGTCGGTGGAGTACCCAAGATCCGTCATCCCCAACTCCATCAGCTCATTATGGATGCGGTGGCGGTGTCCACAAGACCTTACATCCGATGCATTATGCTATCTCGGAGATTGTTCTGGGCGGTCACAGCATTTGACAGCAACTCCTCGGTGGCCTTGATCTTTTCCAACAGGCCCGTTTCCCGCTCCTTGGCGCCATTCAACGTCTCCGTCAGGGTGGTCAGCTTCAGCTCTAGATCCGCCTTGACGTCCTTGGCGGCATCGATCTCCTTGATCTTTTCAGCAAAGCGACCTTGCAGCTCGCCGAGGGTGTAGGCGTCCTTCTCGCGCTCGCGCTTCAACCCGGTGACCTCCTCGGCGCTCTTCTAGAGGGTGGACTCCAGCTGAGCCACCCTCGTCTCCAGTTCCTTCTTGGCAGCCTCGGCAGCCGCGGCAGCATCCTTTGCCTCCTGAAGTGGCCCGCTAATCGTTTGCTCGCGCACGGCGAGATCTTCCTCATAGCTGTCGAGGTTGATCTTCCGCTGCACCAGCTCACCTTCCCGCGCGGAGAGCTTCTCGCCGGCAAGCCTCTGCTGCTCCTCGACCTCGCCCATCTCCAAGATGAAGGCCGTGCGCTCCTCAGCAAGCTGCTCCCGCGCCTCTGCTATATCCGGAGAGTCTCTTTGTTGGCGGCGTCGGAGCTCTTCGCGCGTTCTCCAAGTCAGCTCCGCCCTCGCGACAAGCGCCTCCACAGACTCAGTTTGGCTTGTCGAGGTAGCGGTGAGCGGCAACAACCTCCTTAGCAGCTGCTCCTCCTCAGCTCACCGCTGCTGCTACTTGGGGCATCAACCAGCGACAGCCCGGCGGAGGCAAGCAGTTCCGCATCGAAGGTCTCCCCTTTGGCCGGTGCCACGGGCTTGATGCCCATGGGAGCTTAATAAAGACACCCTCGCCGGCCTTCAGGTAGGCGCCGGACTGGGGCTCTTCGGAGTCTGGTGCGGCATCGGTAGCGGGAGGATCGGCGGTCGGTGCAGCGCCCGGCGCTCCTGCGGCCTCAGGGCCGTCGGTCGATCGCCAGATTCCTCCCAGCCCTGCGCCCGGCAGCCTTGGCGGCCTCCTGCTTGGCCGGGCCCATCGGCGCCAGACCTCCTCCTCCATGTTGGCGGCGTCGACATTTTCGCTCTGAGTGTCCTCCTCGCCGGCAGCTTCGATCTCCATCGGATCTCCGGCAGATGGATCGATGGTCGAAGAAGAAAGCACAAGTCAGCGAATGTTCAAAGAGAAGAACAGAAGAAAAGAACCCAAGGGAAATTCTCAAATAAGAAGATTACTGCAGTAGGGTCATTGCGCGGTCTCCACCACGGAGGTTGTCGGCGCTGCCTCTTGCCGGAGAAGGTCCCCTTGTCGGAGAGGCCTCCCTTGCCGGAGAGCGCTCCCTTGGCGGAGAATTCTCCCTTGGTGGCGTAGTTGAAACGAGCAGAATTTTGGGGGTGACCTCCGGAGCTTCCTGATGAGGCCGGACCTCGGAAGCAGCCTCCAGTACTTCCTGATGTGGCTGCTCTGCTCCTACAAGATTCAACAAACCAGATATTAGTGACGGAGAAGCACCCAAGCGCACCCAACCACGAAAAGTAAACCAAACACTTACGCTGGGGGCTGTGCTGGGGGCTGCTCTGTTGAAGGGTTGCAGGATCCGGCAAGGGAGTCTCGGACGTGCCCCTGTTGTCACCGAAGTCATCGAGATAGCGACCACGAATCTTAGCCCTCTTGACGCCCTCGAGCTAAGCGTCTGAAGGAGAAGGTTGAGTGAAATCAGTCGGATATAAGATAAAGCAATAAATTGGAAGATTACAAGTAGCAGCGACAAGATCTTACTCTTCCTCTTCTTCCTCGGAGCTGAGGCGGAGAGATCAAACTCCGCTCGGCGCGACAGTTGGGGAGAAGATTCCCTCGGACGCTTGGCGGGTGCGGGACTGCGACTCGAAGACCCGCGCCCGTCGCCGTGGCGGAATGAGGCGCTCCAGCGGCATGATGCTTGCCGCGGTGGAAGCGCGTCGGGCGGCGTAGGCGGCTGTTGGACTATATGCCCCTGCCACTTCTCCAATCTTACGGAGGCGTCTCCTTGGCAGGGCAGCGGGCTCCCCCTGCGGCAAGCTACTTGACGGCGGAGGAGAAGCGCCCCCGGCAGGCTCGCTCGGCTCGTCGACGGGTTGATCTGTTCCTCCTCGGCGACGAACTCTTCTCGGTCGGCAAGGCTTGCCGCCTCGGCCGTCTCCGCCTCCTCGGCAGTGAACCCAAATATGCGGCAGCAGCAGCCTCGCAGCCTCCTCCAACCTCGTGGCGTCGCGCCATCTCGACCAATGGTGTCGCGGGTGAGCCGCCTCGCTCATCGGCGCGGATCGGCACTTCAACCAAGTTGTCGAAGAACTGCTGCCACGGCGTCGTGGCGGGCTCCTGCCAAGTTGGAGCGATTCCATGGGAATCGCTGGCGGCGATATCGCAGCGGATCTTTGTCAAGCGACGAGTTGTTGCACAAGGCACAACTCCCTCGGCAACATGCACCACCGGGGTTATCCGCCAGGCTTGAACAACTCCGCAACATGCCGTCAAGCTCCAAGGTAGTAAAATTCCAATTCAAACCAGGGCGCAGCCTCATGATGTCCGCCGCGTTACGGAATTCCCAAGCAGGCCTCCCTCTCTCCTGCAAGGCGCGCGCAGCGGCGAAGGAAGTCGCGCCAAGCTGCTCCTACGGTAAGCCCCTGCTTGCGGAGGCATAAAATCCTAGTCACGGCAATCTTCAACTTGTCGTCTTCCGGCGCCAAGTTGCTCCAATCGTTGCCCTTGAACTATGGGGGTGCAGCGCGCAGGCGGTGAAAGGCTATGGCTCCTCCTCTAAGATCCAACACCAGTCAGCTCTCACTCCTCCCACTTCTGCGCAACTCTCCGTCAAGATCGCTTCCTTCTTGCCGATCCTAGAGGTCCATGCAATTCCTCCGACAGCGGCTCTCCTCTCTCTATGCGGGGTGAGAAGTAGTGGCGGAAGAGTGCGACATTTGGATGGACCCCAACAAAGTTCTCGCAAAGGTGTGCAGCGGCCATGGTGAGGATGGCGTTGGGGTGAAGTCAGGAGGCGGAGGCCATATGTGTTCATGACATCGTGAAGAATTGAGAAAAGGCGGGCAGAGCCCGCGATGGAAAAAATCGCGAAAAAGGGTACCGATGGAGACCTTAAGCGGGCGTGGCGGCGGAGATCACCCTCGTGCTTGTGAGTGCGCCAGCGTCGCCGTCGACTGAAGAGATAGTACAGCTCCGCAGCTCCTTCTGTCAGCGAGGGGTCGAAGAGGCCGCTCCTTCCATGCGCCCGCGAGCCGCTGCGCCTCGCCAATTCATGCCTTTTTCCTTGTCGGCTTCCGGAGCCATAGGAGGAGGTGGTGGAGGAGGTCGGCGGCGTTGGTGGCACCGGTGGCAATGGAGGCGGGCGTTGCTCTCTTTGGGCTCGAGAAGGAAGGGGAAAGCGGCGGGGTTTTCGATGTGACAGCGAGGGCAAGTGGGCGCCCTGCCCTGTTCCCTTGCTTATAAAGGGGGAAGTGACAGGCGTTCGATTTTCCCATTAAAAAAGCCACGATCTCCCCACGGCGCCACGTCCGGCGCGCAGCGTTAAGTGGGAGGCGTGGTGGGTCCAAAGCGAATAATGGCCTAATCAAGACCGCGTGCCCGTGCCTTGTTTTGGGCCTGGCCCATGAGCTCTGCGCCGTGTGTGGCCCGAGCCGGGGCTCTGTCGGTGTACTAGAGTAGGGGTACCCTAGTATCCCGAACTTCGTGCGGGCAGTTGTAGCACCAGCGGCGGGGTTGGCTTTGATGACCGCCAAGATCCTCGATGGTTCCTTTGGAGCCATTCAAGAACAAAGTAATAAAGACCTCGGCAAGAGGAGCTTGTCGGGAAGGCCACTCGGTAGCGAAGGAAACAAGGCCCGGCAAGAGGAGCTTGCGGGAAGGCTTTGGTGGGCGATAAGCTCCGAAGCGACAAGAACCTTGCAGCGGCAAGGTACTCTCATGACAAGTGACCTCTCTTCATCTCCGCTCCAGCTCACCCGCCAGCGTGTCATGCAGGGGCTCTCCCAAGCACGCGTGTCGGCCGGGCTGTGCAGCCAGCGGGAGCAGCGATAAGCGGCGTGACAAGCTACCTTCGTGGCAAGCGGAGGCGCACCAGCGGTCTCTGTTACCTTTGTTCGGGCGACCGAGGCGGGCATTGATGAATCTTGTCCCTTGCCGTCGAGTTAGGTATAGATTACTGTACCTTTGTACAAGCGGTGTACCAACCTATGTTTTACTATCTTACCCTTTGTCTACTTGCCACATGTGGTGACCCCTTGTGCCTATAAAAGGAGGCCCAAGTGCAACGGAGAAAGGGTTGGGTTTAGCTCCAGCTTAGTTCATCCAACTCACACACACTCGAGCTAGGTTTTGTAGCCCTCATCGCTCCCTAGCAAGAACACAATATAATCCACAAAGCAGCAGTAGGAGTATTATCTCTCCGGAGAGCTCCGAAGCTGGGTAAATCTGCTCG
This sequence comes from Aegilops longissima, assembly GCA_021605205.1. Classification (NCBI taxonomy): domain Eukaryota; kingdom Viridiplantae; phylum Streptophyta; class Magnoliopsida; order Poales; family Poaceae; genus Aegilops; species Aegilops longissima. Next base: position 385,994,735 of record CM038680.1, read on the forward strand.
TGTGCATCGCTTCGATCCACTCTTTGTGCAATCTCCGCCCCCCTCCGAACCACAAGGGACCCAGGTCCCGTAGGTGTTCGTGGGACACGATCAGCTTCCCCGACATACACAATTTCATTCTACTTTCTCCAATTGGAATAGAGACTTTGGAGTGATTCTTTGTCACACTTTGAGAGATTGTTATGTTAATGATGTTGAGAGATTGCACTAGCGAAAGTATGAACCCTAGGCCTTGTTTATAAGCATTGAGACACCCATTTACTCACTTTTTGTTACTTGTTACCTTGCTGTTTTTATTTGTTCATATTATAAAAAGCTATTTCTACCATCCATATTACACATCTATCATCATCTCTTCGCCAAACTAGTGCACCTATACAACTGACAATTGTATTGGGAGTGTTGGGGACACAAGAGACTACTTGTATTTGGTTGCAGGATTGTTTGAGAAAGAACTACTACTTGTGATAGGAGTTGGGATTTCCCTGAAGAGGAAGGGTGAAGTAATATAGTAGCAGAAAATATTTTCCTCAGTAAAGAACCAAGGTTTATCGAACCAATAGGAGATGCATGCAAACGGGGGTACCTAGGGTTACCCTAGCTAGGTCAGTTACATCAGGGGATATACATGCCGAGGATCGCATATTGTCTTGGAGTAGGTGACAAATCTTCGGAAGATTCCATCTTGAGTACGTCGTGGGGCCCGACAAGCATGGCCCACTGGTTGATAGTTTGGGAATCCTCGGTTGAGCCCATGCTTGGGGGCCGACGTGGTTGAAACCCTCCTATGTAGGACACCATCCATGTCCATATATGGAAACCATTTTTTATCGAATATAACATGCGTGGAAATGATGGCTTTGCCTGATGAGAGATCAAAGCACCTATAGCCCTTTGCTCCAAGAGATAACCAATAAAGACACAATGGGTAGAATGTGGGGCTCGTTTACGATGTGGGGTGTCATGCGAATTTGAAAAACCAAAGGCAACCAAACACATGCAAGTGGTTGTGGTTTGGCTGGATGCAAGTGGGAAGATATTAAGATGTAATGTAATTGGTAGATATCATAGGCTAAGGAGATGAGGTGTCAGTGGAGTGACTCAACCAAAATTGAGGAGGCTAGTTGGCCTAAAAAAGCAAGGTGCAAAGAATGTCATTTTTTTGTGAATTAGAAGCTCAACTTTATCGTTTGGGGGCAAGAAAATGCTAAGAGATCTGATGCGGCTTGAACTATGTCTGTATTTCCCCAAAGAGGAAGGGATGACGCGGCACAACTACGGTAGGTATTTCCCTCAGTGATGAGGCCGAGGTTATCGATCCAGTAGGAGAACCACGCAACACTACATGAACGACACCTGCACACAAATAAAAAATACTCGCAACCCGGCGTATTAAAGGGCTTGTCAATCCCTTTCGGGTAACCGCGCCAGAAATTTGCAAGTAGACGGGATAAAAAGATGGTAGATTGGATAAATAGATCTCGAATAAAATAAAGTGCAGCAAGGTATTTTTTATTTTTGGATAATATAAATCTGAAAATAAAAGCAAATAAAAATAGATCGCGAAGGCAAATATAATAAAGAAGAGACCCAGGGGTCGTATGTTTCACTAGTGGCTTCTCTCGAGAAAAATACCATACGGTGGGTAAACAAATTACTGTTGGGCAATTGACAGAACTTCAAATAATCATGACGATATCCAAGCAATGATCATTATATAGGCATCACGTCCAAGATTAGTTAACCGACTCCTGCCTGCATCTACTACTATTACTCCACACATCGACCCGCTATCCAGCATGCATCTAGTGTATTAAGTTCATGGAGAAACAAAGTAATGCAATAAGAACGATGACATGATGTAGACAAGATCTATTTATGTAGAAATAGACCTCATCTTGTTATCCTTAATAGCAACGATACATACGTATCGGTTTCCCTTCTGTCACTGGGATCAAGCATCGTAAGATCAAACCCATCACAAAGCACCTCTTCCCATGGCAAGAAAAATTGATCTAGTTGGCCTAACTAAACCAAAGATTCAAAGAAGAAATACGAGGCTATAAGTAATCATGCATATAAGAGATCAAATAAGACTCAAATAACTTTCATGGATAAAAAGATAGATCTGATCATAAAGTCAAAGTTCATTGGATCCCAACAAACACACCGCAAAAGAGTTACATCAAATAGATCTCCAAGAGACCATTGTATTGAGAATCAAAAGAGAGAGAGAGAGGAAGCCATCTAGCTACTAACTACGGACCCGTAGGTCTACAATGAACTACTCACGCATCATCGGAGAGGCACCAATGAGGATGATGAACCCCTCCATGACGGTGTCTAGATTGGATCTAGTGGTTCTGGAACTTGTGGCGGCTGGAATTGATTTTCGTTGAGTCCCCTAGGGTTTCTGGAATATTGGGGTATTTATAGAGCAAAGAGGCAGTGCGGGAGGCCACCGAGGTGGGCACAACCCACCTAGGCGCGCCTGGGGGCCCAGGCGCCACTGGTGGGTTGTGCCCCCTGGCACCACCCAGTGCTTCTCCGGCTCATTGGGTGTCTTCTGGTCCATAAAAATTCCACGAAAAGTTTCACTGCATTTGGACTCCGTTTGGTATTGATTTCCTACGATGTAAAAAACAAGCAGAAAACAGCAACTGGCACTTGGCAATCTGTCAATAGGTTAGTACCAAAAAATTATATAAATGACTATAAAATGATTGTAAAACATCCAAGAATGATAATATAACAGCATGGAACAATCAAAAATTATAGATACGTTGGAGACGTATCAAGATCCGACTGGTAGAAAGGACTAGAGAGCAATTCTTAATAAGTGACTTGGTGTATAGAATCCAAGTTCCTAACAATATAAGGAGAAGTGAGAACATTATGAAGTTGGAAGTTATATGGATGTAGTGTGGTAGAACTGGTAGCAACAAAAAAATCAAGGGCACTGGTAGCAACAATTGGTAAGAACTTTTCATTTCCAATAATAATGCTATAAGAATTATATTTTAAAGAAGGTACAACGATGTCACGTTACTATATGTGCTGGTGACGTGAGAGGACTCCCCAATGTCTATTTCTAAATCATGGAAAGTGACACACGTATGGCACGAAGTACTCCGGCCCTAAAAAATTTACAACTAAAGTTGCCATCGGAAAAGGAAAAAATAAACCCCAAAAAAAACTAAAACTTGCCATCTGAAAGAAAGTTATCATGCTTGAGAACTAAAGTTGCCATCCTTGTGTCACTAAATTTGCCATAAAAGACGTTCGGAGTTGTCATGTGCTTGTGCTACACTTGTGGCACTTATCAGGGTCCTTTCTAAAAGTGCAATGATATTTGTTAATACGCAATAAACATTTTTATACACACGGTGATTTTTTAATACACAAAGAACACTTCTACACTACGCGCACATTTTTCAAATATGTGGCAAACATTTTTCAAGTATGTGGCAAATATTTTTCAAATGCGACATACATTTTTCAAATACAAGATGAATAATTTTTAAACACATGGTGATTTTTTTTCAATACACAAAGAACACTTTTACAATACACACACATTTTCCTGTACGCAATAAACATTTTTAAACACATGGTGATTTTTTTAACACACAAAGAACACTTTTACAATACACACACATTTTTCAAATATGTGTCAAACATTTTTCAAGTATGTGGCAAACATTTTTTAAATAGGCAAACATACATTTTTTCAACTAGGAGATGAACAATTTCAAATATGGAATGAACATTTGTATACACCAAGGTAGCCATTTTAACAGTATTTTACCATATTTAAGAATGTTTTACCAGTCTCATTATTTCAAATATATGGATAAAAAATTCAAACAAACTATAGTGGACTGGCCCGCAGCCGCGCAGTATGCTCGCGCTCACTCACTATTCCTTGCATGAACGCGCCATCCTGGTGAAATCACCCACAAATCCACTCTAATGGATTCATTTCACCCTCAACTCAGATTTGGAATAACTTAGACGTCAAACTTAAGAAGACTGGGTTAATGTGGTGATACATCTCCAATGTATCTATAATTTTTTATTGTTCCATGATGTCATATTATCATTCCTGGATGTTTTACAATCATTTTATAGCAACTTTATATCATTTTTTGGGCCTGACCTATTGACATAGTGCCCAGTGTTAGTTGTTGTTTTTTGCTTGTTTTTTATTTCATAGAATATCCCTATCAAACGGAGTCCAAACGCAGCAAAACTTTTTGGAGATTTTTTTTGTACCAGAAGACAACTTGGGAGCCAAGGAAGCACCAGAGGGGAGGCCTGTGGGGCCCACAAGACACCAGGGCGCGCCAGAGGCCCCTGGCTTGCCCTAATGGGTTGTGGGGCCAAGGGGGTCTCCTCCACCGCCTCTCAGCTCTATAAATACCCAAATATTCTAAAACCCTAGGGGAGTCAACGAAACACAATTCCAGCTGCGCAAGTTCTAGAACCACGAGATCCAATCTAAAGCCCTATTCCGGCACCTCGCCGGAGGGGAACACGATCATGGAGGGGTTCATCATCCTCATTGGTGCTCCTTCGATGATGCGTGAGTAGTTCACCATAGACCTACGGGTCCGTATGTCGTAGCTAGATTGCTTCTTCTCTCTTTTTGATTCTCAATACAATGGTCTCTTGGAGATCTATTTGATCTAATGACTTTTTTGTGGTGTGTTTGTTGGGATCCGATGAAGTTCGAGTTTATGATCAGATCTATATCCATGAATATTATTTGAGTCTTCTTTGATCTCTTATATGCATGATTATTTATAGCCTCGTATTTCTTCTCCGAAACTTTGGTTTAGTTAGGCCAACTAGATTGATTTTTCTTGCAATGTGAAGAGTTGCTTTGTGATGGGTTCGATCTTGCGGTGTCCTCACACAATGACAGAAGGGGTAGTGAGTCACGCATGTATCGTTGCTATTAAGGATAAAAATATGGGGTCTATTCCTACATGAATAGATCTTGTCTACATCATGGCATCATTCTTATTACATTACTCCGTTTCTCCATGAACTTAATACACTAGATGCATGCTGGATAACGGTCGATGTGTGGAGTAATAGCAGTAGATGCAGGCAGGAGTCAGTCTACTAATCTTGGATGTGATACCTATATTCATGATCATTGCCTTCGATATCGTCATAATTATTTGTTCTTATATCAATTGCCCAACATTAATTTGTTTACCCATTGTGTGCTATTTTCTCGAGAGAAGCCACTAGTGAAATCTCCTGCCCCCGGGTCTATCTTCTATCATATTGCATTCAGATCTATCTTTTATCGTATTTGTTTTCAGATCTATTATTCCAAAAACCCAAAAATACCTTGCTGCACTTTTTCTTTACTTATTTATTTCATGTTTTATTCAGATCTATTTATCCAATCTCATACAAATTAATCTATCTTTTTACCGAGGAGGGATTGACAACCCCTCTTACGCGTCGGGTTGCAAGTATTTGTTCTTTGTGTGCAGGTACCATTTACATAGTGTTGCTTGGTTCTCCTACTGGATTGATACCTTGGTTTCACAACTAAGGGAAATACTTACCATAGTGGTGCTGCATCATCCCTTCCTCTTTGGCGAGATATCGACGCAGTCTAGCCACGTCATGTGGCTATAGAACCCTAAGACCGGCTCTATGCACATCTATCACATCCACTAGCATCCACATAATATCAATCTTGGGACACCCACCAAACACAACATGCATGTCGCAACATACACGCTGTATGGGTGGACAAGTAGGTATCACAACACAATTCATGAAAGATGTAACAACAACATATCTACAACAAATCCGAGGAGTTAAATTTAAAGAATGAATTCATTAGAAGGGTTTTGTGACCAAGATACAACTCATAACGGAAGCAAAATATACCTTAACAATGACATTAATATCCCTGCCTAGACCACTGTCTTTGGGATAATCAGCTAACGTTGTCCTCTAATAAGCATATTTTCAATACGCTATCATCTGATTTGTAACAATCTAGATCAGAAAATAATAATAAAGTAAGGTGAGTACAGAACTGTACTCTCAAGACTTCCATTAGATCTATGGGACGGTGTCCCGGCTAAGGGACCTCTCACCATGTCGATGATACGTCTCCAATGTATCTATAATTTTTTATTGTTCCATGCTGTTATATTATCAATCTTGGATGTTTTATAATCATTTTATAGTCATTTTATATCATTTTTTAATACTAACCTATTGACATAGTGCCAAGTGCCAGTTGTTGTTTTCTGCATGTTTTCACATCACAGGAAATCAATACCAAACGGAGTCCAACTGCAACAAAACTTTACGGAGAGTTTTTTTGGACCAGAAGACACCTAATGGGCCAAGGCTGCACTGGGGGTGCTCAGGGAAACAAAACCCACCAGGCGCGCCAGAGGCCGAGCATGCCACAGTGGGTTGTGCCCACCTCGGGTGCCCGGACCGCCTCTTTGCTCTATAAATACCCCAATATTCTGAAAACCCTAGGGGAGTCAACGAAAATCAATTCCAGCCGCCGTAGAGTCCAGAACCACCAGATCCAATCTAGACACCATCACGGATGGGGTTCACCACCTCCATTGGTGCCTCTCTGATGATGCGTGAGTAGTTCTTTGTAGACCTTCGGGTCCGTAGTTAGTACCTAGATGGCTTCCTCTCTCTCGCTGAATTCTCAATACAATGGTCTCTTGGAGATCCATATGATGTAACTCTTTTTGCGGTGTGTTTGTTGGGATCGGATGAACTTTGGGTTTATGATCAGATCTATCTTTTTATATCCATGAAATTATTTGAGTTTCTTTGATCTCTTTTATGCATGATTGCTTATAGCCTCGTATCTCTTCTCCGATATTTGGGTTTTGTTTGGCCAACTTGATCTATTTATCTTGCAATGGGAAGAGGTGCTTTGTAGTGGGTTCGATCTTACGGTGCTTGATCCCAGTGATAGAAGGGGAACCGACACGTATGTATCGTTGCTACTAAGGATAAAACGATGGGGTCTATCTCTACATAGATAGATCTTGTCGACATCATGTCATCGTTCTTATTTCATTACTCCGTTTCTCCATGAAAATACACTAGATGCATGCTGGATAGCGGTCGATGTGTGGAGTAATAGTAGTAGATGCAGGCAGGAGTGGGTCTAATAATCTTGGGCGTGATGCCTATATAATGATCATTGCCTGGATATCGTCATGATTATTTGAAGTTCTATCAATTGCCCAACAATAATTTGTTTACCCACCATTTGCTATTTTTCTCCAGAGAAGCCACTAGTGAAACCTACGGCCCCCGGGTCTCTTTCTCATATTATTTGCCTTTGTGATCAACTTTTCATTTGCTTTTATTTTCAGATATATTAAATCAAAAATACAAAAATACCTTGTTGTGTTTTATTCTTATTTATTTTATTTAGCGTTCGATCTATCAATCTACTACAATTTTATCTCACGTCCGTTTTGCCTATCCTGGGCGCCGTACCCGAAAGGGATCGACAACCCCTTTTACACGTTGGGTTGCGAGTAGTTGTTATTTGTGTGCAGGTGTTGTTTACGTTGTGTTGCTTGGTTCTCCTACTGGTTCGATAACCTTTGTCTCATAACTGAGGGAAATACCTACCGCCGCTGGGCTGCATCATCCCTTCCTGTTTGGGGAAATACCGACGTAGCTTCAAGCCGCATCAAAAGGAATTTCTGGTGCCGTTGCCGGGGAGAATCTTCAACATATACTAGGTTCCTAATCATAAATCTCATCTCCTCGCAATTTACATTATTTACCATTTGCCTCTCGTTTTCGTCTCCCCCACTTCACAAAAAATTGTCGTTTTATTCCTCCTCTTTTTCATTCGCCGTTTTCTTGCCGGATCTATTTTTGTGTGCAATCTTGTTTGCCGTTATTATCATCATGGATAGTTCTTCTCTATTGTGTGCACTCCCGAGAACGAAGTTCTCAACTTTAAACAAAGGAGAGGAGAAAATTTAAAAGATGCTTGGTATAGATTTTTTAATGCTCATAATAGATCTATTCGAAAGCAATCTACCGTTGTTATTCTTTGTTGTTTTTATATGGGCATCACCACTTGGTATAGATTCGTCCTTGATACGATTACCGGTGGAAATTTCTTGATGTGTCCCTCTCTTGATGCTTTTAGTTCTATGGGAAATTTAGTAGGCTCACCACCCCTTATGATTAATGAAACGACTTTGACTCTTGAGCATGTCATGGAAAGGTTAGATGATATTGAAAAGAAAATGCTTACTGAAGAGCATATTGAAAATTTGGATAAAAAGATGCATAATTTTGCTACTAAAATTGGGTCAAAAGCGGGGGAATTTTTTAAGTTGTTAAAAGAAAAGGGAACCATAATTCATGAAAGAATTGAAGAAAGCTCGTCTCGGATTGATAAATTGGAAGAAATCTTTAGTAATTTCAGTATGGCTTTTGCTTCCGCTAAAACTGTTGAAGAAACTATCGAAAAAAATTAGCAAGACTACCCAAGTTACTGATAAGTCTCCAATGTATCTATAATTTTTTTATTGTTCCATGTTGTTTTATTATCAATCTTGGATGTTTTATAATCATTTTATAGTCATTTTATGTCATTTTTTGGTACTAACCTATTGACATAGTGCCAAGTGCCAGTTGCTGTTTTTTCCATGATTTTTACATCGCAGGAAATCAATGTCAAACGCAGTCCAAATGCCATGAAACTCCACGATGATTTTTATGGGCCAGAAGGAAGGCAATGGGCCCTGGTTGCACCTGGAGGGTGCCCCGAAGGGGGCACAACCCACCAGGGCGCGCCAGGAGGCCGAGTGGCGCCCTAGTGGGTTGTGCCCACCTCGGGTGCCCCCCGGACCGCCTCTTTGCTCTATAAATACCACAATATTCCAGAAACCCTAGAACAGGCGTCGAAATATTCATCTAGCCGCCGCAGAGTTGAACCACTGGATCCAATCTAGACACCATCACGGAGGCGTTCACCACTTCCATTGGTGCCTCTCCGATGATGCGTGAGTAGTTCCTTGTAGACCTTCGGGTCCATAGTTAGTAGCTAGCTAGATGGCTTTCTCTCTCTCTCTCTCTCTCTCTCTCTCTCTCTCTCTCTCGCTGAATTCTCAATACAATGGTCTCTTTGAGATCCATATGATGTAACTCTTTTGCGATGTGTTTGTTGGGATCTGATGAACTTCGAGTTTATGATCAGTTATATCTTTTTATATCCATGAAAGTTATTTGAGTTTCTTTGATCTCTTATATGCATGATCTCTTATAGCCTCGTATTTCTTCTCCGATATTTGGGTTTTGTTTGGCCAACTTGATCAATTTATCTTGCAATGGGAAGAGGTGCCCGGTAGTGGGTTCGATCTGTGACGCCCGGGTAATTAAGCTACAGTAATCCCCACTAATGATGCCACGTCACCTTTGTTACTGTAGTTAATCTCTCGTTAGTTCGGAATCGATTAAAATTCAAATTCAAAAAAAAAGCAAACAACAAAAGTTTGCTAAAAATTAAAACTAAAATGTCGGGTTGTTTCAAATAAATCGTAAGCAATTATGGTGGAGAAACCACACTTTTATAAAAGTGTAAAATATTCTAAATTGTTTTAAACAGTGGCAAAGACAATTAGTTGAATGCCTTTTTCTAATAAATAAAATATTAAACTAATTTATTTTGTTGCCCCAAACTTATGAGGCAGTAGCTAATTGCTAACACTAAATTAGGGGCTATTTTTATAATTTATAAAACTAAGATAAAGAGGAACTAATTAAAACAGAAAGCAGAAAAGAAAAGTAAAAGGAAAAGGGCAAAACAAAAGAAGGAAGAAAAGAGAGAGACCCCCACGGGCCTCGGCCCGGTGGCCTCTGGCTAGCCAGCCGGCCCACCGCACCCCACCCCCTCCTCCTTATCCCCACGGAACCCTAATCCCCACCCCGATCCCCATTCCCCCACGTCGCCGACGCCTCTCCCCTTCCCGTCCGGGTCAGGCGGAGGACCCGCCCCCTTCGCTTTGGCCGCCCTGCCCGTGCCTCCGGCCATCCCCTGTGGCGCCCCCTCCCCACCCCCCACGCGTTTTCTTTCTCCCCGATCCAATCCGGATCGGGGGCCTCAGCCCCGCCCCATCGCTGATTCCGCCGCCCTTGGCTGACGACCCTCCCTTGTGCCCGGCCCCTCATCGCCCAGCGCGTCGTCCGGGCCTCGCTGCCGCCTCCTCATCTCCTCCCGTCGCCCCGACTCCTCGCCGTCGGCCTTTGCCGTCGCCTCGCCTCATCCAAGCGCCTCCGTCCTCCCCACGCGCCACCTCGCCGGAGCAGCCCCACCGTCTTCACCGGCGTCGCCACGCCTGCCCAGCGTCGGACGCCACCTCGACCACCTCCTCGCCCCCCCGCTGCCGAATCCCTACAACCCCTGTGAGGCCCCTCCTCTCTCTCTTTCCAGCGCAAGCACCGGCCAGCGCCACCGCTGCCACCACGCGTTCCCCCTCACACGCTTCGCCGGCGCCGTCGGCATCACCACAACCTCCGCTTGTCTGGCCGGGCCTCCCCATCTCCGCCCGGTCGTGTAGCCTGGGGCTCAACGCCAGCGTCTTGGCGCCCGTGCCCTTGGCGCTGCTCTCCCCTGCTCCCGTGGCGCGCCCGCGCCCTTGGCCAAGACTGCGGGCTCGAGCCAACTGGTTGCGTCCGTAACCAGCGCCCTACGACCGCTAGCCCCCTCAGGCCACTGACCACAGGGCCCCACACCACGTGAATGTTACAAAAAAGGATATAAAAAAAATTAAAAAATATATATATTATTTAATTAATTAAGTTAATTAAATCTGATTAGTTGACTAGTTAAATTTACTTAACCGCTAATTAAACTAAGTAGCTATTAATTAGATATCGATCGATGATGAGAATGGACCTGCGTCGGTTTGACCAAGTCAATCGATGTTGATCTTGACATCACCACGATGTCATCTTTGGCGTCATAATGACATTTCCTAATTAAATTAATTCTGTTAATTCAAAAAAAGGATTTAAATCTTTAGAAAATCATATCTTTTTATCCGTAACTTCGGATGAAAATACTTTCTACATGAAAGTTGCTCGAGCAGCGAGGCGAATCCGAATCGCAGATCCGTTCGTCCGCCACACACCCCTAACCTATCGAACCTGCAAACTTTCCTCTCCGGTTCATCACATCGACAGACGTCCGGAACCGGAAAACTTTCCGGATGTTTCCCCCTTCGCGCGATCTCGCCTAGCGCTGCGTTAGAACCCGTCTAGCTACATGCATTGACCTGTTATGCACTTGCACGCTATGTATTTCTGTTTCTTCCCCTCTTCTCTCCGGTAGACCCGAGACCGATCTTGATGTCCCTGTGATCGACTCGTCACCGCGACCCCTCTCTCTTGCCGAGCAACCAGGCAAGCCCCCCCTTGATCACAAGTTGGTATCGAGCCGATTGCTGTAGGAATCCCCTTCCAACTCCTTGGCGAAGTCGAGTCTAGACATTGCAAAACTTTTACTAACATGGATGTGTGTCTTATGGGCTGCGTCGCCATTGGGTGGTATTAGGCTCTTTTACTCCTCGATCTTTACTCTGGGACTCTGAACTCTCTTCTATTCGGGTTAAATGAATTTGCTAAAAACAAGACTAACTTTAGGTTCTCGCAAGTACTTTCTCCCGGAGAGCCCCTCACTTCAGATGATCGATACGCTAATCGGAAGGTTAGAAGATACTCTCGATGTTCTCTCGAGACGTTGTGCCCATCACTTTTGCTATTCGACCACCGATAAATCCGTATGGATAACTACTTACACTTGCCATTCATACGATCATTCCCCATTGATCTTGTTATTACAAGATACCCGAAGTTTTCTCTATTGTTCCGAGAATACTTTGTGCCTCTTGCCTAGCAGTTCTTTGCCACATGGATACCCTTCAAATATAAATACTGCACTTGTCGGTATCCGCTCATCACTGTTCATGTGTTTCACAAAAGCCCTCAAAATAATATTCGATCTTCCGAAAATCCTCTGGAGCCTTTGGCTCTTGAAATTCTTGCTTGCTTGCATTATGGTTAATCCCATAAGTCTCGTAGTCATATTGACATTCCTTGTCATTATCATTTTGGGTCTGTTGACTCAATATGTTTGCGAATACCATAATCATCATTGATCCTTATAAATTACCTTTCTGGCTGAGCTGCCATTCTTTTAACTGGAATTGGTTCTCGACCAATCCAATTGTCGTTGATTGTACCCTAAGGCTGTTCAACTTATCCATCCCTAATCAGAGCATTGCTTCTGATCCCTTGATTTGGGAATCATAATTCCTTGCATTTGACAATTGAGTTAGTCAGTTGTTTCTATAATTTGATCTCCTTGCATTCTTCTTCCTCTAGTAGAGTACTGATGCTCACGTCAGATCCATTGTGGACCACCAGATCCTTTGTTGGATTTTATCTGACAACGCCCTTCATATTCAATAACCTTGTGAGCCTTTCCTCTGATACATAATGCCTTTGGTAAATTGTATCCTCTGCTTCTCAACCTCGCTCTGCCTTCGAGCTTGAGTTAATTATTTCTAAAGATTCTGGTATATGATTCCAAGAAGCCCCTTGGGTTGAACATATGCCTTCACCAAACCGTATGAACTCGAAAGTTTTCACGAGTCGTACTCTTACGTATTTTGCGGATAAAATTTCAACGTTATAACTTCATCGAAAGCGAGAAGTGAATGAAAGGGTATGCATTGGAGAAGTGGGAGTCGACCTTGAACCTTGTGTTCATGCCCATGGACGCGATATATATCCTACCATGGAAGCTTCTTGTAACAATAACTATTTCCTTGATAGCTAACATATGGTATATGTGAATTGATCCCTTGCAACCGTGGTTCCGACCATGATTGTTCTTCTTTGATCCCATTTCTCGGACAAGTTAAAACAATTGTCTTCTATGGATCAATACACCAGTCCAACCTTTACTTTGATCTTGTGTCGAGTATTACCCCCCTGGTATATCGAGATTATCATGGAACTGCATAAATTTTTATGAGTTCTACGTCAAGCGCTACCTTCCCACTGATTCCAATTTTTCGCGGGCTCTGAGTTGTTAAACACTCAAAGACACTGATAACTGAACCGAGTCTGCACTACGGTTCAACAACTCTTTTGTAAGCTTCTATAAGTACGAGTTTGTACCGGATCACGTCATTCCTAGCCTGTTTGGCTATATCATTGTCGTGATGATTTTAACTGTGCTACCCGGTCCTTCTTCTCGGAGCACAATTTTCGACGAAGAACTAACCTTACGTCGATCCTCATCGTCATATCATTTCGCCTTGAACAACAAGCTTGGTTTCGAGTTTGTATCGTACCCTTGGTTCCAATACCCCTTTCACTTCATCATTACTTTGAATTGATGTCGTCGCCGACCGATTACATCTTCATGAACTCTCGCGACAAAGGTGTCGTGATCATCAACATTCTGAGCTCATCCAGGATATCAATTAAATTCATGATGAGAAATACCATCCTTGCCTCGATGAATTGTATTATCGTCGACCACTTTATTGCCTTCCCATCAACACCAGCTGGTTCTTGTTGGTGTTATACCTTGAGTTCCTTGCTATCCAGCAATTGTTCTTCCTTACCTTGGAGTATTACCATCCTTTATGTCAAGAATGTTCTGAGATTTGTTCCACCTCTTGAGAATTCTTGACATAGAAATACTCCTCACCATCACCATTCCTTCTTGGTCCCCGTGATAATACCATCAAGTGAACGGTGTTGTTTGAGTTCTAGACTTCTAGCAACCCTATTGCTTTGAAGTTAACGATCGAAAGTTCATTCTTAGGTTACTGATTATTGAATCACCCTTCTGACTTTGGTCGTGCAACCCAACCCATATTTCGGGCTCACCTTTCAACCAATGTTTAATTGTGTATGTTTTCCTCGAGCATACTTCCTTATATCATTTGAGCTGACAAATGTTATCTCCTTGTTCACTTAATTGTGGAAATCCATCTTTTGGGAATCTCGATGAATTACCGTTGAGTTCACCAGACACCTCCTTGTCCTCTCCTTGGGTTAATGATGGACTCTTGTTGACGGAAATCACTTCATAGTTCATTTCCCCGAGAATCTTACAATGTCATCTCGTCAACTCGCGTGGCACCTTTTCTTCTCAGGTATCCTAAGTCTGAGGTATCCTGACACCAATCGGATCTGATTCTCGGTCAGCTATGATGGTTGGGACAACTTTCCAAGAGTTATGTTATTGGTCCTTTGATGAACCGGTAGCATCATGTCATGCCTAGCACCCCGGTGGAGGACCTATCATTATAGATTCCTTTTCAGCAGGGTTATCCATTCATCCATGAGGGAATTGTAATACTGATTCTACAAGATATTCCTGATGGATCCTTCGTGATTCCAAAGGCTGATCTTCACCTGAAGGCCATGTCAATGCTATCTCGAAGCATGTCTGTGATACTCTGATTTTCAACAAGAACATTCGAAGCCCAATGCTAAATGTTTCTTGCTCAATTATCCGAACACCGTTGTATGGGTAATGTCGTGAAATTTCTCTCCCCTTACCTAAAGGGTTTTCTACATTATATCCTGTTATGGATATCATGCTCTGCTTATCCTTGGTAAGGATATATCCCTGAAATATGTGTTTAAACACATTTTCCTTCCCATTGTTCTGTTTAATATGATAATCATATTTTACTTTCCATTGGTTATTTGAACCTTTCTTGGGATATATATAATCTAAGCAGTGATAATCCCCTGCTTAGGTAAGCACCTCGTTGTACCACTCTGTAGGTAAGACCCTATTACTATTTGTCGATGACATTCCGGTAACCACCGATGGACGAGAACCTTGCCTATTGGTCCGCCTCGTTCAACGAGCAGGAAAATGGTTCTCTTCGTCCCTCGCCCTTGGTACCTATGTTGTTAACGACATGACCCTCAGACTCTCCTCTGACATGCCTTGCTTACATGATCGCGCAGGATGTCAACAACCTTCTACTTTTAACCACATGGTGGGCCCATAACCCACAGTTTCACAGGATCGAAACCTGACTCTCCTGTACACCCCTGTTGCCGAAGTTATTCCTCACGCTTGACCTTGTATGTAATTCACGGGCCACTTGCCTGTTGATCAATCCTGGTATCAGACGCGATACTTACTCTCGCTACTCTGAACCCCTTTCTCACTCTGGTTCAGGCTTCGAGCAACTACCTACCCGCTTGGAGCCTATTATGGTACCTTCGTACCTTACTCTCGAGGTATTTCTTATGTCCAACTCGAGAGATAATCCTATACTAATTCATGAGTTAACCCCAGATTGTTTCCCTATAAAGCATTATGTTGTAGTGAGCTGCCCCTTATCTTTTTCGCAAGTACGGTGGAGTTCCCGAAGGAATGATGACAAGTTTATCATGATGCACCGAAATAAAGGATTGAAGACATCAACGAAAGGAACTAACTTCTTCGAGAAGATCCGTTAGAATATCGTAACCAGGACCTTTCCCCCTTACTCCCCTCTTAAATCTCGGGACGAGATTTCTTGTAATGGAGGAGAATTGTGGCCCGGGTAATTAAGCTGATAATCCCCACTAATGATGCCACGTCACCTTTGTTCTTGTAGTTAATCTCTCGTTAGTTCGGAATCGATTAAAATTCAAATTCAAAAGAAAAGCAAACAACAAAAGTTTGCTAAAATTAAAACTAAAATGTCCGGGTTGTTTCAAATAAATCGTAAGCAATTATGGTGGAGAAACCACACTTTTATCAAAGTGTAAAATATTCTAAATTGTTTTAAACAGTGGCAAAGACAATTAGTTGAATGCCTTTTTCTAATAAATAAAATATTAAACAAAATTATTTTGTTGCCCCAAACTTATGAGGCAGTAGCTAATTGCTAACACTAAATTAGGGGCTATTTTTATAATTTATAAAACTAAGATAAAAGAGGAACTAATTAAAACAGAAAACAGAAAAGAAAAGTAAAAGGAAAAGGGCAAAAACAAAAAGAAGGAAGAAAAGGAGAGAGACCCGCCCCCCCCCCCACTGGGCCTCGGCCCAGCTGGCCTCTGGGCTAGCCAGGCCGGCCCAGCCGCACCCCCCCCTCCTCCTTATCCCCACGGGAACCCTAATCCCCACCCCGATCCCCATTCCCCACGTCGCCAAGACGCCTCCCCTTCCCCGTCCGGGTCGGGGCAGAGGACCCGCCCCCCTTCGCCTGGCCGCCGCCGCCACCCCGTGCCTCCGCCATCCCCCGCCGGCCCCACCCCCCACCCCCCCACGCGTTTTCTTTCTCCCCGATCCAATCCGGATCGGGCGACGCCGCGCCCGCCCCCATCGCCGATTCCGCCGCCCATGGCGACGACCCCTCCCTTGTGCCCGGCCCTCATCGCTTCAGCGCCGTCGCCGGGCCTCGCCCCGCCTCCTCATCTCCTCCCCGTCGCCCCCGACTCCTCGCCGTCGACGCACACCGTCGCCTCGCCTCATCCCCGCCGCGCCTCCGTCCTCCCCCACGACGCCACCTCGCCGGAGCCGCCCCACCGTCTTCACCGGCGTCGCCACGCCCTGCCCCGCGTCGGACGCCACCTCGACCACCTCCTCGTCCCCCCGCTGCCCGAATCCCTACAACCCCTGTGAGGCCCCTCCTCCTCTTCTTCCCAGCACCAGCCCGCAGCGCCACCGCGGCCACCACGCGTTTCCCCCTCGCACACGCTCGCCGGCGCCATCGGCATCACCACAACCTCCGCCCGTCTAGCCGCGGGCCTCCCCATCTCTCCTTGTCGTGGCTGCTGGGGCTCAACGCCGGCGTCTTTGGCGCCCGCGCCTGGCGCGCTGCTCTCCCTGCTCCCGTGGCGCGCCGCGCCCCTTGGCCGCACCGGCCGGCGCTCGGGGCCAACCGGGTTGCGTCCGTAACCCGGCGCCCGCACGACCGCTAGCCCCCCCTGGGCCACTGACCACAGGGCCCCACACCACAGGAATGTTACAAAAAAAAGGATATAAAAAAAGAATTAAAAATATATATTAATTAATTAATTAATTAATTAACTAAATTAATTAAGTTAATTAAATCCTGATTAGTTGACTAGTTAAATTTACTTAACCCGCTAATTAAACTAAGTAATCATTAATTAGATATCATCAATGAGAATGGACCCAGCGTCGGTTTGACCAAGTCAATCGACTGTTGATCACGACATCACCACGATGTCATCTTGACGTCATAATGACATTTCCTAATTAAATTAATTCTGTTAATTCAAAAAAGGATTTAAATCTTTAGAAAATCATATCTTTTATCCGTAACTTTCGGATGAAAATACTTTCTACATGAAAGTTGCTCGAGCGACGAGACGAATCCAGATCGCAGTCCGTTCGTCCGCCACACACCCCTAACCTATCGAACCTGCAAACTTTCCTCTCCGGTTCATCTGTCTCGACAGACGTCTCGAACCGGAAAACTTTCCGGATGTTTCTTCGCTGAGCCTCGCCTTAGCGCTGCGTTAGAACCCGTCTAGCTCATCATTGACTGTTATGCACTTGCTCGCTATGTATTTACTGTTTCTTCCCCTCTTCTCTCGGTAGACCCGAGACCGATGTTGATGTCCTGTGATCGACTACGCCACCGACGACCCTCTCTCTTGCCAAAGCAACCAGGCAAGCCCCCCTTGATCACCGGATATCGCCTACTCTTCTCTATATTGCTTGCATTAGAGTAGTATAGCATGTTCTTGTTTTGAGATACTCCTATCTTGCTGCATAGCCTGTCCTTGTTACTCTTGTTGTTATCTTTGCACGCTATCCTCTCGCTTAGTATAGGATGCTAGTACTTTCATCTGTGGCCCTACATCCTTGTCCGTCTGCGTGCTATACTATCGGGCCGTGATCACTCGGGAGGTGATCACGGTATATACTATATCTTGTACACTCTTACATTACCGTGGTACTGTTAGGAGATGGGGGCTGAAAGGACGGGTGGCTCCATCCCGGTAGAGGTGGGCCTGGGTTCCCGACGGCCCCGATCGTTACTTTGTGGCGGAGCGGCAGGCAGGTTGAGACCGCCTAGGAGAGAGGTGGGCTGGCCTGTTCGGCGTTCGCGGTTACTTAACACGCTTAACGAGGTCTTGGTATTTGATCTGAGTTGGCTCTGAGCTTATACGCACTAACCATCTACGCGGGAGTAGTTATGGGTATCCCGCGTCGTGGTATCACCAAGCACTTCAGACGTCGGCGACGGGCGGCGGCGCCGGATTGGACTGGAACGCTGTTAGGCTAGGTCTGCTTCGGCCGCCCCGCAACGCAGGTGTGCTCAGGCGATGGGCCCAGACCCTGCGGCGCTTAGGTTTAGACCGGCGTGTTGGCCTCTCTGTTGTGCCTAGGTGGGGATGCGACGTGTTGATCTTCCGCGGCGGGCATGACCCGGAAAGTGTGTCCGCCAAATGGGATCAAGCGTCTTTGGGTAAGATGGTGCACCCTGCAGGAAGTTAATCTATTCGGATAGCCGTGATCTTGATAACAGGACGACTTGGAGTTGTACCTTGAGCTTATGACAACTAGAACCGGATACTTGATAAAACACACCCTTCCAAGTGCGATACAACGGTGGTCGCTCTCGCTCGGGGATATGAGCAGGGATTGCGGGTAGGATTATTGCTATATGATGTTACTTGGAGGACTTCCGTTGTCCTCTTCGTTTGTTGCAAGACCGGTGTCGAGCGTAGTCTTCGTTAAGACTAGCTATCCCCTCTTATTCGGCATTCTGCAGATTCGGTCCACCGATATGGCCTTTACACATATATCCATGCATATGTAGTGTAGCTCCTTGCTTGCAGTACTTTGGATGAGTACTCACGGTTGCCTTGTTCCCCTTTTCCCTATCTCTACTCGATTGCTGCAACAGACGATGGAGCCCAGGAGGCGACGCCACCGCCTATGACGACTACTACTGCGGAGGTGCCTACTACTACGTGCAGCCGGCCGGCGGCGACCGGGAGTAACCTAGGAGGATCCAGGTGGGAGGCCTCCTCCTCTTCGATCTGTATCTCAGTTTGTGCTAGCCTTCTTAAGGCAAACTTGTTTAACTTATGTCTGTACTCAGATATTGTTGCTTCCGCTGACTCGTCTATGATCGAGCACTTGTATTTGAGCCCTCGAGGCCCCTGGCTTGTATTATGATGCTTGTATGACTTATTTTATTTGTAGAGTTGTGTTGTGGTATCTTCCCGTGAGTCCCTGATCTTGATCGTACACATTTGCGTGCATGATTAGTGTACGATTGAATCGGGGGCGTCACACGATCTTACGGTGCTCGATCCCAGTGACAGAAGGGGAAACGACATGTATGTATCATTGCTACTAAGGATAAAAAGACGGGATCTATATCTACCGCCATATAGATAAATGGATCTAGTCTACGTCATGTCATCGTCCTTATTGCATTACTCAGTTTTTCCATGAACTTAATACACTAGATGCATGCTGGATAGCGGTCGATGTGTGGAGTAATAGTAGTAGATGCAAGCAGGAGTCGGTCTACTAATCTTGGACGTGATGCCTATGTAATGATCATTGCCTGGATATCGTCATAATTATTTGTAGTTCTATCAATTGCCCAACAGTAATTTGTTTACCCACCGTTTGCTATTTTTCTCGAGAGAATCCACTAGTGAAACCTACGGCCCCCGGGTCTTTCTTCTTATATATTTGCCTTGCGATCTACTTTTCCTTTGCATTTTTATTCAGATCTATTAAACCAAAAAATACAAAATACCTTGCTGCGTTTTATCTTTATTTATTTTATTTGGTGTTCGATCTATCAATCTACTACAATTTACCTCACATCCGCTTGCCTATCTTGAGGCGCCGTACCCCGGAAGGGATTGACAACCCCTTTAACTCGTCGGGTTGCGAGGTGTTGTTGTTTGTGTGCAGGTGTTGTTTACGTTGTGTTGCTTGGTTCTCCTACTGGTTCGATACCTTGGTTTCATAACTGAGGGAAATACCTACCGTCGCTGTGCTACATCATCCCTTCCTCTCCGGGGAAATACCGACGTAGTTCCAGCTACCATCAAGGAGAATTTTTGGCGCCGTTGCCGGGGAGGATCAAGTTAAGATAATCTCCCGGGCACGTGCCAATTTCTGGTGCCGTTGCCGGGGAGGATCAAGTCAAGATAGTCTCCCAGCCACGTGCCAATTTTTGGCGCCATTGCCGGGGAGGATCTTCAACATAACCAGGTGCCTAATCACAAATCTCATCTCGTTGCAATTTACATTATTCGCCATTTGCCTCTCGTTTTCCTCTCCCCCACTTCACAAAAATTTGTCGTTTTATTCGCCTTTGTTTTTCGTTCGCCGTTTTCTCGTCAGATCTCATATTTTCTTGTGTTGCCATGTGCCTTCTATTTGCTTGCATCTTCGCTTGCTAAAAATCTATTGTTATGGATCCTCGTCCACTTGCTAATTGTTTCAAAAGATCCAATTATGATGAACCAACTGGTAGTGAATTGAGTGCACTTGATTATCTTTATGAAGTTTTGCTTGAGATTCGTGAATCTGAAAATTGTGATGAAGAAATTTATGAAGTGATTCATGATAGCTCCTTGAATGAAAAGCATGATTGCAATGATTTTACTATAAATTCTATTAATGTCAATTGTGCTAATAATATGCAAAACCCCAAGCTTGGGGATGCTAATTTTGATATGTCCACTACTTATTGCAATGATCATGATTGGGGTGATTCTTCTTGTGATCTTGAAAATTTATTTAAGCCTCATGATGAATATGTTTGCGATAATATTAAAAGTGGGTTTGGAGTGGCATGTACTTAAAAAAGGGACTTACTTTATTTTATAATTCCACAATGAAATACTGAATTTTCTAGCAATTATACTACTCCGATCCGAAATAAAAAAGAACCCTCAAATTATTTTGAGAAATTAAAGTAAGCACGCTATTCTAAATCGAAGTAAAGTCAAAATTTCTAGTATATTATATTACGGCTTTATTACATTCATAGAAAGGAGATAAAATGACAAATCTTCGCCATCCAATCTGATTAGAATATCATAACATAAAGTATAAGTGGCAGAGTCATGACTTTATTTGAAGATCCCACTATTTTGGAAGAGTGTCAACTTTGCATGCATATGGATCATAAAAAGAAAATATTATTTGATAGCTATATTGTTGAATTTGATTATGATCCTACATATAATTATTATGAGAGAGGAAAATATGGTTGTAGACATTTTCATGTTACTAATTTACCTCTCGTTATGTTGAGATTGTTATTGTTTCTTTCTTCTTCCTTACATATGCTAGGTATATCTTGTCTTGATAATTTGTTTGCTTATAAAATTCCTATGCATAAGAAGTATGTTAGACTTAAATGTGTTTTTCATATGTTTTATGATGCTCTCTTTGTGTTTCAGTTATTACCTCTCATGTGAGCATCATTGAAATCTCGAAGCCTATCTTGATGGCTATAAAGAAAGAGCTTGTTGGGAGGCAACCCAATGAATAAAATTTATTTTTGCTTTTTTATTTCTGTTCTTGAGTGTTAGCACAATTATGCTACTGTTATGATTATATTTTTTGTGTTTTAATTAGTGTTTGTGCCAAGTAGAACCAATATGATCTTCTTGGGTGATAGTTGTTTGATCTTGCTGAAAAACACAGAAACTTTGTGCTCACGAAAATAATTGACAAAATTCACCAGAACGTGATAAAATGCTAATTCTTTTTGCAGAAGATCATTATACAAATTATCTAGGTTTTCCTAGTTTTTCAGAATTTTTGGAGTTCCAAAAGTATACAAAAAAAATCAGATTGGTACAGACTGTTCTGTTTTGACAGATTCTGTTTTCTTTGTGTTGTGTTCTTATTTTGATGGCTCTATGGTTTTCCTTGATGAGTTTTTGCCATAGAAAGGTTGGAATACAGTAGATATAATACAAAAACAAAATAAAAATTGGTTCGATACAACACTTATAGTAGTGGTTTATTTTTTTCCACTAACGGATCTCACAAACATTTTGTTGAGTTTTGTGTGATTGAAGTTTTCAAGTTTTGGGTTATCTTACGATGGATGGAGGAAGGATGTAAGAGCCTAAGCTTTGGGATTCCCCGGCATCCCAAGCTATTATCCAAGAATGAGCAACCAACTAAGCTTGGGGATGCCCCCGAGTGGCATCCCTGCTTTCTTCCAACAACTATTGGTATTTTACTCAAGGCTATATTTTTATTCGTCACATGATATGTGTTTTGCTTGGAGCGTCTTGTATGATATGTGTCTTTGCTTGTTTTATTTTGTGTTTTAAGTCATAAATCCTTGCTGGGCACACCTATTTGTGAGAGCCAAAATATTATCATGACTTGTTAGAATTGCTCTCTATGCTTCACTTAAATCTTTTATGAGCTAGGACTTGCTCTAGTGCTTCACTTATATGTTTTTTAGCACGGTGTGCTTTGTTATTTTTGAAGAAATGTTCTCTTTCTTCACTTGAATTATTTTGAGAGAAAGAAAATTTGTTATGCTCATGATCTTCACTTATATTTGTTTGAGCTTATGAAAAACAACACATAAAAATTAGTCCCAAAGTGATAGATATCCAAGAAGGATAAAGTAAAATAAAATGTCATGAAGATCATTGGAAAAAATAAACTTGATTCTTAGTAATAGTTTTGAGATATGATGATGTGATATGTGAGGTATGTTGATGAGTAATTGTGCTCTAGTAAGAATATTGGTGTTAAGGTTTGTGATTCCCTATGCATGCACGAAAGTCAGTAATCATGCAATGAAAATTATATCCTACTTGTGGTGCATTATTCGGTGTTAATTATGCTTAATGCTTGCTTATGAGATTACTCATTTCTTGGTTGGTCGCTTCCCAATCTTTTGCTAGCCTTCATTTTGCACTAAGTATGACCTCTACTTGTGCATCCAAAATCCTTTAAACCAGTTTTGCCACATGAATCGACTATATCTACCTATATGCGGTATTATTTTTCCGTTCTAAGCAAATTTGCATGTGCCATCTCTAATTTTCAAAATAAACTTCTCTTTTGTGTGTTTGTTTTGCTCGCGGAACGGTAACGGGTGGCTAATATTTTCCATGCTGGATGTGTTATTCTCAAGATGAGTGTTTATTCACATGCCACTGCACGAGAGTAAGGCAAAGGTCTTAGGGATGCCCAGTCCCGAAATGCAAAAATGAATTTACTTTATGTTGTCAAATAATAAATTCCTTGGAAAGTGTTGGTATGGAGGGCACCCGTGGATACGGCTAGCCATGGAAAGTGAAAGAACGGTGGAAAAAGGAATAAACTTTATTTTCTGTTTGGGAACCGCCTATGGCATATCTAGCATGGAAAGTGTTGGGAACTCTAAGTCATTTTCATTGGTGGTATGGATACACCTCCCAAAATGTTTTTATCTCTAATTTTTCGCTTTGAGCTCTGGCACCTCAACAAATCCCTACTTCCCTCTGCGAAGGGCCTTTCTTTTACTTTATGCAATTTTTATTTTGAAATTTGAGTCTCCATCTTCTCTCATAAAAAGCACCAACTAGGAGGCAATATGATCGTGCTCAAGTATTGGGTGTAGTTAATATTCGAGTGTGTTATATGAATGGATCAATGTTTGAGCATGATGGGCTAGGGATAACTTATTTTAGCATTGATATTTTGAAAGACATGGTTGCTTGTTGATATGCTTGAGTATCTAAATTATTATGTCAAAACTAGTCTATTGCTTTGAATCACATAAAAGTCCAAATGTCCATGCTATAAAGAAAAGAATATGATATGACATGATGAACAACACTCCACATGAAAAATTTTGTTTTTATCACTTACCTACTCGAGGGCGAGTAGGAGTTAAGCTTGGGGATGCTGATACGTCTCCAACGTATCTATAATGTTTGATTGTTCCATGTTGTTTTATTATCAATCTTGGATGTTTTATAATCATTTTATAGTCATTTTATATCATTTTTTGGTACTAACCTATTGACATAGTGCCAAGTGCCGGTTGCTGTTTTTTCCATGTTTTTTACATCGCAGGAAATCAATATCAAACGAAGTCCAAATGCCACGAAACTCCACGATGATTTTTACGGGCCAGAAGGAAGGCAATGTGCCCTGGTTGCACTGGGGGTGCCCGAGGGGCACAACCCACGTGGCACGCCAGAGGCCCAGCGCCCGGTGGGTTGTGCCCACCTCAGTGCCCCCGGACCGCCTCTTTGCTCTATAAATACCACAATATTCCAGAAACCATAGAACAGGCGTCGAAATATTCATCCAGCCGCCGCAGAGTCCAGAACCACCAAATCCAATCTAGACACCATCACAGAGGCGTTCACCACTTCCATTGGTGCCTCTCCGATGGTGCGTGAGTAGTTCTTTGTAGACCTTCGGGTCCATAGTTAGTAGCTAGATGGCTTTCTCTCTCTCTCACTGAATTCTCAATACAATGGTCGATTGGAGATCCATATGATGTAACTCTTTTGCGGTGTGTTTGTTGGGATCTGATGAACTTCGAGTTTATGATCAATTATATCTTTTTATATCCATGAAAGTTATTTGAGTTTCTTTGATCTCTTATAGCCTCGTATTTCTTCTCCAATATTTGGGTTTTGTTTGGCCAACTTGATCTATTTATCTTGCAATGGGAAGAGGTGCCCGGTAGTGGGTTTGATCTTACGGTGCTCGATCGCAGTGACAGAAGGGGAAACGACACGTATGTATCATTGCTACTAAGGATAAAAAGACGGGATCTATATCTACCGCCATATAGATAAACGGATCTTGTCTACATCATGTCATCGTTCTTATTGCATTCCTCCATTTTTCCATGAACCTAATACACTAGATGCATGCTGGATATCAGTCGATGTGTGGAGTAATAGTAGTAGATGCAGGCAGGAGTCGGTCTACTAATATTGGACGTGATGCCTATGTAATGATCATTGCCTGGATATCGTCATAATTATTTGAAGTTCTATCAATTTCCCAACAGTAATTTGGTTACCCATCGTTTGCTATTTTTCTCGAGAGAAGCCACTAGTGAAACCTACGGCCCCCGGGTCTTTCTTCTCATATATTTGCCTTGCGATCTACTTTTCATTTTTATTCAGATCTATTAAACCAAAAAATACAAAAATACCTTGCCGTTCGATCTATCAATCTACTACAATTTACCTCACGTCCGCTTGCCTATCTTGAGGCGCCGTACCCTGGAAGGGATTGACAACCCCTTTAACTCGTCGGGTTGCGAGGTGTTGTTGTTTGTGTGCAGGTGTTGTTTACGTTGTGTTGCTTGGTTCTCCTACTGGTTCGATACCTTGGTTTCATAACTGAGGGAAATACCTACCATCGTTGTGCTACATCATCCCTCCCTCTCCGGGGAAATATCGATGTAGTTCCAGCTGCCATCAGTTACTAAGAGCAAGGGTGCAACTTCTAGTAAAGAGGATCTTAAGATGATTAGTATCCACCCGGATTTTGTTGAAGTTATAAGAGATCCCTTTGGCAAGAATGAATTCTTTAAATTTGTTCCTAGGAAGATTGTCATTGAAAACCTCTATGCTAAATCTCTAAGGAATTGTAAGTGTTTGATTGAAGAGTTTAACAAAGATGACAAAACTTAGATCCTTGCTTTATGCCTAGCTAAGGGCGTAAAACTATAGCGCTTGTTGCGAGGCAACCCAATGAACAAAATTTATTTTTGCTTTTTTCTTTCTGTTCTTGAGTGTTTGCACAATTATGGTACTGTTATGATTGTGTTTTTTGTGTTAGTTAGTGTTTGTGCCAAGTAAAGCCTTTAGGATCTTCTTGGGTGATAGTTGTTTGATTTTGCTGAAAAACAGAATTTTTGCGCTCACGAAAACAATTCTCATTTTTTACCAGAGCGTGATAAAATGCCAATTATTTTTGAAGTAGATTAATATACAAATTTGTCAGATTATCTTAATTTTTAAGAATTTTTGGAGTTCCAGAGGTTTTCTAAATAGTTATATTGCTACAGACTGTTCTGTTTTGACAGATTCTTTTTTCTTTGCGTTGTGTGCTTGTTTTGATGGCTCTATGGTTTTCTTTGGTGAGTTTTTGCCATAGAAAAGTTGGAATACATTAGATATAATGCAAAAACAAAATATGAATTGGTTTGGTACAATACTTATAGTAGTGATTTGTCTACATCATGTCATCGCTCTTATTGCATTCCTCCATTTCTCCATGAACCTAATACACTAGATGCATGCTGGATATCAGTCGATGTGTGGAGTAATAGTAGTAGATGCAGGCAGGAGTCGGTCTACTAATCTTGGATGTGATGCCTATATAATGATCATTGCCTTGATATCGTCATGATTATTTGAATTCTATCAATTGCCCAACAGTAATTTGTTTACCCACCGTTTGCTATTTTTCTCGAGAGAAGCCACTAGTGAAACCTACGGCCCCCGGGTCTCTTTATCATATTATTTGCCTTTGCGATCTACTTTTATTTTTAGATCTATTAAACCAAAATACAAAAATACATTGTTACGTTTTATTCTTATTTATTTTATTTGGCGTTTGATCTATCAATCTACTACAATTTTATCTCACGTCCGTTCTGCCTATCTTGGGCGTCGTACCCGAAAGGGATTGACAACCCCTTTTACACGTCGGGCTGTGAGTAGTTGTTATTTGTGTGCAGGTGTTGTTTACGTTGTGTTGCTTGGTTCTCCTACTGGTTCAATAACCTTTGTCTCATAACTGAGGGAAATACGTGAAGGAAATATGGCCTAGAGGCAATAATAAAGTTGTTATTTATATTTCCTTATATCATGATAAATGTTTATTATTCATGCTAGAATTGTATTAACCGGAAACTTAGTACATGTGTGAATACATAGACAAAACAGAATGTCCCTAGTATGCCTCTACTTGACTAGATCGTTAATCAAAGATGGTTAAGTTTCCTGACCATAGACATGTGTTGTCATTTGATGAACGGGATCACATCATTAGGAGAATGATGTGATGGACAAGACCCATCCGTTTGCTTAGCATGTTGATCGTTCAGTTTTATTGCTATTGCTTTCTTCATGACTTATACATATTCCTTTGACTATGAGATTATGCAACTCCCGAATGCCGGAGGAACATCTTGTGTGCTATCAAACGTCACAACGTAACTGGGTGATTATAAAGATGCTCTACAGGTGTCTCCGAAGGTGTTTGTTGAGTTGGCATAGATCGAGATTAGGATTTGTCACTCTGTGTATCGGAGAGGTATCTCTGGGCCCTCTCGGTAATGCACACTATAAAGCCTTGCAAGCAATGTGACTAATGAGTTAGTTGCGGGATGATGCATTACGGAACGAGTAAAGAGACTTGCCGGTAACGATATTGAACTAGGTATGATGATACCGACGATCGAATCTCGGGAAAGTAACATACCGATGACAAAGGGAATGACGGATGTTGTTATGCGGTTTGATCGATAAAGATCTTCGTAGAATATGTAGGAGCCAATATGAGCATCCAGGTTCCGCTATTGTTTATTGACCGAAGATGTGTCTCGGTCATGTCTCCATAGTTCTCGAACCCGTAGGGTACGCACGCTTAACGTTCGATGATGATTTATATTATGAGTTATGTGATTTGATGACTGAAGTTTTGTTCGGAGTCCCGGATGAGATGACATGACGAGGAGTCTCGAAATGGTCGAGAGGTAAAGATTGATATATCGGAAGGCTATATTCGGACATCGGAATGGTTCCGAGTGAATCGGGTATTTTTCGGAGTACCGGAGAGTTACGGGAATTCACCGGGGGAAGTTAATGGGCCTTATTGGGCTTTAGTGGAGAGAGGGAAGAAGTGCCACGAGGTGACGCGCACCTCCCCCCTGCCCAAACCGAATTGGACAAGGGGTGGGGGCGCCCCCCCTTTCCTTCTCCCTCTCCCTCCTTTCCTTCTTTACTACTCCGAAAAGGAAAGGGAATCCTACAAGGACTTGGGAGTCCTAGTAGGACTCCCTACACTTGGCGCGCCCCTAGGAGGGCTGACCTCTCTCCCTCCCTCCTTTATATACGTGGGCAGGGGTGATAAACCACAAGTATAGGGGTTCGCAACAGTTCTCGAGGGTAGAGTATTCAACCCAAATTTATTGATTCGACACAAGGGGAGCCAAAGAATATTCTCAAGTATTAGCAACTGAGTTCTCAATTCAGCCACACCTGGATAACTTAGTATCTGTAGGAAATTATTTAGTAGCAAAGTAATATGATAGTAACGGTAGCAGTAGCAAAAATAATATTTTTGGGTTTTGTAGTGATTGTGACAGTAGCAACGAAAAAGTAAATAAGCGAAGAACAATATGTGAAAAGCTCGTAGGCATTGGATCGGTGATGGAGAATTATGCTGGATGCGGTTCATCATGTAACAATCATAACATAGGGTGACACAGAACTAGCTCCAATTCATCAATGTAATGTAGGCATGTATTCAGAATATAGTCATACGTGCTTATGGAAAAGAACTTGCATGACATCTTTTGTCCTACCCTCCCGTGGCAGCGGGGTCCTAACAAAACTAAGGGACATTAAGGCCTCCTTTTAATAGAGTACCGGAACAAAGCATTAACACATAGTGAATACATGAACTCCTCAAACTATGGTCATCACCGGGAGTGGTCCCGATTATTGTCACTTCGGGGTTGCCGGATCATAACACATAGTAGGTGACTATAGACTTGCAAGATAGGATCAAGAACTCACATATATTCATGAAAACATAATAGGTTCAGATCTGAAATCCTGGCACTCGGGCCCTAGTGACAAGCATTAAGCATAGCAAAGTCATAGCAAAATCAATCTCGAACATAGTGGATACTAGGGATCAAACCTAACAAAACTAACTCGATTACATGATAAATCTCATCCAACCCATCACCGTCCAGCAAGCCTCACGATGGAATTACTCACGCACGGTGGTGAGCATCATGAAATTGGTGATGGAGGATGGTTGATGATGACGACGGCGACGAATTCCCCTCTCCGGAGCCCCGAACAGACTCCAGATCAGCCCTCCCGAGAGGTTTTAGGGCTTGGCGGCGGCTCCGTATCGTAAAACGCGATGAATCTTTCTCTCTGGTTTTTTTCTCCCCGAAAGTGAATATATGGAGTTGGAGTTGAGGTCGGTGGAGCGTCAGGGGGCCCACGAGGCAGGGGGCGCGCCCCCCACCCTCGTGGACAAGGTGTGGGCCCCTGACGTGGATTCTTCTTCCAGTATTTTTAATATTTTCCAAAAATATGTTCGGTGGAGTTTCAGGTCATTCCGAGAACTTTTGTTTCTACACATAAATAACACCATGGAAAGTCTGCTGAAAACTGCGTCAGTCCGGGTTAGTTCCATTCAAATCATGCAACTTAGAGTCCAAAACAAGGGCAAAAGTGTTTGGAAAAGTAGATACGAGGAGACGTATCAACTCCCCCAAGCTTAAACCTTTGCTTGTCCTCAAGAAATTCAGTTGATAAACTGAAAGTGATAAAGAAAAACTTTTACAAACTCTGTTTGCTCTTGTTGTTGTAAATATGTAAAGCCATCATTCAAGTTTTCAGCAAAGATTATGACTAACCATATTCACAATAGCTCTTAGGTCTCATGTTTACTCATGTCAATGGCATAATCAACTAGCGAGCAATAATAATAAATCTCAGATGACAATACTTTCTCAAAACAATCATGATATGATATAACAAGATGGTGTCTCGCTAGCCTCTTCTGAGACCGCAAAACATAAATGCAGAGCACCTTTAAAGATCAAGGACTGACTAGACATTGTAATTCATGGTAAAAGAGATCCAATCATAGTCATACCCAATATAAATTAATAGTAATGGATGCAAATGACAGCAGTGCTCCCCAGCTGGTGCTTTTTAATAAGAGGGTGATGACTCAACATGAAAGTAAATAGATAGGCCCTTCGCAGAGGGAAGCAGAGATTTGTAGAGGTGCCAGAGCTCGGTTTTAAAGCAGAGATAAATAATATTTTGAGCGGCATACTTTCATTGTCAACATAACAACCAAGAGATGGCGATATCTTCCATGCTACACACATTATAGGCGGTTCCCAAACAGAATGGTAAAGTTTATACTCCCCCTCCACCAACAAGCATCAATCCATGGCTTGCTCGAAACAACGAGTGCCTCCAACTAACAACAGTCCCACGGGGAGTTTTGTTTGCAATTATTTTGATTTGATATGCATATAGCATGGGACTGGGCATCCCGGTGACCAGCCATTTTCTCGTGAGTGAGGAGCGGAGTCCACTCCTCTTGAGAATAACCTGCCTAGCATGGAAGATACGGACAGCCCTAGTTGATACATGAGCTATTCAAGCATACAAAACAGAATTTCATTTGAAGGTTTAGAGTTTGGCACATACAAATTTACTTGGAACGGCAGGTAGATACCGCATATAGGAAGGTATAGTGGACTCATATGGAATAACTTTGGGGTTTAAGGGATTGGATGCACAAGCAGTATTCCCGCTTAGTACAAGTGAAGGCTAGCAAAAGACTGGGAAGCGACCAACTAGAGAGCAACAACAGTCATGAACATGCATTAAAATTAATAAACATTGAGTACAAACATGAGTAGGATATAATCCACCATGAACATGAATATCGTGAAGGCTATGTTGATTTGTTTCAACTACATGTGTGAACATGTGCCAAGTCGAGTCACTTAAATCATTCAAAGGAGGATACCACCCCACTATACCACATCACAACCATTTTAATAACATGTTGGCACGCAAGGTAAACCCTTATAACTCATAGCTAATTAAGCATGGCACGAGCAACTATAATCTCTAATTGTCATTGCAAACATGTTTATTCATAATAGGCTGAATCAGGAACGATGAACTAATCATATTTACAAAAACAAGAAAGGTCGAGTTCATACCAACTTCTCTCATCTCAATCAGTCCATCATATATCGTCATAATTGCCTTTCACTTGCACGACCGAACGATGTGAAAATAATAAGAGTGCACGTGCATTGGACTAAGCTGTAATCTGCGAGGATTCAATAAACAGGAGAAGACAAGGCAATATGGGCTCTTGGTTAAATCAACAATAATGCATATAAGAGCCACTTCAACAATTTAATCATGGTCTTCTCCTATCGACCCCCAAAGAAAATAAAAGAAATAAAACTATTTACACGGGAAAGCTCCCAACAAGCAAAAGAAGAACAGGAAATATTTTTGGGTTTTCTTTTTAATTATTACTACTACAGCAATAAAAGTAAACTAACTAAAAGCTACACTAATTTTTTTTGGTTTTTCTTAAGGTTTATTAAACACACAAGAAGAAAGCAAGAAAAAAAGAAAATAAACTAGCATGGATATTACAGAGAAAGAGTATGAGCACCGACATCTAGCAATGAGTGTGTGTGAACATAAATGTAATGTCGGTGGGAAATACGTACTCCCTCAAGCTTAAGCTTTTGGCCTAAGTTGGTTTATTGCCATGGGTGGCCTGGCAGATATCCAAAGTGGTAGCCGGGGTCGTACTGCGATGCGACAGTTATTGCCTCCTGGGCTGCAGCGTGGCGGCGAGCTGCCTCTGCCCTCCTCTCGTACTCATCTGCCTCCTCTCTGGTAATAAAATGTCTTCCTTTTGCCTAATAATCAAAGAAGGCAGGAGCATGGAGAGTAATACAGACATCACGACGTCTGTCAAAGATTAAGCGATACCGGAGAGGTGATTCATTTCTCTCGACAAACTGGTGGTGAACCATAGCATTAAAGTCTAAATAAGTAGGAGGAAATTCAATATCATCATTATGTATGGTTACACCAAGAAAATTAGCTAAGCGGGTTGCATAAATTCCACCAAAGAAATCTCCATTAAATCTATTGTGATGCAACCTACGCGCAACAATGGCTCCCAAATTATAAGATTTGTCTCCTAACACAACACTCCTAAGAATACTGAGGTCAGGGACACACATATGACATGCTTCATCTTTACCATTTATGCACCTACCTATGTGTAACATCCCAAATTTTCAATTTGGAATGTTATACATAGATCATTCGTGCATATCATATTTTATTGCATTTCGATTCGCGATCCTCGAAATCCTAAGCAACTCAAGGACCCTCGGAGAGAGTTGGGGATTTCTCTGTTTCATATTTGAATTTTATCAAATATTGAAACGAGGATTATTGGTTTTAATTATTTTTCCCTCCGAAAATATTTCATATTAAAAATACATGAGAGGAGATAATATGACTTCTCCAAAATAATTGAAATATTGGAGGAAAAATATTAAAATCAAATATTTGATTTTATTCGGATTTTATTGTTATTTTATTTGCATTAGAAAAATTGCACGTTTTTCAAAAATTGCATTTTAGGGCCAAGAAATTGTTCATCTCGTTCTAAATATTTTATTTAGACGGTGAAATTTTGTTTTGGCATTTTTAGATTTTTATTTTATTTTCTAGGATTTTTTTTGTTTGCCGGAATTATTTAAAAAAAGTTTCAGCGCGCGACTGGGACGAAGCCCGGCCGAGCCGGCCCGCTCCCCGCGCCGCCATCTCCCTCCAGGAGACCGAGGCCGCCGCCCCGACCTGGAGTCCGGCCGGGATTCCGCCTCCCCGCCGCCTTGCCCCCTCCTCCAAGCAGCCCCCCCCCCCCCCTCGTTAAATACCCGGAACCCCATCCACCACCCAACCCGCCCACCGCCCGCCCGACCACAGCGCCGCCGCCCGCCTTTTGCGCTTGTCGCCGCCATCCGTTGCCGCACCGCCGCCGCCCTCGCACCCCGCCACCGCAGCCCGCCTCGCCGGAGCCTCGACGGAGGTAACGCCGCCGTTGCCGCCGCCGGTTTTTTTTTAGAAAACCGATTAGGATTTTTTAGAAACTCTAGTTCGTTTTTCAGAAATCGGTTCGCCGGTTTTTCTCGGCTTAGTTACTTAGTGGACGTTCGTCCGTACGTTCGTTTCAACGAACAGTTTTCACTCGTTAGTTACAGATAACGAACGCTCATTCGTTAGCCGGTTCGTCAGTTTTCTTTTTCTCGGATTTTTCCGCGATTATTTTCAATCGCGATTTTTAATCTGATTTTCGTTTCAGTTTATCTTTCCGCTCGTTTACCGGAATCAGGCGATTCAAGCGCCTAGATCTTCGTATGGAAACCCTCTTTCTGTTTAATCAACTTGAACAAGATTTTGGTACTGTAAAATTTGACTTTAGTTCAGATTAGTAAACGGATCTTGTTTCTTTCGCAGTTGAGTTTCGTTGCTTTGTTTGATTTGATTCTTTTTGCAAACCGGAGTACTTAAGTTGAATTTTCTGGTCAATTCTTCTTATTTGAGTTTTTCCCATGCATCTTTGCTTGATTGCTTATGTATGCTATTGTTTGTTTGCGATAGAATTCCCGGAGTGCGAAGCGTGCTACTACGAGTCCCTAGGTTTTGCGGATCATCAACAAGGCAAGTAACACATTGATCATACTCTTTCCATACCCAGTTTTTATGCATTAGTTTCAATCCTCAAACATTGCATGATTAGGATGTGATTAACATGTGGGTTGGGAAGTAGTTGATGAGGTAGAACCTATTGCCTTGTTATATTCAAACCCTTGGGACTTACTTCTACGTATTGCTTATACTGCTATGCTATGCTCGTAGACGTGGTTTTGGGTGAGTGAAATCCATGACAGATGTGAGATTCTTAATTAATGGTTCAACTTAAGGTGGCAACTTAAATACACATCTGGGTGGATTGCTTGTCGGGCACCTGGAGAATCCAGTGTTGTCCTAGGATATCCCGGAGTACCCGTGTGATCATCCTAAGGTCCGCCACCCAGGCTCAAAGGGAACTGAGATATTTTCATGCTAGAAACTTCCGTGTGTAACCACAAGCTATTATGGGCTCTAGCATAGTTGAGTAGGTTACATGAAGCTCTTGAAGAGGTGGATCAGCAGGTAGAGGGATGTAGGTTTGGTATGGTCTGCCCGGAGTAAAGAGGTAATGTTTCTGAAAGACTGTGTCTCGGTCATCCATTTCTCAAACACCATGTAGTGAGAGAAATCCAACGGAGGCAATTGAGTCTTGTGGGGAGAAGTGCGCAAACCTCTGCAGAGTGTACAATCTAATCATGGTTAGCCGTGTCCCCGGTTATGGACAATCTTGATTATCTAGTACTTGGAGTATCCTAAGTATCTTATCACTCTTAATTCATATTATTGGGTTGATAATTACTTTAATTGGGATTGATTTGGAGGAACCTTCTCAATGATGTTTCAACTACCATGATAGTTAAAATAAAATATATTCCTTTGTTGTAGGAAAAAATTGGCTGTTCGCAAAAACTATAACTCTAGAGCTTTCCACCAGCCAAATATGCATGTAGTGATAGCATTATTCTGTTCTTGCTCTACTGTGTTATATTGCCAGCATATTCCATGTGCTGACCCGTTTTCGGGCTGCAACGTATCATGTTGCAGACTTTTCAGACGAGGAGTAAGGTTCGTTAGGTCGTTGTCGTGCAGCTCAGCTATGCCGTTGGAGTTGATGGACTCACTTTATCGTCCAAGCCTTCCGCTGTTATCGTATTAGATGGCCTTAAGCCATATTTATTGTAATAAGTTCTCTTTTGAGACATTCGATGTAATAAGTGTGTGATTGCTACTCTGTTATAAATCCTTCGAGTACTGTGTGTGTTAGCATTACCGATCCAGGGATGACACTGAAGCACATAGAATTGACCGTTTGAGGTCGGGTCGCTACAAGATGGTATTAGAGCACACGCTAAGTGTAGGACACGACCACTAAGATAAACCATAGGTCACTCTTCTCTACTCATTTCTGACTCCTCTCCATTTTCTACTCGTTAGGATGGTGGAGTTGAAGAACAAGTTTGCACAACCGGATGAAGACACACCCTTTGGACGCCACTTGAAGGAAGTCACTAGGTACTTGAACATTGGAATACCAAGCTTCACCGGGACGTACAACGCCACTTTACCAGAAGAGGAGCGCTGGGTGATTCAAGTTCAAGTTCCAGGAAGGACGTTTTCGCTAACCACTAAGCCCATAGAATTTTCTTTTGAAGCACCCACCTAGAGTCTAGGCAAGAGCATGGCAGCCCACATTACCATGGGATGCATTGGATAAGTCTACAACAAGGATCTTAAGGACACTATCTATCAGATATGTGGGCACCGAGACGAGCAATGGGAGATGATCAGCACCAAGAAGGACAGATCCATTGCAGCTTTTATCTAGGAGTTAAACCAGCACATTCGATGCCAGGAGAATCAGATGTGCGCAGATATGATAGATTTAAAGAAGGCAAAGACTAGGATCATCGAGCTGGAAGAAGAATTGGAGTCTACACGCGATGGATATGAGGAGGAAATTCGAACACTACTAGAGAAAAATGACGATCTTATAAAGAAGATCGGAGTATTCATGGGAGATCTAGCACTAGGAGGAGAGGACGACGATTCCACTTGCCCGGAGGACTACATCATCATCGACGACACCGATGCTGACCCCAGTGATGATGACTTTGAAGACGAAGCTGGAGCAGACATCATGGAGTCTTCCACCAATCAAAATTTCTAGATGACCACCAAATAATTAGTAGTATTTCCCCATGTATAAAGTAGTAGTTGAGCACTTTCTACGATAGTTCTAGACCGCTTGTATGCCCTTGCTTGATTTGATTGAGTGAAATGTTTGTGTTTGTCTCATGTGCATATGGGTAGTGCTTTCTCACTAGACCCCATTTCTATTCTAATCTCTTCCCTCTAAACCCGCCAGATGCCTCCGAGACGTGACACCGAATTTGCCTTCCCGCCAGAGCTCACTCAGTTGATCCAGCAGCAGAATGCCTTGATGCAATTGCTAGTCCAGAACCAGGGCGACAACAACAACAACAATAACAAAAACCCACCTCCAGTTGACAACTTAGCTCGCTTTCTGAGGTTACAGCCGCCGGTGTTTTCCAGTAGCACCGAGCCTATAGTTGCTGATGATTGGCTACACCGTATTGGAAGGGAGTTGACCACCGTAGGATGGACAGATGCTGAGAAGGTGTGCTTTGCCGCACATCAATTGGATGGACCAGCAGCTTCATGGTGGGAGAATTATACGACCACTTTCTCCATAGCCAACGTCACTTGGGATCAGTTTCAGCAAGCTTTCCACACAGCCCATGTCTCAACTGGAGCTATGAATATGAAGAAGCGTAAGTTTTGCAACTTACGCCAGGGGAACCATACTGTGGCTCAGTACGTGGATGAGTTTAGCAAGTTATCCCGCTATGCCCCTGATGATGTGGCCACGGATGCCGCGAAGCATGAGAAGTTTATGGAAGGGCTGAATGATGAGATGAGCATGCAGTTGATGGTGGCAACATTCAAAAACTACCAGGAGTTGGTAGATAAGGCTCTTATGATTGAAGGGAAGCAGCAGCAGATTTAGAGCCGTAAGAGGAAGTATGGGCAGGGGAGGTATAACTCAGGAGCTCAGTAGAAGCCTCGCCTAACCCCGAACTCGGGAGGACTTGTCATAACCATGGAGGTCATAACCACACCGGAGGAAGTTCGCATAACCACAATGGTTCTAAGAATGGGACTGGGAACGGAACAAACAACAATCAGAACCGCCCCAATCCAGCCACACCCGCCAAGAGAAATCTAAGTCACATTACTTGCTTTAAGTGCGGGAAGACTGGACACTATGCCACGGAGTGCCCTGAAGCGAAGAATGGAAACGGCAATGGGAGCGCTGGGAAGAAGCCCAATCCATTCAACAAAGGACAAGTGAACCACGTTAACGTGGAGGAGGTTGAAGAGCAGCCAGACACGGTTATAGATAAGTTTTTGGTTAAGTCTTTTACCGCCCTTGTACTCTTTGATACTAGTGCATCGCATTCATACATATATAGGGAATCGTGGATAAGTTTAAACTACCAACCCAAACCCTTAGGACTCCTCTATTAGTGAGTTCACTTGGAGCAGAGTACATGGCTAGCCGATGGTGCGACCAGATACCCTTAACCATTGGAAGCCATGTTTTTCCGTCCGACCTAATAGTCTTGGAGTCACAAGGATTGGATGTGATATTAGGCATGGACTGGATGTCAAAGTATGGAGGAAGCATTGACTATGCTAGTAAGTCGATTCATCTCACCACCCCGGAGGGAAAAAGGATTAAGTATGTATCTAGGCATGTGCCTAGGAGGAGCCTAGTAAATACCCTCACGGGAGTTGTTCAGGAAGAAGTGCCTGTAGTGAAGGATTACCCGGATGTTTTTCCTGAGAGTTACCAGGCATGCCACCGGATCGAGACATCGAGTTTTTGATAGAGTTATTGCCAGGTATAGGACCAATATCAAAGAGACCCTATCAGATGCCCGCAAATGATCTGGAGATTATTAAGAAGCAGATCAAGGAGTTGTTGGAGAAAGGTTACATTCGACGGAGTTCATCACCCTGGGGAGCCCCAGTGCTTTTGGTTGAGAAGAAGGATAAGTCTCTAAGAATGGTTGTTGATTATCGGGCCTTGAATGAGGTGACGATCAAGAACAAATACCCACTGCCGATGATCAATGATTTGTTTGACCAGCTGCAAGGAGCTAAGGTGTTTTCGAAGATCAATCTGCAATCAGGATACCACCAGTTGAAGATTCGAGAGAAGGATATACCAAAGACAACATTCACCACACGGTATGGGTTGTATGAATATACGGTCATGTCATTTGGACTGACTAACGCCCCTGCCTACTTCATGAGCATGATGAACAAGGTGTTCATGGAATATTTGGACAAATTTGTGGTGGTGTTCATTGATGATATAATGGTATACTCGAAGAATGAGGAGGAGCACAAAGAGCATTTGCGTTTAGTTCTCGAGAAACTCAGGGAACACCAGTTGTATGCCAAGTTCAGCAAATGTGAGTTTTGGTTGAAGGAAGTTGGATTCCTTGGACATGTCTACCAGGAGAAGGTATAGCAGTAGACCCCACCAAGGTTCAATCGGTCACTGAATGGTTGGCACTCACTTCAGTTAGCGAGATCCGCAGTTTTCTTGGACTCGCGGGATACTATCGGAGATTCATTGAGAATTTTTCCAAGATTGCGAAGCCAATGACGGAGTTATTGAACAAGGATACCAAGTTTAAATGGACGGAAGAATGTGAGGCAAGTTTTCAGGAGTTAAAGAAACGTTTGACTACAGCCCCAGTACTGATTCTGCCGGATATACGCAAGGATTTCCAAGTGTATTGCGATGCCTCTCGCCTAGGACTTGGAAGTGTGCTTATGCAGGACGGAAGAGTTGTTTCGTATGCCTCACGACAACTAAAACCGCACGAATTTAATTATGCCACGCATGATTTGGAGTTAGCAGCAGTAGTGCATGCGCTCAACACTTTGAGACATTACCTTATTGGAAACCGTTGTGATGTGTACACGGATCATAAGAGTTTGAAGTACATCTTCACATAGAAGGAGCTGAACCTTAGGCAGAGGAGATGGTTGGAGCTTATAAAGGACTATGACATGAAGCTTCACTATCATCCAGGTAAGGCCAATGTCGTAGCAGACGCTTTGGGTCGGAAGACATATGCTAACACCCTAGTGAGCACAGGATTACCAAAGGAGTTAGCAGAGGATCTCAGGGAACTTCGATTGGAGATTGTTCCTAGAGGTTTTGTTGCAACAATGGAAGTTCAGCCTACCTTGTTAGGAAAGATTCGAGAAGCTCAGAAGGATGACAAAGAGATTGCCGAGATAAAGGAGTGTAACATCCCAAATTTCCTATTTGGAATGTTTTACAATTATAGCTAAGCATCTATGCATTCTGTTTGAATTTGAGTGGCATTTGAAGTTTCAGAAGTTTTTGGATTTGTTGGAATTGAATTCAAATTTTGGCAAGTAGAAATCATTTCAAAAACTATGCCTGATAAATACTTGACAAAAAGTATGACAGGAGTAAACATGACACTCCAAAAATATCAGAGGAAAAACATTGCTAAAAGTTTTGAATTCAAATTTGAGTTTTATTTGAATTTTGAAAAAAATGAATTTTATAAAGTTTGGATTTTGCCTCGAAAATGTTCAAATGATAGGAATATTCCTGATCATTTTGATATATATATATATGTCCTATATAAAATATTTATATTTTATATATTATCTCTGCTTTTATTTTTTCAAAAAATAAAACTAGAAAAATACCAGCGCCACCAGCCGATCGCCCACCAAAGACTGGCGACCCACCACCGAGGCCCACCAGTGGCCAAGCCCACCAGGCGCCACCCAACCGGCCCGACTTGCCCCCTCGCCCGAACCGGCTCCGGGTCGGCCGACCGACCGAGTCCCCCGCCCCTCTCACTAACGGTGGACCCCCACCTCCTCTTCCTCGCCCACGCCCCAGCCCGCGCCGCCTGGCCGGATCCCGCGGATCCGGGATTCGCCATGATCTCTCCCCGATTGCCCCTCGCCCAAGCCGAGGCGCCCCTATATAAACCCCCCCACTCGTTGCCCCTCGCCTAACCGTAAAATGAGTTAGGAAAATTATTTTTTAGTGATTCTTTTTGTCACAACTTTGTTTTGACATTGCCTAACCGTAGGAATTTATTTGGGCATTTAGGGATTTATAAAAAAATAGTTTTAATCGAATCATGTTATTCTTAATTAATTAACTAGCTACTGTTTTCCTATTGTTCTACTTAGCAAATAAATTTATTTTTCATGTGTGATAGATTATTCTATGTTAGTTTCTGTCACTTTAGAGCATGAACTTTTATTTATAATAAATAAAACTTTTATTTTATTTTAGAAATTTCTTTAGGCCTAATAGGAGTTTTATAATAGCTTTTAAAGTGATTCTTTTTGCTCCTAGTTGCATAATGCATTCTTTTTCGTTAAGTTAACATAAACCCATGTTTAGGTTATGTTAAGAAAATTTTTGTTATGTAAAACTATTTTTAGTTGTTGCTTGAAGTAGGAAAACTTTGAGTTGGATTTCTTCGAGTTTTCTTTTGGGTTTTGATTCGTTTGTTTTGGTGTGTTATGTTACTATGATGATATGTTAAGTGATCATATGCTTTATGCTTATTATGGTTATGGTTTGCCTCGGTAGAATTTCCGGAGTGCGAAGCTTGCTACCGCGAGTCCCTAGTTTTCGAAGATCGTCAGCATGGCAAGTTCACTTTGATCATGTTTTTCATACCTATGTGTTTTATTGCATCTAGTGTCATCTTCGCAACAATCCCTCCAGTAGTGAAATTGAATCCTTGTAGTTGAGTAGTATGCATGAGGTAGGAACCCATCACCCTGTTACCAAGCCCGGGACGTTATTTATTTTAATGCTACGCTATAGTAGACGTGGTTGGTAGGAGTGCTCGGGAGTGGTGTGAGAATGGAGGATCTACGTCAATGACGACAACTCCATGATGGAATCTGCAAGGACTGGATCTTCAAGGCCTCAAGACTTCAAGACTCGAGACAAGAATTCAATACACACTACTGGGTGAAGGATGGTTGACGGGCACCCTGGAGAAACCAGTGGTTGGCCGGGATGCATGGAGAAGCGCCATGACATCTTGCGGAAAGCTTCACCCAGACTCAAAGAGACGGAAGAATACTTCATGCCCGGAAGCTTACTGTGCAACCGCAAGTCATTATGGGCTCGCTTGGTTGACCTTAGTGGTGACTCTGGCTGGGACGGTGCTAGCAGATGTAGAACTACGGTAGGGTTGGATGAGCACCGACGGTGGTCGAGGAACTCTTGAGGAAGACCATGTTTGGTCATCCGTTCTCAAACACCACGAAGTGCGAGAACGTAAAGAGGGATCGAATCTTGCGGGTAAAGTGTACAAACCTCTGCAGAGGGTTAAAACCTAATCGATTAGCCGTGTCCCGATTACGGACAATTTGAGCATCTGGACTTGGATCTATCTGGAACTCTCAACACCGGATTGATAACTTAATTGTGGGCAACTTATGATGATTTTGGGCTATGAGACATCGGTTGGCGGAACCATGTCATGATAGAAAACTCCATAGTATAGATTTCATTTATTCCTTTGATGTAGGGAAAATAAAACCAGCGTTTACGCAAACAAAACTCGAATCTGAGCCACAAAGCCATATTGCATATAGTATAGTTTATCATTTGTTTTCTCTTATTGTGATCTTGCGGTACATTCAATGTCTTGACCTACACGGCTGCAACGTATCATGTTGCAGGATTTTCTTCGACAGTAAGAGTTACGATCTGTGGTTACGGTCTACACTCAACTCGCCGATGGCGTTGATGGGACTCCACACCGACTATTTGTTTCATTGTGACTTATGAGGTATATATCAGTTTACGTTAATTATACATGTGATTGCACTTTGATATATACATTGATGTACTGTGTGTGCCAGCATACTGATCCAGGGATGGCACAGATACACAGAGGCTTGACCGTCTGAGGTCGGGTCGCTACAAGGAGAGAATGAGCGAAGGAAAGGACAAAGGTTTTCGTGGGGTGAGCACGACACCTTGTGGTTTGAGGACCGTGTTTTTCTGCCCAATAACACAGAGACCGGGAAGTTAATACTTCAGGAGGCTCATGACTCACCATACTCGATACACCCCGGAAACACCAAGATGTATTTGGATTTGAAGGAACGTTTCTGGTGGACTGGTATGAAGAAGGATATTGCCGAGTATGTAGCCGTATGTGATGTATGTCAGAGAGTGAAGGCAGAGCATCAAAAGCCAGCAGGATTGTTACAGCCTATGCCGATACCCGAATGGAAGTGGGATAAACTTGGCATGGATTTTATTACCGGATTACCCAGGACCAAGTCAGGATATGATTCTATATGGGTAGTAGTTGATCGCTTGACCAAAGTGGCTCACTTTATCCCAGTGAAAACGATTTATACAAGTGCGAAGTTGGCCAAGATATATATGACCAAGATCGTATGTCTGCATGGAGTTCTGAGGACCATCGTATCAGATAGAGGAACACAGTTTACCTCAAAGTTTTGGCATCAGTTGCACCAGACTTTGGGAACGAGATTGGAGTTCAGTACAACATTCTACCCGCAGACGGATGGATAGACCGAGAGAGTCAACCAGATTCTGGAGGATATGTTGAGGGCTTGTGCGCTAGATTATGGATCTAGTTGGGATGACAATTTGCCTTACGCAGAGTTCTCATACAACAATAGCTACTAAGCCAGTTTGAAGATGGCACCTTTCGAAGCCCTGTATGGACGAAGGTGCAGAACACCGTTGATGTGGGATGAAGTAGGAGACCGACAGTTGTTTGGACCAGACTTAATCAAGGAGCCTGGAGAGAAAGTTAAGTTGATCCGAGATAGAGTGAAGGTAGCTCAGTCCAGGCAGAAGAGTTATGCCGATTTGAAACGCAAGGAGGTCACCTATGAAATCAGAGACAGAGCATATCTGCGAGTATCACCCTTGCGAGGGGTGAAACATTTTGGAGTTAAGGGAAAGTTAGCCCCGAGATTTGTAGGACCGTATCGTGTTTTGGAACGTATGGGAGAAGTTGCCTACAAGTTGGAGTTACCTGAAGGACTGTCAGGAGTTCATGATGTGTTTCATGTTTCCCATCTGAAGAAGTGTCATGCTGAGATGGCCGATATACCGTTAAGAGATACAGTACCCTTGGAGGCGATTCAGTTGGACAGTGATTTGACCTATGAGGAGAAGCCAGTCAGGATTCTTGAATTTGCCAGTCGAGTCACCCGCAACAAGGTTATCAAGTTTTGCAAAGTTCAGTGGAGTCACCATACCGAGGATGAGGCCACCTGGGAACGAGAGGATGATCTCCGCAAAGACCACCCACACCTATTTTCTAGCCAACCCGAATCTCGAGGGAGAGATTCATCTTAAGGGGGGTAGGTTTGTAACATCCCAAATTTTCAATTTGGAATGTTATACATAGATCGTTCGTGCATATCATATTTTATTGCATTTCGATTCGCGATCCTCGAAATCCTAAGCAACTCAAGGACCCTTGGAGAGAGTTGGGGATTTCTCTGTTTTCATATTTGAATTTTATCAAATATTGAAACGAGGATAATTGGTTTTAATTATTTTCTCTCCGAAAATATTTCATATTAAAAATACATGAGAGGAGATAATATAACTTCTCCAAAATAATTGAAATATTGGAGGAAAAATATTAAAATCAAATATTTGATTTTATTCGGATTTTATTGCTATTTATTTGCATTAGAAAAATTGCATGTTTCCAAAAATTGCATTTTAGGGCCAAGAAAATGTTCATCTCATTCTAAATATTTTATTTAGACAATGAAAATTTGTTTTGGCATTTTTAGATTTTTATTTTATTTTCTAGGATTTTTTTGTTCATGGAATTATTTTTAAAAAGTTTCAATACCGACCGGGCCGAAGCTCCAACCGAGCCGGCCTGGCCTCCCAGGCCATTGCCTCCTCCAGAGACCGAGGCCGTCGCCCCGACCTAGAGTCCGGCCAGCACTCCGCCTCCCCGCCGCCTTGCCCCCTCCTCCAAGCAGCCCCTCCTTAAATACCCCGGAACCCTCCACCACCCAACCCCAGCTGCCCGGCCCGACCCATGCAGCCGCCGCCCGCCTTTGTCGCGCCAGCGCCGCCGCCGCCGCCCTCGCACCCGCCGCCGCAGCCCGCCTCGCCGGAGGTAACGCCGCTGTTGCTTCCACCGGTTTTTTTAAGAAAACCGATTCTGTTTTTTAGAAACCCTAGTTCGTTTTTTTAAATCGGTTCGCCGTTTTTTTCTCGGCTTAGTTACTTAGCGGACGTTCGTCCGTACGTTCGTTTTAACGAACGGTTTTCGCTCGTTAGTTACAGATAACGAATGCTCGTTTGTTAGCCGGTTCGTTAGTTTTCTTTTTCTCAGATTTTTCCGCAATTATTTTCAATCGCGATTTCTAATCCGATTTTTGTTTCAGTTTCTCTTTCTGCTCGTTTACCGGAATCAGGCGATTCAAGCGCCTAGATCTTCGTATGGCAACCCTCTTTCTATTTAATCAACTTGAACAAGATTTTGGTACTGTAAAATTTGACTTTCGTTCAGATTAGTAAACGGATCTTGTTTCTTTCGCAGTTGAGTTTCGTTGCTTCGTTTGATTTGATTCTTTTTGCAAACTGGAGTTCATAAGTTGAACTTTCTGGTCAATTCTTCTTATTTGAGTTTTGCCATGCATCTTTGCTTGATTGCTTATGTATGCTATTGTTTGTTTGCGATAGAATTCCCGGAGTGCGAAGCGTGCTACTACGAGTCCCTAGGTTTTGCGGATCGTCAGCAAGGCAAGTAACACATTGATCATACTCTTTCCATACCCAGTTTTTATGCATTAGTTTCAATCCTCAAACATTGCATGATTAGGATGTGATTAACATGTGGGTTGGGAAGTAGTTGATGAGGTAGAACCTATTGCCTTGTTATATTCAAACCCTTGGGAGTTACTTCTACGTATTGCTTATACTGCTATGCTATGCTCGTAGACGTGGTTTTGGGTGAGTGAAATCCATGACAGATGTGATATTTTTAATTAATGGTTCAACTTAAGGTGGCAACTTAAATACACATCTGGGTGGATTGCTTGTTGGGCACCTGGAGAATCCAGTGTTGTCCTAGGATATCCCGGAGTACCCGTGTGATCATCCTAACGTCCTCCACCCAGGCTCAAAGGGAACTGAGATATTTTCATGCTAGAAACTTCT
Organism: Aegilops longissima; assembly: GCA_021605205.1. Lineage (NCBI taxonomy): Eukaryota > Viridiplantae > Streptophyta > Magnoliopsida > Poales > Poaceae > Aegilops > Aegilops longissima. The sequence continues at coordinate 386,039,583 of CM038680.1, forward strand.
GTGTGTAGCCACAAGCTATTATGGGCTCTAGCATAGTTGAGTAGGTTACATGAAGCTCTTGAAGAGGTGGATCAGCAGGTAGAGGGATGTAGGTTTGGTATGGTCTGCCCGGAGTAAAGAGTTAATGTTTCTGAAAGACTGTGTCTCGGTCATCCGTTTCTCAAACACCATGTAGTGAGAGAAATCCAACGGAGGCGATTGAGTCTTGTGGGGAGAAGTGCGCAAACCTCTGCAGAGTGTACAATCTAATCATGGTTAGCCGTGTCCCCGGTTATGGACAATCTTGAGTATCTAGTACCTGGAGTATCCTAAGTATCTCATCACTCTTAATTCATATTGTCGGGTTGATAATTACTTTAATTGGGATTGAGTTGGAGGAACCTTCTCAATGATGTTTCAACTACCATGATAGTTAAAATAAAATATATTCCTTTGTTGTAGGAAAAATTGGCTTTTCGCAAAAACTATAACCCTAGAGCTTTTGCATGTAGTGATAGCATTATTCTGTTCTTGCTCTACTTTGTTATATTGTCAGCATATTCCATGTGCTGACCCGTTTTCGGGCTGCAATGTATTATGTTGCAGACTTTTTAGACGAGGATTAAGGTTTCTTAGGTCGTTGCCGTGCAGCTCAGCTATGCCATTGGAGTTGATGGACTCACTTTATCTTTCAAGACTTCCGTTGTTATCGTATTAGATGGCCTTAAGCCATATTTATTGTAATAAGTTCTCTTTTGATACATTCGATGTAACAAGTGTGTGATTGCTACTTTGTTATAAATCCTTCGAGTACTGTGTGTGTCGAGGATATACCCCGCGGTGTAAACCGCCAGAAGTATGACCCGCCCGGAGCTTGGCGATTCACGTGTAATCCTCCCGGACTTGGCGGCTCATAGTAACCCGGCGGGCGGGTTAGATGGATGACAAAGCCCAAGGCCCAGAAGGCCGGCTCATGTTAATGGTGGGCCGGTTCATGAGGAAAGCACAAGGAATATTCTCTTATAAAGGAATCAAGATCCGGACTTATATCCGGCTTGTAGTAGAAGGTAGGCTAGTCCTAATCCTATTTGGACTCTACATGTAACCCGTCCCTCTAACTTATATAAGGAGGGGCAGGGCTCCCCAAAGATGGACAAGCAACAAGAAACAATATCTAGGGCTAGACACAAAGAGGAGAGCCGACTTACGGCAACTCCCTCATGAGCATAATGAGACCTAGCCTCAAACAGCATGTAGGGCTATTACCGGATGATGTTTCCCGGGGCCCAAAGCTGTCTAAACCCTTGTCTTGCGTGTTGATCCGCCCTGCGTCTCTCGTCCCACTCAACCCCTCTCAAGCTACCACATAGATGCGTTGGCCTCGCGACTAAGTCCTGACACTAAGGACATCTGCCGTGCCAAATCTACGACAGTTGGCGCCCACCGTGGGGCATGCGCACGGTGGTGTTAAGTTTTTGGAGGGATCTATTCAGGGATCGAGGAGCTCGCGATCGGCCGGATGAAGAACCGACACGAGACAGTCACACAGGATTACTTTGGATCTGGAGTACAAGATTTGAGTTGAAGAAAAAATTAGGGTTGCATGATGCTTGTCGCTGTGATCGGATGATTTGTCGAAACCGGATCAACTTTCACTATGTCGCCTAGACGGAGAGCAATTTTCCGCTGCAATACATGTGGCTTCCGAGTCGTTTGAAGTCTCGTGGTTAAAAAAAACTCCACGATGGAAGGGGATAAGGTCATGGAATCTTCGTCTCCGTCCTCATCTCGGAGCCGCCACTGTCGGGCGCGCCTCCGACTGTAGCTCGGCCGCAGCCTTGTCGAGCCGGCGCCTCTCTCACCCGCGGCCGTGGACTCGACCCTGCCCCGTCTGTCCGCCTCGGCCACTGGTCCGCCTCCGCCTGCCTCAAGCCGCTGCAGCCGCCGGGGCCTTCGCCTCCGCCTGTTTCAAACCGCCGCGGCTGCCAGGGCACTCTCCGCCACTGCCGAGAGCCGCCGGCTGTTGTTGTTACCTGCGAGCCGCCGGACGCCTCGATGCCCAAGCCGCCGCGGCCTTCCGCTGTCGCACCCCGCCTTCCGAGCTGCCGGAGACGGCTATACGCTGGCCCTTGCCGCTGCTCCACCGCCATGAGCCGCCCCGACCACAGTCACCGCCTGTGAGCCGCCGCTACGCTGAGCGCCGCCGCGTCCGAGTTGCCGTTTCAGTCGCCGCGACCTCAAGCCGGCCATACCTCCACGTCCACGGCTTCGTTGACCCGCCGCTGCGGTTCCCCTTTTGCTTGCAAGCCGCCCTCTTCTATCTACGAGCCGTCGGCCGCCTTGGCTTCGCGCCTCCCTGAGTCACCGCGGCTCATGGAGCTTCCGCCGTGCCTCAAGCTTGTCTCCGCGGCAGTTTTGTCCTCGCCGCATCTGCCGCTGCTATCACTGTTTCAAAGCCACCCTCGCCATCATGCATCGTGCGGCCGGCCGCCCATCTCTGCGCTGAGCCATCTCTCATTCTCTCTGACGCGGTCTCCGCTCCCGCCTGTGAGCCGCTCTGCTGCCTTCCCCGACGCGCGCCCTGGGTGGCCTCGAATCTCCTCCGTCCGCGCCCGGACGGGTCTGGCCCCGCAAACTCCGCCTGTTTCGCCACTTGCCTTCATCACTGTTTTGAGCTGCCCCGTTGTGGATGGCCTCGCCTTTGACCCGTACTGGATGAGGATGAGAACAAGGAAGGAGGGGATTGGAAGAAACCTTGTGGATAGAATTTATGCCGAAGCCTGGGAAGTTATACGCAAGGGCTACACAATTTTCCCTCTGAAGAGAGAACTGCGGCCACCTGCGAGCTGCTGTCGTGGCGCGCCCCGTTGACCCGCCTCGTCGCGGTTACGCCCTAGGTCGCCGTTGCCACTTAGCCAAGTCGCCGGTGCCCTTCCGCTTGTGATCGACGCTTTGGGCCGCCTGGCTGTGCCTCATGAGCCCCTGTTTCAGCCGCTTCTTCGTGGCTGGGACTCAAGAAAAGAATCGAATACTATCACCACGACAATTGCTACACATGGCAAAAGTAAACCTGGCCTAAACCATCTGATCAAAAGAAATAGAGTACAGAGAAGAAGAAGCGGCCAAGCTGGCTATGTGATATTAAGCAAAGCATACTTCTCACACCCCATTAAATTGGCATTTACCTATGCTGTTTTTTCATCCTGGATATGTCCAGTATTATCGGACGGTAGCGTCCACGGTCATCCGACAAAATATCAGGTTTTATTTCTCATATGCTCTCTCATCACATGTATTAGTTCATTCCACAACATTTGCTCTGGCCTGCAGTATTTTTTATGCAGAACAATTACAAAAGTGGTGATTATCGCGCATACGGAGTGCGCGCCAGCATTGTTCTGCCGGGTCGTCCGTGTCGCGTTGCCTGGTGGAAAAGACCAAGGCCTCTTTGCTTCGTTTCATTTGAGCCGCCGCTCGAGCGGTGCTTACGGTGGACAACTATTATTGGGGGCAAGAAAAACAGTCCAAGTTACAACAGTACTAGAAAGAAGGTCACGTGGGTGTTGTGCTACATCACATCAGCGGAGCTCAAAGCGTGTATATATTAATCAGCATTATCCGCACCAAAGATTCGTGTTCTTTTGGCAAAAACAAAATCAGGTGAAATTATTGTTATACTGCGGAGATGGAGGCGTGCCAACATTATTCGGCACAGGTCGTCGTCCTTATTCAACGGACTCCCGCGGCCGGCTCGGCCGTGATTGATTTCAGCATCACCATGGTGATCATCAACTCAGCGGTGATAATTATCGACCGACCCATCGTGAAATTCATCCAAGATATTTTATATTATATATTGCTTTCTTTCAAAGAGCAATTACTCTGGCTTGCAAGTTCTCCAGTGCAGGACAAGTTATATCACTGAGACGTTGAATGACTCGTACCGGTTTATATCACGATCGAATATGAAGAATCTCAAGACAACACCTCGAGTCGTCTTAAGACTCGGGGGCTACAATGACATGACTCGGCGAAATTGGCCGGTGTTGGTGAATTCAAGAACTCCGGGTCATTGGAGGGAAGGTAACCCGGTTCCAGAGGCTACCGCTATATTGGTGAAAAATTTAAAGTCCACCAGAAAATTTCCGGCTTAAAAAGAAGGATTCCGGTTTAAAATCCGGTTTAAGAGACATCTCTCTCCCACAAAGCACTGGCACTCTTAATATCCGGTTTAAAAACCGGTTCATGGAAAATTTATTTACCACAAGGCTTTGAAGCTCTCAAATCCAGTTCAAATCCGGATCAAGGTAAATTTATCTCTCACAAAGTTTTGAAGCTTTCAAATCTGGTTTAAACTTCCGGTTCAAAAAGCATTAATCTCTCGCAAGTTCGAGTTCTCAGAAAAATTAAAGGTTGCCAAAAGAACTTGCTGCCATGATGTCGGTTCAAACTTGGGTATCCTGCCTTACGGCTTATCTTATTATGATCACTTGGGGGCTTCCTGTTCAAACATAGGTCGTATTTGAATCAAAGAGAACATAGCTGTCGATACCCTCTTGATCGGCATACTGCCAAACCCACTAGGGGCTTCTTGATCATATCTGAATCATAGCTTAACCCTTTGGGTCCGACGTGGGTCGATTCAACCAGCGCCATTAAACAACTCTTATGGTCACTTGGGGCTTCCTATTCAAACATAGGTCGATTGAACCAAAGAGAACATAGTTGTCGATACCCACTTGATCGGCATCGCCAAAGCCTTTGGGGCTATATGATCGTATTCAATCTTAGCTTAACCCTTTGGAATGGTTTATCGATCGATCTGAATCGAAGCCTCAAAAAGTTTTATTCTATCTCTGGTAAAGTTTATTGTAGCCACAATTACTTAATTTGAGACCTTTTGGGGATTATATCTCAAATGTATATAAGTGTTTTATGATTAACCCGGCTTGACTTTTGACTATAAGTCGCCAGCTTATGACAACTATCATCTATGTGGAAGCATTGGCTTCTAAGGATTGGGTTATCACCCTTACTACACAGGTCATGTAAACCGGCAGTACAAATTCAATATCACAGTGGTTATATGTGAGGTATTATGACCCGCCCCGCGGTAAACCGCCAAGGGTGTTTGTGATCTACTTGTGTGAAGGGTAAGACTACATTTGGGTGGTTACCTGCCCTGGCTCTTGACGTTAAGTCGCCAGGGCATATGTTGTTTAAACTCTATGCAGGATTTGCAGAACTATGACTTATATAAATGCTTCAATCCAAGCTCATCACTGAAATTGGTGTCTCAAAGGGTTATCAATTATTGATTTTCTCAAGGGCTATAGGCCACCGGGTTACAAAATTCCGGCTTACAATGAATGCGCATTAAGTCGTCATCGGCCAAGAGCCGCCAGGAATTTAAACTCCAGATTTACTTGTCAACCGATGAGGTATTCAAATCTTTAATAGCCAAAACTGGCTGGATTTTCATTATGATATTGAATGATTGAGGTTTTCATACCAGATTATATTATTCAAATCTTGAATAGCCAACATGGCTGGATTTCTATTGTGATTATCAATAACCAGTGTTATGATTGAGGTTTTCAAAGTCGCTTTAGCGCAACGGCTATTATTTTTACCAATGGGCATGATTTATTTTACAATGGAGGAAATAGTCCCGAGTCGTTGCAGGCTTACAACCCGGCACTTGGGGGCTACATTGTTCAAATCAAGATTACACCGAATATACAAGTCCCATGACACTGCCAGCATGCACCATGGCACTTGGGGGCTAATGCAAAGACATTTTTTGCTCAACTTATTGAAGACCCGACTCATCATATTCTAAATGAGCCGGCCCTTGGGGGCTACCAATTGCTCCTGTAAAAAATTCAAGGTACACAAGCATTAATCCATTATATTGAACGGTTCACTATTCAGTTGGTAGAGTACAAGGCTCTTAACCTTGTGGACGTGGGTTCAAGCCCCATGGTGGAGACTATATTATATGATGTTATTATCAATTATATACAAAGTCCCAGCTCATTATTATCTTACTAAGCCGGCCCTTGGGGACTACACATTGCTGTTCAAATTTACATGGTTATATCTACAAAGTCCCTGCTCATTATTGCATAATGACCCGCCCTTGGGGGCTACATCGTTGAAGTTTTCATGAGCATAGCAATTATAAGTCCTGTGTTGTTGCAAGCATGACAACCCGACACTTGGGGGCTACATGTGTGGAATATTCAGTTTATATGATTGAGATGAATAAACCGGATTTCTTCAAGGTTGCAACATTTATTGGAGCAAGTCTTAAACCATCACTTTGTTCTGCTCAAGACTTGGGGGCTACAGGTAATATGGATATAAGGGAGAAATTTTTTAAAATTATCAGTTTTGAGAAAATCAGGAGGATCAATTACATAAACCGGTGTCAACAAAAATTATGACCCGGCATCGTCTGTTTTATAATTCGGCAGTTTTTTGGTAATGATAAACCGGCAAATTCTACATCTTCAAGCCGGCTGACTATCAGATGAGTATTTCAAGACCAATATTTTTTAAGCCGGAGCTTTGGAAACCGAGTCAAATGGATTATTTCTTATAATATTTCTCAACAAGAGATCAATGTCAGCAAATTGACTCTGAAGCTGGCCTGTTGACCCGGATTTCTCAAAGGAAGTATCTGGATCTTTTGCATTGGTAAAATTGGGACATATCTGCTAAGGAGATTTGCTATGAGATCATGGATACATATCAAGGAAGAAATGTCAAGGACTTAAGGATGATCAGGTGCCGACTTACAAGAATATTTAACCCGGAGTACAACCTATCAAATTTGTTCTTGTGTTTATGTTACAGATCAGTTTAACATGGATAAAATCCAAATTAAACTGGGGGCTAATGTCGGGGATATACCCCGCGGTGTAAACCGCCAGAAGTATGACCCGCCCGGAGCTTGGCGATTCACGTGTAATCCTCCCGGACTTGGCGGCTCATAGTAACCCGGCGGGCGGGTCAGATGGATGACAAAGCCCAAGGCCCAGAAGGTCGGCTCATGTTAATGCTGGGCCGGTTCATGAGGAAAGCACAAGGAATATTCTCTTATAAAGGAATCAAGACCCAAACTTATATCCGGCTTGTAGTAGAAGGTAGGCTAGTCCTAATCCTATTTGGACTCTATATGTAACCCGCCCCTCTAACTTATATAAGGAGGGGCAGGGCTCCCCAAAGAGGGACAAGCAACAAGAAACAATATCTAGGGCTAGACACAAAGAGGAGAGCCGGCTTACGGCGACTCCCTCATGAGCATAATGAGACCTAGCCTCAAACAGCATGTAGGGCTATTACCGGATGATGTTTCCCGGGGCCCGAAGCTGTCTAAACCCTTGTCTTGCGTGTTGATCCGCCCTGCGTCTCTCGTCCCATTCAACCCCTCTCAAGCTACCACATAGATGCGTTGGCCTAGCGACTAAGTCCTGACACTAAGGACATCTGCCGTGAGAAATCTACGATAGTGTGTGTCAGCATTACCGATCCAGGGATGACACTGAAGCATAGAGAATTGACCATTTGAGGTCAGGTCGCTACAAGATGGTATCAGAGCACACGCTGAGTGTAGGAGATGACCACTAAGATAAACCATAGGTCACTCTTCTCTACTCATTTCTGACTCCTCTCCATTTTCTACTCTTTAGGATGGCGGAGTTGAAGAACAAGTTTGCACAACCGGATGAAGACACACCCTTTGGACGCCACTTGAAGGAAGTCACTAGGTACTTGAACATTGGAATACCAAGCTTCACCGGGATGTACAACGCCACTTTACCAGAAGAGGAGCGCTTGGTGATTCAAGTTCAAGTTCCAGGAAGGACGTTCTCGCCAACCACTAAGCCCATAGAATTTTCTTTTGAAGCACCCACCTGGAGTCTAGGCAAGAGCATGGCAGCCCACATTACCATGGGACGCATTGGAGAAGTCTACAACAAGGATCTTAAGGACACTATCTATCAGATATGTGGGCACCGAGACGAGCAATGGGAGATGATCAGCACCAAGAAGGACAGATCCATTGCAGCTTTTATCCAGGAGTTAAACCAGCACATTCGACGCCAGGAGAATCAGATGTGCGCAGATATGATAGATTTAAAGAAGGCGAAGACTAGGATCATCGAGCTGGAAGAAGAACTCAAGTCTACACGCGATGGGTATGAGGAGGAAATTGCAACACTGCTGGAGAAGAATGATGACCTTATAAAGAAGATCGGAGTATTCATGGGAGATCTAGCATCGGGAGGAGAGGACGACGATTCCACTTGCCCGGAGAACTACATCATCATCGACGACACCGACTCCGACCCCAGTGATGATGACTTTGAAGACGAAGCTGGAGCAGACATCATGGAGTCTTCCACCGATCAAAATTTCTAGATGACCACCAAATAATTAGTAGTATTCCCCCATGTATAAAGTAGTAGTTGAGAACTTTCTACAATAGTTGTAGACCGCTTGTATTCCCTTGCTTGATTGATTGAGTGAAATTTTTGTGTTTGTCTCATGTGCATATGGGTAGTGCTTTCTCAGTAGACCCCTTTTCTATTCTAATCTCTTCCCTCTAAACCCGTCAGATGCCTCCAAGACGTGACACCGGATTTGCCTTCCCGCCAGAGCTCACTCAGTTGATCTAGCAGCAGAATGCCTTGATGCAATTGCTAGTCCAGAACCAGGGCAACAACAACAACAACAATAACAACAACCCACCTCCAGTTGACAACTTAGCTCGCTTTCTGAGGTTACACCCGCCGGTGTTTTCCAGTAGCACCGAGCCTATAGTTGCTGATGATTGGCTACGCCATATTGGAAGGGAGTTGACCACCGCAGGATGCACAGAGTGTACAATCTAATCATGGTTAGTCGTGTCCCCGGTTATGGACAATCTTGAGTATCTAGTACTTGGAGTATCCTAAGTATCTCATCACTCTTAATTAATATTGTTGGGTTGATAATTACTTTAATTTTGATTGAGTTGGAGGAACCTTCTCAGTGATGTTTCAGCTACCATGATAGTTAAAATAAAATATATTCCTTTGTTGTAGGGAAAAATTGGCTTTTCGCAAAAACTATAACCCTAGAGCTTTCCACCAGCCAAATATGCATGTAGTGATAGCATTATTCTGTTCTTGCTCATCTTGTGTTATATTGCCAGATATTCCATGTTCGACCCATTTTGGGCTGCAACGTATTATGTTGCAGACTTTTCAGATGAGGAGTAAGGTTCGTTAGGTCGTTGCCGTGCAGCTCAGCTATGCCGTTGGAGTTGATGGACTCACTTTATCTTCCAAGCCTTCCGTTGTTATCGTAATAGATGGCCTTAAGCCATATTTATTGTAATAAGTTCCCTTTTGAGACATTCGATGTAATAAGTGTGTGATTGCTACTCTGTTATAAATCCTTCGAGTACTGTGTGTCAGCATTACCGATCCAGGGATGACACTAAAGCACAGAGACTTGACCGTTTGAGGTCGGGTCGCTACACTATGAAGAGAGCAAAATAATGTATAGCAGGAAAATGAATGCTCCCGATGGTAGCTTGTGTTATGTCTCTAGATTCCCCCATAGTTATACTAGCAAGAAATTCTCTAAATTCAGATTTGCGAGGTTCACTAGCACTACCCCATTGTGGAAGTTTGCAAGCAGTGGTAAAATCCTCTAAGTCCATAGTATAAGATTTTTCATAAAGATCAAACAGACAGCTTGGAGAATTGCTCAAGATGAAAATTCAAACCTCCTCACAAAGGAACTAGTGAGATAGTGGTATGGCGGCACTTTTCTCCCTTAAAGCTCACAAGATCAGCGTCACGCAAATACGCGTTAAATTCTTCCTTGATTCCCGCTCGATCCATAAAATTTTCTGAAGGCCATTCACAAGGTCAAGACTGAGCGTCCCTTGGTGGCTCATCGTTAGCATCACGCATTGCAAGCCTGGGTCCTTGCTTCCTTGAAGAACCACCTTGGTACATTTTCCTAAGCATATTTCTTCCTCTGAAAACTTTCTGAAATTTTTAGTAACTTCAAATAAAAGTGGACCAAGCTCAACAAAATTGATAGCAACTACTCCTACAAGTGCCTAGAGACTATAACATGCATTAGAACTACTTGGAACCATATAAATTTGACATGCAAGCTCAAGAACATGGTCACCTAGGCAGCACAAATTTTCAATGAATAAAGCACTAGAGCAAAAACTAATTGGACCAATGGAGGAGTCACATACCAAGGAACAATCTCCCCAAGCAATTTTGTGAAAGATGCTTTGAGCAAGGAGATCTAAAATCGCAGCAAAATGAGCTAGAACTCGTGCTTGAGCTGGATGGTGATTTTTTGGGAGGAAGAAGAAGTGTGTGGGTGCAGGAATAAGTGGAGGGGAGCCACCATGGGCTCACGAGGCAGGGGGCACGCCCTGGACCCTCGTGGCCAGGTGCTTGCTCCCCCTACTGTGTTCTCAGTGCCAGATATTCTCAAATATTCCAGAAAAAATCATATTCCATTTTCAGGGCATTTGAAGAACTTTTATTTTCGTGGTATTTTTATATTGCACGGATAATTCAGAAAACAGACAGAAATATACTATTTTTACTTTATTTCAACTAAATAACAGAAATTAAAAGGAGGTTACAGAAGGTTGTGCCTTCTAGTTTCATCCATCACATGCTCATCAAAAGGAATCCACTAACAAGGTTGATCAAGTCTTGTTAACAAACTCATTCCGAATGACATGGAACCGGAGAAATTTTGAATAACACTAGGTTACCTCAACAGGGATATGCACATCCCCAAAAATAAGAATATCATATTTCTTCTTGACAGTAGGTAGAGGAAATTCAAAACCTCCAAGAATAATCGATGGAATTTTTCCAATAGAATTTATACTGTGGACTTGAGGTTGTTTCCTCGGAAAGTGTACCGTATGCTCATTACCATTAACATGAAAAGTGACATTGCCCTTGTTGCAATCAATAACAGCCCCTGCGGTATTCAAAAAGGGTCTTCCAAGAATAATAGACATGCTATCGTCTTCGGGAATATCAAGAATAACAAAGTCCGTCAAAATAGTAATGTTTGCAACCACAACAGGCACATCCTCACAAATACCGACAGGTATAGCAGTTGATTTATCAGCCATTTGCAAAGATATTTCATTAGGTGTCAACTTATTCAAGTCAATTCTACGATATAAAGAGAGAGGCATAACACTAACACCGGCTCCAGGATTGCATAAAGTTGTTTTAACATAGTTTCTTTTAATGGAGCATGGTATAGTAGGTACTCCTGGATCTCAAGTTTCTTTGGTATTCCACCCTTAAAAGTATAATTAGCAAGCATGGTGGAAATTTCAGCTTCCGGTATCTTTCTTTTATTAGTAACAATTTCTTTCATATACTTAGCATAAGGATTCATTTTGAGCATATCAGTCAAACGCATACGCAAGAAGATTGGTCTAATCATTTCAGCAAAGCGCTCAAAATCCTCATCATCTTTTTTCTTGGATGGTTTGGGAGGGAAAGGCATGGGTTTCTGAACCCATGGTTCTCTTTCTTTACCATGTTTCCTAGCAACAAAATCTCTCTTATCATAACGTTGATTCTTTGATTGTGGTTTATCAAGATCAACAACAGGTTCAATTTCTACATCATTATCATTACTAGGTTGTGCATCATCATGAACATCCTCATTAATATTATCACTAGATTAATGTTCATTACCAGATTGTGTTTCAGCATCAGAGATAGAAATATCATTTGGATTCTCAGGTGTTTCAGCAACAGGTTCACTAGAAGCATGCAAAGTCCTATCATTTTTCTTTTTCTTCTTTTTAGAAGGACTAGGTGCATCTACATTATTTCTCTGAGAATCCTGCTCAATTCTCCTAGGGTGGCCTTCAGGATACAAAGGTTCCTGAGTCATCTTACCAGTTCTAGTAGCCACTCTAACAACATAATCATTATTCTTACTATTTAATTCACTGAGAAAATCATTTTGAGCTTTAAGTACTTGTTCTACTTGAGTGGTAACCATAGAAGCATGTTTAGTAATGAGTTTAAGTTCACCTTTAACTCTAGACATATAATCACCCAAGTGTTCAAGCGTATCGGAATTGTATTTCAATTGTCTACCAAAATAAGCATTGAAGTTTTCTTGCTTGACAATAAAATTATCAAACTCTTCTAAGCATTGTCTAGCAGACTTATAGTGAGGAATATCACCTTCATCAAATCTATAGAGAGAATTTACCTTTACTACCTGTGTCGGGTTATCAAGACCATGAGTTTCTTCAATAGGCGATGGTTTAAGAGCATATGTTTCTTCAACAGGAGGTAAATTAAGACCATGTATTTCTTCAATAGGAGGTAAATTCTTAACATCTTCTGCTTTAATACCTTTTTCTTTCATAGATTTCTTTGCCTCTTGCATATCTTCAGGACTGAGAAATAGAACACCTCTTTTATTTGGAGTTGGTTTAGGAATAGGCTCAGGAGCTGGCTCAGGAAGTGTCCAATTATTTTCATTGGTCAACATATTATTCAATAGAATCTCAGCTTCATCTGGTGTTCTTTCCCTAAAAACAGAACCAGCACAACTATCCAGGTAATCTCCGGAAGCATCGGTTAGTCCATTATAAAAGATATCAAGTATTTCATTTTTCTTTAGAGGATGATCAGGCAAAGCATTAAGTAATTGGATAAGCCTCCCCCAAGCTTGTGGGAGACTCTCTTCTTCAATTTGCACAAAATTGTATATATTCCTTAAAGCAGCTTGTTTCTTATGAGCAGGAAATATTTAGCGAGAAGTAATAAATCATTTCGGGACTACGACACAACCAGGATCAAGAGAATTAAACCATATCTTAGCATCACCCTTTAATGAGAACGGAAATATTTTAAGGATATAAAGGTAGCGGGTTCTCTCATCATTAGTGAACAGGGTGGCTATATCATTTAATTTAGTAGGGTGTGCCAAAACAGTTTCAGATTCATAGCCATAAAAAGGATCAGATTCAACCAAAGTAATTATATTAGGATCAATAGAGAATTCATAATCCTTATCAGTAACATAGATAGGTGAAGTAGCAAAAGCAGGGTCACGTTTCATTCTAGCATTAAGAGATTGCTGCTTCCATTTAGCTAATAATTTCTTAAGATCACTTCTATCATTGCAAGCAAGAATGGCTCTAGTAGATTCTTCATCCAGAACATAACCCTTAGGCACAACAGGCAATTCATATTTATTAGGGGGAGAGTCTTCATCATCACTATCTTCAATATTATCGGTTTCAATAATTTCATTCTCTCTAGCCCTAGCAAGTTGTTCATCAAGAAATTCACCAAGTGGCACAAGATTAACAAGCATAGAAGTAGTTTCATCATAAGTATCATGCATAGCGAAGTGGCATCATCAATAACATGCGACATATCGTAATGAATAGCGTAAGCAGGTTTAGGTGTCGCAAGCTTACTCAAAAAATGAAGGTGAATCAAGTGCGAGCTAGATGGCGTTCCTTACCTTCCCCGTAGTTGAGGGATAAATTTTTGTCTTAGCGTCTTTCAAGTTCTTCATAGTGACCAGCAGATATAAATCCCAAGTGACTCAAAGAATAGAGCTATGCTCCTGTGCAACGGCGCCGTAAAATAGTCTTGATAACCCACAAGTATAGGGGATCGCAACAGTTTTCGAGGGTAGAGTATTCAACCCAAATTTATTGATTCGACACAAGGGGAGCCAAAGAATATTCTCAAGTATTAGCAACTGAGTTGTCAATTCAGCCACACCTGGATAACTTAGTATCTGCAGCAAAGTATTTAGTACCAAAGTAATATGATAGTAACGGTAGCAGTAGCAAAAATAATTTTTTTGGGTTTTGTAGTGATTGTGACAGTAGCAACGGAAAAGTAAATAAGCGAAGAACAATATGTGAAAAGCTCGTAGGCATTGGATCGGTGATGGAAAATTATGCCGGATGCGGTTCATCATGTAACAATCATAACATAGGGTGACACAGAACTAGCTCCAATTCATCAATGTAATGTAGGCATGTATTCCGAATATAGTCATACATGCTTATGCAAAAGAACTTGCATGACATCTTTTGTCCTACCCTCCCGTGGCAGCGAGGTCCTAACGGAAACTAAGGGATATTAAGGCCTCCTTTTAATAGAGTACCGGAACAAAGCATTAACACATTGTGAATACATGAACTCCTCAAACTATGGTCATCACCGGGAGTGGTTCTGATTATTGTCACTTCGGGGTTACCGGATCATAACACATAGTAGGTGACTATAGACTTTCAAGATAGGATCAAGAACTCACATATATTCATGAAAACATAATAGGTTCAGATCTGAAATCATGGCACTCAGACCCTAGTGACAAGCATAGCAAAGTCATAGCAACATCGATCTCAGAACATAGTGGATACTAGGGATCAAACCCTAACAAAACTAACTCGATTACATGATAAATCTCATCCAACCCATCACCCTCCAGCAAGCCTACGATGGAATTACTCACGCACGGCGGTGACAATCATGAAATTGGTGATAGAGGATGGTTGATGATGATGACGGCGACGGATTCCCCTCTCCGGAGCCCCAAACGGACTCCAGATCAGCCCTCCCGAGAGGTTTTAGGGCTTGGCGGCGGCTCCGTATCATAAAACGCGATGAATCTTTATCTCTGGTTTTTTTCTCCCCGAAAGTGAGTATATGGAGTTGGAGTTGAGGTCGGTGGAGCGTCAGGGGGCCCACGAGGCACGGGGCGCGCCCCCCACCCTCGTGGACAGGGTGTGGGCCCCCTGACATGGATTCTTCTTCTGGTATTTTTAATATTTTCCAAAAATATGTTCCGTAGAGTTTCAGGTCATTCCGAGAACTTTTTTTCTGCACATAAATAACACCATGGAAAGTCTGCTGAAAACAGCGTCAGTCCGGGTTAGTTCCATTCAAATCATGCAAGTTAGAGTCCAAAACAAGGGCAAATGTGTTTGGAAAAGTAGATACGACGGAGACGTATCAAGGGGCACTCCAAGATTTGTCTTAGCCGTGTGCGGTGCCCCCCTCCACAGTTACACACCTCGGTCATATCATCGTAGTGCTTAGGCGAAGCCCTGTGCCGGTAATTTCATCATCACCATCGCCACGCCGTCGTGCTGATAGAACTCTCCCTCGTCCTCAACTGGATCAAGAGCTCGAGGGATGTGATCGAGCTGAACGTGTGCTGAACACGGAGGTGTCGTACATTCGGTACTTGGATCGGTTGGATCGTGAAGACGTTCGACTACATCAACCGCGTTACTAAATGCTTCCGCTTTCAGTCTATGAGGGTACGTGGACACACTCTCCCGTCTTGTTGTTATGCATCTCCTAGATAGATCTTGCGCGATCATAGGATTTTTTTTGAAACACTGCGTTCCCCAACAGTGGCATCCAAGCCAGGTCAATGCGTAGATGTTATATGCACGAGTAGAACACAAAGAGTTGTGGGCGATAATAGTCATACTGCTTACCACCAATGTCTTACTTTGATTTGGTGGTATTGTTGGATGAAGCGGCCCGGACCGACATTACATGACCGCGTTCATGAGACTGGTTCTACCGACGTGATTCACACACAGGTGGCTGGCGGGTGTCTGTTTCTCCAACTTTAGTTGAATCGAGTTTGACTACGGCCGATCCTTGTTGAAGGTTAAAACAACACACTTGAAGAAAAATCGTTGTGGTTTTGATGCATAGGTAAGAACGTTCTTGCTAGAAGCCCGTAGCAGCCACGTAAAACTTGCAACAACAAAGTAGAGGATGTGTAACTTGTTTTGGCAGGGCATGTTGTGATGTGATATGGTCAAGACATGATGAGATATAAATTGTTGTATGAGATGATCATGTTTTTTAAAAGTTATCGGCAACTGGCAGGGCCTTATGGTTGTCGCTTTATTGTATGAAATGCAATCGCCATGTAATTGCTTTACTTTATCACTAAGAGTTAGCGATAGTCGTAGAAGCAATAGTTGGTGAGACGACAACGATGCTACGATGGAGATCATGACGGTGCTTTCGAGATGGAGATCAAAGGCACAAGATGATGATGGCCATATCATGTCACATATTTTGATTGCATGTGATGTTTATCCTTTATGCATCTTATTTTGCTTAGTACGGCGGTAGCACTATAAGATGATCCCTCACTAAATTTCAAGGTACAAGTGTTCTCCCTGAGTATGCACCGTTGCTACAATTCATCGTGCCAAGACACCACGTGATGATCGGGTGTGATAAGCTCTACGTTCACATACAACGGGTGCAAGCCAGTTTTGCACGTGCAGAATACTCAGGTTAAACTTGACGAGCCGAGCATATCCAGATATGGCCTCGGAATACTGAGACGGAAAGGTCGAACGTGAATCATATAGTAGATATGATCAACATAGTGATGTTCACCATTGAAAACTACTCCATCTCACGTGATGATCGGACATGGTTTAGTTGATATGGATCACGTGATCATTTAGATGACTCGAGGGATGTCTATCTAAGTGGGAGTTCTTAAGTAATATGATTAATTGAACTTTAATTTATCATGAACTTAGTCCTGATAGTATTTGCATATCTATGTTGTAGATCAATAGCTCGCGTTTAGCTCCCTGTTTTATTTTTGATATGTTCCTAGAGAAAAACTATGTTGAAAGATGATAGTAGCAATGATGCGGACTGGGTCCGTGATCTGAGGATTATCCTCATTGTTGCACAGAAGAATTATGTCCTTGATGCACCGCTAGGTGACGGACCTATTGCAGGAGCAGATGCAGACGTTATGAACGTTTGGCAAGCTCGGTATGATGACTACTTGATAGTATAGTGCACCATGCTTTATGGCTTAGAAACAGCACTTCAAAAACGTTTTGAACGCCACAGAGCATATAAGATGTTCCAAGTGCTGAAATTGGTATTTCAGACTCATGCCCGAGTCGAGAGGTATGAGACCTCTGACAAGTACTTTGCCTACAAAATGGAGGAGAATAGCTTAGCTAGTAAGCATGTGCTCAGGATGTCTGGGTACTACAATCGCTTGAATCAAGTGGGAGTTAAACTCCCAGATAAGATAGTGATTGATAGAGTTCTCTAGTCACTATCACCAAGTTACTAGAACTTTGTGATGAACTACAATATGCAAGGGATGATGAAAACGATTCTTGAGCTCTTCGCGATGCTGAAATTGGCGAAGGTAGAAATCAAGAAATAGCATGAAGTGTTGATGGTTAAACAAGAACACTAGTTTCAAAAAAAGGGCAAGGAGAAGAAAGGGAACTTCAAGAAGAATTGCAAGCAAGTTGCCACTCCCATGAAGAACCCCAAAGCTAGACCCAAATCTGAACTGAGTGCTTCTACTGCAAAGGAAATGGTCACTAGAAGTGGAAATGCCCTAGATACTTGGCGGATAAGAAGGATGGCAAAGTGAACAAAGGTATATTTGATATACATGTTATTGATGTGTACTTTACTAGTGTTTATAGCAACCCCTCAATATTTGATACTAGTTCAGTACCTAAGAGTAGTAACTCGAAACCGGAGTTGCAAGATAAATAGAGACTAGTTAAGGACGAGGTGACGATGTGTGTTGGAAGTGATTCCAAGGTTGATAAGATCACCATGGCATACTCCCTCTACCTTCGGGATTAGTGTTGACCCTAAATAAATGTTATTTGGTGTTTGCGTTGAGCATGAATATGATTGGATCATGTTTATTGCAATACAGTTATTCATCTAAGTCATAGAATAATTGTTGTTCTGTTTACATGAATAAAACATTCAATAGTCATACACCCAATGTGAATGGTTTGTTGAATCTCGATCGTGGTTATACACATATTCATAATATTGAAGCCAAAAGATGCAAAGTTAATAATGACAGTGCGACTTATTTGTGGCACTGCCATTTAGGTCATATTGGTGTAAATCGCATGAAGAAACTCCATGCTGATGGGCTTTTGGAATCACTTGATGCTTGCGAACCATGCCTCATGGGAAAGATGACTAAGACTCCGTTCTCCGGAACAATGGAGCGAGCCACTGACTTATCGGAAACAATATAAACTGATGTATGCGGTCCGATAAGTGTTGAGGCTCGCGGCGGGTATTGTTATTTTCTGACGTTCACAGATGATTTGAGTAGATATGGGTATATCTAGTTAGTGAAACATAATTCTGAAACATTTGAAAAGTTCAAAGAATTTCAGAGTGAAGTGGAAAATCATCGTAACAAGAAAATTAAGTTTCTATGATCTAATCACGGAGGCGAATATTTGAGTTACGAGTTTGGTCTTCATTTGAAACAATGTGGAATAGTTTTGCAACTCACGCCACCTGGAACACCACAGCGTAATGGTGGGTCTGAATGTCATAACCATACTTTATTACATATGGTGCGATCTATGATGTCTCTTACTGATTTACCACTATCTTTTGGGGTTATGCATTAAAGATGGCTGCATTCACGTTAAATAGGGCACCGTCTAATCTATTGAGACGACACCGTATGAACTATGGTTTAGCAAGAAACCTAAGATGTCGTTTCTTTAAACTTGGGGTTGCGATGCTTATGTGAAAAAGCTTCAGCCTGATAAGCTCGAACCCAAATCAGAGAAGTGCGTCTTCATAGGATACCCAAAAGAAACTGTTGGGTACACCTTCTATCACAATCCGAAGGCAAGATCTTTGTTGCTAAGAATGGATCCTTTCTAGAGAAGGAATTTCTCTCGAAAGAAGTGAGTGGGAGGAAAGTAGAACTTGATGAGGTAGTTGTACCTTCTCCCGAATTGGAAAGTAGTACATCACAGAAATCAGTTCCAGTGATTCCTACACCAATTAGTGAGGAAGCTAATGATGATGATCATAAAACTTCAGATCAAGTTACTACCGAACCTCGTAGGTCAACCAGAGTATGGTCTGCACCAGAGTGGTACGGTAATCCTCTCTAGAAGTCATGTTACTAGACCATGATGAACCTACGAACTATGAGGAAGTGATGATGAGCCCAGATTCCGCGAAATGGCTTGAGGCCATGAAATCTGAGATGGGATCCATGTATGAGAACAAAGTATGGACTTTGATTGACTTGACCGGTGATCAGCAAGCCATTAAGATTAAATGGATCTTCAAGAGGAAGACGGACACGGATAGTAGTGTTACTATCTACAAAGCTCGAATTATCTAAAAAGGTTTTCAACAAGTTCAAGGTGTTGACATCGATGAGAGTTTCTCACTCGTATCTATGCTTAAAGTCTGTCCGAATCATGTTAGCAATTGCCGCATTTTATGAAATTTGGCAAATGGATGTCAAAACTGCATTCCTTAACGGATTTCTTAAAGAAGAGTTGTATATGATGCAACCAGAAGGTTTTGTCAATCCGAAAGGTGCTAACAAAGTGTGTAAGCTCCAGTGATCCATTTATGGACTGGTGCAAGCATCTCTGAGTTGGAATGTACCCTTTGATAGTGTGATCAAAGCATATGGTTTTATACAGACTTGCGGTGAAGCATGTATTTACAAGAAAGTGAGTGGGAGCACTACAACCTTTCTGATAAGTATATGTGAATGACATATTGTTGATCGGAAATGATGTAGAATTTTCTGGAAAGCATAAAGGAGTGTTTGAAAGGAGTTTTTCAGAGAAAGACTTCGGTGAAGCTACTTACACATTGGGCATCAAGATCTATAAAAGATAGATCAAGACGCTTGATAAGACTTTCGATGAATACATACCTTGATAAGATTTTGAAGGAGTTCAAAATGGATCAGTGATAAACCACAAGTATAGGGGGTCAATTGTAGCCTCTTTCGATAAGTAAGAGTGTCGAACCCAACGAGGAGCTAAAGGTAGAACAAATATTCCCTCAAGTTCTATCAACCACTGATACAACTCTACACTTGCTTGACGTTCGCTTTACCTAGAACAAGTATGAAACTATTTTGCAAGAATAAATCTACGAGTACTTTGCAGGAATAAAACTATGAATAAATTGCAAGGTAATAAAAGTGGATAGCTTTTGTCAACAAGAAAGTTATTTGTCCCTAGGCAATCGATAACAAGTACCGGTAATCATTATTGTAATTTTATATGAGGGAGAGGCATGAGCTAACATACTTTCTCTACTTGGATCATATGCACTTATGATTGGAACTCTAGCAAGCATCCGCAACTACTGAAGATCATTAACGTCGTGAAACCCAACCATAGCATTAAGTATCAAGCCCTCTTTACTCCCATACGTCATACCCCAGTTACTCCGTTAAGTTTTTGCCACTCTCGCAGCCCACCATAAGCGAACCATGAACATATTGCAACACCCTACAGCGGGGACCCCTCACGTTTGCGCGAGAACGGAGGGCACCGTAGGACAGCACCATAAATAAAATATACAATCATACCAACCAAGATCACGATTGACCCACAGGACAAAATGGATCTACTCAAACGTCATAGGATAACCATAGATAATTGGGAAATAGTATATGGAGTTGAGCACCATGTTTAAGTAGATATTACAGTAGGGGAAAGAGGTGTTACACCGCTGCATAGAGGGGGAGAAAGTTGGTGTTGACAGTAGCAAGATTGTTGATGTAGATCGCCGTCATGATCCTTGCCCCGGCAGCACTCCGGCGCCACCGGGAGGAGTAAAGTCTGATTTACACCTTGAGATTGTAGTGCCGGTCGAAAGCAAACCCTCACCTCTATATCCCTGAAGTCCATACCCTGTCCTCTTTAATCCTGGTCATTTTTAACCTTGATATTCTTTTAGGAGTGGATTTGATGACGTGGCAATGAAGACCGAGTTTGTTGACTTTTTTCATCTAAAAATATAAGTGTTGTATGCATGCATGCCATGGTGCGTGGTAGCATTCATAGTGTACCATGCAGGTCGGTCGTTTTCTTGCGCGGGCGCCAGCCTGGCTACAACTTAGAACTGCTCCTCGTTGGCGAGGTTGCGGCGCTCGCCGACTTCCGCATCGCTGGGGTTCGCTCCGGCGTGCTCGCGAGCTAGAACCAGTACGTTAATCCGCGCTGCCCACAGTGGCACGGTGGCACCATCTAGTTTCTCTTCCGCATCATGTACGCGACGCTCGTCGCTGGCTGGGTCTCCATATTGCAGCACACCCATGCGGCCCTGGCACGTGCGTGAGCACGCGAAGTGGCCACAGTGTTGTACCCAGCGGCGCCGCACCAGCCACCTTCCTCCCTCGTTGACCCCCTGGCATAGCTGCTTCGCCCCTCGTCTTCTTCGTATGATGCCTTCTAGCCGCAACAACTAGGTTATGGTGACCGCGTGCTTGGACCAAACTGAAGTAACCGTGTGGACATGGACGCCACCCGTTTACGTCTGCAAACAGTGTCGTGCCATGACGGAAACAAAAAGGTCGATGAGATGCCCGGGGTCGCTGCCGGTGCTAGTGCAGCCTCCGTCCCAGCCGACAAGTGAACCCCACACATGGCGTAATCCACCCATCCCGGTCTTTCTCGATGCCACGTAGGCAATCCCTGTTTGGATATGACCGCAGGGTTAAAAATGACCGGGATTAGATAAAACAGGGTATAGACTTCAGGGATTTGAAGATGAGGGTTCATTTTCAACTAGCTCTACAATGTTAAGGTTTAAATCAGACTTTACTCCACCGGGAGAGAGGGGGAGAGAGCCCCCTCCTTCTTATTCTTCCTTGGCCTCCCCCTAGATGGGAGGAGAGTTCCCCCTCTGGTCCATGGTCCCCATGGAGTCGGAGGGGCGTGAGCCCCTCCGAGATTGGATTTCCCGCTCTGTTCTCTTCTGTTTCGCGTTCCCCAGATCTGGTCGAAAACCGTTTCTTATATTCCTGGAGATCCGTAACTCCGATTGCGCTGAGATTTTAACACGATTTTTTCCCGGATATAAGCTTCCTTGCGCCCGAAGTAGAGCTCCAACCGACGTTCGAGGAGGGCACAACCCACCACCTGCGAGAGGGCTCTCGCGCGCCCTGGTGTCTTGTGGGTTGTGTGGGCCTCCGCTTATGTGATTCCAACTCCCCAAAATCACATATATTCCAAAATAATTCTCCGTGAAATTTTATTGCATTTGGACTTCGTTTGATATGGATACCCTGCGATACAAAAAACATGCAGAAAACAGGAACTGGCACTGGGCACTGGATCAATAGGTTAGTACACTAAATCATATAAAAAGTTGCCAAAAACATGTAAAAGTTGAATAATATTGGCATAAAACAATCAAAAATTATAAATACAATGGAGATGTATCAATCAGTGAAAGAAGGAGTTCTTGCGTGAGTTGTAAGGTGTGAAGTTGAGTAAAGACTCAAAAACCCGACCACGGCAGAAAATAGAAAGATAACGAAAAGTCATTCCTTATGCCTCAGTCATAGGTTCTATAAAGTATGCTATGTTGTGTACCTGACCTATTGTGTACCTCACCATGAGTTTGGCAAGAGGGTAGAATAGTGATCCAGGAGTGGATCACTGGACAGCGGTCAAAATAATCCTTAGTGGAATAAGGACATGTTTCTCGGTTATGGAGGTGACAAAAAGTTCATCGTAAAGGGTTACGTCGATGCAAGCTTTGACACTGATCCGGATGACTCTAAGTCTCAATCTGGATACATATTGAAAGTGGGAGCGATTAGCTACAGTAGCTCCGTGCAGAGCATTGTAGACATATAAAATTTGCAAAATACATATGGCCTGAATGTGGCAGACCCGTTGACTAAACTTCTCTCACAAAGCAAAACATGATCACTCTTTGGGTGTTAATAACATAGCTATGTGAACTAGATTATTGACTCTAGTAAACCCTTTTGGTATTAGTCACATGGAGATGTGAACTAACCACATAAAGATGTGAACTATTGGTGTTAAATCACATGACGATGTGAACTAGATTATTGACTCTAGTGCAAGTGGGAGACTGAAGGAAATATGCCCTAGAGGCAATAATAAAGTTCTTATTTATATTTCCTTATATCATGATAAATGTTTATTATTCATGCTAGAATTGTATTAACCGGAAACTTAGTACATGTGTGAATACATAGACAAAACAGAATGTCCCTAGTATGCCTCTACTTGACTAGCTCGTTAATCAAAGATGGTTAAGTTTCCTGACCATAGACATGTGTTGTCATTTGATGAACGGGATCACATCATTAGGAGAATGATGTGATGGACAAGACCCATCTGTTAGCTTAGCATGTTGATCGTTCAGTTTTGTTGCTATTGCTTTCTTCATGACTTATACATATTACTTTGACTGTGAGATTATGCAACTCCCATGCCGGAGGAACACCTTGTGTGCTATCAAACGTCACAACATAATTGGGTGATTATAAATATGCTCTACAGGTGTATCCGAAGGTGTTTGTTGAGTTGGCATAGATCGAGATTAGGATTTGTCACTCTGTGTATCGAAGAGGTATCTTTAGGCCCTCTCGGTAGTGCACACTATAAAGCCTTGCAAGCAATGTGACTAATGAGTTAGTTGGGGGATGATGAATGACGAAACAAGTAAAAAGACTTGCCGGTAACGAGATTAAACTAGGTATGATGATACCGACGATCGAATTTCGGGCAAGTAACATACCGATGACAAAGGGAATGACGTATGTTGTTATGCGGATTGACCGATAAAGATCTTCGTAGAATATGTAGGAGCCAATATGAGCATCTAGGTTCTGCTATTGGTTATTGACCGGAGATGTGTCTCGGTCATGTCTACATAGTTCTCGAACCTGTAAGGTCTGCACGCTTAACGTTCGATGGCGATTTATATTATGAGTTATGTGATTTGATGACCGAAGTTTGTTCGGAGTCCCGGATGAGATCACTGACATGACGAGGAGTCTCGAAATGGTCGAGAGGTAAAGATCGATATATTGGAAGGCTATATTCGGACATCGGAATGGCTCCAAGTGATTCGAGTATTTTTTGGAGTACTGGAGAGTTACGGGAATTCGCCGGGGGAAGTTAATGGGCCTTATTGGGCTTTAGTGAAGAGATGGAAGAAGGTCCACGAGGTGGCGCGCGCCTCCCCCCTGCCCAAACCGAATTGGACAAGGGGTGGGGGCGCCCCCCTCCTTTCGTTCTCCCTCTCCCTCCTTTCCTTCTTTCCTACTCCGAAAAGGAAAGGGAATCCTACTAGGACTTGGGAGTCCTAGTAGGACTCCCTACACTTGGCGCGCCCCTAGGAGGGCCGGCCTCTCTCCCTCCCTCCTTTATATACGTGGGCAGGGGGCACCCCAAAGGCACTCCAAGATTTGTCTTAGCCATGTGCGGTGCCCCCCTCCACAGTTACACACCTCGGTCATATCACCGTAGTGCTTAGGCGAAGCCCTGCGCCGTTAACTTCATCATCACCGTCACCACGCCGTCATGCTGACGGAACTCTCCCTCGTCCTCAACTGGATCAAGAGCTTGAGGGACGTCATCGAGCTGAACGTGTGCTGAACACGGAGGTGCCATACGTTCGGTACTTGGATCGGTTGGATCATGAAGAAGTTCGACTACATCAACCGCGTTACTAAACGCTTCCGCTTTCGGTCTACGAGGGTACGTGGACACACTCTCCCGTCTTGTTGTTATGCATCTCCTAGATAGATCTTGCGTGATCGTAGGAATTTTTTTGAAATACTGCGTTCCCCAACAATACATACCACCGTTGTGCTGCATCATCCCTTCCTCTTTGGAGAAATACCGACGTAGCTTCAAGCCGCATCAGTCGACTCCCGGCCCGATGAGCTGGGCTGAGGACCCCTTGTTGGTTATGATCTAGGCCACTTCAGGGAGGCAGTGGTGGATAACAACAAGACTCCAGGAGACTTGATGTACAATATAAGGAGTTGGATTTGTCGAGGAATCTACCTCTTTGTACATAGCCGACTAGAACCCCCCGAGGGTATGTTATATAAGTCGGGGCAGGCTCGTAGATAGAAAGATAAAAATCTCTCGGTACTTTGTACTCTTGATACACTCCAACCCAATGAAGCACAAAGCAGGACACAATGTTTTATCTCCTCAAGAGAGCTTGAACCTGGTAAACTTTGTGCCCTTGTTATCATCATCCTAAGGCATCTAGCTTTGGATACCATACCGAGGAATCTGCTGGATTTAGCTCTGATGGTGGTGGCCCATAGAAGTCCTGCTAGGTGATTGTCGCACTTCGATGGGAGTTCGAATCAATGCTCAGATCGGCTCTGACGCGATCTTTCCGCTAGGGCAGATGTTCATCTTTGGCGGTGTCACCCTTGTTGTCAACTCGACCGGCCATCTCTGCTAGGTCAAATCTTTTGCTCTAGACTAGATAGTGACATTCCATAACATGGAGTACGACGCGGATCTCCGCGGAGAGCTGGTCTTCACGGGTTTGTTTCTCGCCAGATCCAGGAGGAGCATGAGTGCTCACCCCGGGCCCGATGTGAGACCAGGCCCTAGAAAAGCGTGAGAAACCTGTGCCGAGATTGATGTTAGATAGGATCCCAAAGCCACTCTCCTTGGGCACGATGTCAAACTAAAAGTGCAACTATCCCTAGGTGGTTTTGGTAATTCATAACAACATATAGCTCATTGAGCTAATGCTATTCCAAGACAAATATTTCAGGAAAGCTCAATGAATGGCATGGCACGGATGATGAAAGTGGATCCCTCAATATATTAAGGACAAAGGATTGGCTCAAGCTCAAAAGCTCAAGACTCTACATTTTACATTTTAGTGATCCAAGATCACATTGAGTCAATAGGAAAAGCCAATACTATCAAGGAGGGATGAGGTGTTGCTTAATGAGCCTCTTGCTTCATGTGCTTAGTGATATGCTCCAAAACCCTCCACTACTTTCTCACATCCACATATGACCTAAACCTAAAGTCAAACTCGGCCCTACCGATTCTTTCTATCCGCGCCACCGAAGTTCAAATGTCATAGCCATCGCCACAAACCCTAGGCAAATCGGTCTCGCTGATAGGGATCTCGGTCTCACCGAGATGGGATTGTAATCTCTCTGCTTCCTTCAGAACGCTTTGGTCTAACCGAAGTGAGCGATCGGTCCCACCGAGATTGCAATGTAAACTCTCTGCTTCCTTTCGTAACTTTTCGGTCTCACCGAAGAGCGAATTGGTCCCACCGAAGTTTACTCCGACCAACTCTCTGGTTAGCTAATTACCAAAATCGGTTTCACCGAGTTTGTGTAATCGGTCTCACCGATATTACATTATGCCCTAACCCTTGTTGGGGAACGTAGTAATTTCAAAAAATTTCCTACGCACACGCAAGACCATGGTGATGGCATAGCAACGAGAGGGGAGAGTGTATGTCCACGCACTCGTGAGACCGAAAGCGAAGCGTTATAACAACGCTGTTGATGTAGTCGACGCCTTCACGATCCGACCGATCCAAGTACCGAACGACGGCACCTCCGAGTTTAGCACACGCTCAGCTCGATGACGATCCCCGGCCCGATCCAGCAAAGCGTCGGGGATGAGTTCTGTCAAGACGACGGCGTGCAGGACGATGATGATGCTCCACCGGCGCAGGGCTTCGCTTAAGCTCCGCGACGATATGACTTCATCGGCGCGAGGCTTCGCTTAAGCTCCGCGACGATATGACCAAGTGGAATATGGTGGAGGGGGCACCGACACGGCTAAGGAACGATCCGTAGATCAACTTGTGTGTCATGGGGTGCCCCCTGCCCAGATATAAAGGAGCAAGGGGGTGCGGCCGGCCCTAGGGAGGCGGCCGAGGAGTCCTACTCCCACCGAGTAGGACCCCCTTTCCTAGTTGGATTAGGTCTTGGGGAGGGGAAGAGGGAGGGGGCGCCGCCCCTTCTCCTTGTCCTATTCGGACTAGAGGGGAGGGGAGTGCGGCCTGCCCGCCGGCCCTCCTCTTCTCCCTTATGGCCCATCAAGGCCCATTGATCCCCGGGGTTCCAGTAAACCCGGTGTTCGATAAAATCCGCTTTCATCCGAACCTTCCAAGTCCAAACATAGGCTTCAATATATCAATCTTTATGTCTCGACCAATTCGAGACTCCTCGTCATGTCCGTGATCACATCCGGACTCAACAAACTTCGTACATCAAAACTTATAAACTCATAATAAACCGTCATCGAAACGTTAAGCGTGCGGACCCTACGGGTTCGAGAACTATGTAGACATGACCTAGAACTATTCTCGGTCAATAACCAATAGCGGAACCTGGATGCCCATATTGGTTCCTACATATTCTTCAAGATCTTTATCGGTCAAACCGCATAACGACATACGTTGTTCCCTTTGTCATCGGTATGTTACTTACCCGAGATTCGATCGTCGGTATCCAATACCTAGTTCAATCTCGTTACGCAAGTCTCTTTACTCGCTCAGAATACATCATCTCACAACTAACTTATTAGTTGCAATGCTTGCAAGGCTTATGTGATGTGTATTACCGAGAAGGCCTAGAGATACCTCTCCGACAATCGGAGTGACAAAACCTAATCTCAAATACGCCAAACCAACATGTACCTTTGGAGACACCTGTAGTACTCCTTTATAATCACCCGATTCGTTGCCAGACGCTTGGTAGTACCCAAAGTGTTCCTCCGATAAACGGAGTTGCATAAACTCATAGTTACAGGAACATGTATAGGTCATGAAGAAAGCAATAGCAATATACTAAACGATCAAGTGCTAAGCTAACGGAATGGGTCATGTCAATCACATCATTCTCCTAATGATGTGATCCCATTAATCAAATGACAACACATGTCTATGGTTAGGAAACATAACCATCTTTGATTAATGAGCTAGTCAAGTAGAGGCATACTAGTGACTGTATGTTTGTCTATGTATTCACACATGTATTATGTTTCCGGTTAATACAATTCTAGCATGAATAATAAAAATTTATCATGATATAAGGAAATAAATAATAACTTTATTATTGCCTCTAGGGCATATTTCCTTGATCTCCCACTTGCACTAGAGTCAATAATCTAGATTACACAAGAATGATTCTCACACCCATGGAGTCTTGGTGCTGATCATGTTTTGCTCGTGGAAGAGGCTTAGTCAACGGGTCTGCAACATTCAGATCCGTATGTATCTTGCAAATCTCTATGTCTCCCACTTGGACTTGGTCCTCTTGTGAAATCTGGATTCCTTTGCCAAGGCAATTGCACCAGTATTGTCACAGAAGATCTTCATTGGTCCCGATGCACTAGGTATGACACCTAGATCGGAAATGAACTCTTTCATCCGCACTCTTCATTTGCTGCTTCAAGCAGCTATGTACTCCGCTTCACATGTAGATCCCGCCACGACGCTTTGTTTAGAACTGCACCAACCGACAGCTCCACCGCTTAATAAAACACGATCCGGTTTGCGATTTAGAATCGTCCGGATCGGTGTCAAAGCTTGCATCGACGTAACCATTTACGACTAGCTCTTTGTCACCTCCATATACGAGAAACATATCCTTAGTCCTTTTCGTATTTCAGATGTTCTTGACCGCTGTCCAAATGATCCACTCTCGATTACTTTGGTACCTTCCTTCCAAGCTTATTGCTAAGCATACGTCAGTCCGGTACACAAGATTGCATACATGATAGAGCCTATGGCTGAAGCATAGGAACATCTTTCATTTCTCTCTATCTTCTGCTGTGGTCGGGCATTGAGTCGACTCAATTTCACACCTTGTAATACAGTAAAAACCTTTCTTTGCCTGATCCATTTTGAACTTTTTCAAAACTTTATCAAGGTATGTGCTTTGTGAAAGTCCAATTAAGCGCCTTGATCTATCTCTATAGATCTTGATGCCCAATATGTAAGCAGCTTCACCGAGGTCTTTCATTGAAAAACTTTTATTCAAGTATCCTTTATGCTATCCAGAAATTCTATATCATTTCCAATCAATAATATGTCGTCCACATATAATATCGAAATGCTACTGAGCTCCCACTCACTTTCTTGTAAATACAAAGCTTCTCCAAAAGTCTCAGATAAAACCATATGCTTTGATCACACTATCAAAGCGCTTATTCCAACTCCGAGAGGCTTGCACTGCACCATAAATTGATCGCTGGAGCTTGCACACTTTGTTAGCACCCTTTGGATCAACAAAACCTTCCGTTGCATCATATACAACTCTTCTTCTAGAAATCCATTCAAGAATGCAGTTTTACATCCATTTGCCAAATTTCATAATCATAAAATGCAGCAATTGCTAACATGATTCGGACAGACTTAAGCATCGCTACGGGTGAGAAAGTCTCATCGTAGTCAACCCCTTGAACTTGTCGAAAACCTTTCGCAACAAGTCGAGCTTTATAGACAGCTACATTACCATCAGCGTCGGTCTTCTTCTTAAAGATCCATTTATTCTCAATGGCTTGCCGATCATCGGCAAGTCAACCAAAGTCCATACTTTGTTCTCATACATGGATCCCATCTCAGATTTCATGGCTTCTAGCCATTTTATGGAATCTGGACTCACCATCGCTTCTTCATAGTTTGTAGGTTCGCCATGGTCAAGTAACATGACTTCCGTAATAGGATTACCGTACCACTCAGTGCGATTTTACTCGTTGACCCACGAAGTTCAAGAGAAACTTGATCTGAAGTTTCATGATCAATATCATTAGTTTCCTCACTAATTGGTGTAGTTGTCACAGAACCGTTTCTTGTGATGATCTACTTTCCAATAAGGGAGCAGATCTGATTATCTCATCAAGTTCTACTTTCCTCCCACTCACTTCTTTCGAGAGAAACTCCTTTTCTAGAAAGGATCCGAATTTAGACGAAAATCTTGCCTTCAGATCTGTGATAGAAGGTGTACCCAACAGTCTCCTTTGGGTATCCTATGAAGACACATTTCTCGATTTAGGTTCGAGCTTATCTGGTTGAAGTTTCTTCACATAAGCATCGCAGCCCCAAACTTTAAGAAACGACAACTTTGGTTTCTTGCCAAACCACAGTTCATAAGGTGTCGCCTCAACGGACTTTGATGGTGCCCTATTTAACGTGAATGCGGCCGCCTCTAAAGCATATCCCCAAAACGATAGCGGTAAATCAGAAGAGACATCATAGATCGCACCATATCATGTAAAGTACGACACGACGCTCGACACACCATTTCTCGTGGTGTTCCGGTGGCGTGAGTTGCTAAACTATTCCGCATTGTTTCAAATGTAAACCAAACTCAGAACTCAAATATTCTCCTCCACGATCAGATCGTAGAAATTTTATTTTCTTGTTACGATGATTTTCCACTTCACTCTGAAATTCTTTGAACTTTTCAAATGTTTCAGATTTGTGTTTCATTAAGTAGATATACCCATATCTGCTCAAATCATCTGTGAAGGTGAGAAAATAACGATACCCGCCGCAAGGCCTCAACATTCATTGGACCACAAACATCAAGATGTATGATTTCCAACAAATCAGTTGCTCGCCCATAGTTCCGAGAACGGCGTTTTAGTCATCTTGCCCATGAGGCACGGTTCGCAAGTACCAAGTGATTCATAATCAAGTGATTCCAAAAGTCCATCAAGATGGAGTTTCTTCATGCTTTACAATCGATATGACCCAAACGGCAAGTGCCACAAATAAGTTGCATTATCATTATCAACTCAGATCTTTTGGTTTCAACACTATGAATATGTGTATTACTACTATCGAGATTCAATAAAATAGACCACTCTTCAAGGGTGCATGACCATAAAAGATATTATTCATATAAATAGAACAACCATTATTCTCTGTCTTAAATGAATAACCGCCTCGCATCAAACAAGATCCAGATATAATGTTCATGCTTAACGCGGCACCAAATAACAATTATTTAGGTCTAAAACTAATCCCGATGGTAGATGTAGAGGTAGCGTGTCGATCGCGATGACATCGACTTTGGAACCGCTTTCCCACGCGCATCGTCACCTCGCCCTTAGCCAATCTTCGCTAATCCGTAGTTCCTGTTTGAGTTGCAAATATTAGCAATGTAACCAGATCAAATACCTGTGTACTATGCGAGTATTAGTAAGGTACACATCAATAACATGTATATCACATATACCTTTGATCACCTTGCCATCCTTCTTATCCGCCAAATACTTGGGGCAGTTCCGCTTCCAAATGTCCGGTTTGCTTGCAAGTAAAAACACTCGCCAGTGCTTAGGTCCAGACTTGGGTTTCTTCTCTTGAGCAGCAACTTTCTTGCTGTTCTTTTGAAGTTCCTTCTTCTTTCCTTTGCCCTTTTCTTGAAACTAGTGGTCTTGTTGACCATCAACACTTGATGCTCTTTCTTGATTTCTACCTCGCATGCTTTTAGCATTGCGTAAGAGCTCGGAATTGTTTTGGTCATCCCTTGCATATTATAGTTCATCACGAAGCTCTTGTAGCTTGGTGGCGTGATTGGAGAATTTGTCAATGACACTATCATCCGGAAGAGTAACTCCCAGTTGAATCAAGTGATTATTATACCCGCACATTTTGAGTATATGTTCACCGTGTAACTATTCTCCTCCATCTTGCAGCTATAGAACTTATTGGAGACTTCATATCTCTCAATCCGCATTTGCTTGAAATATTAACTTCAACTCTTGGAACATCTCATATGCTCCATGACGCTCAAAACGCCGTTGAAGACCCGGTTCTAAGCCGTAAAGCATGGCACATCGAACTATAGAGTAGTCATCAGCTTTGCTTTGCCGACGCTCACAACTTCGGCGTTGCTCTCAGAAGAGTTCTGGCACCCAGCGGTGCTTCCGGGACGTAATTCTTCCATGCAGCAATGAGGATAATCCTCAAGTTACGGACCCAGTCCGTAATTGCTACCATCATCTTTCAACTTTGCTTTCTCAAGGAACGATTAAAATTCAACGGAACAACAAAGACGAGCCATCTATCTACAATAAACATAGACAAGCAAAAATACTATCGGTACTAAGTTCATGATAAATTTAAGTTTAATTAATCATATTAAAAACTCCCACTTAGAAAGACATCTCTAGTCATCTAAGTGATTACGTGATCCAAATCAACTAAACCATGTCCGATCATCACGTGAGATGGAGTAGTTTCAATGGTGAACATCACTATGTTGATCATATCTACTATATGATTCACGCTCGACCTTCCGGTCTCAGTGTTCCGAGGCCATATCTGTTATATGCTAGGCTCGTCAAGTTTAACCTGAGTATTCGCGTGTGCAACTATTCTGCACCCATTGTATTTGAACGTAGAGCCTATCACACCCGATCATCACGTGGTGTCTCAAAGACGAAGAACTTTCGCAACGGTGCATACTCGGGAGAACACTTCTTGATAATTTTAGTGAGAGATCATCTTATAATGCTACCGTCAATCAAATCAAGATAAGATGCATAAAGGATAAACATCACATGCAATCAATATAAGTGATATGATATGGTCATCATCATCTTGTGCTTGTGATCTCCATCTCCAAGCACCGCCATGATCACCATCGCCACCGCGCGACACCTTGATCTCCATCGTAGCATCGTTGTCGCCTCGCCAACTATTGCTTCTACGACTATCGCCATCGCTTAGTGATAAAGTAAAGCAATTACATGGCGCTTGCATTTCATACAATAAAGCGACAACCATATGGCTCCTGCCGATTGTCGATAACTCGTTACAAAACATGATCATCTCATACAATAAAATATAGCATCACGCCTTGACCACATCACATCACAACATGCCCTGCAAAAACAAGTTAGACGTCCTCTACTTTGTTGTTGCAAGTTTTACGTGGCTGCTACGGGCTGAGCAAGAACCGTTCTTACCTACGCATCAAAACCACAACGATAGTTTGTCAAGTTGGTGCTGTTTTAACCTTCGCAAGGACCGGGCGAGCCACACTCGGTTCAACTAAAGTGAGAGAAACAGACACCCGCCGGTCACCTTTAAGCAACGAAAGTGCTCAAGCGGTGAAACCAGTCTCGCGAAGCGTGACGCGTAATGTCGGTCCGGCCGCTTCATCTCACAATACCGCCAAACCAAAGTATGACATGCTGGTAAGCAAGATGACTTATATCGCCCACAACTCACTTGTGTTCTACTCGTGCATATGACATCAACGCATAAAACCTGGCTCGGATGCCATTGTTGGGGAACGAGTAATTTCAAAAATTCCTACGCACACGCAAGACCATGGTGATGGCATAGCAACGAGAGGGGAGAGTGTATGTCCACGCACTCGTGAGACCGAAGCGAAGCGTTATAACAACGCTGTTGATGTAGTCGACGCCTTCACGATCCGACCGATCCAAGTACCGAACGACGGCACCTCCGAAGTTCAGCACACGCTCAGCTCGATGACGATCCCCGGCCCGATCCAGAAAGCGTCGGGGATGAGTTCCACAAGACGACGGCGTGGGACGATGATGATGCTCCACCGACGCAGGTCTTCGCCTAAGCTCCGCGACGATATGACTTCACCGGCGCAGGGCTTCGCCTAAGCTCGCGACGATATGACCGAAGTGGAATATGGTGGAGGGGGCACCGACACGGCTAAGGAACGATCCGTAGATCAACTTGTGTGTCATGGGGTGCCCCCCCGCCTCAGATATAAAGGAGCAAGGGGTGCGGCCGGCCCTAGGGAGGCGCGCCTGGAGGAGTCCTACTCCCGACTCCCACCGGGAGTAGGACTCCCCCCCCCCTTTCCTAGTTGGATTAGGTTTGGGGAGGGGGAAGAGGGGGCGCCCCCTTCTCCTTGTCCTATTTGGACTAGAGGGGGGGGCGCTGCCTGCCTGGCCGCCCTCCTCTTCTCCCTTATGGCCCATCAAGGCCCATTGATCCCCGGGGTTTCGTAACCCCGGTGTTCCGTAAAATCCCGCTTTCATCCGGAACCTTCCAAGTCCAAACATAGGCTTCCAATATATCAATCTTTATGTCTTGACCATTTCAAGACTCCTCGTCATGTCCGTGATCACATCCGGACTCAACAAACTTCGTACATCAAAACTTATAAACTCATAATAAACTGTCATCGAACGTTAAGCGTGCATGGACCCTACGGGTTCGAGAACTATGTAGACATGACCTAGAACTATTCTCGGTCAATAACCAATAGCGGAACCTGGATGCCCATATTGGTTCCTACATATTCTTCAAGATCTTTATCGGTCAAACCGCATAACGACATCGTTGTTCCTTTGTCATCGGTATGTTACTTACCCGAGATTCGATCGTCGGTATCCAATACCTAGTTCAATCTCGCTATCGCAAGTCTCTTTACTCGTTCCGTAATACATCATCTCACAACTAACTTATTAGTTGCAATGCTTGCAAGGCTTATGTGATGTGTATTACCGAGAAGGCCTAGAGATACCTCTCCGACAATCGGAGTGACAAAACCTAATCTCAAATACGCCAACCCAGCATGTACCTTTGGAGACACCTGTAGTACTCCTTTATAATCACCCGATTACGTTGTGACGCTTGGTAGTACCCAAAGTGTTACTCCGTAAACGGAGTTGCATAATCTCATAGTTACAGGAACATGTATAGGTCATGAAGAAAGCAATAGCAATATACTAAACGATCAAGTGCTAAG
This sequence comes from Aegilops longissima, assembly GCA_021605205.1. Taxonomy (NCBI): domain Eukaryota; kingdom Viridiplantae; phylum Streptophyta; class Magnoliopsida; order Poales; family Poaceae; genus Aegilops; species Aegilops longissima. The sequence goes on from CM038680.1 coordinate 386,074,200, forward strand.
CTAACGGAATGGGTCATGTCAATCACATCATTCTCCTAATGATGTGATCCCATTAATCAAATGACAACACATGTCTATGGTTAGGAAACATAACCATCTTTGATTAATGAGCTAGTCAAGTAGAGGCATACTAGTGACTGTATGTTTGTCTATGTATTCACACATGTATTATGTTTCCGGTTAATACAATTCTAGCATGAATAATAAACATTTATCATGATATAAGGAAATAAATAATAACTTTATTATTGCCTCTAGGGCATATTTCCTTCAACCCTAACCATATCGGTCCTACCGAGTTGCATATCAGTCCCACCGAAAACCCTAACGGTCACTAGGTTTACTAAATCGGTCCGACCGAGTTTGTTGATGCGGTCCCACCGAGTTTGGTAAATTGTGTGTAACGGTTAGATTTTGTGTGGAGGCTATATATACCCCTCCACCTCCTCTTCATTCGAGAGAGAGCCATCGAACAAACCTACACTTCCAACTTACCAGCTTGAGAGAGAACCACCTACTCATGTGTTGAGGCCAAGATATTCCATTCCTACCATATGAATCTTGATCTCTAGCCTTCCCCAAGTTGCTTTCCACTCAAATCTTCTTTCCACCAAATCCAAATCCTGTGAGAGAGAGTTGAGTGTTGGGGAGACTATCATTTGAAGCACAAGAGCAAGGAGTTCATCATCAACACACCATTTGTTACTTCTTGGAGAGTGGTGTCTCCTAGATTGGCTACGTGTCACTTGGGAGCCTCCGACAAGATTGTGGAGTTGAACCAAGGAGTTTGTAAGGGCAAGGAGATCGCCTACTTCGTGAAGATCTACCGCTAGTGAGGCAAGTCCTTCGTGTGCGACGGCCATGGTGGGATAGACAAGGTTGCTTCTTCGTGGACCCTTCGTGGGTGAAGCCCTCCGTGGACTTGCGCAACCGTTACCCTTAGTGGGTTGAAGTCTCCATCAACGTGGATGTACGATAGCACCACCTCTCGGAACCACGACACAAGCATCCGTGTCTCCAATTGCGTTTGAATCCTCCAAACCCTTCCCTTTACATTCTTGCAAGTTGCATGCTTTATTTTCCGTTGCCTATATACTCTTTGCATGCTTGCTTGAATTGTGTGAAGATTGCTTGACTTGTTCAAAGATAGCTAAAATCTACCAAAGTCTAAAATTGGGAAAAGGTTAAGGTTTTAATTGGTCAAGTAGTCTAATCACCTCCCTCTAGACATACTTCAAGGTCCTACAAGTGGTATCAGAGCTTTGGTCTCCATTTGCTTTGATTTCCATAGCTTTTGGTGGTCATAGCCTTGGTTTCACAACCTAGGAGAGTATGGCGTCTAGCGAGGGAAATTATCACCGTAGAGGTCCTTACTTTGATGGCACTTATTTTGCTAGTTGGAAGCATAAGATGAAAATGCATATTCTCGGACATAACCCCGTCGTTTGGGCTATTGTGTGTATTGGTTTGCAAGGTGAATTCTTTGATGGGAGAGAACCGAACCATGAAGCTAGCGCGGAAGAGTTGAAGATGCTGCAATACAACGCTCAAGCTTGTGATATCCTCTTCAATGGCTTGTGCCCCGAAGAATTCAACAAAATCAGCCGTCTTGAGAATGCAAAGGAAATTTGGGATACTTTGATTGATATGCATGAAGGTACCGACTCCATCAAGGAATCCAAGTTGGATGTGCTCCAAAGTCAGCTTGACAAGTTCAAAATGAAGGATGGTGAAGGTGTCGCTGAAATGTACTCTAGGCTTGCTCTTATCACAAATGAGATTGCCGGCTTAGGAAGTGAAGAAATGACCGATGATTCATCATCAAGAAGATCCTAAGAGCATTGGATGGAAAATATGATACCGTGTGCACATTGATCCAAATGATGCCAAATTACAAAGATCTCAAGCCAACGGAAGTCATTGGAAGAATTGTTGCTCATGAGATGTCACTCAAGGATAAGGAGGAACTTCACAACAAGTCAAGTGGTGCTTACAAAGCCTCATGTGAAGCCCCACATCATAAAGTGAGAAACAAACCTTCAATGAAGAATTGAGCTTAATGGTGAAGAACTTCAACAAATTCTACAAGAATAGAAGCAAAGAAAGAAGCTCTAAGTCAAGGTCCTACAATGACAAAAGATCTTCTAGTCGAGAGCGCAATTGCTACAATTGTGGGAGACCCGGACACTATTCCAATGAGTGTACAACACCCTACAAAAGAAGAGAAGATTCTCCCAAGAGAAGAAGTAGAAGAGAAGAATCATCACCAAGAGAGAGAAGGAGTAAAGATGATCGTTATGAACGAAGACCCTCACGGAGAAGCAAGGATTAGGAAAGGAAGGAAAAGTCATCAAAGAGCTACACAAAACGAAGACATAAAGCCCATGTTGGTGAATGGGTATCCGGCTCCGACTCCGACAATCACTCCGAGAGAAGCTATCACTCCGACTCCGAATACACTCAAGATGAAGGTGTTGCCGGTCTAGCACTTGTGTCAACCAACTCCTACGACATATTTGATTCACCAAATGAAGGAATTGGAAGATGCTTCATGGCCAAAGGTCCTAAGGTAACACACCCCAAGTATGTTGATTTTAATAGTGATGAAGATGACTTGCTAGGTGATGATGATTTACTTGTTGACAACTCTAGTGATGAATACTATGATGAAACGTCAATTAATCATGCTAATCAAGATGAAACGAATGACAATGATAAGGAGAAGATTGAGCGTCTAACTAAAGAACTAAACACTCTTAAGTTAGCTCATGAAACTATCTTCGAAGATCATCGAGAACTTTTAAGGGCTCATGAGAGGCTACGCTTTGAAAAGCTCAATCTTGAGCAAGAGCATGAGTTCCTAAAAGCAATCAATGATGATCTCTGTAAGAAAAGTTCTTCTTACATTGCCAAGCGTTTACTCTTATCTACTTACATGCCTCAAGTCAAGTCTAGTAACAAGAACAAGAAAGATTCTTCCTCTAGTAGTAACAATAACAATGCCAAATCCAATATTGTTGCTTCTAGTAGTTCTCTTGATTCCACTAATGATTCTCTTAGCCAAGTTACACTTGAGCAAGAAAACAGATTATTGAAGGGAATTATAGAGAAAGGTGTATACAAGAGCCTTGCCGGGAGTAAGCAATTTAAGGAAATTGTACGCAAGCAAGGAAGGCACCGGAAGAATCAAGGTGTTGGTTTTGAAAGAAAGTTCAATGCCAATGGAGTAGAGTGGGAAGAAGATCAATACCCCAAGACGAAGTTTGTTTCTCAACAAGAGAAGTATGATCCTACTTCCTTCAAGGGAACACAAGCACAAGATGATCTTCCACCACAAGACCACAAGAACAAAGGCAAGGACAAGCTTCAAGAGGAGATTGATGCATTTGAAGAAGCGCCTAAGGCCTTGGTCAAGTGGGTTCCCAAGACTACGTCAAGTTCTACTTCATCAAGTACAACTACTACACCAAGGATTCACATCAAGATGATGTGGATCCCAAAGAAGAAGAACTAGAGAGTTCTTGAGGGTGACTCCGCCAACATTCTTCACTCATATCATTATGGCAAGGACAAGTGCAATCATCTTCCATATCTTGCACTAGTTCAAGGAGTCACAAACCCTCATGTTGGTAAGGTAAGGGACAAGGTAACCTAATGCTTTCATGGACATCATTTTGTGTGTGCATCACTCTATGTCTATGGATATTCTTGTTTGTTCCTTGTGGGACTAACCCGTGTAGGTATTGAAAGTGCAACTCACTCCAAAGGTTTGCTCTAAAAGATCTACATCAACATTGAGCATCCACATCTTCAACACCTACATGAAGTCATCATCGACAAAACCCAAGGTTAGTTCATCCCTCTAAGGGGGGATCTCACATCTAGGGGGAGCTTAACTCTAAGAATTGAGTCAAAGCAACTCTAATGATGTGAACACATAAATGCTTTATGTAAAAGTGGTAACCCCACTTGAGCTTAAACAATGAGTATGACCTATGATCAAATGTTCTCATTTGACTCCTAAGTCAATATACTCATATATAGATGACCTAGTCATCGCCAACTGTTTGATAGATGCTAGAATTGGTTGTGCATGCTTTGTCACATATTTCATTTGTCATTTTATTGTGTGAGCATGTTGGTTGCATATTTTACTCATTCGAGGACATCCACTTTTTGTTTTGATTGATTGGCTTCTTTTTCTTTGGCCAAGTGGATGGAAAAGAATGCCTAAGAACCTTCTCTAGCTATCTATGCTTTTCTCGTCTCAAACTCTATTCATGCTACATCACAAAATTTGATCAAGTCAGATTCGAACCACTCTGTGTGAGGAGCACTCGGAGTCCCCGATTCGTCATAGACTTAAACTTTCAAAACTTCTTTGTGATTTTCAGTCTGGCCGATTCATCCATTTCGGTCATACCGAGATTACTAAGTCGATCTAGGTTTTCATCTCGGTGCAACCGATTTGAACTTTTCGGTCACACCGAGTTGTTGTAACTGTTAACAGTTTTGCATCTCGGTGCCACCGAGTTGTTCCACTCGGTCACACCGACAGTGTCGGGCTATATATTCACATGGGCAAATTTTGGAAAACTTTCTCCGAAACTCCTCGCCCGCGCATAGCTCACTCTGCCTACTAGGTCTCCGGATCGTCGACTTCGTCGCCAGACGCCTCATGTCACTAGTCTCCGCCGCCGTCAATGGGATTCTTCTCCGCCATTGCCGCCGTAGAGAGTTCACCGCCGAACTAGGGTATGAACTCAATCACAGTGCTATCCTCGTCTGATTATCAGCACATTGTGTTCGTAATGCTTCTTGCCACGATTGAAACACTTCTATCCAGTCAAAACAATCCTTAGAATAGGTGTGATTCGAAAATTTAGGGTTAGGTTTCCACCGAAACCATCTCGGACCCACCGAGTTGAAAAACTCGGTCCCACCGATTTGGCTAACGCCATTGCACTAGTAAGTCTCGGTCTGACCGAGAATTGCTAATCGGTGTGACCGATTTTTAAAACTTTGTGAAACCCTAGCAGTCTGGTGCCACCGAACTGTGACTCGGTCTGACCGATTTCACTAGTTTAGGTTCCAAAACTGCTTCGGTATCACCGAGTTTGAAAATCGGTAGATCCAAAATGCTTTCTGTGGAAAACTAAAACTAAGTTTTTTGAATCATTCTTTTGCAAAAATCTCTGCATTTTGTGATGCTCATCCACTCTACCTCATCTATAACTATTCACAGGGTCAGCAGTCAGTGTGTGCAGCATGTGAGACCAAAGTGACAGCCAGAACAAGTCAGAAGAACAGATTCACATGAGTGAGGGCACTAGTCCCTCTAGCAGCTCAGATGAGGGGAGCAGAAGCACTCCCAGCAATTTGCCCAAGGCTGCCACAAGGACAAGGAAGAAGAAGACCTCAGAGTCCGAGGATGAGGATTATGTGGCAGTTGAGAATGAGGCTAGTTCCAAGAAGAAAGTGCTCAAGAAGGAGTACAGCTCAACTGCAGTTAAGCCAGGAATGAAGATCAAAAGGCCTGCAGGAAGACAACCAATGTCCAAAGCCAGAGTATCCACTAAAGCTTCTTTGGAATCCCAACCCAAAGAGCCTGCTGCTGCTGAAGGAAAGAAAAGGAAGGAAAGGGTCAAGAAGACCATGGCCAGAGTGATCGGAAAGCCTTCCATGATGGAAGAGGAAGAGGAAGAAGAGGTTGTTGAACCAGCACCCAAGGCAAAAAAAGCTGATGGGTGATGCTATCAAATCAAGGGCTGCAACTTCAAAGCCCAAAGTAGCACCCAAAGCTGCCCCTATGCCCAAGAGTGCACCTAAGAGGAATACCAGGAGTATACCATTCTTTGAGAAGAACAAGACCCCAAAGGCTCGATGTTGCTGCTGAGGAAGATGAAGAAGGGCAGGTCCTAAGGAAGCTCAAACCCAAGATTCCAGACCACAATGATGCTCATCCTATGGCTGAGAACATGATGATCAGGAGAGACTTAGGGTTGAGGCTATGGAGAGAGGCAGATCCATATGCCACCAGGAGAAGGACTGTTGTAGATTATAGGTTCCACACCAAGGAGCAGCAGGACTTCTATGAGACCATCTTATTGGATAAGAAGCCCATAGTTTGTGATATGAGGTGGGTCGACTGGACCTACATTCAGGAGAATGCAGAACACTATCCTGGAGTGTATGACAGCTTCAGTGCATGTGGAGTTGCAGATTTTGTTGGGCAGAAGCTCACAAACTGGAATGACGAGCTCATTATGCAATTCTACTCCACCGCACATTTCTATCCAGATAGCAGGATAGTTTGGATGTCAGAAGGAACGAGATACCAATCAACCATAGAGGAATGGGCAAGTCTGATCAATGCCCCAAAGGAAAGTGAAAATGACTTGGACATTTATTCCATGAAGAAGATGGATCATAACTCAATGTCACGGATGTACAAGGAGATCCCAGATGATGCACTTGAGACTTTCAAGTTTGGATCAGTTCATTTTCTTTTGTCAGGGCTGCCTACGATCAACTGGATCCTAAGGCACACTCTGCTGCCCAAATCAGGTGACCACAACATGATCAGAGGGCATGCAATTAATTTGCTTCACATTTTTTATGTACCCTAGAAATTCAAGGTCATGAGCCTCATAGTTGAAACTATCAAGAGGACAACAGCAGACCAAAAGAGGAGTTGTGGATATGCCCCACAGATTCAGGAGTTGATTAACTCAAAGATGGGCACAGGGAAGTATCTTTTGGATAAGGAACACTTGGTTCTCTATCCTGAATTTGAAGACAATCAAGTTGTCATGACTGAGAATGAACCATCATCAGTACAAGCTCAAGAGAAGAAGGAGAAGGCAAGGAAAGAGAAGGCTGCCAAGATGCCAACTCTAGCAGAGGCATCTGAATACTTTCTGAAGAGCAAGCAGGACCAGCTTGGTTACTTGATATCATCAACTCTCATGGATTGAGAAGGGGTTGTCCACCCTAACTCAAAACCAGGAGAGCACGGAAAGAATCATGGAACAAAAATTCTATGATCTTGATGTCAAAGTAATCGAGATTGATCGGTTGTGGAGCAGCTACAGGATGACATGCAGGAGAGGAAGGGCAGGACAACAAGCGATGCATTTGCCGAGTGCCTCGAGCTCAGAGATCACTGCAGAGCGATGCACTGCACACGAGTCACTTCATCCGCTCTAGCTACAGCTCCAAGACTAACTCCTTCAGCTCCTACCACATCAATCAAGTCTTCGCCCAAGGAGCCATCTCTACACCACCAGCAGAAGACCAAGCACGAGAGACGATATAGTCCTATGCATTTTCTAGGAACTTTTTGGTAACTTGTTGCCAAAGGGGGAGAAAAATGTATAGATCATAGGCTTTGAGAGAGAGAGTTTGCTTTTGTTCTCTCTTGTCTTCTTGGTTGAACTTTGTTTGCTTTTGATTGCTTGAGATACTATGCTATTACCTGTGAGACATTGATGATCATGTGTTTGATCATAAGCTACACTTATGCTTGTTATATGTTATTATCTTACTTATCCTTATATGATCATTCACTGTGCTTGGTGATGAGTGCATGTATTCAATATTTATTATTTTGAGCGCTCCACCAAGATGTATGTGACATGGAAGAGTAACCCATGAGCCTAATTCCTTGTGCATTTGCAGTCCAAAGCAAATCTTAAAATATGCACAAATTTAGGGGGAGCTCTTGCTTATCACATACTTCTCAAAGCGACGATGTTTTCCAATTTTATTATCATTTGTCGAAGCTTTGATCTATATGTTGTCATCAATTACCAAAAAGGGGGAGATTGAAAGTGCAACTATCCCTAGGTGGTTTTGGTAATTCATAACAACATATAGCTCATTGAGCTAATGCTATGCCAATACAAATATTTCAGGAAAGCTCAATGAATGGCATGGCACGGATGATGAAAGTGGATCCCTCAAAATATTAAGGACAAAGGATTGGCTCAAGCTCAAAAGCTCAAGACTCTACATTTTACATTTTAGTGATCCAAGATTACATTGAGTCTATAGGAAAAGCCAATACTATCAAGGAGGGATGAGGTGTTGCTTAATGAGCCTCTTGCTTCATGTGCTTAGTGATATGCTCCAAAACCCTCCACTACTTTCTCATATCCACATATGACCTAAACCTAAAGTCAAACTCGGCCCTACCGATTCTTTCTATCCGCGCCACCGAAGTTCAAATGTCATAGCCAACGCCACAAACCCTAGGCAAATCGGTCTCATTGATAGGGATCTCGGTCTCACCGAGATGGTATTGTAATCTCTCTGCTTCCTTCGTAACGCTTTGGTCTAACCAAGTGAGCGATCGGTCCCACCAAGATTGCAATGTAAACTCTTTGTTTCCTTTCGTAACTTTTCGGTCTCACCGAAAGAGCGAATCGGTCCCACCGAGTTTACGACCAACTCTCTGGTTAGCTAATTACCAAAATCGGTCTCACCGAAGTTTGTGTAATCGGTCTCACCGAGATTACATTATGCCCTAACCATAACCATATCGGTCCTACCGAAGTTGCATATCGTCCCCACGAAAACCCTAACGGTCACTAGGTTCACTAAATCGGTCCGACCGAGTTTGTTGATTCGGTCCCACCGAGTTTGGTAAATTGTGTGTAATAGTTAGATTTTGTGTGGAGGCTATATATACCCTCCACCTCTTCTTCATTCAGAGAGAGCCATCGAACAAACCTACATTTCCAACTTACCGGTTCGAGAGAGAACCACCTACTCATGTGTTGAGGCCAAGATATTCCATTCCTACCATATGAATCTTGATCTCTAGCCTTCCCCAAGTTGCTTTCCACTCAAATCTTCTTTCCACCAAATCCAAATCCTGTAGAGAGAGAGTTGAGTGTTGGGGAGACTATCATTTGAAGCACAAGAGCAAGGAGTTCATCATCAACACACTATTTGTTACTTCTTGGAGAGTGGCGTCTCCTAGATTGGCTAGGTGTCACTTGGGAGCCTCCGACAAGATTGTGGAGTTGAACCAAGGAGTTTGTAAGGGCAAGGAGATCGCCTACTTCGTGAAGATCTACCGCTAGTGAGGCAAGTCCTTCGTGGGTGACGGCCATGGTGGGATAGTGTGACGCCCCCGATTCAATCATACACTAATCATGCACGCAAACGTGTACGATCAAGATCAGGGACTCACGGGAAGATATCACAACACAACTCTAGAACATAAATAAGTCATACAAGCATCATAATACAAGCCAGGGGCCTCGAGGGCTCGAATACAAGTGCTCGATCATAGACGAGTCAGCGGAAGCAACAATATCTGAGCACAGACATAAGTTAAACAAGTTTTCCTTAAGAAGGCTAGCACAAACTGGGATACAAATCGAAAGAGGCGCAGGCCTCCTGCCAGGGATCCTCCTAACTACTCCTCGGTCGCCGCCGCCGGGCTGCACGTAGTAGTAGGCACCTCCAAAGATAGTGGGAGTAAATGGTTGACGGTGGTGTCCGCCTCGGACTCCAAAGATCTGGTTGCGACAACCACAAAGAAAGGAAAGGGGGAAAAGGGGGGAGAAAGCAACCGTGAGTACTCATCCAAAGTACTCGCAAGCAATGAGCTACACTACATATGCATGGGTATATGTGTAAAGGGGCCATATCGGTGGACCGAATCGCAGAATGCCGTAATAAGAGGGGATAACTAATCCGTCAAAGACTACGCTCGGCAGCCTCCGCCTTGCAAAGATGTAGAAGAGAGCAGATCAAGTCCTCCAAGTAGCATCGCATAGCATAATCCTACCCGGCGATCCCTCCACGTTGCCTGTTAGAGAGCGATCACCGGTTATGTCCGCACTTGGAAGGTGTGTTTTATTAAGTATCCGGTTCTAGTTGTCATAAGGTCAAGGTACAACTCCAAGTCGTCACATTCATCAAGATCACGGCTATTCAATAGATTAACTTCCTGCAGGGTGCACCACATTACCCGACACGCCGATCCCATTTGGCCGGACACACTTTTCGGGTCATGCCCGCCGCGGAAGATCAACACATCGCAGCCCCACCTAGGCACAACAGAGAGGTCAAGACGCCGGTCTAAACCTAAGCGCATTGTGGGTCCGGGCCCATCGCCTTAGCACACCTGCATGTTGTGTACGTGCCGAAGCAGACCTAGCCTAGCACGCGCTCCAATCCAATCGGTAGCAGCGCCGCTCGCGCCGACGTCACGAAATGCTTTGTTGATACCACGACGCCGGTTGCCCATATCTTGTCCCACGTGGCGGTTAGCGTGTATAAGGTCAACGACCCAACTCAGATCAAATACCAAGATCTCGTTAAGCGTGTTAAGTATCCGCGAACGCCGAACATGGCCAAGCCCACCTCTCTCCCAGGCGGTCTCAACCTGCCCTGTCGCTCCGCCACAAAGTTCCACACAGAGGGCCGTTGGGACAAAGGTCCTTTCAGCCCCCAATCCGTGAATCACTCGCGGGTGCTCCTCGAGCCGAACCGACTTTAGTCACCACATGTATCATGTATAAAGTATATAGTATATACCCGTGATCACCTCCCGAGTGATCATGGCCCGATAGTATAGCACGGCCGACGGACAAGAAGGTAGGGCCACAGATGGAATACTAGCATCCTATACTAAGCAGTAGGATAGCGGTAAGGGTAACAATCAGTAGCAACAATGACAAAGCTATGCAGCGAGAATAGGATTAACGGAAAGCAAGAACATGCTACACTACTCTAATGCAAGCAGTATAGAGAAGAATAGGCGATATCGGTGATCAAAGGGGGCTTGCTGGTTGCTCGCAAGAAGGGGGTGGTCGTCGATGTAGTCGATCACAGGGTACCAAAGAACGGTCTCGGGGTCTCACCGGAAAGAAGTAACGGGGGAACACAATAAATAACAGAGCAATCAAATGTAACACAAAGCAAGACGCGGCAATACGTTGTGCTAGGGGTGACCTAACGCAGGGATAGGTGATACCGGCGAAGGTGGGGAACATCCGGGAAAGTATCCCCAGTGTTTCGCGTTTTCGGACAGATGAACCGGAGGGGGAAAGTTGCGTGTTTGCTATGCTAGGGATGTGTGGCGGACGAACGGGTTGCGTATCCGGGTTCGTCTCGTTGTTCTGAGCAACTTTCATGTACAAAGTATTTCGATCCAAGCTGCGGTTTATTTTATATTAATTTTTAAAGATTTAATTCATTTTCAGGATTTATTTAAATATTTTAATGCAACATTATCCGGAACAGTGATTGCTGATGTCAGCATGACGTCAGCAGTCAATAGAGGTTGACTGGGTCAAACTGGCATGTGGGTCCAGTGGGACCCACCTGCCATACATCGTTAAGTTAATTAGGTTAGGTTAAACTAATTATTGCTTAGTTAGACTAACAAAGTTAATTAGATTAATTAAGTAGGATTAATTAACTTAATTAATTTAGTTAATTAATTTAGTTAATTAATTTAGTTAATTAATTTAGTTAATTAATTTAGTTAATTAATTAATTAATTAAATTTATTATTATTATTATTTTATATATATATTTTTTCTTTTTCTAAAACGCTCGAGTGGGTCCCTTGTCATAGGGCCTCGGGGCCTTGCTGTCGCCGGACGTGGGAGGCGGTGGAGGCCAATGGGGCGCAGTGAGGCCGCTGAGCAAAGCGGACGAGGCGAGGCGAGGCCAGTGGCTGAGGCGGCCATGATGGGCTCTTGGTGTGTGGCGGAGAAGAAGTGCAGGGCTGGCCCGCGGGACGGCGCGAGGGGCCGAGCGGGGTCACGGCGGCGAAGAAGGGAGAGACTAGAGTGGGGGCCAGTGCGTCGGAGGCGGGTGCAAATAGCTGACGAGGTGGCCGTGGACCGTCCTGAGCAGATGAGGCAAGCGAGGCGGCGTGACGCAAGACCACGGAGGCGTGCTGGCTGCCACGGCGTTCGGCCGCCCGCCACGGTAGGCGGAGGCGGCGCCAAGGGCTAGGGCGGCCAGCGCGTGAAGAGGTCGAAGCGCTGCCCGGCGCAGCCATCGGGGCCATGGCGGGCATGGCGCATGCGAGAGCTGGATGGCGCGGCACGCGCGGTGAGCGAGCCTCGGGACGCGCCGAGCGCGCCAACCATGGGCGAAGTTCGGGGGACCGCGGCGACGAGCATGAGCGTGCGAGGGAGAGGGAGGGAGCTCAAGGTGGGGGAGTAGGGACCGTGGCGAAGGGGGGTCGAGGGCGGCGACGGGGACGACGAGCGACGTGGGAGCGAGCGGTGGGGAGGAGGAAGCGAGCGGCTGGGAGCTCGTGGCGCACGCCCAACGGCGAGGGGCGGCGTGGTCGTCGAGGGGTGGGCGATGGGATAGGGCTCCTCCTGATCCAGATCCAGACAAGGGAGTGGGGAGTGGGGTGTGGGGCGACGGGGAGTGGGTTAGGGTTTCGGGGGTTATGGGATAAGGGAGTGGGGGGTTGGTTCGGCCGGTTGGGCCTTTTGGGCTGGCCGGCCGACAGCTGGGCCGGTTGGCCCAGGGGTTAGGGGGGTTTGTTTTTTTTCTGTTTTATTCTTTTCCCTTTTTCTTTTATTTATTTTCCTTTCTGTTTTATTTCAGTTTAAATCATTTAGGCATTTTCTAAAAATATGTTTTCTTTACTATAATTACCCTTGTAGTATTCGACACCCACCGAACATTTTTGTTTCATTGTTTGAAAACTTTTGTTGTTTGCCTATATTTTAAATTTGAATTTGAATCGTTTTGAACTAACGTGATTTTATCAACAGCAACCGAGGTGATTTGGCATCATTAGCAAAGGTTTACTGTAGCTTAATTCTCCGGGCGTCACAATTCTCCTCCACTACAAGAAATCTCGTCCCGAGATTTAAGAGGGGAGTAAGGGGGAAATGCCTGGTTACTAAATTCTAACGAATCTTCTCGGTCTTTGTTGCTTTCCTCGAAGAGGTCGATTCATTACATTGATGTCTTCATTTCCCTGCTTCAGGTCATCATGGTGAAGTCACCCTTTTCTTCGGGAACTCCAACGTACTTACGAATAGGTAAGGGACAACTCGGCTACGACAGAATTCTTATGAGGGAAACAATCTGGGGTTAACCCATGAATGAGCATAAGATTATCTCTCGAGTTGAACATATAAAATACATCGAGAGTAAGGTACGAAAGTACAATAAGAGGTCCCAAGCGGGTAGATAGTTGCTCGAAGTCTGAACCAGAGTGAGAAAGGGGTTCAGATGAGCGAGAGTAAGTATTGCGTCTGATACCAGAATAGAGCACTAGGAAGGTGGCCCATGAATTAAATACGAAGCCAAGTGTGGGGAATAACCATTAGAAACAGGGTTGTACAGGAGAGTCAGGTTTCGATCCTGTGGAACTGTGGGTTATGGGCCCACCATGTGGGTTAAAAGTAGGAAGGGCGGAGACGTCTTGCGTGATCATGCAAGCAAGGCATGTCGAGGGTAGCTCGTCGATTATGTCGGCAACAACGCCGATGCCAAGGGCGAGGGACAAAGAGAACCATTTTCCCTTTCGTTGAACGAGGCGGACCAATAGGCAAAGTTCTCGCCCATCGGTGGTTATCAGAATGTCATCAACAATAGTAACAGGCTCTTACTGACAGAGTTGTACATCGAGATGTTTGCACAAGCAGCGAATTATTACTGCTTATATCATATAGATCATAAAAAAGGTTTAAACAAACCAATGGAAAGGGAAAAATGTCTATCAGATTTAATCAGAACAATGGAAAGAAAAATGTGGTTAGACACATTTTTCAGGGGTATATCCTTCCCAAGGATAAGCAGAGCATGATATCCATGACATGATATAACATAGAAAACCCCCTTTAGGAATGGGGAGAGAAATTTTATACCATTACCCATACAACGGTGTTGGATAATCGATAAAGAAAATTTAGCATTGTACTTCAAATGTTTTTATTGAAATTCGGAGTACCACAGACATGCTTCGAGATAGCATTGACATGGTCTTCAAGCAAAGTTCAGACTTCGGATACACGAAGGATCCATCAGGAACAACTTGTAGAATAAGTTATACAATTTCCTCATGGAAGAATGGATAGCCTCGCTAAAAGGAAAATTATAACAATAGGGCCCCCAGCCAGGTGTGCTAGGCACGACATCACCTTTACCGGGTCACATAAAGACCAATGTTATAACTCTTGGAAATAAGTTACAACCATCATATCTAACCGAGATTCAGATCGGATTGGCAGGATACCTCAAACTTGGGATGCCTGAGAAGAAAAGGTGCAACACAATTGACGAGCTGACATTGTAAGATTTTTAGGAAATGAACTATGGAAGCGAGTTCCGAAACAAGAGTTCATCATTAATCCAAGGAGAGATGAGGAGGTGGCTGATGGATTCAGCAACATTTCGTCAAGATTTCCAAAAGGGTGGATTTCACAATTATGTGAACAAGGAGATAACATTTGTCAGATCAAATGATATAATGAGGTATGCTCGAGGAAAACATACACAATTAAACATTGGTTGAAACGTGCGCCCGAAATATGGGCTTAGGTAGCATGATCAATGTTAGAATGGTGATTCGATAACCAATGGTCTAAGAATGAATTATCGACCATTAACTTCAAAGCAATAGGGTTGCTTGAAGTTTTAAAGTCGCACATCATAACTCAATTATCGATTTTCCGGTTAGAAACAACACGCGGACCAAGGAATGAACGGAGATGGCAAGAAGTATTACTAGTATCAAGAATTCTTAAAGAGGTGGCGAAATTCTCACGAATTTCTTGACATAAAAGATGGTAATACTTCCAAGGTAAAGAAGAACAACTGCTGGGTAGCAAGGATCTCAAGGTATAACACAGAACACGAACAAGTTTGTGTTGAACGGAAGGCAATAAAGTGGTCGATGATAGCACGAATCATCGAGGGGCAAGGATGGTATTACCCATCAAGAATTCGATATATATTTTGGAAGAGCTTAGGATGTTGATGATGATCACGACACAGTTGTCGAGAGATTTCATGAAGATGTAATCGGTCGGCGATGACATCAAGTCAATAGGAATGATGAAGCGAAAGGTTATTGGAACCACGGGTACCACACAAACTCGAAATCTAGCTTGTTGTTCAAGGCGAAATGATATGATGAGGAAGAGCGACATAAGCTTAGCTCATCATCGAAAATTGTGCTCCGGAAAGAAGGACCAGGTAGCACGGTTAAAATTTAGCACGATAACGATATAGTCGATCAGGCTAGGAAAGACTTAAAGGATTAATAAACTCGTAAGCAACGAAAATTACTTAGGGTTATCGAACCGAAATGCGGAATCGGTGTTCTCGATTGACGACAACCCAGAACCCAAGAAAATTGGAATCAGTGAGAAATAATAGCTGATGAAGACTCATAAGAAGCAACACAGTTCTTAGATATTCTCGAGATACCCGAGGGTAATACTCGACGGTAGATCAAGGTAGAGGTTGGACTGGTGTATTGACTTACAAAAGACAAGTGCTTTAACTTGCCCGAGAAATGGGATCAAAGAGAAAATATGGTCAGAACCACGATCGCATAGGATCAATTCACAGATACCAGATGATATTATATCAACGAAATAGTTATTATAACAAGAAGCTTCTATGGTAGGTTCCACATCGTGTCCATGGGCATGAACACAAATTTCAAGGTCGACTCCCACTTCTTCAATGTATAACCTTCCATTCACCTCTCACTTTCGAAGAAGTTGTAGTGTTGAAATTTTATCTAGCAAAATACCAGAAGAGTATGACTCATGAAAACTTTCGAGTTCACACATATCAAGGAAGGCATAGGTTCAACCCGTTAGGGTATCGTGGAAACATATACCACAAGCTTCAATAGTAAATACCACCAGCTCGAAAACAGAGCATGGTTGAGAAAACAGAGGATACAAATTACCAAAGGCTTTATATATCTGTGGAAAGGCTCACAAGGTTATTTGAATATGAAGGACACTGTCGGATAATAATCCAACAAAGGACTTGACGGTCCACAAAGGATCTGATGTGAGTATTGGTACTCAACCAGAAAAGGAAAGAATGCAAATGCATTAGGTTATAGAATCATCTGACTAATTTGAAGCATAAATGCAAAGGAATTATGAATCCAAATCAAAGGATCAGAAGTAGACGCTCTGATCAAGGATGGATAGGTTGAATAGTCTTAGGGGCACAATTTAATGACAATATGATTGGCGAGAACCAGCTCAGACCTGGAATGACGTCTGAGCCAAAAGGAAGAATTCTAGTATTCTACTGATGATCGCGAGCATTCGCAACGTATTGAATCAAGGAACTCAAAATGATAATGACAAAGGAAGCTTAATAAGATTACGGACTTAAAATTAATCATAATGCAAGTAAGCAAGAATTTCAAGAGCAAAAAGGCTCCTGAGGATTTTCGGAAGATCGAATGGTATTTTGAACACTTTTGTGAAATACTTGAATCAACTGGGGATGAGCGGATACTTGGTAAGTGCGAGAATTATCCGTAGGGGTATTCAGGTGACAAAGAACAACAAGGCAGTAAGCTCAAAGAATTCTCGGAACAACAGAGAGAATTTCGGGGTATCTTGTAATAACAAGATCAACTGGGAAACATTGTATGAATGGCGAGTATACGTGGTTATCCATAGGGGTTTATCGATGGAAGTGAATTGCAAAAGCGACGCCTTAAAGTCTCAAGAGAACATCGGAGAGTATCTTCGGATTCTTCTGGTGCAGCAGACGGTCATCTGGAGTGAGGGGCTCTCCGGGAGAAAGTCTTTCGAGAACCTAAAGTTAGTCTTTTTAGCAAAATCATTTAACCCGAATAGGGGAGAGATTAGAGTCCCAGAGTAAAGATCGAGGAGTAAAAGATTCTAATACCACCCAATGGCGACGTGGGCCCATAGGCCACAAAGCCATGTTAGTAAAGGTTTAGCAATGACTAGACTCAACTTCGGCCAAGGAGTTGGAAAGGATTCCTCTGAAATGGCTCGATACCAACTTGTGACGCCCGATTCAATCAGATACTAATCATGCACGCATAAACGTGTATGATCAAGATCGTGGACTCACGGAAGATATCACAACACAACTCTAAAACATAAATAAGTCATACAAGCATCATAATACAAGACAGGGGCCTCGAGGGCTCGAATACAAGTGCTCGATCATAGACGAGTCGTGGAAGCAACAATATCTGAGAATGACATAAGTTAAACAAGTTTGCCTTAAGAAGGCTAGCACAAACCGGGATACAGATCGAAGAGGCGCAGCCTCCCGCCAGGATCCTCCTAACTACTCCCGGTCGCCGCCATGTGGCTGCACGTAGTAGTAGGCACCTCCACAGTAGTAGGAGTCGCCGCTGACGGTGGTGTCTGCGCCTGGATTCCAAAGATCTGGTTGCGACAACCGTAAAGAAAGGAAAGGGGGAAAGGGGAGAAAGCAACCGTGAGTACTCATCCAAAGTACTCGCAAGCAAGGAGCTACACTACATATGCATGGGTATATGTGTAAAGGGCCATATCGGTGGACCGACTCGCAGAATGCCGTAATAAGAGGGGGATAACTAATCTCGTCAAAGACTACGCTCGGCAGCCTCCGTCTTGCAAAGATGTAGAAGAGAGCAGACTGAAGTCCTCCAAGTAGCATCGCATAGCATAATCCTACCCGGCGATCCCCTCCACGTTGCCCTGTTAGAGAGCGATCACCGAATTATGTCTGGCACTTGGAAGGGTGTGTTTTATTAAGTATCCGGTTCTAGTTGTCATAAGGTCAAGGTACAACTCCAAGTCGTCCTGTTATCGAAGATCACGGCTAATCGAATAGATTAACTTCCCTGCAGGGGTGCACCACATTACCCGACACGCTCGATCCCATTTGGCCGGACACACTTTTCTGGGTCATGCCCGGCCGCGAAAGATCAACACGTCGCAGCCCCACCTAGGCACAACAGAGAGGTCGAGACGCGGTCTAAACCTAAGCTTACAGGGTCCGGGCCCATCGCCTTAGCACACACTGCGACGCTCTGTGACGCGCGGAAGCATACCTAGCCTAGCAAAGCGTTCGGTCCAATCCGTGGCGCGCCGCTCGATCGCCGACGTCACGAAATGCTTCGGCCGATACCACGACGCGGTTGCCCATATCTTGCCCCACGTGGCGGTTAGCAGATAAGGTCAACGACCCAACTCAGATCAAATACCAAGATCTCGTTAAGCGTGTTAAGTATCCGCGAACGCCGAGCAGGCCAGCCCACCTCTCTCCCTGTGGTCTCAACCTGCCTGCGCTCCGCCACAAAGATCAACACAGAGGGCCGTTGGGACAAAGGTCCTTTCATTTAATCCGTGAATCACTCATGGTGCTCCTCGAGCCGACCGACTTTAGTCACCACATGTATCATGTATAAAGTATATAGTATATACCCGTGATCACCTCCCGAGTGATCACGGCCCGATAGTATAGCACGGCCGAGGCGGACAAGAAGGTAGGGCCACAGATGGAATACTAGCATCCTATACTAAGCAAGAGGATAGCGGTAAGGGTAACAATCAGAGAAACAATGACACGCTATGCAGCAGAATAGGATTAACGAAAGCGGTAACATGTTACACTACTCTAATGCAAGCAGATAGAGAAGAATAGGCGATATCCGGTGATCAAAGGGGGCTTGCTGGTTGCTCGGGCAAGAAGGGGGTGGTCGTCGATGTAGTCGATCACAGGGGTACCAACAATGGTCTCGGTTCACTAGGAAAGAAGTAACGGGGGAACACAATAAATAATGAGCAATCAAATATAACACAAAGCAAGACGCGGCAATATGTTGTGCTAGGGGTGACCTAACACAGGGATAGGTGATACCGGCGAAGGTGGGGAACATCCGGGAAAGTATCCCCAGTGTTTTGCGTTTTCGGACAGATGAACCGGAGGGGGAAAGTTGCGTGTTTGCTATGCTAGGGATGTGTGGCGGACGAACGGGCTGCGTATCCTGGTTCGTCTCGTCGTTCTGAGCAACTTTCATGTACAAAGTATTTCGATCCGAGCTGCGATTTATTTTATATTAATTTTTAAAGATTTAATTCATTTTTAGGATTTATTTAATTATTTTAATGCAACATTATCCAGAACAGTGATTGCTGATGTCGATGACGCGTCGTGATCAATAGAGGTCGACGGGTCAAGCGACGTGTGGGCCCAAAGTGGGACCCACATCATACAATCGTTAAGTTAATTAGGTTAGGTTAAACTAATTATTGCTTAGTTAGACTAACGAGTTAATTAGATTAATTAAGTAGGATTAATTAAATTAATTAATTTAGTTAATTAATCAATTAATTAAATTTATTATTATTATTTTATATATATATATATATATATATATTTTTTCTTTTTCTAAAACATTACGAGTGGGTCCCTTTGTCATAGGGCCCTGGGCCTTATGGTTCAAGGCCAGATTATTAAGGCTGGCGCAAGACGGGCGTGGAGCCCAAGTTGGTCAGCGCGACCTAGGCGAGGCCAACAGCGCTTGATCGGACGAGGAAGGCGTGGAGGCCGGGGGGGCGATGAGCCGTGAGCGGCAGCGGACCAGAGGCGGGCGAGGCATGGCTGTGGCGGCCGCAGTGGCTGCCGGTGTGTGGCGGAGAAGAAGTGCGGGGCTGGCCCGCGGGACGGCGCGAGGGGCCGAGCGGGGTCACGGCGGCGAGGAAGGGAGGGACTAGAGTGGAGGCCAGCGCGTCGGAGGCGGGTGCAGATGGTCACGGTGACCGACGTGGTGGCCGTGGGAGGTCTGGCGAAGAGAGGCAAGCGGGTGACGACGCTGCGCCACGGAGGCGTGTCGGCGGCCACGGCGTTGGCCGGCCGCCACGGTAGGAGGGGCGCGCGGGGGCGGGGCGGGCAGCGTGAAGAGGTCAGCGCCCAGCGCAGCCAGCGAGGGCCGTGGCGGGCGTGGCGCGCGAGAGTGCGGGTGGCCCGGCACGGCGCGGTGAGCGAGCCTCGGGACGCGCCGGAGCGCGCCAACCACGGGCGAAGTTCGGGGGACCGCGGCGACGAGCATGAGCGTCGAGGAGAGAGGAGGAGCTCACAGGAGGGAGTAGGGGCTGTGGCGGCGGGGTCGAGGGGGCGACGGCACGACAGGCGGCGTGGGAGCATGCGGTGGGGAGGAGGAAGCAGGCGGCGGGGAGCTCCGGCGTGGCGGCGCCCAACGGCGAGGGGCGGCGTAGTCGTCGAGGGGGTGGGCTCCTCCCGATCGAGATCGCACGAGGAGTGGGGAATGGGGTGTGGGGCGACGGGAGTGGGTTAGGGTTTGGGGTTATGGGATAAGGAGTGGGGGTTGGTTTGGCGGTTGGGCCTTTTGGGCTGGGCCGGCCGGCTAACACAGTTGGCCTGTGGGTTAGGTTTTTTTCTTTCTGTTTTATTCTTTTCCCTTTTTCTTTTATTTATTTTCCTTTTTGTTTTATTTCATTTTAAATCATTTAGGCACTTATCCTAGACTTGTTTTCTTTACTATAATTACCCTTGTAATATTCGGCACCCACCAAACATTTTTGTTTCATTGTTTGAAAACTTTTGTTGTTTGCCTATATTTTAAATTTGAATTTGAATCGTTTTGAACTAACGTGATTTTATCAACAGCAACCGAGGTGATGTGGCATCATTAGCAAAGGTTTACTGTAGCTTAATTCTCTGGGCGTCACAGATAGACAAGGTTGCTTCTTCGTGGACCCTTCGTGGGTGGAGCCCTCCGTGGACTCGCGCAACCGTTACCCTTCGTGGGTTGAAGTCTCCATCAATGTGGATGTACGATAGCACCACCTATCGGAACCACGACAAAAACATCCATGTCTCCAATTGCGTTTGAATCCTCCAAACCCTTCCCTTTACATTTTTGCAAGTTGCATGCTTTATTTTCCGCTGCCTATATACTCTTTGCATGCTTGATTGAATTGTGTGAAGATTGCTTGACTTGTTCAAAGATAGCTAAAATCTGCCAAAGTCTAAAATTGGGAAAAGGTTAAGTTTTTAATTGGTCAAGTAGTCTAATCACCCCCCTCTAGACATACTTCAAGGTCCTACACAAACCCGTCCCTAGAAGAACGTGAGAAACTTGTGCCGGGATTGATGTTAGATCAAGTCCCGAAATCGCTTCCCCTGAGCATGATGTATGAATCTGGTCCGAGAGGAGCAGGAGAAATCTTTACCCGGATCGATGTCAAATTGGATCCCGAAGGCGCTTCCTCTGAGCCCAATATCAGATCGGGCCCGACAGGAGTGTCAGAAACTTATCCTAGACTTGATGTTAGATTGGATTCAAGAGCTCGCTAAATTGGATTTCTCGATCTTGGTGTCTGATCGGATCATGGAACTTCTGGCGGGAGTTGATTTTTTTGGCCCACCCACCACCCATCTTGTGGCTAACATCGAAGATCTTATCGATGTCCTCTAAGGAACCACTGACAAGGTCGATGATGTGGAAGAGGAGATCAGCGAGCCAGCTGATAGTCGACCACCAGCCATTGTGCCCTCATGCAAGTGGAACGAGACCTCTATGATATCTACATGGTGGATACGTCAAACGAATGGCGGTGGCAATGATGATGGCGATGGCCAGAACAACGCGAACAACAATGACGCCGCCAATGAAACAACGGCAATGCCCCCAAGAGCCTTCTGCCCAAAGTGTCACTACACAAGGGGGGCCAGACAACGAGTTTGGTCCCTAAGATGAGAATATCCTCAACAATCACTTGACAACCCATGCCACGACGAATTCGGGAGAGGCTTGCCAGGTCGGCCAAGAAGGTCAATAGGGACCAGGATGAGTTGCTCGCACGGGCTCAGTTTGCCGAAGGCCGTTGGCAACAACTCCTCCAATTCTAGGAGGACATGAAAAACAAGAAGAAAACAATAAACCCTCTTTTCCCTCCCCTCCTAGGTTGTATTCCATGTTGTAACATCATCGCCCACAAGTCTCGAGCGCCGCTGCCAGCCGCCATGACCGACAAGACCGACCATGCCCAACCCTCTCGCCTCTGCTAGTGATACACATATGTGCTCCCAATTAGCACTAACATGTTGTGTGCTGCCAAGTAGCACCAACATATACTCCTTACACGGGTGTGCTCACAACTAGAACTAACATGTGCTCTCTATGTGGACTAACCTATGCTTTCAACCAGTATTACATGTGCTTTCTATGTGTATGTGCTCCTAACTAACACTGACATGTGCTTTCTCCACCAAACTAATTGATACTTAAAAAAATGAAGAAAATAAGATGAAAGAAAAATAATCAAGGAACCACAAAAAAACACTGGTGAACCTCACTAGGCAACTCCCATCCCGTGTCGAGCGCCTCGTCCGCTTCTCTAGAGGGGGCGAGTCTATACCTCGCTTATACCAAGTTGGAAGCCGCCCTCCCCGCAACACTCGTACATGGGCCAGGTGACCCACATCTCGCAATCAAGGCCTAAGCTCGGGCGTGTGTAGGTTAGTAGTTTTTCTTCTTATTTTGTTCATATTTTGAAACTTCAAATTACTTCTAAAAAAATAAAACCATGAATTTGAATTATTTTAAAACATATCCAAAAAAGGTTCACAAAATATATATGAAAAAACATTAATCATGCATTTAAAAAATGTTAAACATGCAAAAAAGTGTTTCCAGTGTATCTAAAATATGTACAATGTGTATGAAAAAAGGAGACATCAAAATATATATTTGAAAAAAAATGTTAGTTAAGAATTTAGGAAATGTTAGTGCGGTGTAATTTTTTAGCATAGTTTCAAAAATTGTTGATAGCACTAAAAATGATTGAAAGTGTATTTAAAAATGTTTCACAAATATTCAAAAATTGTTCAAAAGCATGTGGTTCAAAATGTTAATCATGCATTTTAAAAATGCTTAACGTGTATAAAAATGTTTCAGGTGTATCTGAAAAATCACAATGTGTATGAAAATCAGTAGACATCAACACATATATTTGAAAAAAGGTAATCATGTATTTAATTTTAAATGCATAAAGAAATGTTACCAACGTATAGGAAAAATATGAAATATGTATTTTTTGGGACAACAAAACATTTATTCGAAAGAAATAATCATGTATTTGAAAACGTTTACAAGTTTTTTATTGTGTATGAAAAATGTAGAATGTATATGAAAAGTAGACATCAAAACATATATTTATAGAAATGTTAACCATGTATTTGGAAAATGTTAAACATGTATAAAAATGTTCTTGTCATACACAAAATGTATAATACTCTCTCCGTCCCAGAATAAGTGTCTCAACTTTAGTACAACTTTGTACTAAAGTTAGTACAAAGTTGAGACCCTTATTTTGGGACTGAGGGAATATGTATATAAAATGTAGACATCAAAATATTTATTTTATTTTTTGTTAATGATGTATTTAGAAAATTTTAAACATTTAGCAAAAATTATATTGTATACAAAATGTATAATGTATATGAAAAGAATGGTAGACATCAAAACATATATTTAAGAAAAATGTTAATCATGTATTCAAGGAGTAGATGTCTTAAGGTTCGCTCTAGCCTTTGACATGATCGTAGCTAACACCCTCTTTGAAAATAGAGAATCGCATTTGGTGACTTTTAGTATTGGTCAACACTCTAGCCAGACTGAGTTCGTCCTCTTGAGAAGAGAAGAGAAGCGTGCTTGCCTAAGTCGTAAGGTGATACATGGAGAGAGTGTTGTCTCTCAACATAAGCTTGTGGTGGATAATTTCCGCTTCCGGATTCATGTCCAGTGAGATAAAGCACACCAAAATCGCTAGAACAAAGTGGCGAAAGCTCAAGGTGGAGGCAAATTAGGCTTTCAAGGAGAGGGACATTAAGGAGTGCCCTTGGGAGGAAGGAGGGGATGCAAACGATATGTGGATGAATAGGTGACTTGCATCTGTAAGGTGGCTTTAGAGGAGTTTGGAGTGACCAGGCGAAGTAGAAGCAAAGCTAAAGGTACCTGGTGGAAGAACGATGATGTCCAAAAGGCTATTAAGGAGAAGAAGGACTGCTTCAGATGCCTACACCAGGATAGAAGTGTAGACAACATAGAGAAATACAAGGTGACAAAAAGGCTGCAAAGAGAGTTGTGGGGTGAAGCAAATGGTCGGGCATATGAGGACCTCTACCAGCCCTTATACATGAAGAAAGGTGAAAAGGGACGTTTATAAGATGCCCAAGATCCAAGAAAGGAAGACGAGGGATGTCAACTAGGTCAAGTGCATCAAGGATGACGAAGCAGTTCAGTTCCTGGTGAAGGATGAGGAGATTAAGCATAGATGGCGAGAGTACTTCAAAAAAATTGTCAATGAAGAGAATGGGTAACTCTACCATTGGGTCGAAGGATTCCTTTGATGATACCAACATGCGTTTTGTGCGACGATTCCAGAAATCTAAGACCAGGGAGGCTTTGAAAATGATGAAAGGAGGCAAGGCGATGGGCCCTACTTGTATCCCCATCGAGGTGTGGAGAGGTTTTTGAGACATAGTGATAGTTTGGCTAACTAAGCTTTTCAACATCATTTCTCAGGAAACAAAGATGCTAAAAGAATGGAGGCAAAGTATATTAGTACCAAACTTTAATAACAAGAGGGATGTTCAAATTTGTACTAACATAGAATTAAGCTGATGAGCCATGCAGTGAAGCTATGACTGAAAGTCATTAGGCACCGCTTAAAAGATGACAAATGTGACCAAATATCAAACTGGTTTCATGTCCGGGAGGTCGACCATGGAAGCCATTTTCTTTATACGACAACTTATGGAGAAATACATGGAGCAAAAGAAGGACCTGCCGATGATGTTCATTAACTTGAGGAAGGCCTACGATAAGATGTTGCGGAATGTCACGTGGTGTTACTGGGAGAAACACAAAGTCCCAAGAAAGTACATTACCCTCATGAAGGTCGTGTACGATAATGTTGTGACAACTGTTCGAACAAGTGATGGCGACACTGATGACTTCCTGATTATAATAGTACTACACCAAGGGTCAGCTCTGAGCTCTTATATTTTTTTCTTTGGTGATGGATGAGGTCACAAGGTATATACAAGGACATATCCCATGATGTATGCTCTTTGGGGATGATATGGTACTAGTCAATGATATTCGACCGGGGGTTAATAGAAAGTTAGAGCTATGTAGACAAACTTTAGAATCGAAAGGTTTCAAACTAAGTAGAAATAAAACTGGGTACATGAGGTGCGGTTTCAGTACTACTAGGCACGCGGAGGAGGAGGTTACCTTTGAAAAGCAAGTGGTACCTTATAAGGACACCTTTCAATATTTGGGGTCAATGTTTGTAGAATGATGGAGATATCGATGAAGATATGAGCCATTGAACCAAAGCGGGAGTCGATGATGTGGCACCAAACTTCCATTGTTCTCTATGACAAGAGAGTGCTATAAAAAAAGACATGTTCTGTAGGATGGTGATTTGACCCACAATGTTGTATGTTGCTGAGTGTTGACCGAGGCGACATGTCCAACACTGGAGATGTGCATGTTGAGATGGATGTGTTACTGCACAAGAAAGGACCGGGTCCGACATAATGGTATACATGAGTGAGTTGGGGTAGCATCGATTGGATATAAGCTTGTCCAACATCATCTGAGATGGTTTGGGCATATACAACAGGCCTCCAGAAGCTCCAGTGTAGGGCGGATGGTTAAAACGTGTTGATAATGTCAAGAGAGGTTGGGTGTAGACCAAACTTGACATATGAGGAGTCCGTGAAGAGAGACCTAAATGACTGAAATATCATCGAAGACTAGCCATGGAGAGAGGTGGGTGAAGGCTAATTATTAACGTGCCAAAACCATGAATTTGTTTACGTGCCAACACCATGAATTTGTTTTGAAAGAGAGAAGCCCACTTTACAACTCTGAACTTACCACTCGGTTTAAGATTCAACCCTCAACTTTAAAAACGGTCATTCTACACCCCGAACTAACCATCTGGGCCAAGAATCAACCCTCCACCCGGTTTTGATTCCCTAGAGCGGTTTTGACTGCTTGACTACTGACCGGGCACAGCCACGTCAGATTTTTGACCCCTCTCTGTTTTGACATGTTTTTTGCCCTGCCCTCTCTCCCCCGCTGGCGGCAGCAACAACAACAGCGGCCACCATGCATGCTCGTGCACTAGTGAACAAGAGGAACTCCCGTGCTTGCTCCGCTACCATGCGTACACCCATGCTTGCTCTGTTGGTATGTGCGTGCTCCTGTGTATCCTATCGTGTGTGCTCGTGTTGCCTTTCTACCCAGCAAGCAGCAGCGTGGGTAGAGTAGTACAACGAGCAACAGCTGAATGAATCGGCAATAGGAAGTGGGAGTTGCACGTCCTGCAACTAGTTCACACTCCCGATAAAAGACCGCAAGAAGCGATAGAGCAGAGCCAGCGCTCGCACAATGATGGCCCACTATTCATCACATGGCCGCACCAGAACAATGCCCGCACGACACCATGCCCGCTGCACTACCGAGGAAGGGGTGGAGCAGCTCGTCGTCTCCATCCTCGACGACCCCAGCATCAACCGTGTCATGCAAGCGGCTGGCTTCTCGATCTCCCAGGTCAGGGGGAGCGTCGAGGGTGTCGCCATCTTGTCGTATTTCACCAGGAGGGACCAGAAAGGCGCTAGGGTGATGCCTATTTGAGGTAAGAGTGCTCTTGATCCCGGACTTCTGCGGCGGAGGTGGCCGTCGGCTGCTCTGCATCAACACGGAGGCGGGACGGGCTGGAGGAGCGCCAATCGGCTTCTTTACACGCGGGTTGGAGTGTGATTTTGCAGTTTAGCCCTTGGACACTCTGTTAATTTGGCGCATGTGTGACCCTGAGTGACATGACTATGTTGATGGCGAAGTCAACTCGGTCAAAACCAGATGCGTCAGCGAAAACCGGCTTTACTCACGCCTAGGGTTGAATTATGAACGGTATTGAAAGTTTAGGGTGTATAGTAACCGGTTTTAAAGTTCGAGGTTGAATATTAAACCAAGTAGCAAGTTGAGGGTTGAAAAGTGGACTTCTCTGATTTTGAAATCTTGTGGGTTTCAGCTATAGCTTGCCCCAACTTATTTGAGGGTTTTTGTTGTTGTTGCTGTTGTTGTGGCTGTTGCTGTTGCTGTTGTTGCCTGATATATATGAAAAAAGTACATCTATGTAGGAAAAAAGAAGCAAAAACCAAAAGAAAACATGAAAGAAACAAATAAAATCAAAGAAGAAAAGAACAACAAAAACAAATAAGAAAAGAAAAAACCTAAAAGCCAACGAAACAACGAAAATATAGTGTACCAAATAAAATTGATGAAAACCTTAAATAAAAACACAGAAAGGAAAAAAACAAGAAAGAAACAAAAGAAAACCCCAAAGAAAAACAAGAAACAGATGGGACATAATGAAAACCAAAAAACTCATAAAAACACAAAAAAAAACAAAAAAACAACTGAAAACCAGACAACCCGAACCATTATATACAACAAAAAACCACCAACCTACAGCTACGAAACACAACTACCGAAAGGAATGAGCAAAAGTCAGGCTGCAGGTGGGACTGTAGGTGGGCATCCCACCACGATCCCACCAAGTCCCACCATTGCTTGATGGGCATCAGGGGAGAGCCCACTAGAAAATTGGTAGTTTAAACGGGCATAAGTGGGATCCCACCTAAAATGCGTTGTACAGGACAAACCCACAAACCCATGACGGCCATCATCCTTGGATGAAAGAAATCTCCACAATAGCTCGATAGATAATTTTGCGCTCGAACAATCCACTGATACGCGTAGGCACACGCCATCAGGAAAAACGAATGTCATGGTCAAAACTCTGTCCCGGCGAGCTCCTTGCTCAGCGCAATCACCACGGCGTGGTAGGCTGGTTTAGCCGGCACCGTGAAGATGGTGCCAGAGTCAAGGATGACGCCGCCTCCGTCTCGACGTCCCAGACGACGTGTGGTGTCTTGAGGAACTCCCCGATGATGGAGATGGTCGAGGCAGTAGGAGAAGCGGCCACCGAGCAGCAACGGCGTCTGGCGTGCGCGGGGAGCGATGGCGGCCTGAAGTGGGCGACGGGAGAGGTGTTCCGAGCAACAGCTGGGATGGGATGGCAGCAGGTGGAGGCGGAGGCGGGGGCGGCGGGAGAGGTGTTCGACTAGGCAATAGGAGAAGCGGCCGCCGAAGTGGAGGGCGGCGGGCGACGCGAACGAGATGTCGCTGTAGCAGAGGTTGAGCATGCCGTCGAACCTAAATCCACCTCTGTTTAGTTGGGGGAGGTGGTTCCGGGCATTCCCTAAACGGCGCCCGTTGCGCCCGCTATAGGCATCTGCGCAAACGGGCGCACACCTCTCCCTCCTTCACGCGTCTTCTTTGGGCCGGCCCATCGTCCCTTCTTTTTCTGTTGTAAAGCACAAAACGCAAGCGCGTTGGGCGGAAATCGAACACACAACCACCTCTTCGTTCGCACCAACCACCGACCAACCCACCACTCCTAGCTCATGTGTTCAAAAATATCTTCTTCACTGTTTTCTTCCATGTCTATCTTTTTCGTTTTTCTTCTTTATTCAGAAGGGTTCTGTTTGATGTTTTTTTTCTTCTTTTGTTCACTTGAATGAACTATTTACAAATGATGAACTTTTCCAAAATCGAAGAACATTGTTCCAAATTTGATGAACACTTTTTTGAATTGGATGACCTTTTTTCCAGAATTGATGAACCTTTTTCAAATTCGATGAACTTTTTTTAAATTCGATGCACTTGTTTCGAATTCGATGAACTTTTTCCAAATTTGATGAACTCTTTTACAAAATCGATGAACTTTTTTCAAATCCGATGAACTCTTTTTCCAAAATTGATGAACATTTTTTGAATTTCGATGAACTTTTTTCAGATTTAATGAAGTTATTTTCAATTTTGATGAACTTATTTTCAAATTGATGATTTAAGAAAAATCGGTGAACTTTTTCCAAAATCGATGAACCTTTTTTCAAAATTTGATGAACTATTTTTTAAATCCTTGAACTTTTTTCTCAAGATTTGTGAACTATTTTTCAAAATGGATTAACTTTTCTCAAATTGCTGAAATTTTTTCAAAATTTTATGTTTTTTAAAACCAATGTACGTTTTGTAATTCATGATATGTTTTCAAAATGTTTAAAAATAATTCAAAAATAAAAGCGCTACAGTAAATGACATGTGTGCAATAAATTACGCGCCTACGAATGTTCTTTAATGTGTTCACTCTGCAATATTGCAGTAGCAAGCAGTAGGGCAGGTGGTTAGAAAAGCTCGTACGCCACTGCCATAGCGTGAGTTTGATCCTGGTCTGAACCACTTTTTGGGGTTTTTTTTTTCACGCTACCCACGAGCTAGCTTTGTCGATCGAAAAATTTCTGGGCCGGCCCGGTCGCGTCGCCTTCAGGCGCCACTTAGGAGCTCTCGTGGTTCCGTTCCCACTGATATATCGGGGAAGAGGTTAGTAGTCGGGGAGGTTTTATCTTGAGGTGAACTAGGGATTTTATTCAAAAGATAACACAGAAGGAATACAAGTGTTGTTCCGTAGGATCCCTAGCCACAAGCGGCGACCAGAAGGGAGAGCTGAAGCAGCCTTTGCAATGGCATGAGCTTCAGCATTGGCCTCCCTACACTCATATCTAAAACTAGCACTCACAAAATCTTTCATATCGAAAATTTTTCTGGGCCGACCCGGTCGCGTCGCCTTCAGGCGCCAGTTAGGAGCTCTCGTGGTTCCGTTCCCACTGATATATCAGGGAAGAGGTTAGTAGTCGGGGAGGTTTTTTTTTTGAGGTGAACTAGGGATTTTATTCAAAAGATAACACAGAAGGAATACAAGTGATGTTCGGTAGGATCCCTAGCTACAAGCGGCGACCAGAAGGGAGAGCTGAAGCAGCCTTTGCAATGGCATGAGCTTCAGCATTGGCCTCCCTACACTCATATCTAAAACTAGCACTCACAAAATCTTTCATAGACTCTCTAATTTCACTAATAACTACAACATAAGATGATAGCACATTCTCCCTGATGTCCGAGACCACTTGCATACAATCAGAACCTATGATCACATGTGAGAGGTTGAGGTCCTTTGCCAGAGCTAACGCCTCGCTGCACGCAAGTGCTTCAGATCATTGCATCAACCAAACCATCAAAAGTGACAGCCGAAGAGCCCAAATACCTCCCTTCCTTGTCCACCTTATCGCCGAGACTGCACCCTTTTGCCGTTCAGCGAGATTGCATCATCCACATTGATTTTAACGCCTCCCCTCTGGCGCCTTCCACTGGGATCGGCTTTGTGGTGGCAAATCCAGTGCTGAGTTTGCTCATAGAGACAATGTCAAGGTCCTCTAGGTATCTGTTGATAAAACACATAGTGGACAAGGGCTTTGAAATTCTTCCTCATGGATCGCTCTCCTCCTTGCCCACGGATGGCCCACATGGTGACCAAAACTTTGCCAACTCCTTACATTCCTTGTATCAAACAGCCAAAGAGCCACAATCTGGGATCATCGGAGTTATTGGATAGCACATGCTCCACGGTCTCCTCATCACCCAGCGCCCACACACACCTTGCCATCCGGCAGTCAAAAAGTGAGTGTCTCCAAGTATCATTCTCCGCACCACACAAAGAACAAGCTGGCGAGTCCGCCATCTTCCTTCCATGCCTCGTGGTACCAGTCGGCAAGGATGTATGTGATAGCCTCCATACAAAAATCCTGACTTTTGAGGGGACCTTGACCTTCCATAGCAAGGACCACGACTTCTTCTCCCGAGCTTGATTCGAGTGGCCTCCCCTGTGTTCCAGCCAATCTTCCCTTTGAAATTTGATAGCGTTGATCATCCTGTATGCTGACCGGACTGAGAAAAAACCCTTTCTGTCATAGTGCCATGCCCAGAAATCTGGTTGCACCCTCGAACTCAAAGGTATATTAAGAATCACATCGACATCTGGTGCAAGAAAGTGTTGTTCTATCACCTCCCTCCTCCACGTCCTCGTTACGGGATCAATGAGTTCTGAGACAAATTGTGGTGGGTTTGTCGATATTGGGCAAATAGGCCTCAACCTGTAATCACGAGGTAGCCAGTTATCCTCCCAGATGCGTGTACCTATCCCAGAACCAATCCTCTTAATCAGTCCAAGAGCAAGAATGTCTCTTCCCTCAAGTATCGAGCGCCACACCTGTGATGGGTGTGGTCCTAAGGTTGCATCAAGAATGTCCACCAAAGGCTAATACCGGGCTTTTAAAATCCGCGCACTAAGTGTGTCTGGTTCCGGGAGCAGACGCCATACCGCCTGGATAATAGGCGAGGTTGAAAAGTTCAATATCTCTGAAGCCTAAACCCCCCATGAACTTGGGCTTACACATAGTCCTCCATGAAACCCATGCTGGCTTCCTCTGACCTTGCTTGCTACCCCACCAAAACTTTTGTAGTAGACCATTGATATGTTCACATAATCCACGAGGTAGCTTAAAACATGCCATGGAGTATGTTGGTATGGATTGAGCAACCGACTTTATGAGTACTTCCTTGCCTCCTGCTGAAAGACATTTTTCCATCCATCCTTGGATGTGCTTTCAAATCCTGTCCTTCAAATACCTGAAGCAACCCTCCTTCGCCTTGCCAACATCAGTAGGAAGCCCAAGATATTTCTCAGTCAATGCCTCATGGGATTAGAGGGCTAGCCCACTTATTTTTTTACCTTGTCCAATGGGAGCCCATTAAAGAAGATTAAGTGGGATGGGATGGTTAGTCCCACTTAATCCAATTGCAGCCTGAAGCGAAAGCAAGCGAGCGAGCAGTTAATGGTAAGCTAGTTCATATGTGCGGGCACTGCAGGCGAGGGGAGCTATCGTCTTGCTATAAGCGAGATATAGCTCCAGCGCTCTAGCCCTAAAAAAGCTCCAGCTCTATGTAAGTACCACGTGTCGGGAAAGCAACGGGCCTTTTTTTTTTTTTGAGAATAAGCAACGGGCTTTGTGACGTCTGGAAGGTGTGTGACAAGGCCGGCCTACAACCTTGGTTAGCAATCCTTTGCTCTTGCCTATCTGATTCAACTAGACCCAGCCCAGCCCTTCCTTCTGTCAATTTGAAATCGACCCATGAGAGCAGAAAGCTGGCAAGGGCCCAATATACAAGCGTGCTCTGGTCTCTTCGCTCTGCCGTCATCGTCACCGCTTCTGCTCGCCGCCGACCTATGGATCCCACGGCGCCGCAGCGCGGCACCAAGCGCCCCCTGCCTGCGACCGCCGCCGGGGACGACGACGACGACCGCTCCGCTCTCGGGTAAGTCAACCCAACCCCCTCCCTCCGGCCTGACCCCTATCCGTTTTCTCCCGTTCTCGCCGGTACCCCGCCTTAGGGTTTCGCGCTCCGGTTAGGCTGATGTTTTCCATCTTTTCTCCTGTCAAGGGACCGCAAGGTCCGGTTTCCCAAGGGGAAGAAGGCCAAGCACCGCGACCCTGCTGCCGCTGGCAGCAGCGGGGAGGGGGGCGCCGCCGCGGAGGACATCGACGAGCTGATGAACCCCGAGCTCGCGGCGGTGAAGCGAGCGCGACGGCGCCACCGCAGGGAAGGGGACGACACGCAGGGCACCGCCAACGTCAAGGGCTTCGAAATGCGCTACAAGGTATGCAGTGCTATTCCTGCCCTTGAGTTTCTTCAGAGGGCTTGATTTCTTATGTGGATCGGATAGTTAGGATTCTTATCCAAGTGATTGTAGTCTTGTAGTTTCTAGTTTCTATGAAGTCTCGTCGGAATTTACAAGCTGCCATATGGCCATATGAGGCAGCATAACTGCCCAGATGATGTCTAGGCAGCATTGGAGCTAGTTGATGCTATACTGTGTTGTCGTGCTACTTTTAAATGCATTTTTCTCACATGGCTCCGACCAATTAGACTATTAAAGTATGCCAATTATGGATATTATTTGGTAACATGCCAACTTGGTGAAATTGCCCAGTAACTTCGAATGATCCTGTATTTTTTGTGGAGGTTCTGATGGAAAATTGCAGTCCTGAGGGCATTAAAGATAAAAATAGAGAAGGTGTTTGCGTTTATGTGTGGTCACTGGTCTAGCAAAACATCCGGTGATAATGTAAAAACAGGAGCAAACACCAAACATAAAAAACTAGTGGCATAGACCAGGCCTATACCAATTGGTTTAGTATCTATGGTTAGATTACATATATTATTAATTGGGCATTTATTTGGTTCATGTTGAAGCCATGGGCCTATGTTAAAGGATTAGGGCATCTCCATTGCATAGGCGCTTGTATAGATGTTTAAGGATTAAAAATAAAAAAAACACTTCCTAGCGTTTGCGTAAGAGCCTGACTTTCCAACGCTGAGATGTTATGGGGCGCTAAGTCTTTCACTTAAAATCAGACTTGGCAGCGCTAGCTAGCAGGCGCCAGGAAAAATTCTCCCAATGAGCGAAACATCCGAGATTAGGATCCCTAGCGTCCGTCCTTAGCATCGCGTTGTACGTGCCCTTAGTGTTTCTTACGATGCATATTGCTCACATCTTAGCATGTTCTATGCAGGGAAGGATGCAGTTTTTTTTACATCGTTTTGGTAAAAAATGAAGTCGATTATTTTACTATGCTTTTCAACTTACGACTGAAATATTACATAGCTGCTCTTTCCTATTGCTTGGCTGTTGTATAAAATCCTGTGATCATGGCTTTTACTTAGCCTTTTTCATATTTTGACTTCTAAGCACGACAATATATTTGTACCCGCACTTTGCCCTGCTTATCATTGCTAGTATGATTATTAGGCATAAGTTTGAAGCTAACCACTTTGCTATCATTGTCAGATAACACAGACTTTGATGTTCAACAGGACGACGCCAACTTTATCGATGATGGTATTGAGATAGAACCTTTTAACTTGGAGCAAGAGAGGGAAGAAGGATACTTTGATGAAAATGGGAATTTTGTGGAGTTTGCAAGAGGCAACGATATGAAGGTATGGTCTATTTTATGTTTATTGTCTTGGATGTTGCACATGGAGTTACAATCTGTAATTTGGTGACGCAATCACACAATCACCTATTTTGTACAGGATGCCTGGTTGGATAATGTTGAAGTAGACACCAAATTTGCTGGAAAGGTTCAAAAGAAAAAAGACAAAGAAGAGGAGTTCCAGGACCTTTCTTCTGATGATATTGGAAAGATAAAAAGGAGAATAGCAAACATGCTTGAACCAGCAGAAACGGTATGTTCAATTGCAGCTTCTGTATAGCTTTAACTTTAACATTGTGATAGTTACAAGAGGGGCACAAGATTCCCTTGTTGTATTATTGGATTACCGGCAACATCACTAGAGAAATGATTTAGTGAATTAGTTTAACTGTAGTCTCAAGGTACTTGGTGACATAAACCTGGCAGTGTGTTACTTTTTACCCTTACATCTTTGCTGTATGGATAATCAATCCGAATTGCACTGCATGTCTGTAACGCACAATGCTGTTTGTACTTATCATGTCTATTGGAGACTGAGGGAAGCATGCTCTTGATATGCTTGTGTGCTGCAGTATCTTCTCTCAGTGCTGATGAATGCATGTTAAATCTTTTCTTGAACGGTGTTCTGCCAGATAATTCAGGCTTTGAAACGATTGAAGAGTACATCTACTGACAATCGTGGAAGAATGACTGAGGGGACCAAGCGCATATTTGATGAGCTGACAGAAGCTGCCATGAAGCTAATGGAGAATGGGGAGTACAGTATGTGTTCCTTTTCTGTTTAACTTTTTTATTAGTTTATTAGTTTTTAAACCATTCATTAATCATTTTGGTATGGCAATAACCTTCTGATGATCTGCATTCTTATATCATTTTTTATTGTCCTGGTGTAGATGTATATTCAGATGATCGGGAGACATTTGTACGCGAGGCTGGTTAGTACCTCCCTTATTACTAACTTATCCATATCTTCTTTTTCTTATCCCCATGTTTCACTTCTGATACTACTACATGTTCCCATTCCCAACGTGAAAACAATATTGCATTAGTGTTACTAGTTAAAACCCAATAGGCGACAGTTGAAATGAACGCTATATGAAATGCGTGTGCTTAACGAATATGCTTAATATCAGTGATCACCAAACAGGTACCAGTTTTGTGACATTGTTTCAGTAAAAGCTTGCAAGTTACATAGATATGCTACATTTTAGGTTATGTCTATTCCCAAAAGAAACAGATCCATCTGTGTTACTGCAATTAATACATGAAATGAATACTTTCCACCCATTTGAATCCATTCCCCCGCTTGAATGAATAGAAGTGCTTTAGATGGTTCATACTACTGCTATCACCGATTCTGGAACTACCATTGTCTATACAAGATGGGTGTTGACATAACTTAGTCAAGCTAACATGATGGCTCATTAAACAAACACACAATATATTTTCCCCATTCAAAAGATGACCCACGGGTAGATGAACTAAGAATCTATACCCAGCTTACAAAAGGTGATGGTAGAAAATGATAAGAAGCAGATAGAGCCTGTTGGTCTAAAAATCCATGCGGATATGTGCTACTTTTACGAATAGTCTTGTAGCTGTATGAGCATTGTGCTTTTTTATGCTTATTGCAAATTATTCCTTAATATTGTCTCAATGGGGATCGCACATGATTACATGTTTCCATCATTTTGCCTTTTGCAGACGGTTATGAACGTCTAGCGCGTGCTCGACTTGGCATACCAGAAGTTGAAGAAGATATATTTGCAGACGCCACAGAGAGTGGCCCAACTACCACATCCTTACTGGAGATGGACAGTGGTCCTTCAGTTGCCAATACCTCTGCGACAACTGCTATAGCAAATGATGATGATAATAACTTCGACATGTTCGGTGAAAATGACGACACTGATGTCAATCCTGATTCTGATGCAAAAACTTTAGATTCAGGTTGCAATCCCGAGCCAGTACCACAAGATGCTTCTGGAACCTCAGGTGCTGAAAGTAAGCTATTATCTCAGTGAATTTCATGCTCTCTCCATTTTTTTAATCAAGAATCATGTCTGTACTTATTAGCAACTCTTTTGGTTATTCTTGCAGAGGTTGGTAATGGAAGTGCGGACTCAGATTATGTCTACGATCCATCGTCAGGGTAGGTTATAGATCTTACTTTACAGTAATTTGCTGCAGTTACACACTCTAATTATATAATTATACAATTTAGTTTTCGTCACAGCAAGAGATATGTAGTTAGCAGCTGACTGTTGTACTGTTGAACTCATCACTTGCGTTGATTATACTCTGTTTTTGGTTTTCATGCAGTTACTATTACAGCAGCAGTACAGGCTATTACTATGATGCTGCATCTGGGTGTTATTGCGCTGCATCTACAGGAACCTGGTATTTCTTTTTGCGTTTTTCTTTCATTCACAATCAACTGATGTTGTTTCTTTCTGTGTTGCTGACCACTTTTTTGTGGGTGCAACAACTTGCTTACTGTGACGACCGATCGTTGGAGATCGGTGGCACAGGAAGGAATTTGGGGGAGGAAGAGATAGACTCAGGGGAGAGGCAGGAGAAAGGGGATGAGATTTAGAGTAATGAGCGTTTCTCTCGCTGCCCTGTCTCACGCAATCCAGGTGTTTAATACAGACACGCACCCATTGCACACACGCACCCTGGCCACATACGGCCCACTGGGCTCAGCCCAAACTCACACTAGACCCTTTCTCCCTCAGGGTCCACTGCTCAGGTGGGAGCAGGTGTGACAATTGCCCCCCCTTGAGCGGAAGCGGCATCATCCCAACATGGGGCTGTCGGGTATCGATGACGAAGCACCGTGTAGTCCTCCCAGGTTGCAGAATCCGGAGAGAGCGATGACCACTGTACACGAACCTGGATGATGGAAGTGTTGCCTTTCTTGACCATTCGGCGATCCAGTATTGCCTCAGGCTGTAGTGGCGCAGCAGTGAGGTCCGGTGTTCGAGGAAGCTCAGCGAAGACCGGAGAATAGTCTGGTGTGAACGGCTTCAGCTGTGAGACGTGGAATACCGGGTGGATGCGACTGTTGGCTGGCAGTGTCAGTTTATATGCTCGAGTACCAATGCACTGCTCCACTGTGAACGGACCAAAGAACTTGATTGCTAATTTTGGGCAAGGGCGATTGGCCACGGTGGACTGAGCATAGGGCTGTAATTTGAGCAAAACTTGATCACCGACATTGAAAGAACGCTCTGTCCTGTTCCGATCAGCCTTCTGTTTGCATCTGTTTTGTGCCTGGGCAAGTTGAGCACGTAGCCTGTCATTGTGTGTTGCCCAGTCCAAGTCTGCATCCTTGTTGTCTGGCAGGTTCAGAGATAAGGTGGGCAGGCCACCGAGGTTTGGTTCTTGACCATAGAGAGCTTTGAATGGAGAAGTATTCAAGGAGGAGTGATGAGTGGTGTTATACCAAAATTCAGCTGTTGGAAGCCACTTGCGCCATTGTTTGGGTGTTTCATGGACTGCACACCGGAGATACATTTCAAGGCATTGATTCACCCGTTCACTCTGTCCGTCTGTCTGAGGATGGTAAGCCGTGGAATAGCTGAGTTTCGTGCCCGCTGCTTCCAACAGAGCATGCCACATGGCACTGGTGAAAATCTTGTCACGATCGGAGACAATCGAATGGGGCACTCCATGTAACTTGATGATGTTATCCCAAAATGCTCGAGCCACTGTTGCTGCTGTGAACGGGTGACGTAGTGGGACAAAGTGAGCATATTTGGTGAAGCGGTCGACCACGACCATGATCACCTCGTAGCCCTCAGAAGCTGGCAATCCTTCTACGAAATCCATGGTTAAATCCCTCCAAGGTTCAGTGGGTACTGGGAGAGGTTGAAGGAGACCGGGCGTCTTCAAGTGTTCATGCTTCGCGTGCTGACATACCGAGCACTGCCGGACAAAATCCTCCACTGCTTGTTTCAGACCGCGCCAAGCAAACAACTTTTTGACCCGCTGATACGTAGCTGTTACTCCTGAGTGACCACCAATCCCACTTGCGTGGAATGCATTGATCAATTTGGTCTGTATAGCGGTGTTGGCCCCAATCCAGATCTTGCTGTGCAAACGAATGATGCCTTGCCGCAGCTCGTACCCTTGTTCATCTGGACTGCAAAGGGCCAGGCGTTGGAGCAGATCTTGGCTGTCTGTGTCCGTTTCATAAGAATTCATCACTTCCTGAAGCCACTGCGGTTGACAGACAGACAAAGCATCGATTGAGAGCAGATGGCCGACGCGCGACAGTGCGTCTGCTGTGCCGTTCTCCGGGCCATGGCGATACTTGAAGGAAAACTGTTACCCCACCATTTTGGACATGGCTTTGCGCTGCAACTCTGTTTCCAACTGCTGATCGCCGAGGTGGCACAAGCTCTTGTGATCCGTGACAATGACGAATGGCGCACGCTGCAGATAGGGCCTCCATTTTTCCACTGCCATCATCACTGCAAGGAATTCCTTCTCGTAAATTGACAGTCGCTGGTTGCGGACACCGAGCGCTTTGCTGAGATAGGCAATTGGGTGGCCGTCCTGGACGAGCACCGCTCCCACGCCCGTGTCACACGCATCTGTCTCTATTGAGAATGGGCGAGTGAAATCGGGCAAGGCCAGGACAGGGGTATTAGCCATGGCACTCTTGAGGAGCTCGAACGCGGCTTGGGCTTGCTCCGACCACTTGAAGCCCTTCTTGGTGAGCAGCTGAGTGAGTGGCTTGGCAATGATTCCATAGCGAGAGACGAATTTGCGGTAGTAGCCTGTGAGGCCGAGGAAACCGCGAAGCTCCGTTGGATTGGTAGGAGTGGGCCAAGCTCGCATCACACTTGTTTTGCTCTCGTCTGTGGCAACACCCTCCTTGGAGATCACATGTCCCAGGTACTCGATTCGGGTTGGGCGAAAGAACACTTGGAGCGCTTGGCGTACAATTGATGCTGACGAAGAAGAGCAAAGACAGTGCGCAGATGCTCCACATGCTCCTGCAAGGTATGGCTGAACACCAAAATGTCATCCAAAAACGTGATGACAAACTTACGGTTTGGGCCGGAGAGGACAGAATTTATCAGGCACTGGAATGTTGGTGGTCCATTGGTGACGCTGAACGGCATGACACGGAATTGAAAATGTCCGTGATGGGTCTTGAATGCTGTCTTCTCCTCATCACTTCCGCGCATCCGAATTTGATGGTAGCCAGCGCGCAAATCGATCTTGGAGAAGACTGCTGCATCGGCTAATTCATCCAGCAGTTCGTCGATGACCGGAAGGGGAAACTTGTTCTTGATGGTGACGGTGTTCAAGCGGCGGTAATCGACACAGAATTGCCACGTTCCATCTTTTTTCTTTACCAGGAGAACGGGGGCAGCAAATGGGCTCATGCTATGCGTAATCACCCCCGTGCGTAGCATCTTGGTGACTTGACGCTCGATCTCATCTTTCTGGAGTGGAGAATAGCGATATGGCCTGCAATTCACTGGAGCTGCACCGGGTTCCAGATTGATTGCATGATCATACTGACGATGCGGGGGAAGTCCTGTTGGTTCTTCAAAGACATCACTGAAATCTGTGAGCACTTTCTGAATGATTGCAGGAAGTGGCCCCTCCGACTCTGAACCTGTAGTTGGTGTCGTCTGAATTTCAAGCAGGGCCGCCCCCCAAATTTCATTGGCTTCCTGCATCTGCCATAATGTGGCTGCGTCCATGACCGATACTGCTGCTGTTTCTTCTGTCCGAACGCGTGTCAGCTGAATGGTGCACCCGTGCCTCTGGAAGTTCATGGTCTTCAGACTCCAGTCACACTGCATGGGGCTGTGTACAGCTAACCAGTCCACTCCCAGTACTGCGTCATAGACACCCAAATCGAGCACTCGCATGTCTGTGCTGAACTCATGACCTTGTGTGCTCCAAGTGAGGTTTGGAACCATGGACGTGCAGTGTAAGCGCTGACCGTTGGCCACGCGAACAGCAATAGCAGGAATGCTAGTATGCTTGGCTTGAATTCTGGCAACGAAGGATGAATTGACGAAGCTATGTGTGCTGCCTGAATCCACCAGCAACAGCATGGTCTGGGTGCCCACTGTTGCACGCAGGCGCATTGTTTCTGGAGCTTCAGTGCCTTGCACTGCATGTGCCGATAGTAAACAGCAAGCTGCTTCCGTCGCTGGGACGGTTCATCCAGCAATTCCAGAGCACGAACGGCATCATCAGAGAGCACTTCTCCATGTTCACCCACTTCGATCGTCAGAAGTTGCGCCGAGCGTTTGCACTGATGCTCCTTGGAATATTTATCGCCACAACGAAAGCATAGGCCATGCTGGCGTCGGTAATCTCGGAGCTGACGTTCCCGGCCAAAATCATCGGCACTCGCAGTGGCCAGAGCTGGACGCGTGGCCGGCACCCCCGGTGTTGCCGGACCAACTGAGGGAGGCGGTCGGCCAGGCAGAGGTGGTGGACGACCGGTGACGGTCTGACGGACACGGGGGCGTTGCTGCTCCAATTCCTCCTCCTGAATCCTGGCGAAGACCGTGGCGCGAGTGATGCTGGATGGAGCTTGAAGGCGCACCGCGGTGCGCAGTTCATCTTTGAGACCCAGCAGGAATTGAGTAACGAAGAATTTGGGACTAAGAGTGGCATCCAATGCCAACAGATTGTACATATAGACTTCGAATTGTTGCCTGTACTCGACGACACTGCCCGTCTGACGAAGTTGAAGTAGTTTGTGCATCAGGGACTAAAATTCTTCAGGGCCAAACTCCTCCACTACCGCTTGGCGGAACAGGTCCCACGTGAGCTC
The DNA here is from genome assembly GCA_021605205.1 of Aegilops longissima. NCBI lineage: Eukaryota > Viridiplantae > Streptophyta > Magnoliopsida > Poales > Poaceae > Aegilops > Aegilops longissima. The sequence continues at coordinate 386,115,022 of CM038680.1, forward strand.
GCCGTGGGTCTGACGGAACGCCCGAAGCCAGAGAGCAGCATGGCCGTCGACGTATAGAGCCGCCGTGGCCACCCAGTTGTGTAGCGGCACACGGTACAGCTCAAAATACGCCAAGCAGCGATCCAACCAGACACGCGGAGCCTCGCAGTCAAAACGGGGAAACTGATGCTTGGGCGGCCTGACAGCGTACTCCTCGTGCAGGACGGGTGGAGGTGCACGCTCCGGCGGCGCCCGTGGTCCGTCGGGCCTTGCGAGCAGGGGTGGCCCGTCGTTGGTGAGGCGTGCAGTCGAAGCTTGTCCCGTCATGGTCAACGGAAAAGGTAGCGCTTCGGAGGCGCCGTCTGTGGATCAGGCGGAGGCGCCGTCGCGCAGATCAGGCGGCGGGCGCCGTCGCGCTGGTCGGGCGAGGCGGGGTGGTTGTTGCTGCGACCCCACCCGCATTCCGGGGGTGTGGAGCACCGCCGCCGATGGATCCTCCACCTGCGACCCCGATGACGGAGCCGACGACGCCAAAGGGGACGTGACCTTGCGCACGTCATCCACGTCCGCCTGGGTGAGCCCAATCTGCTTGGTTAGGCTCTGGAGCTCTTGGGAGACTTGGTTGTTGAAGGCCGTCTGCGCCTCCGCGCGCTTGTCGGCGAGCACCTTCTCTTCATCGAAGCGGGAGAGCAGCGTCTCCATGAGCGCGGTGAGATTGGCGGTCTGCTCCCCCATGGCGGTGAGGAGCTGCCGCGTCTGAACGGAAGGCTTGGAGGGCGCCGTGTCACCTGCCCCGAGCGGATCGAACCCCGCGTAGGATTTCGTGCGCTTCACCGGAGTGAATCGCACCTACCGTGATGGATGTTACCGATCCGGCCAAGGGAGTGGCGGTGCCGTGGCGCAAAAAATTTCTGGGCTCGGAAACTGGCTCTGATAACCAATTGTGACGACCGATCGTTGGAGATCGGTGGCACAGGAAGGAATTTGGGGGAGGAAGAGATAGACTCAGGGGAGAGGCAGGAGAAAGGGGATGAGATTTAGAGTAATGAGCGTTTCTCTCGCTGCCCTGTCTCACGCAATCCAGGTGTTTAATACAGACAAGCACCCATTGCACACACGCACCCTGGCCACATACGGCCCACTGGGCTCAGCCCAAACTCACACTAGACCCTTTCTCCCTCAGGGTCCACTGCTCAGGTGGGAGCAGGTGTGACACTTACTAGCATGCCTTTTGGTTAATACGTTTGTGGTAATTACAGTATGACCTGCTTAGAGGAATCGAATACCGTGGAACAACTGTGATGTGGATGAAGTTATCATGTTGACGTGGGCGTTATCCAAATTGGGGACTAGATCATGGTAGTTAGGATTGGATCCTTGAATCTTAGTAGTGAGTTTGTTACTCCCTCCGTCCCATAATATAAGAACGTTTTTGACACTACACTAGTGTCAAAACCGTTCTTATATTATGGGACGGAGGGAGTATTTCTTAGTGTAGTTCTGGTTATCCTGGAATGATCCGAGGTTCATTGCAGTCATTCTTGGATATAGAGGAATTGCTTATTGTTTTATTTCACAGTGATTTTTCATTGGGTTGCCTTGTAATGCTTATCTTATTTCATCATCATGATAAAGGGGATAAGCATGATTCCAGGTTTACTGCCAGTTGCTGTCAATTGCTAGCCTGTTATAAATTTGTTACATGTAACACGTGTCCACTTAACCATTGTAATAAAAGATGTACCCCATATATCATAAGGGTGTATCCCATATGAAAAATAGCTTGATTTTAGGCAGGTAATCACTGGCCACTGCTAGTGAAGCATCCATACCTAATTACCTCGAGCATCCCAGTATCCCTGAGCATTTCAGCTTGAGTTGTTTTTTGTTTCTAATTTGATGCATTGCCAATTGGCCATAGAATTGCAAGAATGCATCCAAGAAAAGCTTTTGGCACAAGAAAGATTCAGAACACAAGGGGTAAACTAGCTTTGTCAGTTTGAACAGGAAACACTGTTTTGTGGAAACAGTACCAGATCCAAACTGTGCTGTTACCATAATCTCATGTAACTGAGTGATGGATACGCTGGCTTTGCTTCCATTAATAGAACAAAGTTGCTTGTCGTCATCCATATCATATAACCGCAGTATTTTTGTACTCCCTCTGTAAAGTAATATAAGAGCATTTAGATTACTATAGTGATCGAAACGCTCTTATATTACTTCACAGAGGGAGTAGTTGATATACCCTATGAGATAATCCTTGTTGCAGGTCTCTGATTGCTGGTAGTATCTGTGCTGATGTGCTATATTGTATTTGCAGGTACTCGTACAACGAACAATCAGGCACATACACAGAAATGCACGGCGAACAAACCGGCATGCACAAAGTAGAGGCAGAGGGGGTCAAGGAGTAGCCGAGGTGTAACAGTTCGCCCCCAAGATAGGTGGTTTCTACTCCCCAGTGTTTTGTTGATGTGGTGTAGCTTCAGTATGCAGTAGAGGCCCCCTGGATCTCAACTATCATGGCAGAATTATCATGTTGACGAGGAAAATAGTTGGTTACTTAAGATTGTAGGATGTTAGTTGAAGTTCATGCGATCATCCACGGAGCGTTTGCTAAGTTATGAGTTGTCATTTTTCTCTAACCATTTGCCTACTGACCCACCATGTTCATGCAGAAAGAAACCTGTAACATGTGTTATAAAACTCATAATACATCACCCTTCGTGAAATTGGAACAAAACTGTAACTTGTAGGATCATATAGAAGCAAGACGCTTGTTGGTCCTGATTGAAGTTGCTTTGACAGAAGGTTTTATATAGCCCTTAATGGTGAGCACTTGCTCTTCTCTTCGTTGCTCTATACGCGTGGTTTCCCACATGGAAATTATACATTTATCTTTGTTAATACTTCTTCCGTTCCCAAATATTTGTCTTTCTAGAGATTTTAACAAGTGACTACATACAAAGCAAAATGAGTGAATCTACACTCTAACATATGTCTACATACATCCATATGTTGTAGTCAATTTGAAATGTTTAGAAAGACGAATATTTGGGAATGGAGGGAGTACATAATTAGGATACTGCATTTAGAAAAAGCTTGTAGAATTGGGGCTGCGTAGGGAGACACAGTATCTGTGGTCTATGGTCCAGCTCGTGACCAAATCGAGTGGAGAAGAGTCGATAGGAAAAAGAATCTAGCGGAGATCAGATAGAACATTCCGAGAAGAGACGGTAACTCGCAAGGCCAAGCGCTGGCTGTTAGCAGTCTTCCGGCTGCAGGACAAGAACTTATCATACGTGCGTATGTCGGTAGAATAGAAACTAATAAGCGCTAGTGTTTTCATGCGGTTTGCTAGCTGTAAAATTTTACTACTACTCGTACTAGTAAGTACGCACGTGCAACGCACGTCTCTACTAAAATATGTTCTATTACGAGAAATAATAATTCTATCATAACATAAACCTACTTCCCGAGAAGCTGAAATCTCATGCAAAGAGCATATAATTCCTAACTCATATAATTGATTGGAAATATTTTGCTTCATTAATTAATTGATAGAAAAACACTCCATCAAGAAAATTAAATTATGCCCCCCCCCCGCCCCCGAAGCTAGTGCATCTATTAAGCGGACGCCGTCGCAACACCTCCCCGGCAACCATGATACATGACAAACCTATATAGATGTTCATCATGCAGAAAAAACTGTTTGTCATGTATCGCAGTCATGACCTTTTAATCTGCATAACTTAATTCATGTGTTACTCATAGCTTAGAGTCATCACTAAATGTAAAAAGAACTAAATTTGAGGTATAATATTACCCATCAAGAGAAATATATCTTCAATCTTAGTATCTTCTAGTTGGTACATACGAATGGGCCAGGAAAAAAAAAGATATGCAGGTGTGTGTATAGAGGCAATGGAAATTAGTAGTTTACACATGAGCTGATCAAATGACATAATTTATCATAATTCTGAGATACAAGTTTGTGCATCTAAGAAACGAAACATTGCTAGTTTATACAGAAACAAACCATCAAGATGCGTCAATATGACATCCTCGCCCATGCGGCTGTACCAAGCACTCTGAGGTACACGTGAAACCAGTCACAGAAGTCTCCCTAACAGACAAATCGGATGCACAAACCACTAAAGGTGGAACCACCCTTACTCATAACCTGAAGGTCCTGGCCAATGTAGTCCATCTGTGGTCATTTAGTGTCAATCGTTCCATGGCAAGGTCCAAAGCAACGAAGGTATATGCAACCTATTATTTCAAATAGCATGCTTCTCTTGTGAATTTTCACAACAAAGCACATACCCGACTTTTAATCGTTTGGAAATTAACAACATAGCATTAGGATTATAAGTCGAATTGTTCTTAGTGAGAAACAACAAAATCAAATAGTAGCTAACATGACCATGATGCTCCTTAATGTGTATGAAAGTGATAATTTTTTCTAATGAAAAAATGCAAACCATTATGTACTCCTAATTTCGACATCATTATCATCTCGAGCTTAAATACGCTATAATCAGTGGTTTATTACTACATGGATGGATAATAAATCTTACAATTTCATGAAAAATATAAGTTGATAGTACTACGATAAAGGATCAAATTATTATTTATGGGAGTTCATTGCTGCACAAATAGACTGCCCTTAAGATTTATATGCCCAAGAAAAATGGACAAGAGATGCAGTAAAAAGGAATCCATAAGTTGATGACATGCACCTTCAAAAGGGATCCATTTTTTTGCTGAATGGACTAATCTATACAGCCGTATAGCAATCTCAAAGCTCTCTCACCTATATACGGATCGAGATCCTCCAAGGTAGCTCAGCCTACTGCAGAGGGACGTGATGTGTGTATCCCCCGTTCGTAAGCCATCTGACGACAGCAGAAGCATTCACTCGCAATGAAAACCATCTCCATGGTGTTGGTCGGCTGAGCCACGCCGTCGTTGTCGCATCGCTGCAGGCCAATCAGCTGATAACTGAATGTAGGTTTCAAACTTGTTAACTGAATTAGGCCATGTCGCTGTAGCATTCCACTTGCTACTTGGACATTTTCAGACTTGATAACTGAATTTTGTTTGGGAAAAGAGATTAAACATTCCATTTGCTTGCACAAATAAATCGGCATGACGTAACCTTGCCACCGGCGGACCTCTTGTTCGTGTACCTTTTCCGGACCCCAAAGCCCTTTAAACCAGGGGCATATAGCTAAATTAAAATGCCCAAGCTTCGTTTGAATTTTTAAATTCCATGCCAACATGAGGGACCAAACCGGACAATAAACCTCTGCAATAGAAAAGTAATCATGAGCAAAAAAACTTGTGCAAGTGCCACATTTCAGGATAAGAGAAAAAAATGTGATTCTTACTGAAAATTATGAGACCTCATGAAAATAAGCAAGAAGTAGGAATACTTGGGACAGCTAAAGCATCTAGTGTACAGAATGAAATTAAAAAGTGGTGCTACTTATGTATTCGAACCTTGGTACTATGTGTTAGCCTCTTCTTCCATCTCAATATACAAAATACAACAGGATGATTCTTCCTTCTATAAAGAGGAAAGTTTGATCAAGTTGAAAGCAGTCTTCAAAATTCTGTCAGTTTTAGTGACCTATTCATGGGAAGATGGCATGAGAAAGGAAAAATTCAGACTTACGCACCAGATTGAGAAAGAGAGCAGGTTGTCCTCATTCGGTTGCTTCTTCCATGAGTAAAGGGCAGAGGTTGATCAACTTGAAAGCAATATGATATTCCTAATTCCAACAATTCCAGTGAGCGGTTAATGGGGAAGATAGCAGGAGAAATCAAACTTTAGAATTACGTACAAGATTGAAGAAAGCAAACTTCAGAATTAGGTACAAGATTGAAGAACAGAGCACTTCATTCTTGGCGATCCATTCCTTCACCAGAACGCGATTGAAGAACAGAGCAGGTCGTTCTCCAGCGATCCACTCCTTCACAAGAAGGCGCTCGCCAGCCTACGCCTCTACTCGGACCAGGCCGCCGCACTGCCAGCGCGCGCGTCGCTTGCCGCCGATGGGATCTCCCGCGCCGACCCAACCAACTGCACGCCGATCTTCGAGGCGTCGGCGTAGTGACAGCGCAGGGGCCTCCATCCCCGTCTCTGTTGATCGCGTCCTTCACGCTAACGCGCGACCAGCTCGAGGAGATCAAGATACGGCCACGGCGCACGGCGCACTATACTTGTCGGCGTTCGTGGCGGCGGCGGCCGAGCTCCTGGAGCGTTGAGCAGGCAGGGGAGGCATAGGGCATTTGCGCGATGGGCGGCTGGTCGATGTCGAAGTCGCCGCGGGGGTCGGGCCTGGGGTTGGAGAGCATGCAGGAATAGGGATAGGATGGGTCGTGAGGCGCTGATTGGGGGGGCTTTTTGTTGGCAGGCAGAGTTTTCGTCCGCCGACTTAAATTGCTAAACGCATTTCTCGTGAGAGTTATTGTTATCTCGATGGTTAGATCTAAACGTGTGAGTTTGATTGAATGGTTCTAATTGCTTCAGGTTGTTGTGTGTATAATTGTACATTAGATGGAGGACGCATAGGGATGAATATATTTGCTTGTTAATAGTAGTAGAGATAGAGACTAGTGCTACTCGCGAACGATATCCGTATGTGCATTTTCGGCATTAGAGATAGGAGGAGGAGGTGAACTGTAATGCTTCGCATATATACCACCTGTGATCCGGGCAACCCTTCGTCTGGCAGATCGGTCAATGGATATTTGTGGTTACCTTTTTACACCGGTGAGTCAAAGTCAAAACCCCAGCTTCTGTTCACACGTAATAGCACGTACGTGCCGCTGCTACAGTGACTGCTAGCCGAAGAGGATGCAAGTTGCGACAGCTACAGGATCCAGCCTGCGTTCACACGTCGTAGTAGTACTCGTACGTGCAGCTGCTGCTAGCCGATCGAGTAGGACGCAAGTCGCGACGTCTATAGACTACAGGAGGATCTACTCGAGTACCCGTATCCAAACTGTCGCGTCTCATGGATGCACTGCACGTACGCCTTGATATCCAAAAGACCCTTCCATCGGTTCTCACACGTGCAAGTGCAAGTCAAGTCAAGGCTCACCCGTGCAAGCTCCGAGACCAGTACTAGTATACATCTGACACCCGCCCGACAAAAAAATATGGAGACGTATACATACACGTACGTACGCACGCACGCACGCATGCACGCAAGCATGAAATCAAGCGTGACCATGCACCAAAGACGACTAGTACCGGACAAACAAACAAACAAGCAAATTGACGCATATGTTGGTCAGAGCGCGCGAGGCCGGCCGGTCTTGGTCGATGGGGCGAGCTCACATGAACCACGTCCGGATACGGAAACAATCATGTGCGTACGTGCGCACAAGCTACGTAGCTCCATCTTTCTTGCACTCTGTTATACGTACGCGTGAGGCGGATTGATTAGGAGAAGGCTCGACGAATCCGTTCCAAGCTCGCACCCGTGATGCCCCAGATACGGTGCGCAGAAGAGTGCGCCATCTCCGTACCCCGGTCCTCTCTGACAATTCCAATGATCCATTTGACCGGCCGGGACGGAGCAATGCCTAGCTAGCGGCGTATAAATACGGAGCTTGCATTCTTAGCATGCTCCCATACGAACGTATATACAATTCCGATAGACGGCCGATCAATGCAACGGAGTGCAGCAGCGGTTGCTACTAGGACCCAGACCACGATGTGCGCCACCGAGGAAGAGAACAAGAAGCAGCAAGGCTGTACACTTGGTGCGGCAGCGAGCAAGGGCGGGCCGTCCGTCGAGGCGCTGGCCATGGCCGGCGCACGCCTCTGCATGCCGGCGGCGGCGTGCTGCTCCGAGTCCGACCACGTCGAGGACGACGACGCCGCCACGCCGCCGGAGCACCTGCGCGCCTTCGAGGCGTTCCTGGAGGAGGTCGTGCCGGTGGGCATGATCATGGCGTCGCGGCGGGAGGAGGAAGCGCGCCTCCGTCGTGGCGGGAAGCCGCGGAGCTACGACGACGACGTCAAGGAGAAGCTCAAGCTGTGGGCCAGGGCAGTGGCCAGGGAGACCACGGGAGGCACGAGATGAGTTAGGCTGGCTGCACCTGCACCTACACGTGCGTGCAAAGCATGCGTGCGTGCAATTAGGATCCATGATTCAATTTGTTTCTTCTTGGAGCTAAGAATAGCTAAGCTAAGTTACCCCAGCTAGAAGGAGAGCTAGGTTCTGTTCAATTCATTCTGTTGATGAGTTTGTAATTGTTATGTTTGTCTGTACATACACGGCCGGTGACATTCTAGCGAAATTGTTAAATGGTACTAGTACTTGAGTGTGTTCTCTGATCAAGAGGGTAAGAACTTGAGTATTCTACAGCACAAAAATCAGTTTAGCTACATATCAGTCGACTGATTTTCAAATTCTATGTCAATCGGTTTTTGAATGAAAGAAGGGCCTCGCCGGAGAGAAAAAAAGGGGCCGCCGTCATCACCCCAGTGTCTATCTTAGGTTCAGGATGGGGGCGGTGGTGGGGGCGGTGGTGTGGGAATTCACCGGAGAAAAAGCTCGGGGGCCTGTAGAGGGATGGTCGGGGCGGCGAAGGACCGGCGGTGTGGAGTGGTTCTGGGGAGGGCGGGGCGACGGGGGCCGGCGGTTAGGCCGGTGGTAGCTGGCGGCGGGGAGGAAGTAGATGTGCGGGAGGTTAAAGAACTGGTTGGGGCCGTTGATTTTGCATCCGCCGTTCACAAAATCGACTGACAGCAAGAGAAAGTTTCAGCTGACTGACGTCCAACCACTCCCCACAAAAATTCCTAGACACCACAAAGAAATATAGGAAGTGCATGGTTTGTGGTTTGTGAGCGTGTCTCGTTTAACCTCACGCAGTATTTTTATTTTTCTCTTATACACTACATAAAGAAATATAAGATTTTAGATCAATACAAATCTTATATTTCTTTACAGAGGAAGTACTTTCCCGTCCGTGGTATTCAGTATCGACTTAGGTCATCTCTACTATATATTCATGTTTTGATCAATAAAATAATACTCTCTCTGTAAATAGATATAGTGATCTAAACGCTCTTATATTTGTGTACGGAGGGAGTATACCAAAATTCTTGTCTTAGATTTGTCTAAATATGAATGTATCAAGTCATATTTTTGTATTAGATACATCTATATCTAAACAAATCTAAGACAAAAATTTTGGAACGGAAGAAGTATCTTCTACATAAAGTATACTACTGGATTTGTATTCGAAAAAAGAGGTTTTCTAGGGTACATTTTTTGACTTGGTATCCAGTTTATATTTTATTATTTTTGTGAATGATATTTGACTAGTTAAAATATGGTCAAATTTTGATATTATTTTTTGATGAAATCCAATAAACCAGGACAAAGCAAGGGAAAAGAATTCTATGAGACCAGGTCTCACGGGTTAGCAGGTGAGACCCATCCTGATGAATGACACGTGGCATTCACAAATCACAAAGCATTTACCCCACCCCCACTTGAAATCAGGGGGGAGAGATTAGATGCTTTGTGATTTATAAATGCCACGTGTCATCCATCAGGGCGGGTCTCACCTGCTTTATATGAGAGCTAGTCTCATATAATTTTTTTCCCAAAGCAAGTACCTAAAACAATCAAAAGTTGGCCTCGGAGGAACTGTCTGTTGTTCCAGGGCTAGCTCTGCTAGATCTTAGGCAACACAAAGCACCGACATTTCACCTTTACTAGGTTTTCATGCGAGTATTGAAACTCAGACGGGTCAAATTGTTGTAAGAAGCAGATCAGATGGCTGAGAGTTCGAGGACTTGAAGAAGCCACCTTATTCGACATCTGTTAGGAAGAGATATATGTGGGCTAGGCTACATCTTCCTTATGCAGATCGCAAGCAATAACGATTCTCTTATGATGGCTTTGTCTTTTTTGTTAAGTTGTGATCTAAATTCATATATATAGTATAAAGGCTATAACTTCTGACAGAGCCGAGCGGAGGCCCGTCGCCGAGAGGCTTCGGCCGTAGCGGAGCGGAGTCTGAAGTTAACCCATATTGGCTCCCCCCTCTCCCGTGCGTGTGTGGTATGGATCAGTATCGACCTAGATCACCTCTACTACATATATCCTTTGTAAGCCGCCGCACAGGATACATTAATCAGCTGTAAATCCTTGGCATTTGTAACATCTCTCGATATAGTGAAATTTCATTTGCTGGCACCCGTGATTTTTTCTCCTTTGTGTTGGAGGGGGGTTTCACGCTAAATCTTGTATCCCTCCACTACAAAAAAAAAAAACAATTCCTTGATAATATGTGTTTGTTACAGTAGGTCATGTTTTCTATCACGCATGTACATTCATGATGATTTTATGACAGAATTAAGATAGTCATACATGTGTTGTCGGGGAATTGTTCCATAAAAATAATTCATTTTTCATTACGGAAGTGTACATTTCCATGATTATAAATGGCACGTCATGGAAGTGATTTCATCAAGGGTAACCAACATGGGGCAGCCATCGTAACGGGTCGCTGTCAAGCTATAGGGTGCCGGTTTTGGATCTGATACCCGTTAACAGCCCCGGCCAATGGAGATTTTCTGTGTATCAATTTCTCGTTTGCCTACTAAACCAACGTGTGTGCTCTATGTTGCGACAGATGTCGCACATCCAACGTACGATACATGCCAATGAAAAGGAGACACGCGACAGGGCCCAACAATGGCCCATTTACTTAAAAAGGCCGGCCCAATCAGAGGCACACAAAATTTAGAGAAAAGTTAGCGAGCTGGCCCACTAACGGCCTCCTTGCACATGGCCCATCGGCAGTTCCGGTCCATTAACAGTTCGCCATGTATACAGGCCAAACTACAGCCTGGTGTGTTTTCGGCCTCTTAACGGCCCATTCCAGAGTTGGGCCAATTCCAGCCCGGTGCGTCTTTCGGTGTGTTAATGACCAACGGTAACCTGGGCTATTTGTGGCCTAACGTAATATTCAGCCTCGGGTGATTTGGATGCTTGTTTATTTGGTTCTGTGCAGAAATAGAAACTTTTGCGTCTAGTATTTGAATTTCCATTCTATACTGTAAGATGATCAATTGCTGAAATTTTTACACGGTAGTGCTATACAAATTGTCGACGTTTACTTAATTTTTCAGAATTGTTGGATTACATCAGTATGACCAAAAAATAGATCTTTACGTATTGTTCTGTTTTTGACAGATTATGTTTTTTTTTGTTTGTTTTAAAGTTTCTATGACTTATATTGGGGGATATAAATTATGGAAATGATATAATACAATAAACATCAATTGTGAATAATTATGAATCTTGTCTTGACAGTACCTAAGTAAATGATATATTTTATTATACTAACCTATCTCACGAGGTTACGTTAAGTTCCGTGTGAATAAAGTTTTCAAGTTTTGGGTGAGCTGAAGATATGCGAAGAACAAGGAGCGGCAAGAGCCTAAGCTTGGGGATGCCCAAGGCATCCCAAAGAAAAATCAAGGAAGACTCAAGCATCTAAGCTTCTGGGGCATCCCCTCTTTCGTCTTCAAAACCATCGTATATCTTACTCGGAGCTATATTTTTATTCTTCACATGATATATGTTTTGCTTGGAGTTTATTTGTTTTTATTTTAGTTTTGCTTGTTTATCTTTGCAATCATCTTTTCCTGATCACACCTATAAAGAGAGACACACATTCATCTTAAATTTGTAGAATGCTCATTCGTACTTCACTTGTATCTATTTGAGTTGAGGCAATTGCTCTAGTACTTCAATTATATTTGTTTGAGCATGGCGATATGTTTTGTATAAATTATTTACACTCTTTTGCTTCACTTAAATATTTTGAGTGTTAAATAGAAAGTGGTAATTTGCATGAGTTATATGTTTGGTCCAAAAATGATTGGTATATGCTCATCCGTACTTCACTTATATCTATTTGAGTTGAGGCAATTGTTCTAGTACTTTACTTATATTTGTTTGAGAATGGTGATATGTTTTGTAGAAATTATTTGTACTCGCTTGCTTCACTTAAATAGTTTTGAGACTTAAATAGGAAGTGGTAATTTGCATGAGTTAGATGTTTGGTCCAGAAATGATAGGTATATGCTCATCCGTACTTCACTTATATCTATTTGAGTTGAGGCAATTGCTCTAATACTTCACTTATGTTTGTTTGAGCATGGCGATATGTTTTGTATAAATTATTTGCACTCTATTTCTTCACTTCAATATTTTTGGGAGTTAAATAGGAAGTGATAATTTGCATGAGTTATATGTTTGGTCCAAAAACGATTGGTATATAAAGGTGGTATAATAAAAACTAGCATGGACATGTAGATCATTGAATATGATAAGTTTGATTCCTTGCAATAGTTTTGCGATATTGAGGTAATAATATGTGAGTGTGTTAGTAAATAATTAGAGCCAAGCATGAATATTGGTGTTAAAGTTTGTAAGTCCTTATGCATGAAAGTGGTGACCGCTAGCATTAGTGAGGAAGTAGGGAGTGTGATTTCTCTTTGATTGAATAAACTTTTGTGTGATCGGATCGGGGGCACGCGATGGTTAATGATACGTCTCTAGCGTATCTATAATTTTTGATTGTTTCATGCTATTATATCATCAATCTTGTATGCTTTATATGCAATTTTATATCATTTTTGAAAACTAACCTATTAACTCAATGCCCAGTGCCAGTTCCAGATGATGCAACAAAGAGGGTCTCTACAATCCTTTCTATAATGGAACTTGCTAAGGCACCTAACGGTGTCCTGGACTAGGGGGTACTCACCACGTCATCTCCCGATCTGTTAGATTGGGCCGAGGACCCCCATGGCCGTATACTCATGGGCCAGTCCGGACAGCTGCCGCATACAAGGAAGATTCCATAAGACTTGGCGATCAAAACAAGGACTCCTCCCCACGGCGATTTGGCTAGGACTCTTGTTATCCTAGGCCTCGGTGCATTATATAAACCGAGGCCGAGGCTAGTCGATAGATATATACAACAATCATACCATAGGCTAGCTTCTAGGGTTTAGCCTCTCGATCTCATGGTAGATCTACTCTTGTACTACCCATATCATCAATATTAATCAAGCAAGAGTAGGGTTTTACCTCCATCGAGAGGGCCCGAACACAGGTAAAAACATCGTGTCCCTTGTCTCCTGTTACCATCCGCCTAGACGCACAGTTCGGGACCCCTACCGAGATCCGCGGTTTTGACACCGACATTGGTGCTTTCATTGAGAGTTCCGCTGTGTGTTCGGCAAAAGGTCGATGGCTCGCCTGCAGATCAACTGCGACTTCGGCATCTTCGTCACCAGCTCGACTGGTCACCTTGGTTCGACCAAGGACTGCGCCCTGTCTCCGATCGTCATGTTCAGATGAGGGCCTTCATCAACATCAGCTCCGATCTCTATAAAAATCATGGAGGAATCATCCAGGGAGCCCGGGGGCTCAACATCAACATTGCCCTCGGGCGACCGTGCTATTTTTCTGGACAGCGAACTTGTATCCGGCGTCACCGCCTCCTCGAGCGTCGGTTTGACGATTGCTTCGGTGTAATAGTGCGGAATTACGTCTACAACAGCCACGCTAAATTTTGTCGAGTTCCGATGGAGGAATCTCCGACAATGTACGATATACAGGAGCCCTGTCAAATCTGGACGAGTTTAGGGCGTGGTGTCCAGCTTCTAGCTCGGACCTCCTTTGGAAGATCCAACCGTTGATCGACTGCGGAATTCCTATATCTACCACCCCTCAAAATTTCAGCTCGATCCGACCGTCCAAACTCCGGGAACCTTCCGATTAGTGCATCACTTTTCGGATATGTTTTCTGTGCGAAAACAAATCCGACCCGAGTACGTCCTTTTTACGAACGGGATTTTGGACATCCTTTTTGAAGGAAGTTTTGTATGGGGTATTGTGCTTTATTACCGAACACATCCCACTAACTTTAAAATCTTTTAAACATGATCTTCAACATCATGCTGGTGTCAAAACAGTCCGGCAATATTGCTCCACGGCTGCCGACCTGCGCTATACACGTCGTCACTTTGTTGAGCCGAGCTCAACTTCTTCGGATCATCATCTCAGCAAGCCGAGCAAGAGTCCGGCATCGCGAAGGATAAATCATCACCAACATCGCCGCCCCACGGATTACACGGAGCGGGCATACCGGCATCGCCGCACGGTCGCTTCATCAAGCCAGCATCGACCACGTCACGATATGCATCGGCAGGGCCGCACTATTGCTTCTTCAAGCTGGTGTCCATCACGCCGACCTACTTCGACATCTCGGCTGGACCGGGGGCTTCACCATCTCTTCATCAACCTACTCCGGACACTTCGGCGTCACTAGCCGACCAGCTCCGTCACATTAACTGGACCAAGGGCTTTGCCTCGGCGAGTCAACCTTTGTCAGCATTGCCATGCCGTTGTTTTATCGCCCATCAGGCAATGGGTGCGCGGATCGAGTCCCAATTTTGGGAATCACCTTCCTTCGGATTGCTACAACAAATAAACCAGGTGCTATTAACCCCAGTATTTTTTGCTTGTTTGGGTTCATTTTTCCCAATGAATTATTACTCTGGTTTGTCCATCATATGTACAGGTCTATCAAATGGTAGCCGCGTAACGATGACGATCGCATGGTGGTTTGGTCGGTTTCCGTACATAGTCCGTGACGCTGCATCCGAGCTCGAACCGACCTGTGAATTCAGGCTTTACCACGCCTTTACCGCACCACGTCGACGCCCTGCATCGACATTGACTTGGCGCCGAGCCATATTTCTTTTATTACTCACTTTGCATAAATTATTTATTATGCAATGATTTTTTAATTATCATTATTACTATTATCTCCGGTTTGCACCATTTTTTGTGCACAGGAAAATGATCCGGGGACTTCGGCGTCACTCTGCCGGTCTGCATTGACCGTGCTATGTCACCACTTCGGCGTGTCGAGCTCTTCGCTCCGCCACCTCGGGACCGGCTTGGGGGATGGAACCTTGTCCCGTATCAAGCTCGGACCGCGTCATCAATACCGAACACATTAACCAGCTAAGTCGCTTTCATGCTCAAAGCTTTAATTTCTAACTTGTGTTCGGTTCGACCAAGCATTGTACTTTTTTGGAAAAATGTTGCTTGTAAAAAAATTTCTTTTCCAAACTTTGTTTGTGACAGATAAATTCAAATACCCAATTCATTTGGGGGCTTCCTTCATGAAGCTTTTCCTCTTGCATATGATTATACTTGTACGGCTTCATTCCTTGTTCGTGTATTACATACAATATGCACCATATTGACTTAAGTGATTTGCAAGCTGGGTTGCCTCGCTCTGTGTTTACCCTCGTTCCCGATTGTTCGGCTAGGGAGTAAAGGAGCACCTCTGCGATTGTCACGATCGGGTCATCCGAGCGGACCTCGACTGGTGAAGCGAAAGCTAAGCGCTCTTATAGTTTTTAATGATGGTGGCACACAACGGAACTCATGAGTACAAAAAATCTATTGCACAAGTCTCATAATAACAATGAGCACCGAAGAAAGGTATCGGTGGGGGTACTATTTTCTTCGAAGATGCTTCTTACACTTCGCAGTAATATAGCATAAGTTCCCTGGCGCTTTATGCATTACTGACCTTATGGCCTGATTGCTGGTTATTGGAAACACCGTCGATATTCTCGACAGATGGAGTACATAACACTTTTCGGTCCTTGACCAAAGAGGGAGAAGCCGACGGTCGGTTAAGACGCGTTTAAAGTTCGGTTGAACATAGATATGATATAAGTACTTCGGTACATGCAATCATTCTTTTACCCAAGTCACTTGGGGGCCCTTAAATTTATATGAGCCGTTTTATGATAAGTGTTCTTCTTCTTAGTCGTTGCAAAGTTTTATTATTATTATCTATCACTCCTTTTTTCGACACGAGCGTGTGGTCACTAGCCGGGGAACCTAATTTCTCTCTCAAAGCCGCTAGAGTTTAGTTTGCTAAACTGGCCTAATGAGAAGTACTCCGCCCTCGGGATAGGAGGTTGAAGCCGTAGGCTGACCCGCTTGAAGTCTTGAGATAAGATGTATCATGTTAAAGCACGACAGAAGCACTTCTTTTGCTAAGGCCAATTTTCGGATTGTCACTGAACACTTGATCTCGTTCGGACGTCAAGTTTTTACTGACGTTTTTTGCCTTTCCAAGCTTATGTCACCTTTAAACTATTTGTGTGTTTTCAGCACAAGTCTCGCAGTGCAACGCCGGACACCTTTAGAGATTCGGCAAAAACATTCTGGGATATTGCTATATATGCATCGGTTTCGAATTGTGTCTTCGGTCAATAGTTGGGTTGCCCGGCTCCTGCCTTGCCTCCTACGTTCCGCTTTGTTCGGCTAGGTGTGCAAAGGGAGAACCACTGCGATTGTGCTTCCAGCTCACATGGTTAAGCACCTTAGTGGAGAAAGCCGAAAACTGACTGTCACAATAAGCGTAAACTAGTCAGCGATCCGATGACGGTGTTAAACAACGGGCCATTCATAACAATGGCCGAAGTGTTTACGGCTTGACCTCGACTGTCGCCGAACACTACCGGGGGCTATTAACTGGCCTCCCAAACTAAATCCTCGATATTTTTCTCTTACATTGGAGCTGAGGTTTCATGATCATGCTTAGCATGATAACCCAAAGAAAGGAACCGATAGCGGGACTTTTTTCTTTGGAAGACATTTCTTCTGTTAAACAGTAATATAACATATCTCTCTGCGTACCTTTGTTTATAAAACCGTATGGCCAGATTGCCTTGTTTGCTTTAAATCTTTGCCCTCATAAAGGCTTTATAAAGTAGGACAAACACTCCTCGGCTATTGGCCGAGGAGGTGGAAGCCGATGGTCGGTCAACAAAGTTTTGTACAATGCGGATCCGAGCATTAATGACGTAAAGTACTTGGATACATAGAGTCATTACACATAATTTGTGATTTTACTATGGATATCAATCCTTAATTGACCACCCGTGCCGCATTAAGGCTCGGGGCTCTTGGGCTTCGGGCTTATTATTTACAAATATTAAAGGGCACATCGATCCCCGATGCGGTGTTGCCACCGGACCGATGTCATGGGGGCTCTTGCATTACTGTCAATGCAGAAAATTTTAAGTGTATCTGAGTCTCGAGGAGATTTTGATCCTCGGGTTGGTCGGCCGCACCCAACCTGAGTCTTGAGGATCGAAAGCACGCCGTTTTTGTGTCCCAAGTATTCTGCCAAGCTAGGACTTGATCCTCGGACCGATTTTGCAAATCAACTTTGAGTCTCGGCAGCTACGGGATCATTGGTATTATGTCATCCTTCATGTGCATCTCGGGTTTTAGACGGTACCCACCTTGAGGGCTCTGGCTATGTATCTCGGCAGAGAATAAATTGCACCAATAAAGAATATTGACAAAAATCGCCCACATTCGGGTGGTGCACCACCTCGAAGCAGATCCGCATAAAGCTTGGGCGCTAGTGGCTGGCTCCATAGAGGGCATTTCGGCATTAAGCTCGGCTAAACTCCTTCAAACTTCTTTGAACCAAGGTGATTCGACACCTCGGATACAGTCCGGCGTTGGAGCTCGGATACATAGTCCGGCATTGGAGCTCGGATCTGATCCGGCGTTGGAGCTCGGATACATAGTCCGGCGTTAGAACGGGAAGCGAGACGGCATTGGTGCTCGGCTGCAAAAGATACCTTGAATGCAGTCCGGCGTTGGAGCTCGGACGAAGAGGACCCTGCCGCCGGGAACAACTTCAAACCCGAGGTGTGGCATAAAAATAACAAGGCATTGATAAAGGCGGAAACTTAAAGGGCTCCTCGGATACCCGGCGTGTAAACTCGTCGAATGCATTTGGCGATCCTCAAGATCGAAGATGAGAAGATTTGTTGAACCAGTTTTCAAGACCGACGACTAAAGATGAAGAACGGTTTGGAAGAATCGAGGAGCGTCCCTAAACTTGAAGACCGGTTTAGGGGGCTACTGACAGTGTCCTGGACTAGGGGGTACTCACCACGTCATCTCCCGATCTGTTAGATTGGGCCAATGACCCCCATGGCCGTATACTCATGGGCCAGTCCGGACAGCTGCCGCATACAAGGAAGATTCCGCAAGACTTGGCGATCAAGACAAGGACTCCTCCCCCACCGGCGTATTCGGCTAGGACTCTTGTTATCCTAGGCCTCTGGTGCATTATATAAACCGAGGCCAGGCTAGTCGATAGATATATACAACAATCATACCATAGGCTAGCTTCTAGGATTTAGCCTCTCTGATCTCGTGGTAGACCTACTCTTGTACTACCCATATCATCAATATTAATCAAGCAGGAGTAGGGTTTTACCTCCATTGAGAGGGCCGAACCTGGTAAAACATTGTGTCCCTTGTCTCCTGTTACCATCCGCCTAGACGCACAGTTCGGGACCCCCTACCCGAGATCCGCCGGTTTTGACACCAACAGCACCTGAAGCACTTCCCCTCGAAGCTTAAGAAGGCAGCCATCACACTGGTCCAAGCGAGGTGCCCGTCACCGCTCCCTATTATCCACCAGGTCTGAGCTGGAGCGCTTACTTCACCGGGATGAGATCTCTGTCCATCCATCGTCCACCCACAAAGGGGAATGGGTGACGCCTGAATCCCGTACCAACACTATCGATTTAATTCGCTGCCTATCCAGAAGAGGCTGCGAGCCCAGATCCATGGCACCAAGGGATGGAGCATAGCTGGATCCCTCTCTAGATAGCAGGATACGAGGCGGAGAAGCCGGATGTTGGGAAGAGGCATGATGGGACGACTACATATCTGTCTCCAAGAACGGACCGGTGGATGTAGGGGAGTGTACGTCCGCTCACAGAAGACCGTGAAGAGCGTGACAGACCCGTGCCAATTGTAGGAGTCGGGGCCCGAACTAGGCAATGACTAGGGATGGAGGCCGCCGTGGCCGGAGCTCGGTATTGGGGGTGCTGGAGGAGAGGACTTCCTTTTGCTGGATGTATTTTATGCCAGATGTGTATCCTCGAAATAGGCTTTCGCCCCGCTTTATATATAAAGCACCAACCGATGATAAACCATGGTCGAACGATACAAGGTGGTGAGGTTGCCCTCTTACAAAGCCGATCCAAAGATAGGTCGGAACACGTAGAACGCATGCGACTACGCTACCAACAAAGAGTACATGAAGATCTAAACACCCCGCCACGCTACAACCTAGACCACCTAAGCTCCACGACAACGCCCTCAAGAGGGAGAACGACGCCGAGTGTCGCCATTGCCAAGTCCACAACGGATAGAGGTCCTCACCCGGAGCTCTAGCACGGAGAGAAGAACCACGACGACGTCTTCAAGAAGAGTGCGGCACCCGCGGGTGTCGCTGTCATCAGCACCAAGGCACGAGCTTTCGCTCGGCAACTCAGCCGTGTCACCACGAGGCTGCCAAGACAAGCGCGACGATGTCAGATCCTCAGATCCAGATCAGGGCGCCACCCCTCCGGCAACCCGTCGCAACCCCTCCCATTGCCCGCACAACCCGAGAGGAGAGCCACCATCACCGCAATGATGCCCGCCGAAGAGAAAACCTGTGGACTGCCATCCGGGGCCGCCGCCCCGTGATGACCCACAAGTATAGAGGATCTATCATAGTCCTTTTGATAAGTAAGAGTGTTGAACCCAACAAGGAGTAGAAGGAAATGAAAAGCGGTTTTCAGCAAGGTATTCTTTGCAAGCACTGAAATTATCGGTAACAGATAGTTGTGTGATAAGAAAGATAATTCGTAACGGGTAACAAGTAACAAAAGTAACTAAGGTGTAGCAAGGTGGCCCAATCCTTTTTGTAGCAAAGGACAAGCCTGGACGAACTCTTATATAAAGCAAAGCGCTCCCGAGGGCACATGGGAATTACTGTCAAGCTAGTTTTCATCATGCTCATATGATTCGCGTTCGTTACTTTGATAATTTGATATGTGGGTGGACCGGTGCTTGGGTCTACCTTTCCTTGGACAAGCCTCCCACTTATGATCAATATCTTCTATCTCAGTAGGTGTAATATCATTCATAATTTCTTCGTATAGAGTAAAAGGAATTGCACACTAGCACCCACATCACATAAGCCATGATATTAATGATCTCCTATTTTAACATAAACAACAGGCATGCCAACAATGGGTCTATGTTTATCTTTAATATCGGGTTTAGCAATTCTAGCAGCTTCATCACAAAAAAAATAACATGCCCATCAATATTATTGACCAAGAGATCTTTAACCATAGAAATACTAGGTTCAACTTTAATTTGTTCAGGAGGCGTAGGTGTTCTAGTATAACTCTTACGAACCACAGTTGAAGCTTTAGCATGATCCTTTGTCCTAACAGGGAAAGGTGGTTTCTCAATATAAGCAGTAGGAACAATACGATCAACATTATAAGTAATAGTTTCTTCTTCAACTTTAATAGGTTCAACTACTTTAACTTCAATGGGAGGATAATACTTAAACCACTTCTCCTTAGGGAGATTAACATGAGTAGCAAAATATTCACAGAAAGAAGCTACTATCTCATAGTCAAGTCCATATTTAGTGCTAAAATCATGAAAAGCATCGGTATCCATAAAAGATTTAACATAATCAAACTTAAGGTTTATACCTGACTCCTTACCTTCGTCGAGTTCCCAATCTTCAGAGTTGCGTTTAATTCTTTCCAATAAATCCCATTTCAATTAAATAGTCTTCTTCATAAAAGAACCAGTACAAAAAGTATTGAGCATGGATCGATCATTATGAGAAAGCCGAGCATAAATGAAAGCACAAGTTCTCCCTAGGTGGTTTTGGTAATTAATGACAACATATCTCTTGTTGGACTAACACTTTTATCTAGTATGTTTCAGATAAGTTCAACAATGGAGTGGCATGGACTAAAGGATGTGGGAACTCCTTCAAGATGCTAAGGACAAAGGATTGGCTAAAGCTTCAAGCTCAAGACTCTTCATTTTACATTTTAGTGATCCAAGATCACATTGAGTCTATAGGAAAAGCCAATACTATCAAGGAGGGATGAGGTGTTGCTTAATGAGCCTCTTGCTTCAAAGTGCTTAGTGATATGCTCCAAATACCCTCAACTACTTTCCCACTTCCACACATGTGTCCTAAACCTAAAGTCAAGCTTGGCCCCACTGATTCTTTCTATCCGGTGCCACCGAGTTTGGATGTCTTAGCCACTGCCACAAACCCTAGGCAAATCGGTCTCACCGATAGGGATCTCGGTCTCACCGAGATGGGATTGTAATCTCTCTGTGTATGTCCATTATCAAAATTGGTCTCACCGAGTTTGAGCAATCGGTACTACCGAGATTACAATGCAAACTCTTTGGTTAAATTATTATCAAAATCGGTCCCACCGAGTTTGATAATCGGTCAAACCGAGTTTGGTAATCGGTCAAACCGAGTTTGCCTGACCAACTCTCTGGAAAGCTTATTACCGAAATCGGTCTCACCGAGTTTGTGTAATCAGTCTCACCGAGATTACGTTATTCCCTAACCCTAACCGAGTCGGTCCCACCGAGATGCAAATCAGTCCCACCGAAAACCCTAACGGTCACATTATTTGCTAAATCGGTCTGACTGAGTTTAATGATTCGGTCCCACCGAGTTTGGTAGATTGTGTGTAACAGTTAGATTTTGTGTGGAGGCTATATATACCCCTCCACCTCCTCTTCATTCGTGGAGAGAGCCATCAGACTGAACCTACACTTCCAACATCCTATTTCTGAGAGAGAACTACCTACTCATGTGTTGAGGCCAAGATATTCCATTCCTACCATATGAATCTTGATCTCTAGCCTTCCCCAAGTTGTTTTCCACTCAAATCTTCTTTCCACCAGATCCAAATCCTATGAGAGAGAGTTGAGTGTTGGGGAGACTATCATTTGAAGCACAAGAGTAAGGAGTTCATCATCAACACACCATTTGTTACTTCTTGGAGAGTGGTGTCTCCTAGATTGGCTAGGTGTCACTTGGGAGCCTCCGACAAGATTGTGGAGTTGAACCAAGGAGTTTGTAAGGGCAAGGAGATCGCCTACTTCGTGAAGATCTACTGCTAGTGAGGCAAGTCCTTCGTGGGAGACGGCAATGGTGGGATAGACAAGGTTGCTTCTTCGTGGACCCTCGTGGGTGGAGCCCTCCGTGGACTCACAAGAACCGTTACCCTTCGTGGGTTGAAGTCTCCATCAACATGGATGTACGATAGCACCACCTATCGGAACCACGCCAAAAACATCCGTGTCTCCAATTGCGTTTGAATCCTCCAATCCCTTCCCTTTACATTCTTGCAAGTTGCATGCTTTATTTTCCGCTGCTCATATACTCTTCGCATGCTTGCTTGCTATATGTTGTGAATGTTAAACTTGTGCCTAAACTCCACTCAAACTTTAAAGAAACTTAAAAACTGCAACTTTGGTACTTAGTGTCTAATCACCCCCCCCCTCTAGACACCTCTTCTCAAGGTCCTACAAGTTGTATCAGAGCATTGGTCTCCATTGCCTTGCTTTAATCACCATTGGAGGAAGATGGATGAGTCTACTTTGGGGAGTCTTAGACATAGAGTGCCTATTCTTGATGGAGAGTATTTTCGTGAGTGGAAAAATGAGATGCTTGTCATTTTCAATCGATATCATTTTAACAAGTACATTGCTAGCCCTTGTGCACCTTATGTTGATCCTATGCATCCAACCCATGATGAGTCAATTGACATGGTTAGGAATCTTAGAACTGCCGAACTTATCATTAGAGGATTGCCTAGAAACTTGATTAGAATCTTGCCTATTTTTGAGTGTGCCTACACTATATGGAAATTTCTTGAGGAACGCTTTCCAAATTATTCCTTGAAAAATCTAGATGAAATTCTCTATGAGTCTATTGCTTTGAGTAAGATGAATACTAGTGATCCTACGTTTGGTGATCGTCTATTTGAGCTTACAAACCTTATGCGTGCCAAAGGAAATGTTGGTATTATTAGTGACATTATTTCCGAAGCTATAAGAATTCATAGACAAGATTATTGTCAAACTCATTCTAATGAATCACCCTCTCTAGGATTTGATCCACCACATGACGATGCTGAACATGGATACTATGATGAGGATGATGATAGTGACTTCGATCTTGATGATGCAATGAGACATTTTGGTCTTATGGCAAATCTTGGGATATATGTCGGGAGGAAAGGAATGGGTTCTTGATAGTGGATGTACCGATCACATGACCGGAGATAAAGACATGTTTCGTGAGCTTGCTGAAAATGATGGTCCTCGAAAGTTTGTCACTTTGGTGACAACTCAAAGGGTAAGGTGGTTGGCCTCGTAAGGTGGCCATCTCACATGATAGCTCCATACAAAATGTTATGCTCGTTGAATCTCTTGGTTACAACTTACTTTCGATATCTAGACTTGCTGATTTCGGTTTCAATGTTCTATTTTGAAGTAGATTGCTAAGTGTTTCATCGAGATAATCATAAAATGGTCTTCTTGGTGTGCGAGAGGTGATCTATACATTGTTGATTTCACTAAAAGGCTCAACCTAAAACTTGCTTCATTGCTAAATCCTCAAAAGGCTGGTTATGGCATAGACGATTAGGTCATGTTGGTATGCGAAACCTTGACAAGCTTATTAAGGGGAATCATATCCTTGGAGTTAATGATGTCATATTTGATAAGGATAGACTTTGCAGTGCTTGTCAAGCAGGTAAACAGATTGGAGGAAGGCATCCCGTGAAGAACATCATGACCACGAAGAGGCCACTCGAGCTACTTCACATGGATCTCTTTGGTCCCAACTCCTATAAGAGTCTCGGTGGAAATTCTTTTGGTCTAGTTATAGTTGATGATTTTGCCAGATTTACGTGGGTGTTCTTTCTCGATGATAAATCGCAGGTCCAAAAGATCTTCAAAAACTTCGCTAGGAAGGCCCAAAACCAATTTGAAGTGAAGATCAAGAAGATTCGCAGCGACAACGGAACAGAGTTCAAGAACGCAAATGTGGACACCTTTCTTGACAAAGAAGGGATTTCACATGAGTTCTCAGCTACGTACACACCTCAACAAAATGGATTTGTTGAGAGGAAGAACCGGACGCTCATCGAAATGGCGAGAATGATGCTTGATGAGTACAAGACACCGAAGCACTTTTAGGCAGAAGCGGTTGAGACAGCTTGTCATGCAACAAATCGCTTATATCTTCACAAGCTACTCGGCAAGACGGCATACGAGCTACTCACCGTAACAAACCCCAAGTTGGATACTTTCGAGTATTCGGCTCAAAGTGCTACATTCTTGATAAGCATCGTCGTTCTAAATTTGCTCCTAAGCCTCATGAAGGTTTCCTACTAGGTTATGGCTCAAACTCTCACACTTACCGTGTCTACAACAATTTCACCCGAAAGGTTGAAGAGACGGTAGATGTGAAGTTTGATGAATCTAACGGCTCGCAAGTAGAGCAATTGCCAATTGATGTAGGAGACAAAGATCCTTCGGAAGCAATCCAAGACTTTTCTATTGGCAAGGTCCGTCCAACAGAGGTGAAGGAGAGTACCTCGTCCGTCCAAGTGGAAGCTTCTACTTCACGACAAGGTGAACCAAGAGTTGATACGGAAGCATCCACAAGTGGGACACACCAAGATGAAGAAAACGAGGAAGTGCATCAAGATGAACGTCAACAACCTCCTTCTCCACCTCGACAAGAGAACGCCAACGCCAACAATAAAGAAGGCCAAGAAGAATAACAAGATGAAGAAGATGTTCAACGAAGACCCAAGCAAAAGCTTTCACGAGTTCGAGCAATAATTGCTAAAGACCATCCCGTCGAGCAAATCTACAATGATATTCAAACCGGGAGAATCACTCGCTCTAAAACTCGTTTAGCTAACTTTTGTGAAAACTATTCTTTCATCTCTAGCATTGAACCTATGAAGGTCGAAGAAGCATTGGAAGATCCGGATTGGATAAATGCTATGCATGAAGAGCTACACAACTTTGAGAGGAACCAAGTTTGGACATTGGTTGAGAAGCCCGACAACAACCACAACATCATCGGTACCAAATGGGTGTTTCGCAATAAGCAAGATGAAGATGGACAAGTAGTTCGCAACAAAGCACGTCTAAATCGCCCAAGGCTACACACAAGTCGAAGGTATGGACTATGGTGAGACTTACGCCCCCGTTGCTAGACTTGAGTCCATTCGCATCTTACTTGCCTATGCTAATCACCATGATATCACCTTGTACCAAATATACATTAAAAGTGCTTTTCTAAATGGTGAAATAGAGGAGGAAGTTTATGTTAAACAACCTCCCGGCTTCGTCAATCCTAAGAAACCCAATCATGTTTACAAACTTCACAAAGCTCTTTATGGACTTAAACAAGCTCCTAGAGCATGGTATAAATGCTTGACCAAGTTCCTTATTGAAAACGGCTTTGAAATTGGGAAAATTGATTCTACTCTTTTTACTAAAAGGGTTAATGGTGAACTCTTTGTGTTCCAAATTTATGTTGATGATATTATATTTGGTTCAACTAACCCTCATTTTAGTGAAAAGTTTGGGAAGCTAATGTCGGAGAAGTTTGAGATGTCTATGATGAGTGAACTCAAATTCTTTCTTGGTTTGCAAATTAAGCAAACTAAGGAAGGTACTTTTGTCTCACAAACAAAGTACACCAAGGACTTATTCAAGAAGTTCAATATGCAAGAATGCAAAGGTATGACTACACCCATGCCTACTAGTGGACATCTTGACTTAACCAAAGATGGTGAACCGGTTGATCAAAAGGTTTATCGCTCTATGATTGGTTCATTGTTATATCTATGTGCTTCACGTCTCGATATTATGCTAAGTGTGTGCATGTGTGCACGATATCAAGCTGCCCCTAAAGAATGTCATCTTAAGGCCGTGAAAAGGATAGTGAGATACTTAATCCATACACCAAATTTTGGCATTTGGTATCCTAAGAGGGCCTCTTCGATCTTGTTGGCTATTCCGACTCGGACTATGCCGGAGACAAGGTTGATAGAAATTCCACTTGGTACTTGTCAATTTCTTGGTAGATCTCTTGTGTCTTGGTCCTCCAAGAAACAAAACTCAGTATCCTTATCCACCTTGAAGCTGAATATATTGCCGCTGGTTCATGTTGTGCTCAATTACTTTGGATGACCCAAACTCTTAAAGACTATGGGATATATGTGAGACATGTTCCATTGCTTTGTGATAATGAAAGTGCTATCAAAATTGGTCATAATCCTGTGCAACATTCTCGAACTAAGCATATTGAAGTTCGTCATCATTTCATTCGAGATCATGTTGCTAAGGGAGACATTGATCTTAAGCATGTTCGCACCGAAAAGCAATTAGCGGATATATTCACTAAACCTCTTGATGAGAAAGTGTTTTGCAGGTTAAGAGGAGAATTGAACATCATTGATGCTTCAAACTTGGAGTAGAAACTCCATTGGATACATGCAAGACATGAGCTTATGACTAATCCTTGATATTTCTCTTATGATGAAAAACTAATGTCTTGGATATATTTGTATCTTGCATGTTATCTAACCCATGTAGGTACTTGGTTGAATCAAATTCCATGAGGTTGAAACCTACTCATATCTTGAGCGATCTCTACATCACCAAGTCTCTACACAAGGTGGTTGAAGACAAGGAAGCACGAAACCATTCAAACATATCCTTTGACAAATTCTATGTTGAGTTTCATGATTGTCATTTTTGGATATACAAGTGCTCTTCCTTGCACGAATTAACCCATGTAGGTAGATGGACTCAAATTCCAAGTGGTGCTCTAAATTCTTGATGAGCTACATCAACCTTGAGCAACCCACACAAGTTCAACTACATGGACGACACCATCAACAAAGGTATGTTATTCCATCTTAGAGAAGCTTTACTCCAAGTCATGAGTTAAAGCAACTCGACAAGATGTGAATACATCAAGATGCTTAAACGAAAAATGGCAACCCCATTTTGAGCTTAAACGATGAGTATGACCTATGATCAAGTGATCTCACTTGACTCCTAAGTCAATATACTCTAACATAGGTGACTTTGTCGCCGACCATCTCTAGATGAAGTTCTCCTGTGTTCTTTTCTGAGTTTTTGCATTTGTCTCATGCATTTGAGTTTCCCCTTTCAAAAAAAACTTCATATAGATTTCTTTCTGTTTTCTCTGCATTTTCTGCATCTAATTCCTTGCATATCTTTCAGTTAATTCCTTGCAAATCTTTGTGAGATCTTACTAGTCAAGTGAGCTGAGGTGACAAGTGTTCTCTCTGCGATGAACTCGGTTACACCAATTTGTTATTTTCGGACCAACCGAATCTTTTCGGTACGACCGAAGCATACCACTCGGTGCCACCAATTTCATAACAGGAAAAACTCTTTGCCACATATTCTGTGTTTCTTCTGATCCAGCTCCACTCAATGAATCTTGTCCTCTACAAGCATCACATTTTTATCATTGCTTTGTTCTGTGTCTCAAGGATCAAACCCATTCACGACAAATTCCAGAGGGGGAGAGAGAGAATACATCTTTATCAAGCCCTTCTTGGAAATTGATGTCAAAGGGGGAGAGAGAGGTCACATCAAAGCTTATCATTTAGAGAGATAGATCCTTCAGTGGGAGAGAGAGATCTCCAGGGGGAGAGAATACTAGTAGAAAGTATTTCTCAAGGATCCCAGATGCTTGGTGTTCAAGAGGAGAGATTTCCACATGTCTTCTCGAGGGGAGAGACATGTTCATATGATCTGTTGTGCTCAATTTTTCATGAGCATACATTAGCTCTGAACTTTAGCTCTGATCATCATTCATATCTTTCAGCTATGTTTTCCTTCACTCTGATTTTCTGTTCCCTATCTTCTCCCAAAGTATCCCATGTTAGATTCTGGGGAGCAAGACATCTAAGGAAAGAGATCATTTAAATTCATTGCATATCTTTACTCTTGGGGACATGTCTAATCCAATGTGGTACTCAGTACTCACTCTCTACATGTCATCCCAGTCTTGGTTTTCTTGTGGTTTCTTCATTTGCTCTGGCTAGTAGATGTATCTGTGTTATCTAACCTTGTTTACGCAGGTTCGTTTCATCCTAAGCCAACTCAAGACTACAAGGTAAGTATATGCATCACAATCATGTGTATGAGGAATCCTTGCTGATGTACATACTGTTTGCAAGAAGGACTCATGGGCATCAAGGTATTCTCTTTAATAATTTTTGCTCTGATGCATATAGCCAAGATACATGTAACACATTGCCTGCTCTATCATGGTTATGCTATCACATGCTTCTATTTCATATTCACATGATTGCATACATGTAGGGGGAGCCTATGCTTGTTACATGTCTTTCCAAAGCTTTACTTGCTATTCTTTATATCTTTATCTAAAGCTTTGATGTATGTTGTCATCAATTACCAAAAAGGGGGAGATTGAAAGCACAAGTGCTCCCTAGGTGGTTTTGGTAATTAATGACAACATATCTCTTGTTGGACTAACACTTTTATCTAGTATGTTTCAGATAAGTTCAACAATGGAGTGGCATGGACTAAAGCATGTGGGAACTCCTTCAAGATGCTAAGGACAAAGGATTGGCTAAAGCTTCAAGGTCAAGACTCTTCATTTTATATTTTAGTGATCCAAGATCACATTGAGTCTATAGGAAAAGCCAATACTATCAAGGAGGGATGAGGTGTTGCTTAATGAGCCTCTTGCTTCAAAGTGCTTAGTGATATGCTCCAAATACCCTCAACTACTTTCCCACTTCCACACATGTGTCCTAAACCTAAAGTCAAGCTCGGCCCCACTGATTCTTTCTATCTGGCGCCACCGAGTTTGGATGTCTTAGCCACTGCCACAAACCCTAGGCAAATCGGTCTCACCGATAGGGATCTCGGTCTCACCGAGATGGGATTGTAATCTCTCTGTGTATGTCCATTATCAAAATCGGTCTCACCGAGTTTGAGGAATCGGTACTACCGAGATTACAATGCAAACTCTCTGGTTAACTTATTATCAAAATCGGTCCCACCGAGTTTGATAATCAGTCAAACCGAGTTTGCCTGACCAACTCTCAGGAAAGCTTATTACCAAAATCGGTCTCACCGAGTTTGTGTAATCGGTCTCACCGAGATTACGTTATGCCCTAACCCTAACCAAGTCGGTCCCACCGAGATGCAAATCAGTCCCACCGAAAACCCTAACGGTCACATTATTTGCTAAATCGGTCTGACCGAGTTTAATGATTCGGTCCCCCCGAGTTTGGTAGATTGTGTGTAACGGTTAGATTTTGTGTGGAGGCTATATATACCCCTCCACCTCCTCTTCATTCGTGGAGAGAGCCATCAGACTGAACCTACACTTCCAGCATCCTATTTCTGAGAGAGAACTACCTACTCATGTGTTGAGGCCAAGATACTCCATTCCTACCATATGAATCTTTATCTCTAGCCTTCCCCAAGTTGCTTTCCACTCAAATCTTCTTTCCACCAGATCCAAATCCTATGAGAGAGAGTTGAGTGTTGGGGAGACTATCATTTGAAGCACAAGAGCAAGGAGTTCATCATCAACACACCATTTGTTACTTCTTGGAGAGTGGTGTCTCCTAGATTGGCTAGGTGTCACTTGGGAGCCTCCGACAAGATTGTGGAGTTGAACCAAGGAGTTTATAAGGGCAAGGAGATCGCCTACTTCGTGAAGATCTGCCGCTAGTGAGGCAAGTCCTTTGTGGGCGACGGCCATGGTGGGATAGACAAGGTTGCTTCTTCGTGGACCCTACGTGGGTGGAGCCCTCCGTGGACTCGCGCAACTGTTACCCTTCGTGGGTTGAAGTCTCCATCAACGTGGATGTACGATAGCACCACCTATCGGAACCACGCCAAAAACATCCGTGTCTCCAATTGCGTTTGAATCCTCCAATCCCTTCCCTTTACATTCTTGCAAGTTGCATGCTTTATTTTCCGCTGCTCATATACTCTTCGCATGCTTGCTTGATATATGTTGTGAATGTTAAACTTGTGCCTAAACTCCACTCAAACTTTAAAGGAACTTAAAAACTGCAACTTTGGTACTTAGTGTCTAATCACCCCCCCTCTAGACACCTCTTCTCAAGGTCCTACAATAAATTTTTTGAATAATAATTTCTCTTGAGAGCTCATGATTGGGCATGAATATAACATTGACTTAAGACTCCCCCAAGCTTGAGCGATACTTTCTCCTTCATGAGGCCAAAAACTATATATATAATTCCGATCACGATGAACCTGATGCATAGGATAGAACTTCTGATGAAATTCCAATTTCAATCGGTTGTAGTTCCGTGATCCAATATCATCACATAGCCTATACCATGTCAATGCATTTCCCTTCAAAGATAAAGGGAAGACCTTCTTCTTGAAAACATCCTCGGGCAAATCTGCAAGCTTAAATAATCCATAAACTTCATCCACGTAGATTAGGTGCATATCAGGATGTAATGTTCCATCGCGTGCATAAGGATTAGCTAGCAGTTTCTCTATCATACCTGAAGGAATTTCATAATAAATATTTTCAGTAGGTGCAGTAGGTTGAGGAGCAACTCTTTGCTCTTCCGGTCGAGGAGAAGATACCCCGAACAAGCCCCTCAAAGGATTATTTTCCATAGTAACAAGTGACAATAAATTTCAGCACACTATATAAATGTTTCCTTACCAAATTCCACTTACCAAAGGCGCTTCACTCCCCAGCAACGGCGCCAGAAAAGAGTCTTGATGACCCACAAGTATAGGGGATCTATTGTAGTCCTTTCGATAAGTAAGAGTGTCGAACCCAACGAGGAGCAGAAGGAAATGACAAACGGTTTTCAGCAAGGTATTCTCTGCAAGCACTAAAATTATCGGTAACAGATAGTCGTAACGGGTAACAAGTAACAAGAGTAACTAAGGTGCAGCAAGGTGGCCCTATCCTTTTTGTAGCAAAGGACAAGCCTGGACGAACTCTTATATAAAGCAAAGCGCTCCCAGGGACACATGGGAATTACCGTCAAGCTAGTTTTCATCATGCTCATATGATTCGCGTTCGTTACTTTGATAATTTGATATGTGGGTGGACTGGTGCTTGGGTGCTTCCCTTCCTTGGAAAAAGCCTCCCACTTATGATTAACCCCTCTCGCAAGCATCCGCAACTACGAAAGAAGAATTAAGATAAATCTAACCATAGCATGAAACATATGGATCCAAATAAGCCCCTTACAAAGCAACGCATAAACTAGGGTTTAAGCTTCTGTCACTCCAACAACCCATCATCTACTTATTACTTCCCAATGCCTTCCCCTAGGCCCAAATCATGGTGAAGTGTCATGTAGTCGACGTTCACATAACACAACTAGAGGAAAGACAACATACATCTCATCAAAATATCGAACGAATACCAAATTCACATGATTACTTATAACAAGACTTCTCCCATGTCCTCAGGAACAAACGTAACTACTCACAAAGCATATTCATGTTCATAATCAGAGGAGTATTAATTATCATTAAGGATCTGAACATATGATCTTCTACCAAATAAACCAACTAGCATCAACTACAAGGAGTAATCAACATTACTAGCAACCCACATGTACCAATCTGAGGTTTTGAGACACAGATCGGATACAAGAGATAAATTGGAGTTTGAGAGGAGATGGTGCTGGTGAAGATGTTGATGGAGATTGACCCCCTCTCGATGAGAGGATCGTTGGTGATGACGGTGGCTTCGATTTCCCCCTCACCGGAGGGAAGTTTCCCTGGCAGAACAGCTCCGCCGGAGCCCTAGATTGGTTCTGCCCAGGTTTCACCTCGAGATGGCGGCGCTTCATCCCGAAAGCTTCCTTCTAGTTTTTTCCAGGTCAAAACACACCATATAGCAGAAGATGGGCATCGGGGGCCTGCCAGGTGGCCCACAAGACAGGGGGCGTGCCCTCCACCCTTGTGGATGGCAAGTGGCCCCCCTCTGGTGCTTTCTTCGCCCAATATTTTGTATATATTCCAAAACAATTCTCTGTTAAGTTTCAGGACTTTTGGAGTTGTGCAGAATAGGTCTCTAATATTTGCTCCTTTTCCAGTCCAGAATTCCAGCTGCCGGCATTCTCCCTCTTCATGTAAACCTTGTAAAATAAGAGAGAAAAGGCATAATAATTGTGATATAATGTGTAATAACAGCCCATAATGCAATAAATATCGATATAAAAGCATGATGCAAAATGGACATATCAACTCCCCAAGATTAGACCTCGCTTGTGCTCAAGCGAAAGCCAAAATCGAAAAATATGTCCACATGTTTAGAGATAGAGGTGTCGATAAAATAAAATACGAACATGAGGGCATCATGATCATATTTAGAACAACAACATATTGAAGGAAATATGCCCTAGAGGCAATAATAAACTTGTTATTTTATGTTTCCTTATTCATGATAAATGTTTATTATTCATGCTAGAATTGTATTGATCGGAAACCCAAATACATGTGTGAATACATAGACAAACACTGTGTCCCTAGTGAGCCTCTACTTGACTAGCTCGTTGATCAAAGATGGTTAAGGTTTCCTAACCATGGACATGAGTTGTCATTTGATAACGGGATCACATCATTAGGAGAATGATGTGATGGACATGACCCATCCGTTAGCTTAGCATATTGATCATTTAGTTTTATTGATATTGCTTTCTTCATGTCAAATACATATTCCTTCGACTATGAGATTATGCAACTCCCGGATACCGGAGGAATACCTTGTGTGCTATCAAACATCACAATGTAACTGTGTGATTATAAATATGCTCTACAGGTATCTCCGAAGGTGTTTGCTGGGTTGGCATAGATCGAGATTAGGATTTGTCACACCGAGTATCAGAGAGGTATCTTTGGGCCCTCTCGGTAATGCACATCATAAGAAGCCTTGCAAGCAAAGTGACTAATGAGTTAGTTGCAGGATGATGTATTATGGAACGAGTAAAGAGACTTGCCGGTAACGAGATTGAACTAGGTATGTGGATACCGACGATCGAATCTCGGGAAAGTAACATACCGATGACAAAGGGAGTAACGTATGTTGTCATTACGGTTCGACTGATAAAGATCTGTGTAGAATATGTAGGAGCCAATATGAGCATCCAGGTTGCGCTATTGATTATTGACTGGAGAGGTGTCTCGGTCATGTCTACATGGTTCTCGAACCCGTAGGGTCTGCACACTTAACGTTCGATGAAGATTCAGTATTATATGAGTTATGTGATTTGATGGCCGAATGTTGTTAGGTGTCCCGGATGAGATTATGGACATGACGAGGAGTCTCGAAATGGTCGAGAGGTAAAGATTGATATATAGGGTGATAGTATTCGGACACCGAAAGTATTCTGGATAGTATCGGGTACTTATCGGAGTATCGGGGTTCGGAACCCGGGGAAGATATGGGCCATATGGGCCATAAGAGGGGAGCACACTATCCCACAAGGGGTGGTGCGCCCCCCTCAGGCAGGAGGCCGAATTGGAGAAGGAACAAGGGGGGTTCGCCCCCCCTTCCTTTCTCCCTTCCCCCTTCCCTTTTCTCTCCGGCAAAAAAAAAACAAGGGGGGGAGGCCGAATTGGGAACGACCCCAAGTAGGATTCCTCCTACTTGGGGCGCCCCCTTGCTGCTCCCCCACCTATATATATGTGGGGAGGGGGCGCCTAGAACACACAACAATAATAATAAGCCGTGTGCGGTGGCCCCCTCCACAGTTTACACCCCCGGTCATAGTTTTGCGGTGCTTAGGCAAAGCGCTACAAGAATCACTTCACCATCACCGTCACCCATGCCGTCGTGCTGATGGAACTCATCTACTTCCTCGACACCTTGCTGGATCAAGAAGGCGAGGAACGTCATCGCGCTGAACGTGTGCAGAACTCAGAGGTGACGTACATTCAGTGCTTGATCGGTCAGAGCTAGAAGAAGTTCGACTACATCAACCACATTGTCAAACGCTTCCGCTTTCAGTCTATGAGGGTACGTAGACACAATCTCCCCCTCTCATTGCTATGCATCTCCTAGATAGATCTTGCGTGAGCGTAGGAATTTTTTTGAAATTGCATGCTACCTTTCCCAACAGTGGTATCAGAGCCAGGTTTATGCATAGATGATATGCACGAGTAGAACACAAAGAGTTGTGGGTGGTGATCGTCATACTACATACCACCAATGTCTTATTTTGATTCGGCGGTATTGTTGGATGAAGCGGCCGGTACCAACCTTACATGACCACGTTCATGAGATCGGTTCCACCGACACACATGCAACTAGTTTTGCATAATGGTGGCTGATGGGTGTCTATTTCTCCTACTTTAGCTGAATCAAATTTGACTGCGGTTGGTCCTTGTTGAAGGTTAAAACAGCAAACTTGATAAATCACCGTTGTGGTTTTGATGCGTAGGTAAGAACGGTTCTTGCTAGAAGCCCGTAGCAGCCATGTAAAACTTGCAACAACAAAGTAGATGATGTCTAACTTGTTTTTGCAGGGCATGTTGTGATGTGATATGGTCAAGACATGATGTGATATACATTGTTGTATGAGATGATCATGTTTTGTAAAAGTTATCGGCAACCGATAGGAGCCTTATGGTTGTCTCTTTATTGTATGAAATGCAAATGCCATGTAATTGCTTTACTTTATCACTATGTGTTAGCAATAGTTGTAGAAGCAATAGTTGGCGAGACGATTGATACGTCCATTTTGCATCATGCTTTTATATCGATACTTATTGCATTATGGGCTGTTATTACACATTATATCACAATGCTTATGCCTATTCTCTCTTATTTTATAAGGTTTACATGAAGAGGGAGAATGCCGACAGCTGGGATTCTGGACTGGAAAAGGAGCAAATATTAGAGACCTATTCTGCACAACTCCAAAAGTCCTGAAACTTCACGGAGCATGTTTTTGGAATATGTAAAAAATATTGGGCGAAGAAAATACCAGAGGGGGGGCACTAGCTAGCCACAAGGGTGGAGGGCGCGCCCTACCCCCCTCGACGCGCCCCCTAATACGTCTCCAACGTATCTATAATTTTTGATTGTTCCATGCTATTATATTATCTGTTTTGGATGTTTATGGGCTTTATTAAACACTTTTATATTATTTTTGGGACTAACCTATTGACCCAGAGCCCAGTGCCAGTTCCTGTTTTTTCCCTTGTTTCAGTGTTTCGAAGAAAAGGAATATCAAACGGACTCAAAACGGAATGAAACCTTCTGGAGAAGTTATTTTTGGAAGAAAAGCAACCCGGGAAAGTTGGAGTCCACGTCAAGAAAGAAACTAGGGAGGCACGAGGCAGGGGGGCGCGCCCTCCACCCTCGTGGGCCTCTCGTGGCTCCCCTGGCGTACTTCTTCTACCTATATATCTCCATATACCCTAAAAACTTCGGGGAACAGTATAGATCAGGAGTTCCGCCGCAAGCCTCTCAGAGCCACTAAAACCAATCGAGACCTGTTAGGCACCTGCGAGGGGGATCCTCACCGTGGCCATCTTCATCATCCCAGCGCTCTCCATGATGAGGAGGGAGTAGTTCACCCTCGGGGCTGAGGGTATGTGCCAGTAGCTATGTGTTTGATCTCTCTCTCTCTCTCTCTCTCTCTCTCTCTCTCTCTCTCGTGTTCTTGATTTGGCACGATCTTGATGTATCGCGAGCTTTGCTATTATAGTTGGATATTATGTTGCTTCTCCCCCTCTACTCTCTTGTAATGGATTGAGTTTTCCCTTTGAAGTAATCTTATCGGACTGAGTCTTTAATGATTTGAGAACACTTGATGTATGTCTTGCCACGCGTATCTGTGGTGACAATGGGATATCACGTGATTCACTTGATGTATGTTTTGGTGATCAACTTGTGGGTTCCGCCCATGAACCTATGCATAAGGGTTGGCACACGTTTTCGTCTTGATTCTCCGGTAGAAACTTTGGGGCACTCTTTGAGGTCCTATGTGTTGGTTGAATAGATGAATCTGAGATTGTGTGATGCATATCGTATAATCATACCCCACGGATACTTAAGGTGACATTAGGGTTTTGGTTGATTTGTGTCTTAAGGTGTTATTCTAGTACGAACTCTAGGGATGTTTGTGACACTTACAGGAATAGCCCAACAGATTGATTGGAAAGAATAACTTTGAGGTGGTTTCGTACCCTACCATAATCTCTTTGTTTGTCCTCCTCTATTAGTGACTTTGGAGTAGGGATGTAAATGGTACGGATAATTTCCGCGCCGAATCCGCATCCGCATCCGCTTTTGAGGATATGGTACGCAATTATGTGTATCCGCCGGATATGGATGCGGATACGGATTTCGATTAATCGGATATCCGACGGATATGGTAGCGGATATGGTATCCCCAGTATCCGACGGATGTGGATTATCCGCTATTTTTTGCGGATTATCCGAGGAAAGAAAACCGGATTATATCCGATAAAATAAGCCCAAACCCAGACGAGTCGGCCCGGTTTAAGTTAGTAATTGTTGATTTGCAGTCGCCCCTAGGATATACTCTACCATAATCTGGTACGCAATCACCGCTTGTAAAATTGGTAGCACAATGGCGATAGCGCATACTTATCCCTCTCTCGGTCTCTCCATCGCCATCTTGCATTGTTGCTTTTCCCCGCCGCCGATCGCATCTCGATCTCTCGATAGTCCGGTACTCGGTGGTTCAACCATGGTGAAAGATGCCCGTGGCGTGGCGATCGGTTGGTGCCAAAACGGAGGTAAGTGAATTCGTAGATGCACATAGTCCCGCGCAAGGTAAAGCACCGATGATCTATGATCATGTTCGGTTGTCAATGGACGCCGTGAGCTATTGCACGCCCACACCATGCCAAAACGCACGCCAGCGTCATAGAGCCTCGACGAAGCGTGGCGGCGCTTCTCACGCCATGATCGGCAACCCGAAGCGACGATGGTCAACGCCCGCCGCCTTGATGGCGGTCTCCATGGATCCGGCGATGGGTCCGTGTCGGTAGCGAGTTCGCCATGAGTAATACGCCGATAGAACGTGACCATTAGCACGCACGCACATACTCCTCTAAACTCACCAGGTTGGAAGCAATGAATACGAGAGCTAGCTCTAGAAATCAGCCGATTGCTTGCTTGCTTGGGCCTTGGTTAGCTTCTTGCACTTACACATCTTGCTGAATCAATGTATTTATGGTCGACCCTCACAAAGTCACAATCTCTCTTGCCTTTGTCGCTTTCGTGGACTCACACATGTTGTATTTCATAAAGATGTATGCTTCAGACTTCCATAGAAAACAGAGTGGCGAAAAACAGAGGAGACAGAAAGAGACAGTAGTATTTGGTTCCGCCAACACTTGCCCTTTTCTTATTCAATTTTCAGCTAACCTTTTCAGAGAACAAATTCTGAACATTTATGCAAGATCCACTTGGCAACACAAACCTGACTTAAAAACTAAACCGACACACCCAGCTAGTTCAACTTATCGGGATAGAAAACATTCGGCACATGTGTAAGTTGGCTTGATTCTGAGCAAACTGCAGCATGCCACTTCACTTCGCACCCACGTATTATTCAGTTTAGATTCGCGCGAGCAAAATCAGTGTTGCTCACGGCCATGATCGACACCCATACATGACAATGGCAAGTTTGTAGTGGTCGAGTAGGCTTTATCTTAATAGACTACAAAACATTGAATTTATGATGTTTAATGTCTTTCTTGCTGATCCTTCTCATATATTAATTCCTTTGATCATTAAAAGTGACCGATTACTTTTGTATTGTTATTCTTTTATAGATCGTCGAATAAGATATTGGGGAAAAGATCAACATCTGAAAGAACAAGTGCAGGTTCAGTTCACAAGATGGTTGTATCACCCCGGTGAAAGTCAAGATGAAGAGCCACTGGATATTGGCGGTGGAAATGAAGTTGCAAATGAAGTGATTGATCCGAGGGCGATATTCAGGATGCAGGAGTCGATGAGCCTGTAGGTAAGAAACAAAAGAAGACCACATCAGAATGTTGGGACCATTTTGATAAGTTTTTCAAGATGGTGGTGGTAGATGGCAAGAAAGTTAAGGAAGAATGGGCTAAATGCAAGTATTGCACTTATGATGCAAAGAGAAATAGCAGGAATGGGACATCAGTCTTCTTGAACCATATTAAGATGCATAGTGTGAAGTCAGGCCAATAGTTGCTCAAAGTAGAGAAGAAGGAACATGGTTCTGTTGCTGTTGAGGCTTATAAGTACGATCAAGAGTCTTCCTTGAGAAAGCTCCACTTGGCAATAATCATGCATGAATATCCCTTCAATATTGTTGAGCATGATTACTTCCGTGACTTCATCAAATCCTTGCGCCCTTCATTTCCTCTGAAGAACCATAACACTGTTAGAAATGAAATAGTGGCTATGTTTGAAACAGAAAAGGATAAGCTGTATGAGTATTTCAAAACAATTAACTGTCATTTTAGCACCACAATGGACATGTGGACATCAAATCAGAATAAAGGGTACATGTGTGTCCTTTGTGCATTGGATTGATGATGAATGGATTATTCAGAAAAGGATCATCAAATTTATGCATGTAGAAGGCGCCATCTTGGTCTTAACATGTCCGGAGAATTTATTGCTTGCATTTTGCGCTGGTTTATTGAGAAAAAAATGTTTTCTCTTACTTTGGACAATGCATCTTCAAATGAAGTTTGTGTTAAACATGTCATTAGTAAACTGAAAGAGTATTCCCCTCTAGTATGTGATGGTGAATTCTTTCATATGAGATGTGCAAATCATGTTCTTAATTTGGTTGCTAGAGATGGTATTGATCAGATTTCAAATGCAGTTTGGGGTGTTAAGGCATTTGTTTTGGCAGTAAAATCATCGCCTCAGTTGGAGGAGGAATTCTATAAGTGTGCATCTGAGTGTGGGTTGTCCACAGAAAAAGGTCTACGGCTGGATGTCCAAACGAGGTGGAATTCTACATGCCACATGTTGAGTGATGCCCTATATTATAAGAAGGCCTTTGATAGGTTGCATGAGATTGACAAAAAGAAGTTTGATAAGTTTGCTCCAACAGCTGATGATTGGGACAAGGCGCTTACTCTTTGTAGATGCTTGAAGAAGTTTGATGATCTCACTACTCGCTATCGTGTAATCAATATCCAACAACAAACTTGTTCTATAAAGGCTTCGTGAGATCAAGGCTTTAATTTCTGGTTGGCGTAAAAGTAGTGATACTACTATTAAAAAGATGGCAACTTCTATGCAAACTAAATTTGATAAGTCTTGGAGGAAGTCAAATCTTGCTCTTGCGGTTGCCTTCTTTCTTGACCCTAGATACAAGAGAAGTGGAATTGAACATTACATGAGAAAGGTTCATGGGGAACTAATGTATCGTGGTAAAGTAGAAGAGTTGATTATTGCTGTGAAGCAGATGTACCAAGCATATGCTTCTAAGTATTCACAGAGCATCGATGGACCTAGCTGTACTACCACTTCCCAAGAAGGTGTGACTGATCTTATGGTAGAAGATGAAGATGATTATTTTACGTCTCAAGCAGGGCACTCATGGGGCTAATGATGGCGATAATCGACTTGGATAAGTACATGGCAGAAGCTACAAGAAGGCTTTCAAAGGTTGCTTTGAGAACTTTGATATCTTATCATGGTGGAAAACACATCAAGATGTATATCCTGTGTTATCAATGCTTGCTCGTGATGTTTTGGCCATACAAGTGTCCACTGTTGCCTCGGAAGCAGCTTTCAGTGCCGGTGGTCGTGTTATTGATCCATTCCGCAGTCGTCTCGACCCCCATGTGTTAGAAGCATTAATATGTACAAAGGACTGGGTTGCTGCATCTAGGAAAAATGACAATAAAAGAGGGGATAGACTTGGTTCTATTGTGAACGATCTGGAGGTTGTGGAAACACTTATTGCTAATATGAGTCTTGAGGAACAGCTTGATTTAAAAGGTAAGGCCCTGCCTCTCTACCGCTCTTACTAATTTTTCAAGGGACTTGCCTTCATGATCATTAATTCCTATACATCATCTAATGCTAATATATTTCCTGGACTTTGTAGTCACAAGCGTAAGTGGCAGTGATGATGACAATTTCCATTATACCATGAGTACTTCAACTTTAGGGAGAGCTAGCTATGCAAGTATGTCCGATTGCCTCTTGAACATTACTGCTATTTTATTTCTTTTAAGTAATAACAATATTTTCCTTAAATTTCATGCTGCTGATACATAGGATAATCAAGGAACGGATCTTGAATAAGAGGTCGATAAACTGCATCAGAGCAAGAAGTTTAGGTATTGATTATACCGCAATTCTCGATGTATGTTAGTATATATTACCAAGATGTATCCTCTTTGCACATATGGATTAGTTTTACTAATATATGCCTTCTATATGTGTGCTGCTACTTGCTAGTTATGAATCACATGCCGATCAGGTTAGATTTACATTTATATATACACATGTACTCATGATTGAATATGTATGTTGCTAGTTACCGATCGATATCAATATAATTGAATTAGTCATGTATGTACAAGACGTGCATCAATGCAATATCTGGTGCTTGATGTTTCTCTTCTCTATATACACACACACTAAGAAGTTACAGATTAATCATGTGGATATATACACCTCAGAATTGACGATGTGTATTCGAACTACTTAATTGTCCACAGCTAAGTATCAATAATTTCTCCGATTGTCAAGTGTAGCATCTAATATCTCTTTTCATTCCCACGTGGTGATGCCAATGGATTGAAGAACACCATGTTGAAGAGAAATCAAGGACGATTACCGCTTCTACTTGATCGGATACTTGCCTTTCATAATAAATAAAAACTTCGATTGAATTAAGTATTTCTTAAGTACGACCTTTGTCTTGGACTCTATGTGTAATGCTATCCACATCTTATCGGCACTACATATTATTGCTATCTGGTGATTTATAACTTTAAAATGCCACTCTCTCTTGTGTTACGCTTGGATGAAAACGTGTTTTCATATTGTTTACTTAGTAGAAATAAATCATGTCTTTGCGCGTATCATCCGATAATTATAGTCTGTTTCCGGTCTGAATTTACTCCGCTTCCGCTCCGAATCCATAGTCCGACATAATCCGCATTCGAATCCGCATCCGGTCATTATCCGCTCCGCTCCGAATCCGACCAAAAAATATGGTAAAGGATATGGTAAAAGCATTATCCGATCCGATCCGATCCGTTTACATCCCTACTTTGGAGTGACTCTTTGTTGCATGTTGAGGGATAGTTATATGATCCAATTATGTAATTATTGTTGAGAGAACTTGCACTAGTGAAAGTATGAACCCTAGGCCTTATTTCCTAGCATTGCAATACCGTTTACGCTCACTTTTACCATTAGTTACCTTGTTGTTTTTATATTTTCAGATTACAAAAACCTATATCTACCATCCATATTG
Source organism: Aegilops longissima (assembly GCA_021605205.1). NCBI lineage: Eukaryota > Viridiplantae > Streptophyta > Magnoliopsida > Poales > Poaceae > Aegilops > Aegilops longissima. The sequence continues at coordinate 386,156,561 of CM038680.1, forward strand.
CACTTGTATCACCATCTCTTCGCCGAACTAGGGCACCCATACAATTTACCATTGTATTGGGTGTGTTGGGGACACAAGAGACTCATTGTTATTTGGTTGCAGGGTTGTTTGAGGGAGACCTGTTGGAAATATGCCCTAGAGGCAATAATAAAATGGTTATTATTATATTTCTTTGTTCATGATAATGGTCTATTATTCATGCTATAATTGTGTTATCCGGAAATCGTAATACACGTGTGAATACATAGACCACAACGTGTCCCTAGTGAGCCTCTAGTTGACTAGCTCGTTGATCAACAGATAGTCATGGTTTCCTGACAATGGACATTGGATGTCATTGATAACGGGATCACATCATTGGGAGAATGATGTGATGGACAAGACCCAATCCTAAGCATAGCTCAAAGATCGTGTAGTTCGTTTAGCTAGAGCTTTTCCAAATGTCAAGTATCATTTCCTTAGACCATGAGATTGTGCAACTCCCATATACCGTAGGAGTGCTTTGGGTGTGCCAAACTTCACAACATAACTGGGTGACTATAAAGGTACACTACAGGTATCTCCGAAAGTGTCTGTTGGGTTGGCACGAATCGAGACTGGGATTTCTCACTCCGTATGACGGAGAGGTATCTCTGGGACCACTCGGTAATGCATCATCATAATGAGCTCAATGTGACCAAGTGTCTGGTCACGGGATCATGCATTACGGTACGAGTAAAGTTACTTGCCGGTAACGAGATTAAACGAGGTATTGGGATACTCACGATCGAATCTCGGGCAAGTAACGTACCGATTGACAAAGGGAATAGTATACGGGGTTGCTTGAATCCTCGACATCGTGGTTCATCCGATGAGATCATCGAGGAGCATGTGGGAGCCAACATGGGTATCCAGATCTCGCTGTTGGTTATTGACCAAGAGGCGCCTCGGTCATGTCGATGTCTCCGAACCCGTAGGGTCTACACACTTAAGGTTCGGTGACGCTAGGGTTGTAGAGATATGAGTATGCAGTAACCCGAAAGTTGTTCGGAGTCCCGGATGAGATCCCGGACGTCACGAGGAGTTCCGGAATGGTCCGGAGGTAAAGAATTATATATAGGAAGTCAGGTTTCGCCATCGGGAAAGTTTCGGGTCACGGTATTGTCTGGGACCACCGGAAGGGTCCCGGGGGTCCACCGGGTGGGGCCACCTATCCCGGAGGGCCCCATGGGCTGAAGTGGGAGGGGAACCAGCCCCTGGTGGGCTGGTGCGCCCCCCCTTGGCCCCCGCGCCTAGGGTTGGGAAACCCTAGGGGTGGGGCGCCCACCGCTTGGGGAAGCACCCCTGCCGCCGCCCCTTGGAGATCCCATCTCCAGGGCCTGCGCCCCCCCTAAGGGGCCTATATAAAGAGGGGGGAGGAAGGGCAGCCGCACCCATGCTCTTGGCGCCTCCCTCTCCCCTTGCTACACCTCTCCCTCTCGCAGACGCTTGGCGAAGCCCTGCCGAGATCGCTGCCGCATCCACCACCACGCCGTCGTGCTGCTGGATCTTCATCAACCTCTCCTCCCCCTTGCTGGATCAAGAATGAGGAGACGTCTTCCTCAACCGTACGTGTGTTGAACGCGGAGGTGCCGTCCGTTCGGCACTAGGATCATCGGTGATTTGGATCACGACGAGTACGACTCCCTCAACCCCGTTCTCTTGAACGCTTCCGCGCGATCTACAAGGGTATGTAGATGCACTCCTCTATCTCGTTGCTAGATGACTCCATAGATTGATCTTGGTGAAGCGTAGAAATTTTTTATTTTCTGCAACGTTCCCCAATAGTGGCATCATGAGCTAGGTCTATGCGTAGTTCTCTTTGCACGAGTAGAACACAAACTTGTTGTGGGCGTAGATGTTGTCAACTTTCTTGCCACTACTAGTCTTATTTTGCTTCAGCGGTATTGTGGGATGAAGCGGCCCGGACCGACCTTACACGTACGCTTACGTGAGACGGGTTCCACCGACCGACATGCACTAGTTGCATAAGGTGGCTAGCGGGTGTCTGTCTCTCCCACTTTAGTTGGAGCGGATTCGATGAAAAGGGTCCTTATGAAGGGTAAATAGAAGTTGACAAATCACGTTGTGGCTTTTATGTAGGTAAGAAAACGTTCTTGCTAAAACCCTATTGCAGCCATCAGAAACATGCAACAACAATTAGAGGACGCCTAACTTGTTTTTGCAGCATGTGATTGTGATGTGATATGGCCAAAAGTTGTGATGAATGATATATATGTGATGTATGAGATCATGTTCTTGTAATAGGAATCACGACTTGCATGTCGATTTAGTATGACAACGGCAGGAGCCATAGGAGTTGTCTTAATTATTGTATGACCTGCGTGTCATTGATTCAACGCCATGTAATTACTTTACTTTATTGCTAAACCGTTAGCCATAGTAGTAGAAGTAGTAGTTGGCGAGCAACCCCATGGAGACACGATGATGGAGATCATGATGATGGAGATCATGGTGTCATGCCGGTGATGAAGATGATCATGGAGCCCCAAAGATGGAGATCAAAGGAGCTATATGATATTGGCCATATCATGTCACTACTATTTGATTGCATGTGATGTTTATCATGTTTTTGCATCTTGTTTACTTAGAACGACGGTAGTAAATAAGATGATCCTCATAATAATTTCAAGAAAGTGTTCCCCTAACTGCGTGCGCCGCTATGTAAAGTTCGTTGTTTCGAAGCACCACGTGATGATCGGGTGTGATAGATTCCAACGTTCACATACAACGGGTGTAAGACAGATTTACACACGCATAAACACTTAGGTTAACTTGACAAGCCTAGCATGTACAGATATGGCCTCGGAACGCAAGAGACCGAAAGGTCGAACATGAGTCGTATGGAAGATACGATCAACATGGAGATGTTCACCGATGATGACTAGTCCGTCTCACGTGATGATCGGACACGGCCTAGTTGACTCGGATCATGTATCACTTAGATGACAAGAGGGATGTCAAATCTGAGTGGGAGTTCATTAAATAATTTGATTAGATGAACTTAATTATCATGAACTTAGTCTAAAATCTTTACAATATGTCTTGTAGATCAAATGGCCAACGCTCATGTCCACCTCAACTTCAATGTGTTCCTAGAGAAAACCAAGCTGAAAGATGATGGCAGCAACTATACGGACTGGGTCCGGAACCTGAGGATCATCCTCATAGCTGCAAAGAAAGATTATGTCTTAGAAGCACCGCTAGGTGAAGCTCCCATCCGCAGAACCAAGACGTTATGAACGCTTGGCAGTCTCGTGCTGATGATTACTCCCTCGTTCAGTGCGGCATGTTTTACAGCTTAGAACCGGGGCTCCAAAAGCGTTTTGAGCAACACGGAGCATATGAGATGTTCGAAGAGCTGAAAATGGTTTTCCAAGCTCATGCCCGGGTCGAGAGATATGAAGTCTCCGACAAGTTCTTCAGTTGTAAGATGGAGGAAAATAGTTTTGTCAGTGAGCACATACTCAAAATTTCTGGGTTGCACAACCACTTAACTCAGCTGGGAGTTAATCTCCCAGATGACGCGGTTATTGACAGAATCCTCCAGTCGCTTTCACTGAGCTACAAGAGCTTTGTGATGAACTTCAATATGTAGGGGATGGAAAAGACCATTCCTGAGGTATATTCAATGCTGAAATCAGCGTCGGTAGAAATCAAGAAGGAGCATCAAGTGTTGATGGTGAATAAAACCACTAAGTTCAAGAAAGGCAAGGGTAAGAAGAACTTCAAGAAGGATGGCAAGGGAGTTGCCGCGCCCGGTAAGCCAGTTGTCGGGAAGAAGTCAAAGAATGGACCCAAGCTTGAAACTGAGTGCTTTTATTGCAAGGGAAGCAGACACTAGAAGCGGAACTGCCCCAAATACTTAGCGGACAAGAAGACCGGCAACACTAAAGGTATATGTGATATACATGTAATTGATGTGTACCTTACCAAGACTCGTAGTAGCTCCCGGTATTTGATACCGTGCCTTTGCTCATATTTGTAACTCAAAGCAGGAGTTGCGCAATAAGCGGAGGCTGGCGAGGACGAGGTGACGATCGCGCGTCGGGAATGATTCCAAGGTCGATGTGATCGCCGTCGCACGCTACCTCTACATTTACCTACGGGATTAGTTTTAAACCTCAATAATTGTTATTTAGTGCCAGCTTTGAGCATGAACATTGTATCCGGATCTCGCTTAATACGAGATGGCTACTCATTTAAACCGAGAATAATGGTTGTTCTATTTATATGAGAGATATGTTTTATGGTCATGCCCGATAGTCAATGGTTTATTCTTAATGAATCTCGAACGTGATGTTACACATATTCATAGTGTGAATACCAAAAGATGTAAAGTTGATAACGATAGTCCCACATACTTGTGGCATCGCCGCCTTGGTCACATTGGTGTCAAGCGCATGAAGAAGCTCCATGCCGATGGACTTTAGAGTCTCTCGATTATGAATCATTTGACACATGCGAACCATGCCTCATGGGCAAAATGACCAAGACTCCGTTCTCCGAAACAATGGAGCGAGCAACCAACTTATTGGAAATCATACATACTGATGTGTGCGGTCCAATGAGTGTTGAGGCTCGCGGAGGATATCGTTATGTTCTCACTCTCACTGACAACTTGAGTAGATATGGGTATGTCTACTTGATGAAACACAAGTCTGAGACCTTTGAAAAGTTCAAGGAATTTCAGAATGAGGTGGAGAATCAACGTGACCGAAAGATAAAGTTCTTACGATCAGATCGTGGAGGAGAATACTTAAGTCACGAATTTGGTACACACTTAAGGAAATGTGGAATCATTTCACAACTCACGCCTACCGAACACCTCAGCAGAACGGTGTGTCCGAACGTCGTAATCGCACTTTATTGGATATGGTGCGATCTATGATGTCTCTTACCGATTTACCGCTATCATTTTGGGGATACACTCTAGAGGCAGCTACATTCACTTTAAATAGGGCACCGTCTAAATCCGTTGAGACGACACCGTATGAATTATGGTTTGGGAAGAAACCTAAGCTGCCGTTTGTAAAAGTTTGGGGATGCGATGCTTATGTCAAGAAACTTCAACCTGAAAAGCTCGAACCCAAGTCAGAAAAATGCGTCTTCATAGGATACCCTAAGGAAACCATTGGGTAAACCTTCTACCTCAGATCCGAAGGCAAGATCTTTGTTGCCAAGAACAGGTCCTTTCTGTAGAAAGAGTTTCTCTCGAGAGAAGTAAGTGGGAGGAAAGTGGAACTTGATGAAGTACTACCTCTAGAACCGGTGAGTAGAGCAACTCAGGAAGATGTTCCTGTGGTGCCAGCACCAACTGAAGAGGAAGTTAATGATGATGATCAAGGTACTTCGGATCAAGTTACTACTGAACTTCGTAGGTCCACGAGGACACGTTCCACACCAGAGTGGTAGGGCAACCCTGTCCTGGAAATCATGTTGTTAGACAACGGTGAACCTTCGAACTATGAAGAAGCGATGGCGGGCCCAGATTCCAACAAATGGCTTGAAGCCATGCAATCCGAGATAGGATCCATGTATGAAAACAAAGTATGGACTTTGAGAGACTTGCCCAATGATCGGCGAGCGATAGAAAACAAATGGATCTTTAAGAAGAAGACAGACGCGGATGGTAATGTTACCATCTATAAAGCTCGACTTGTCGCTAAAGGTTATCGACAAGTTCAAGGGGTTGACTACGATGAGACATTCTCTCCCGTAGCGAAGCTAAAGTCCGTCTGAATCATGTTAGCAATTGCCGCATACAATGATTATGAGATATGGCAAATGGACGTCAAAACGGCATTCCTTAACGGCCATCTTAAGGAAGAACTATATATGATGCAACCGGAAGGTTTTGTCGAATTTCGAGAATGCTAACAAGGTATGCAAGCTCCAATGATCCATTTATGGGCTGGTGTAAGCATCTTGAGTTGGAACATTCGCTGTGATGAGATGATCAAAGCGTTTAGTTTATGCAGACTTATGGAGAAGCCTGCGTTTACAAGAAAGTGAGTGGGAGCTCAGAGCATTTCTCATATTATATGTAGATGACATACTTTTGATGGGAAATGATATAGAACTTTGGACAACATTAAGGCCTACTTGAATAAGTGTTTTCAATGAAAGACCTTGGAGAAGTTGTTATATATTAGGCATCAAGATCTATAGGATAGATCAAGATGCCTCATAGGTCTTTCACAAAGCACATACCTTGATAAGATATTGAAGAAGTTCAATATGGATCAGTCCAAGAAAGGGTTCTTGCCTCAGATTGCAAGGTGTGAGATTAAGCTCGGCTCAATGCCCACCACGGCAAAAGATAAAGAAGAGATGAGTGTCATCCCTATGCCTCAGCCATAGGATCTATTATGTATGCCATGTCTGTGTACTGCACTGATGTAAACCTTGCCGTAAGTTTGGTAGGAAGGTACCAAAGTAATCCCGCAAGGAACACCGGACAGCGGTCAAGAATATCCCAAGTACCGAAAAGGACTAAGGACATGTTTCTCATGTATGGAGGTGACGAAGAGCTCGTCAGAAGGGTTACGCCGACGCTAGCTTCGACACGATCTGGATGACTCTAAGTCACAAACCGGATACGTGTATATTTTAAATGGTGGGGCAAGAAGCTGGTGCAGTTGCAAGCAAAGCGTTGTGGCGGGATCTACATGTGAAGCGGAATACCGGCAGCCTCGGAGGCAGCGATGAAGCAATCTGGGTGAAGGAGTTCATCACCGACCTAGGAGTCATACCCAATGCGTCGGGGCCGATCAAACTCTTTCGTGACAACACCGAGCTATTGCACTTGCCAAGGAGCCCAGGTTTCACAAGAAGACCAGGCACATCAAGTTGCCGCTCAACTCCATTCGTGAAAATGTTCAAGATGGAGACATAGATATTTGTAAAGTGCATACGGACCTGAATGTAGAAGATCCGTTAACTAAACCTCTCCCTAGAGCAAAACATGATCAACACCAGAATTCCATGGGTGTTCGATTCATCACAATGTAACTAGATGATTGACTCTAGTGCAAGTGGGAGACTATTGGAAATATGCCCTAGAGGCAATAATAAAATGGTTATTATTATATTTATTTGTTCATGATAATAGTCTATTATTCATGCTATAATTGTGTTATCCGGGAATCGTAATACACGTGTGAATACATAGACCACAACGTGTCCCTAGTGAGCCTCTAGTTGACTAGCTCGTTGATCAACAGATAGTCATGGTTTCCTCACTATGGACATTGGATGTCATTGATAACGGGATCACATCATTGGGAGAATGATGTGATGGACAAGACCCAATCCTAAGCATAGCTCAAAGATCGTGTAGTTCGTTTAGCTAGAGCTTTTCCAAATGTCAAGTATCATTTCCTTAGACCATGAGATTGTGCAACTCCTGACACCGTAGGAGTTCTTTGGGTGTGCCAAACGTCACAACGAATCGGGTGACTATAAAGGTACACTACGGTATCTCCGAAAGTGTCATTGGGTTGGCACGAATCGAGACTGGATTTGTCACCCATATGACGGAAAGGTATCTCGGGCCCACTCAAGAATGCATCATCATAATGAGCTCAATGTGACCAAGTGTCCGTCACGGATCATGCATTACTGACGAGTAAAGTGACTTGCCGTAACGATATTAAACGAGGTATTGGGATATCGACGATCGAATCTCGGGCAAGTAATGTACCGATTGACAAAGGGAATTGTATATGGGGTTGCTTGAATCCTCGACATCGTGGTTCATCCGATGAGATCATCGAGAGCATGTGGGAGCCAACATGGGTATCCAGATCCCGTCTGTTGGTTATTGACGGAGAGGCGTCTCGGTCATGTCTCAAGACGTCTCCGAACCCGTAGGGTCTACACTTAAGGTTCGGTGACGCTTAGGGTTGTAGAGATATGAGTATGCAGTAACCCGAAGTTGTTCGAGTCCGGATGAGATCCCGGACGTCACGAGGAGTTCGGAATGGTCCGGAGGTAAAGAATTATATATAGGAAGTCAGGTTTCGGCCATCGGGAAAGTTTTGGGGGTCACCGGTATTGTACCGGGACCACAGGAAGGGTCCCGAGGGTCCACCGGTGGGGCCACCTATCCGGAGGGCCCCATGGGCTGAAGTGGGGGGAACCAGCCTGGTGGGCTGGTGCGCCCCTTGCCTCCTGCGCCTAGGGTTGGGAAACCCTAGGGGTGGGGCGCCCACTGCTTGGGGAAGCCACCCTGTCCGCCCCTTGGAGATCCCATCTCCAGGGCCGACACCCCCCCTAATGAAAGTGCTAGTTATCGACTAGAGGGGGGGGGGGTGAATAGGCGATTTTTAGGAAAGTCTTCAAAACACGGATGTTTCAAAGACAAACAAATGAAATGACCTAATTGATATGCAATGAAGATAAACTACAACAAGCAAGCCATGGTCAAGTATGCGATAATGTGAACGGACAAGACTAATAGCAGCTATGTAGTAAGGATCAGGATGGAAGATAGTATGAAGCCAATCAACAAAAGTAGTCAAGCAATGAAGTCAAACAGATAAGGCATATAAGCAATGACTTCACGAAGACAAACTCAAGGTAAAGGGGAAGGATAGAACCAATACTAGTTGAAGATACATGATTTGTTGGACCAGTTCCAGCTTGTCGTGACAACTGTGACATCTGGTTAGGGAGGTTGAGATTCAACTCAAGACCGCGTCTTCACCTTATTCCCTTGAGCTAAGGACACACAGTCCTCGCCCAATCACTCGTAAGTCTTCAAGGTAGACTTCGAACCTTCACTGACGACGCTCACCGCAATCCACAATGGCTCTTGGATGCTCGAACGCGACGCCTAACCGGCCGGAGGATTCACAGTCCTCAAGTGTAATAAGTCTTCGTGTCACACAAACAGAAAACTTCATGATGCCTAACACTCTTTGGCTCGGGTGTTTTGGGCTTTTTCCTCGCAAGGATTTCTCTCTCAAAGGCTTCGAGGTGGGTTGCTCAAACGACAAAAGCCGTGCACTAACTCGAGCAGCCACCAATTTATGTGTAGGGGTGGGCTATTTATAGCCACTAGGCAACCCGACCTGATATGTCCGAAATGACCCGGTCACTAAGGAACCGACACGTGTTCCAACGGTCGATTTCAAACACACACGACAACTTTACTTGGGCTATAAGCAAAGCTGACTCATCCAGCTCGATAAGTTTTGCTCTCATTGTCTTCGTCAAGACATAGGATTTGGGTTGAGCATCACTTCACCATTACGACTATGATCACTTGGACCCCACTTAACAAGACGGTGGTTCCTATGACTCAACAAAGAAGAAAAGGAAACAACTAAACGATACGATCTTCAAGGCCCATAGTCTTCACTTAATGTCTTCTCATGTCATAGTCTTCAATGTGAATATCTTCACATACCACCATTGTCGCCAATGTCTTCATACATTTTAGGGTCAACTCCGTAGGTAAACCCAATCAATGGGGACACCACTGCGTTATCCCGCAATTCTCACAAACGATTAGTCCTCAACCACATTTGTCGTCAATACTCCAAAACCAACTAGGGGTGGCACTAGATGCACTTACAATCTCCCCCTTTTTGGTGATTGATGACAAACTGGTTGAAGTTTTCAACGGGGATAAAATATGTGAAATTGTAAAGGATAGGGAATTGTCTTCATAAGTGGCAAAGGCTCCCCCTGAAGATGTGCATATAAGTAGTTTGCTTTTGGAATGCAAATGCACATGGCAGGTTGTACTTGTGGAGATCCTCTTCAACTTATGAAGATAATTCATCATGCATGAGGTAATATAGCTAAGAGAATGACATGCATAATGAAAAATGGACGTTTGCAGAATGATCTAAGTGAGGAAGTTATCGTCGCACATGCGGAATTTATCATCGCACCAGAGTAAAGCAAATAAGTAGCAGACGACCATCGAGTTTAGGTGTTACAACTCAAAGAACCAAATGTATCAAAACGAGAGTTGTAAACACTAGGCAAAATATAGTGCAACCGCCCATATGAACCCGCTTGAAGACTATCAAACTCATATGCTTCTCCCCCTTTTGTCAGTAAGGACCAAAAAGGTTTGAATACATAGAGCATCTACTCATCCTCTTCTGAAGAAGATGATGCAGCAGGGTTGTCGTTGTTGGTTGGCGGTGCGAGCGAGCTTGGTGCAAAGGTCGATTCGTGTAAGTAGGGGCGTGAAGTAGCATCGCTTCATCATCGATCACTCGGCATTGACCATTGCCGCGGAGGAAGAATAGTCGAGTCTTCAAGAGATGGAGTTCGCCGAGGACTGCATTCCGTGGAGGAGTGGAGTCAAACTTGAAACGCTCGGTGAAGCCATCGCCTTGAAGATCAGCTTCAAGATCGAGCAGGGTCAAACTCTTCCATGACCGCCGACAAGTCTCGTGAGTTACAAAAGCATTCTTGGTGGCAAGGTTGCTAACGCGATTGACGCCCACCAAGAGGCTTTGCATTTGACGCTTAGCCAGAGTGATGCTTATCTTGCTTTTGATGCAGCGCCACAAGAAGTTCTCGATCGTTGAGGACTCGAGAGCGCTTCCGAGGCCTTTGGCCAATTGTGCTCTCAGTGGCTTCAGTCCGTGCACGATGAGGCAGACGGGTGTTCCCTGCTAGGGGATAGACACGAGATACCGCTTGGACGCCTTCAATGGGTTGAATGAAGCTATGGTGATCTGCGTTCAAGACTTAGTGGCGCTTTTGGGTGCTCGTGGTATATGGCTTCAATGCATATATCAACCTCCGTAGAAAGATCGATGATTGCGAGCAGAGGGTTGATAGTTGATAGCTGAGTGCATCTTAATGAGGCGATGACCCATGGAGCATAGAACTTCGCACCAAACAGATCAGATCCAGATGCAGCCATTTGCTCGATGAAGAAATCTTGCGTGTTGAAGCCGATGCCATTGATAATGTAGAAGACCAATGTCTTCATTGCTCCTTCAAGCTTTGCAGACGATGAATGCCCTTTGATTGGCCATAGAGTTCACCGATGATGTGATATATGGTACGAGGCAGATACTCAAGGTCGTCAACAAAGAAGTGTTGAGGGTATTCAGCGCCATGTGGCAAGGGCTTCATCATGCTCAAAGATCCGACTCATGTCGGGTTCAGCTTATGGAATATGCTTTCCATGGCATCACGGTGGAGTTGACATCCGTGTTCAAATAGTTCTCCGGAGTGGGTAGGCCGTGAGCTCAATGATGTCAAGAGCTTTGGCTTCATGATGAACGCTTCAACCATCCACTCGAGAACCCATGTCTTCGTATCTCGTTGAAGCGGCGGATGTGGAGTGTGGCAAAGAATTTAAGCACTAATTCTTTGTTCCAAAGGTTTTGTCCATTACGAAGCCAAGCAGACCTGCATCATGAAAGCAATCAAGTGCTTCTTCTAAGCACGGCAGTCCGGCAATGGCTTCAGTGTCGAGGCGCATATGAGGGAAAATGCGGCCTTGGTCATACAGTACACATGAGTAATAACTTCTTTGCTAATAGCTCCAGAACCAGTCAGATGAGATCCTTGGCCTTCTGTAGGGGTTCTATGCACTGTCAAAGAAAGTATTGTGGGCTTTGAAGCCATTTGCATTGAAAGAACCAGCTTGAGGTGGCGTGCTCGGAAACCTTGGCGCTCTTGGCTTCGCTTCTAGACCGGAGGCCTATGCGCAATATGATAGTCGAATTGAGGACCGAGGCATGAGGCGGAGGGACCAGAACATGCCATCTTACTGTGACTAGCTCGCCATAGTCGTATGCTTGCTCGATTGTGTAGGGCCTTGGTGGCGGAACAGAGCAAAGGGCAGCAACTAAGGCTTCAGCTGCTCAGCCAGATGCTTCGGAGCAGCTTGCCTCATTGGCTTCAGCACACGTTCCTTCATTGGCTTCAGAGCGGTTGGGACAGCTCCACATTGGCTTCAGCCATGACCACGCCATTGGCTTCATTGGTGTTGGAGGTGGCAGCCTCATTGTTTTCAACCTCCACTTGAAGAGCTGGAGGGTCGGGCATCGCACGCTGATATCGTGTATGACTTCTTCGCCATCGGGGTGTAGGGACACGTTCTTCTTCTTCTTCTTGGTGTCGCCGTGATGCAGCCGGATTGTCTTCAAGAACTTTAGCTTCGCACTCGAGACGCTCACAGCTTGGAGTGGCTTCGAAAACACTTGACGTGCAACAGGTTGGTGGTGCGCTTCTCCTTCTGGAACGCTCTGAAGAGGCACTTGAGGCCTTTGACCTTTGCGAAGCCTGCGAAATGCTGGCGACGCCTTTGGAGATGGGGTTGCCTGGGCCTCAAAGTCTTCCTCTTCTTCTTGGTGTTGCTCTTGGGGAGTGACTTGTTGTTGGGGAGTACTGGGGGAGTCTTGTTGTTGCGGGCGATCAGCCCATGAAGCATCCTGAGCAATTGGCGTCAGAGGACGACCAATGCTGATGAGTTCGCTGTTCGCATTTAACAAAGCGATGATACCACATTGTACTCGATTTGAGGAAGAACTTCATCATCTTCAACATTGTCATGGTGACCAATGTCTTCAGATGAGGGATCACCGCTGGAATATCTTCACTTCGTGGAGCCTCTGTGGAAGCAGTGCTCATGAACAGTCATCTAAGTTCTTGGGTTGAGACGGGACTAACCACGTAAATGGGTTCAACAATCAAGGGCCTGTGGGAGCAGCCCGATTCTTCTTGGTCTTTAGCTTCTTCTTGGAGGGAGCAGCATCGAGGCGCCGGATTTTTCCTCTTTCGCTTCAGCCTCGGCAGCCCTCGCCTTCTTCGCTCGAAGCGGTTGACCGTACCTTTGGCTTCGAGCCACCATGCTGCTTGGGAAGACAATGCGGGCTCTTCCTTCCTTGAAGGTGCAGCTTGGTCATTGAAGACTTCTTTTTCTTGGCAGCCATCCGGGATCGATGCGGGACGGCCAAGAGCCTTGCGCTTCTCAAATTTCATTGTAGGCAAGCACGCACTTGTCGACAAAGCCTTCATGCGCCGCGAGAGCCTCCGCTTCTTCACGCTTCTTGAGAAAGTTTTCTTTGAGGTCGTGCAACATGGCCTTGAAGTTTTCACGCCTTGCACGCTGAGTGCAGCCATATGCTTCTTGAACTCGAGCCTTTTCATAGTCAATCTTGTGCTTGGTTCAACAATTACTGAGCTAGAGCTAGCTCGAAGCAATGGCGCCGCTGAAGGAGACGCCGAGGCCAATTGGAAGTTGCAGATCTTCAAAGTTGATGTTTGGTGTGTCAAACCACTCATCAATGAAGTGATGGATGATTGCCACATCAAAGAGAGGCAAGTTGTTGAAGATTTCGCTTCTTCTTTGCTCTTGATGAGCTGCTCAAGAGCGCCATCCGCAAGATCGCCATCACTTGATGATCAATGTGCTCTTCATGCAGAATTGCAGCAGGAGTCGATGTCGATTCAAGATTCTTGACACTTTTCTTTCTCTTCTCCGTCTTCTTGGAGATACGGGATTGATCCTCAGACTGTGCACTGGCTTCAGGAGGTGCAGTGGCCAGTGGCTTCACACATGAAGCTTTTGGAGGAGTAGCTGACTTAGGAGCCTTGACTTTCTTGAGCTTCTGCGACTTTGGAGCAGGAGCAGGAGCAGGAGCTGGGGCTTCATTAGAATCAGCCTCGTCATCAGAGTGATCCACTTTGGCACCTTGGACCAAAATATAAGTGATGAGGCCATCAAGGTTTGAAAACGGACCGATGACATTGGGTTCGGCATCGCGTGATCCGTCAGCACGGGGAGCAGAGGGACCAGTGTTGAAGTCTAATCCCAATGACTTCTTGTTCTCCTTTGCAGACGCCTTTGCGTGCTGGAAATTGTGCTTGAAGAGATTGTCATCGCGACACCAGAGCAAAGACGTCAGGTCGGCATTCTCAGGCTGAGGTCCACAGACCATGCACGGATAGAAACCTTGTGCAATAGCTTCAGCCATGCTCTTGGGAGGAAGGCTTCGAAACATAATATCACCCCAAGGGCTTCTGATAGCATACTTCTCGGCATATTCTTGTGTGACGAAATGGTACTTGAACCACTGTTCAGCCCAATAGCGTCGAATCCATTGGATTCGTGTCTTGCGCTGATTGTAAGTCTCTTCAGGGTCTGTCTTGTACAGCTCTGCGAGGTCATCAGGCAGATCTTTTGAGGTTCCCTCGTGACGCTGTTTGCCGCCCTTCCTGACTGATTTATCTATAACCATGAGCTTCAAACGGAATGGCTTCACGTTCAAAGGCTTCAAAGGCTTGCGTTTGCTTGACAGACAGGAGCTGGCTTCAGGAGAGTTGGTTTGACGCTGTAAGAATTCTGCAAACGAATGCAGACTATGAGAACCAAGGGATTCTCCCACGGACATGTACCTGTGACAGCATTAGAAATGCGAGGGAAGGGGAAGAGGTCATATGCATTCTCAGAAGATTTTGAAGATAAATCGGTTTGAAGACATTGACCTCATGACGCGAAGACATTCACTTATACGCTGAGAGTTGGTTCCAGATTTGTACGAATCCGTGAATAAGTACAAGTGAGGAATCTAACTAGTTGTGAAGCTTAAGTGAATATACTAAGCAGAGACGAGATGCGACAGAATAGATCTAACTTTGTATGGGCAGAAACCATTTTTGGCAAGTAGGATGAATCTTGAAGATCAAAAAGATGGTAAAAATGGAGATATATTTACCGCTTTGAAGAACTGCTAGACGGAAGGAAAGGAGGCCGAGCAGTTCAGTCCACCGTGCCCTAACTTGGCGACGGAGGACACCTACGGCGGCGGAGATGAAGATGTTCGCGGTCGGCGAGGAGGGCGGCGCCGAGAAGTCGCGCAGCTAAGCACCGTCGCCCGGCGTCGCCGAGAGCTAGCGGTGGTGCTAGGGTTTTGACGAGGTGGAGAGGTGGAAGAAGATTTTCTTTACCGCAGGGACAGGTATTTATAACGAGGTGTCGGCGGCGAGCACAATTACTCAGTGCCTGGCGGTTCACATCTCGAGGGGCACATGGCACACATGCAACATGCAATGAGTTATCTCACGCTCCCACGCCCCGCCCGGTTTATGGATGGTCGTTCCGCTTCTCCGAGTTCAACAAAGAATGATGAATCATTTAAAACAGACTTAAAGTTTGTCTCTATGTCTTCTGCTGACAAGGACGCAGACAAGACATTCGACAGTTTCAATAGAATGCATATGATTTGGACAGATAGAGTTTGAGATAGAAAGCATAGAGAGATTTGGGGTCCGATCACATTCACTTAGTTCAAAAGATTCAACTTGAAGACATAGCTATAAGTGAATGTTGTAGAGACAGATATATATATATATATATATATATATATATATATATATATATATATATATATATATATATATATATATATATATATATATATATATATATATATATATCGATAAACAACCAAATCATCATAGTGAAGAACGTCATGAAAATAGGGTGAAGTTGAAGTCAAATCAAATGCGAATAGCTTCAAGAAATAACGCCATGTAACACTTCAAACAAAGAAATTTGGTGGTGGCGCTACCCATCAGATAGGAAGTATTAGACCTGCACACGGCGCACAATTATCGTGGCGCTCAAGTCAAATTCCACGTTAATGTATTCTCACTTAGAATGTAAGTATTCATTGATTGAAGATATACGTTACTTCGTGTGTTGCACATCTAAGTCATCAACATGCATAAGTGTTAGGATGTGTGCTTGATCACAGGACATTTGAGGATTCCAAGATATTTAGCTCACACCGTAACTTGCAAAACCTTTTCTCATCCAAGGGCTTTGTGAAGATATCGCCATTGCTCTTCGTTGTTGACGTGAATGATGTCAATATCTTTCTTCATGACATGATCCCTGAGAAAATGATGACGAATTTCAATGTGCTTTGTCTTCGAGTGCTGGACTGGATTGTTGGCAATCTTGATGGCGCTTTCATTGTCGCAGAAAAGAGGTACTTGTGTCGTTGATGCCATAGTCCTTGAGAGTTTGCTTCATCCATGGAAGCTGAGCACAACAAGATCCAAAGAGCAATGTATTCAGATTCTGCGGTTGAGAGTGACACACAGTTCGCTTCTTTGAAGACCAACAGACGAGTGATCGTCCCGAGAAAGTGACATGTGCCCGATGTAGACTTGCGATCCACTTTGTCACCAAAGATAATCAGCATACGAAAATCCAACTAAATCAAATTTTGAGCCCTTTGGATACCATAATCCGAGTGTTGGGGTGTGAGCCAAATATCAAAGAATTCGCTTCACAGCTAAGTGATGCGATTCCTTTGGTGCCGCTTGGAATCGAGCACACATGCAAACACTAAGCATAATATCTGGCCTAGATGCACATAGGTAAAGTAAGGAACCAATCATGGAGCGGTATACCTTTTGATCGAACTCTTTACAATTGTCGTCGGGACCCAAGTGGTGTTTGGTTGGCATTGGCGTCGTGTATCCTTTGCACTCTTGCATTCCAAACTTCTTTAGACAATCTTGGAGGTATTTTTCTTGAGATATAAAGATGCCATTTCTTTGCTGATGAATTTGAAGACCAAGGAAGAACTTGAGCTCTCCCATCATGGACATTTGATATTGCTCTTGCATCATGTATCCAAACTCATCACTATACTTCTGGTTGGTGCAGCCGAAGATAATGTCATCCACATATATTTGGCATACAAACAGTTCACCATCATATGTCTTCGTGAAGAGTGTGGGATCAAGGGATCCAGGTTTGAAGCCTTTGCTCTTCAGGAAGTCTTTGATTGTATCATACCAGGCGCGAGGAGCTTGTTTGAGGCCATACAGTGCTTTATTTAGCTTGTACACCATATCAGGATGTTTTGGATCTTCAAAGCCAGGTGGTTGAGCGACATATACTTCTTCTTCAATCTTGTCGTTGAGAAATGCACTCTTCACATCCATTTGATAGAGCAAGATGTTGTGGTGGTTAGCATAGGCTAGTAGTATGCAAATAGCTTCAAGCCTAGCTACATGAGCAAATGTTTCATCGAAGTCAATTCCTTCAACTTGAGTATATCCTTGAGCCACAAGCCTTGCTTTGTTTCTTACGACTTGACCATGCTCATCTTGTTTGTTTCGATATATCCATTTGGTGCCAATAATGTTATGCTTGCGAGGGTCAGGACGCTTGACAAGTTCCCAAACATTATTCAGCTTGAATTGTTGAAGTTCTTCTTGCATAGCTTGAATCCATTATGGTTCCATAAAGGCTTTAGCAACTTTCTTGGGTTCTGATATTGATACAAAGGAAAAGTGCCCACAGAAATTAGCTAGCTGTGTTGCTCTTGAGCGAGTAAGCGGACCAGGTGCGTTGATGCTATCGATTATCTTCTCAATCTGTACTTCATTTGCAACTCGAGGATGAACTGGACGAAGACTTTGCTCATGCTGATCATTGTCATCATTTGGAGGATTGTCTTCAGGCTGAGCATTGTCTTCAGGTTGGTTAGGTGCAGAAATGATAAGTTCCTCTTCAGGCTGTGCTTCATTTGGCATGATTTCACCAGTTCCCATCAGCTTGATAGATTCGCTGGGTGGAGCTTCGTCTAGTGTACTTGGCAGGAACTCTCTTTGTGAACCATTGGTTTCATCAAATCGCACATCTACAGTTTCGACGATTTTGTAGAGATAGAGATTGAAGACTCAGAAGAGTGTGAGTCCTTTCCAGAACCGAGCATGAAGCCTTCGTGAGCTTTGGGTCAAATTTTGACTTGTGA
The DNA here is from genome assembly GCA_021605205.1 of Aegilops longissima. Lineage (NCBI taxonomy): Eukaryota > Viridiplantae > Streptophyta > Magnoliopsida > Poales > Poaceae > Aegilops > Aegilops longissima. The sequence goes on from CM038680.1 coordinate 386,174,365, forward strand.
TGAGGATCCTTGATCCAGCACTTAGCCCCAAATACTCTGAAGTAACTGACATTTGGCTTCTTGCCAGTAAGGAGCTCATAGGAGGTTTTGTTCGAAGCTTATGGATATAAACACGGTTGATGACGTGACAAGTCTGTATCAATGGCTTCGTGCCGTAACTTTCTTGGTGTCTTGTATTCGCCGAGCATTGTTCGAGCCATCTCAATGAGGGTTCTGTTCTTGCGCCCACGATGCCATTTTGCTGGGTGTGTATGGAGCAGAGAACTCATGAGTGATTCCCATGGTATCCAGATAAGGATCAAGTCCGTGTTCTTGAATTGAAGGCGTTATCACTTATGATATGCTTGATCTTGACGCCATAATTGTTCATTGCTCGATTGGCAAATCGTCTGAAGACATCTTGCACTTCAGTCTTGTAGAGAATTATGTGCACCCATGTGTATCTTGAGTAGTCATCAACAATGATGAAGCCATAGAGACAAGCAGTTGTTGTAAGGGTAGAGTAGTGAGTAGGGCCAAACAAATCCATGTGTAACAGCTCGAAGGGTTGAGATGTCGCATGATTGTTTTCGAGGGGTGCTTTGCCCTAGTCATCTTTCCAGCTTCGCAGGCACCACACAAATGATCCTTCTTGAACTTGACACCTTCGATGCCTATGACATGCTTCTTCTTGGCGAGTGTGTGTGAGTTCCTCATTCCAGCATGCCCCAACCTCCGATGCCAGAGCCAGCATTCTGAAGCTTTTGCAAGAAGACATACGACAAGCTGTGGACCTGCTGAGAAATCTACCATGTATAGATCATCTTTCCTATACCCTTTAAAGACTAGAGACTTGTCGATTCCATTAGTACAAGGCAACGATATTTTCCGAATATCACAATCATGTTCAAGTCACAAAGCATTGAGATGGACATTGTTGAAACCAAGGGACTCAACAAGCATCACTTTGTCCATGTGTTGATCCTTTGATATTGCAACTCTACCTAGACCCAATACCTTGCTTTTACCAAAGGTCAAGAAATGTGATGTGACTCTTGTCCGATGGACGAAGGTTGAGTCCATGAGAAGACTTCGATCACCAATCATATGATTAGTGCATCCACCGTCCATTATCCATTCTCAAGCATGAGGTGTCATACCCCACAAGATGCAGTTAGGGGATAGGCTTCACCAAGAGCATTGTGAAGCATAAACATTTGACGGGCAAGTGGATTATTGAAGCTTAAATCAAGATTAGGACTGATAGGATGAATGGCAAACGATTCAGAACAAAATACATAGTGAGACCATTTGGGCATTTGATCTTGTGCCCTACAAGATGTTTTAGGTCCCCAAAGAATAGCATCGACGCCTTTGATTTTCGGCCGAGACCCTTTCCTGCAAAAGAGAGTTAATTCTTCTTAACCACCCGCATCTTCAGGGGTGGCTTAGAAGCAATGAGTCTAAGTGCAGCATGTGAGAATTTCGGCTTTGGAGCCCTAGCAAATAGCCTTGCAGGAGATGAATGATACTCATGTGAATAAGGTAAAAGTTCTTAGTTCTATGAACGTAGCGGTTTGAGGACACACGCCATATTCATAAATTTGAGTACTGCTTCCCCGCAAAACATTGGCGTTAGGGTGACTCAAGTGAGTCTTCTGTCTGTATGAAGCCTTTGGACCATATGACGCCTTTGGTCTGGGGTTTGTCTTCTTCCCAGGTGGTGTCAAGATGACATTCACTGGAAGATTCTCAAGACAGCTTTTGGGAACCCAGATCTTCTTCATAGGCGGTTCATTCCTGCAGTTAGTACCAATATTGTTGGGTAACGTAGTAATTTCAAAAAAATTCCTACGCACACGCAAGACCATGGTGATGGCATAGCAACGAGAAGGGAGAGTGTCTGTCCACGTACCCTCGTAGACCGAAAGCGGAAGCATTATAACAACGCTGTTGATGTAGTCGACGCCTTCACGATCCGACCGATCCAAGTACCGAACGACGGCACCTCCGAAGTTCTGCACACGCTCAGCTCGATGACGATCCCCGGCCCGATCCAGCAAAGCGTCGGGGATGAGTTCCACAAGACGACGGCGCAGGACGATGATGATGCTCCATCGACGCAGGGCTTCGCCTAAGCTCATGACGATATGACTTCATCGGCGCAGGGCTTCGCCTAAGCTCATGACGATATGACCGAAGTGGAATATGGTGGAGGGGGCACCGACACGGCTAAGGAACGATCCGAGATCAACTTGTGTGTTCATGGGGTGCCCCTGCCCCGAGATATAAAGGAGTGGAGGAGGAGGGCGGCCCTCTCTATGGCGCGCCTTAGGGGAGTCCTACTCCCACCGGAGTAGGATTCCCCTTCCTAGTCCAACTAGGAACCCTTCCATGTAGTAGGAGTAGGAGAGAAGGAAAGGAAGAGAAAAGGAGAAGGAAGGAAGGGCGCCCCTTCCCTAGTCCAATTCGGACCAGACCAAGGGAAGGGGTGCGCCACCCTTGAGGCCCTTTTCCTTCTTTCCCGTATGGCCCAATAAGGCCCAATACGTATTCCCGTAACTCTCCGGTACTCAAAAATACCAATCACTGAACCTTTCCGATGTCCGAATATAGTCGTCCAATATATCGATCTTTACGCCTCGACCATTTCGAGACTCTCGTCATGTCCCCGATCTCATCCGGGACTCGAACTCCTTCGGTACATCAAAACTCATAAACTCATAATATAACCATCATCGAAACCTTGTTGCGGACCCTACGGGTTCGAGAACTATGTAGACATGACCTAGAACTATTCTTGGTCAATAACCAATAGCGGGACCTGGATGCCCATATTGGCTCCTACATATTCTACGAAGATCTTTATCGGTCAAACCGCATAACAACATACGTTGTTCCCTTTGTCATCGGTATGTTACTTGCCCGAGATTCGATCGTCGGTATCCAATACCTAGTTCAATCTCGCCACCGCAAGTCTCTTTACTCGCTCAGAATGCATCATCCCGTAACCAACTCATTGGTCACATTGCTTGCAAGGCTTATAATGATGTGCATTACCGAGAGGGCCAGAGATACCTCTCCGACAATCGGAGTGACAAAACCTAATCTCAAATACGCCAACCCAACATGTACCTTTGGAGACACCTGTAGTACTCCTTTATAATCACCCATTACGCCAGACGCTTGGTAGCACCCAAAGTGTTCCTCCGTAAACGGAGTTGCATAATCTCATAGTTACAGGAACATGTATAAGTCATGAAGAAAGCAATAGCAACATACTAAACGATCAAGTGCTAGGCTAACGGAATGGGTCAAGTCAATCAGATCATTCTCCTAATGATGTGATCCCGTTAATCAAATGACAACTCATGTCTATGGTTAGGAAACATAACCATCTTCGATTAACGAGCTAGTCAAGTAGAGGCATACTAGTGACACTGCTTGTCTATGTATTCACACATGTATTATGTTTCCGTTAATACAATTCTAGCATGAATAATAAACATTTATCATGATATAAGGAAATAAATAATAACTTTATTATTGCCTCTAGGGCATATTTCCTTCATCTCCCACTTGCACTAGAGTCAATAATCTAGTTCACATCGCCATGTGATTTAACATCAATAGTTCACATCTATATGTGGTTAACACCCATAGTTCACATCGACATGTGACCAACACCCAAAGGGTTTGCTAGAGTCAGAATCTAGTTCACATCGCTATGTGATTAACACCCAAAGAGTACTAAGGTGTGATCATGTTTTGCTTGTGAGATAATTTTAGTCAACGGGTCTGTCACATTCAGAGCCGTAAGTATTTTGCAAATTTCTATGTCTACAATGCTCGCACGGAGCTACTCTAGCTAATTGCTCCCACTTTCAATATGTATCCAGATTGAGACTCGAGTCATCTAGATTAGTGTTAAAACTTGCATCGACGTAACCCTTTACTTATTTAACCTTTTTCACTTCCATAATCGAGAAACATATCCTTATTCTACTAAGGATAATTTTGACCGCTGTCCATTGATCTACTCCTAGATCACTATTGCACTCCCTTGCCAAGCTTAGTGGTAGGGTATGCAATAGATCCGTACACAAGATGACATACTTTATAGAACCTATGGCTGATGCATAGGAATGACTTTCATTCTCTTTCTATCTTCCGCCGTGGTCGGGTTTTGAGTCTTACTCAATCTCACACCTTGTAACACAGGCAAGAACTCTTTCTTTGACTGTTCCATTTTGAACTACTTCAAAATCTTGTCAAGGTATGTATTCATTGAAAAACTTATCTAGCGCCTTGATCTATCTCTATAGATCTTGATGCTCAATATGTAAGCAGCTTCACCGAGGTCCTTCTTTGAAAAACTCCTTTCAAACACTCCTTTATGCTTTGCAGAATAATTCTACATCATTTCCGATCAACAATATGTCATTCACATATACTTATCGAAATGTTGTATTGCTCCCACTCACTTTCTTGTAAATACAAGGCTTCTCCAAAAGTCAGATAAAACCATATGCTTTGATCAAATCATCAAGCATATATTCCAACTCGAGATGCTTGCACCAGTCCATAGATGGATCGCTGAGCTTGCACATTTTGTTAGCATCTTTAGGATTGACAAAACCTTCCGTTGCATCATATGCAACTCTTCTTTAATAAATCCATTAAGGAATGCAGTTTTGACATCCATTTGCCGATTTCATAAAATGTGGCAATTGCTAACATGATTCGGATAGACTTAAGCATCGTTACGAGTGAGAAAATTTCATCGTATTCAACACCTTGAACTTGTCGAAAACCTTTTGCAACAAGTCGAGCTTTGTAGATAGTAACACTACTATCGGTGTCCATCTTCCTCTTGAAGATCCATTTATTCAACATGGCTTGCTGATCATAGAGCAAGTCAATCAAAGTCCATACTTTGTTCTCATACATGGAGCCTATCTCAGATTTCATGGCCTCAAGCCATTTCATGAATCTGGGCTCATCATCGCTTCCTCATAGTTCGTAGGTTCATCATGGTCTAGTAACATGACTTCCGAACATGATTACCGTATTCACTGTGCGGATCTTACTCCGAAGACCTACGAGGTTTGGTAGCAACTTGATCTGAAGTTTCATGATCATCATCATTAACTTCCTTACTAATTGGTATAGGAATCATCAAACTGATTTCTGTGATGAACTATTTTCCAATAAGGAGAAGGTACAATTACCTTATCAAGTTCTACTTTCCTCCCACTCACTTATTTCGAGAGAAAACTCCTTCTCTAGAAAGGATCCATCTTAGCAACGAAAAACTTGCCTTCGGATCTGTGATAGAAGGTGTACCCAATAGTTACCTTTGGGTATTCTATGAAGACGCTTCTCCGATTTGGGTTCGAGTTTATCGGTGAAAACTTTTTCACATAAGCATCACAACTCCAAACTTTTAAGAAACGATACTTAGGTTTCTTCGTTAAACCATAGTTCATACGGTGTCGCCTCAACGGATTTAGATGGTGCCCTTTTAAACGTGAATGCAGCTGTCTCTAATGCATAACCCCAAAATGATAGTGGTAAACCGATAAGAGACATCATAGATCGCATCATATCCAATAAAGTGCGGTTTCTGACGCTCGACACACCATAACATTGTGGTGTTCCTGTGGCGTGAGCTGTGAAACTATTCCACATTATTTTAATTGAAAAACAAACTCAGAACTCAAATATTCGTCTCCGCGATCAGATCGCAGAAACTTTATTTTCTTGTTACGATGATTTTCCACTTCACTCTGAAATTCTTTGAACCTTTCAACTATTTCAGACTTATGTTTCATCAAGAAGATATACGCATATCTGCTCAAATCATCTGTGAAGGTCGAAAATAATGATACTTGCCACGGGCATCAACACTCATTGGATCGCATACATCAAGATGTATTATTTCCAACAAGTTTGTTGCTCGCTCCATTGTTCAAGAACGGAGTTTTAGTCATCTCGCCCAAAGGCACGGTTCGCAAGCATCAAATGATTCATAACCAAGTGATTCCGAAAATCCATCTTTTATGGAGTTTCTTCATGCGCTTTACACCGATATGACCCAAACGGCAGTGCCACAAATAAATTGCACTATCATTATTAACTCTGCATCTTTTGGCATCAATATTATGAATATGTGTATCACTACGATCGAGATCCAACAAACTATTTTCATTGGGTGTATAACCATCGAAGGTCTTATTCATGTAAACAGAATAACACTTATTCTTTAACTTTAGATGAATAACCGTATCGCAATAAACATGATCAAATCATATTCATGCTCAACGCAAATGCCAAATAACATTTATTTAGGTTTAACACTAATCCCGAAAGTATAGGGAGTGTGCGATGATGATCATATCAATCCTGGAACTACTTCCAACACTCATCGTCACTTCCCCTTCAACTAGTTTTCGTTCATTCGCAACTCCTGTTTGAGTTACTACTCTTAGCAACTGAACCAGTATCAAATACCGAGGGGTTGCTACGAACACTAGTAAAATACACATCAATAATCTGTATATCAAATATACCTTTGTTCACTTTGCCATCCTTCTTATCCGCCAAATACTTGGGGTAGTTCCGCTTCCAGTGACAAGTTCCATTGCAGCAAAAGCACTTAGTCTCGTGCTTAGGTCCAGATTTGGCTTCTTCACTCGAGCAGCAACTTGCTTGCCGCTCTTCTTGAAGTTCCCTTCTTCCTTTGCCCTTTTCCTTGAGACTAGTGGTCTTGTCAACCATCAACACTTGATGTTTTTCTTGATTTCTACCTTCGCCGATTTTAGTATCGCCAAGAGCTTGGGAATTGTTTTCGCCATCCCTTGCATACTGTAGTTCATCATGAAGTTCTACTAACTTGGTGATAGTGACTAGAGAATTCTGTCAATCACTATCTTATCTCGGAAGATTAACTCCCACTTGATTCAAGCGATTGAAGTACCTGCATAATCTGAGCACATGCTCACTAGTTGAGCGATTCTCCTCCATCTTTTAGCTTTAGAACTTGTTGGAGACTTCATATCTCTCAACTCGGTATTTGCTTGAAATATTAACTTCAACTCCTGGAACATCTCATATGGTCCATGACGCTCAAAACGCCTTTGAAGTCCCGATTCTAAGCCGTTAAGCATGGTGCACTAAACTATCAAGTAGTCATCATATTGAGCTAGCCAAACGCTCATAACGCCCGCATCCGCTCCCCGCAATAGGTCCGCTACCTAGCGTGCATCAAGGACATAATTCTTTCAGGCAGCAATGAGGATAAACCTCAGATCACGGATCCAATCCGCATCATTGCTACTAACATTTTTCAATACAATTTTCTAGGAACACATATAAAACAATAGGGAAGCAACAACGCGAGCTATTGATCTACAACATAATCTGCAAAATACTACCGGGACTAAGTTCATGATAAATTAAAGTTCAATTAATCATATTACTTAAGAACTCCCACTTAGACAGACATCTCTAGTCATCTAAGTGATCACGTGATCCAAATCAACTAAACCATAACCGATCATCACGTGAGATGGAGTAGTTTTCAATGGTGAACATCTTATGTTGATCATATCTACTATATGATTCACGCCGACCTTCGGTCTCCGTGTTCGAGGCCATATCTGCATATGCTAGGCTCGTCAAGTATAACCTGAGTATTCTGCGTGTGCAAAACTGGCTTGCACCCGTTGTAGATGGACGAGAGCTTATCACACCCGATCATCACGTGGTGTCTCGCACGATTTAACTTTGGCAACGGTGCATACTCGTGGAGAACACTACTTGATAATTTTAGTGAGAGATCATCTTAAAATGCTACCGTCAATCAAAGCAAAATAAGATGCATAAAGGATAAACATCACATGCAATCAATATAAGTGATATGATATGGCCATCATCATCTTGTGCTTGTGATCTCCATCTCCAAGCACCGTCGTGATCACCATCGTCACCAGCATGACACCATGATCTCCATCATCTTGATCTATATCAATGTGTCGTCACATGGTCGCCTCGCCAACTATTGCTCTTTAACTATTGCTATCGACAGCGATAAAGTAAAGCAATTATTTGGCGCTTGCATCTTATGCAATAAAGAGACAACCATAAGGCTTTCGCCATTGTCGATAACTTCAACAAAACATGATCATCTCATACAACAACTTATATCTCATCACGCCTTGACCATATCACATCACAACATGCCCTGCAAAAACAAGTTATACGCCCTCTACTTTGTTGTTGCAAGTTTTACGTGGCTGCTACGGGCTTAGCAAGAATCGTTTTACCTACGCATCAAAACCACAACGATAGTTTGTCAAGTTGGTGCTGTTTTAACCTTCGCAAGGACCGGGCGAAGCTACACTCGGTTCAACTAAAGTTGGAGAAACCGACACCGCTAGTCACCTGTGTGCAAAGCACGGCGGTAAACCAGTCTCGCGAAGCGACGCGTAATGTCGGTCCGGGCCGCTTCATCCACCAATACCGCCAACCAAAGTGTGACATGCTGGTAAGCAGATGACTTATATCGCCCACAACTCACTTGTGTTCTACTCGTGCATATGACATCAACGCATAAAACCTAGGCTCGATACCTTTGTTGGGTAACGAGTAATTTCAAAAATTTCCCACGCACACGCAAGACCATGGTGATGGCATAGCAACGAGAGGGGAGAGGTCTGTCCACGCACTCGTGAGACCGAAAGCGAAGCGTTATAACAACGCTGTTGATGTAGTCGACGCCTTCACGATCCGACCGATCCAAGTACCGAACGACGGCACCTCCGAAGTTCTCGCACACGCTCAGCTCGATGACGATCCCCGGCTCCGATCCAGCAAAGCGTCGGGATGAGTTCCACAAGACGACGGCGCAGGACGATGATGATGCTCCATCGACGCAGGGCTTCGCCTAAGCTCCGCGATGATATGACTTCACGGCGCGAGGGCTTCGCCTTAAGCTCCGCGACGATATGACCAAGTGGAATATGGTGGAGGGGGCACCGACACGGCTAAGGAACGATCCGTAGATCAACTTATGTGTTCATGGGTGCCCCTGCCCTCAGATATAAAGGAGTGGAGGAGGGAGGGCCGCCCTCTCTATGGCGCGCCCTAGGGGAGTCCTACTCCCACGGTAGTAGGATCCCCTTTCCTAGTCCAACTAGGAACCCTTCCATGTAGTAGGAGTAGGAGAGAAGGAAAGGGAAGAGAAAAGGAGAAGGAAGGAAGGGGCGCCCTTCCCTAGTCCAATTCGGACCAGACCAAGGGAAGGTGCGCCACCCTTGAGGCCCTTTTCCTTCTTTCCCGTATGGCCCAATAAGGCCCAATACGTATTCCCGTAACTCTCCCGATACTCAAAATACCCAATCACTGAACCTTCCGATGTCCGAATATAGTCGCCCAATATATCGATCTTTACGCCTCGACCATTTCGAGACTCCTCGTCATGTCCCCGATCTCATCCGGGACTCGAACTCCTTCGGTACATCAAAACTCATAAACTCATAATATAACCATCATCGAAACCTTAGCGTGCATGGACCCTACGGGTTCGAGAACTATGTAGACATGACCTAGAACTATTCTTGGTCAATAACCAATAGCGGACCTGGATGCCCATATTGGCTCCTACATATTCTACGAAGATCTTTATCGGTCAAACCGCATAACAACATACGTTGTTCCCTTTGTCATCGGTATGTTACTTGCCCGAGATTCGATCGTCGGTATCCAATACCTAGTTCAATCTTGTCACCGCAAGTCTCTTTACTCGCTCAGTAATGCATCATCCCGTAACCAACTCATTGGTCACATTGCTTGCAAGGCTTATAATGATGTGCATTACCGAGAGGGCCCAGAGATACCTCTCCGACAATCGGAGTGACAAAACCTAATCTCAAATACGCCAACCCAACATGTACCTTTGGAGACACCTGTAGTACTCCTTTATAATCACCCAGCCACGCCAGGACGCTTGGTAGCACCCAAAGTGTTCCTCCGTAAACGGAGTTGCATAATCTCATAGTTACAGGAACATGTATAAGTCATGAAGAAAGCAATAGCAACATACTAAACGATCAAGTGCTAGGCTAACGGAATGGGTCAAGTCAATCAGATCATTCTCCTAATGATGTGATCCCGTTAATCAAATGACAACTCATGTCTATGGTTAGGAAACATAACCATCTTCGATTAACGAGCTAGTCAAGTAGAGGCATACTAGTGACACTGCTTGTCTATGTATTCACACATGTATTATGTTTCCGGTTAATACAATTCTAGCATGAATAATAAACATTTATCATGATATAAGGAAATAAATAATAACTTTATTATTGCCTCTAGGGCATATTTCCTTCAAATATACCTGGCAAACACTTCACCATTCTGATTCTTGAACAGCTTATAGTTTGCATCAAAGGATTCATCAATGATAATAGGGTTAGCACAGGTAAAGCCAGATAAGGTGGATGGATCCACTGAAGGTCCCTTTGCAGCAACCCATGTGGTTTTGGGATACTGCTCAGGATTCCAGTAGGAACCATCAACATTCATTTTTCTCTCGAACCCAACACCCTCTTTCCTAGGGTTTCGGTTCAGAATCTGCTTTTTGAGGACATCGCAAAGTGTCTGATGCCCTTACAGACTTTTATACATCCCTGTTTCAAGCAATGTCTTCAACCTAGCATTTTCATCAGCAATGGCAGTGGTATCCTCCGCAGAGGGGTTAGTAACCACATTGGCAGTTGAAGACAATGCAACAGTAGCAGCAGTTGAACATTCAGCAACAGAGGTAGTGATATCACGCTCAAGACATTTTAGACATGGTGGTTCAAATCCATCCCGAAGGAACTGATCCGCTGAGCGCCAAGTGACTCATTCTCTTTTGAAGATCTTCATGAGCCGCCTCAATTTCTCAAGCTCTTGCTTCCTTTGAAGATAATCATAGGAGAGCCTTTCATGAGTAGTTGAGAGCGTTTCATGACGATTTTCAAGTTCTTGGTACTTAGCATGAAGATTTTTAATGTCTTCAACTAAGGACTGTGAACGTGTCATTTCCGCGTCCAACAGGTCATCGCTTTTATCTAACAGTTTTTGAGTATGTTCCATAGCTCTTTGCTGTTCAGTTGCAATTTTAGCAAGTGTTTTGTAGCTGGGTTTGATTCACAATCGAGTCATCTTCACTTGATGTTTGAAAGTAAGCATCACGTGATTTTACCTTGGCACCGCGTGCCATGAAGCAAGAGGTGGGAGCAGGTTCGTCCTTGTCATCGCTTCAGCCACGTTGGTGTAGAAGTCATTGTCTTGATGTTGAAGATGGACGTGGCAACATAGGCTGTGGCTAAAGCCGACTTGCAATGCCCGTGTCGGACTCCTCTTCGATTCCACCTCCACTTCCTCGTAAGCACTCCTCCTCCGAATCCATTTCCTTGCCAACAAAAGCACGAGCCTTGCGGATGAGCTCTTCTTATGCGATGAAGACTTTGATGAAGACTTGGAAGAAGACTTTGAAGATTTCTTCTTTTCTTGTCATCGTAATCATATTCCTTGCTCTTCTTCTTCTTCTTTTCATTGTCCCACCGTGGACACTCGGAGATATAGTGTCCAGTTTTCTTGCACTTGTGACAGGTTCTCTTCTTGTAGTCTTGAGTGGAAGCTTCATCATTTCTTGAGCTGGATCGTGAAGACTTTTTCAAGCCTTTCTTCCTAGTGAACCTCTCGAACTTCTTCACAAGCATAGCAAGTTCCTTTCCAATATCTTCGTGGATCATCGTAACCGCAATGATTCTTCTTCGATGAGGAAACAACTTTTGCCTTCAAAGCGCGAGTTCGGCCATAGCTTGGACCATAGATATCTCTTTTCTCAGATAGCTGGAACTCATGTGTGTTGAGCCTCTCAAGTATATCAGACGGATCAAGTGTCTTGAAGTCAGGACGTTCTTGTATCATGAGGGCAAGGGTGTCAAAAGAGCTATCAAGAGATCTTAGTAGTGTCTTGACGATTTCATGCTTGGTGACCTTAGTGGCGCCGAGAGCATGAAGCTCATTTGTGATGTCAGTGAGGCGATCAAACGTGAGCTGGACATTTTCATTTTCGTTTCTCTTGAAGCGGTTGAACAGGTTGCGAAGAACATTGATTCTTTGATCTTTCTGGGTTGAGATGCCTTCGTTGACTTTGGATAGCCAGTCCCAGACTAGCTTCGACGTTTCCAGAGCACTCACACGGCCATACTGCCCTTTGGTCAGATGACCACAGATGATGTTCTTTGCAAAGGAGTCCAGCTTGAATGAACTTCTTGACATCAGTGGGGTGACACCTTCACCAGATTTAGGAACGCCGTTCTTGACGACATACCGTAGGTCGACATCATGGCTTCAAGATGCATGCGCATCTTATTCTTCCAAAGAGGGATAGTCGGCCCATCGAACATGGGGCAAGCAGCGGAGACCTTGATTATCCCTGCAATCGATATAGCTAAAACTCCGTGTGGTTAAACCGAATCACACGTAACAAGGAGTACCTTGCTCGATACCAATTGAAAGTGCTAGTTATCGACTAGAGGGGGTGAATAGGCGATTTTAGGAAAGTCTTCAAAACACGGATGTTTCAAAGACAAACAACAGAAATGACCTAATTGATATGCAGCGGAAGATAAACTACAACAAGCAAGCCATGGTCAAGTATGCGATAATGTGAACGGACAAGACTAATAGCATCTATGTAGTAAGGATCAGGATGGAAGATAGTATGAAGCCAATCAACAAAAGTAGTCAAGCAATGAAGTCAAACAGATAAGGCATATAAGCAATGACTTCACGAAGCCAAACTCAAGGTAAAGGAGGGAAGGGATAGAACCAGTCACTAGTTGAAGACACAGGATTTGTTGGACCAGTTCCGATTGCTGTGACAACTGTACATCTGGTTAGGGAGGCTGAGATTCAACTCGAAGACCGCGTCTTCACCTTATTCCCTTGAGCTAAGGACACAGTCCTCGCCCAATCACTCTGGTAAGTCTTCAAGGTAGACTTCGAACCTTCACAGACGACGCTCACCGCAATCCACAATGGCTCTTGGATGCTCGAACGCGACGCCTAACCATTTGGAGGATCACAGTCCTCAAGTGTAATAAGTCTTCAGTCACATGACAGGAAAACTTCAGTGATGCCTAACACTCTTTGGCTCGGGTGTTTTGGGCTTTTTCCTCGCAAGGATTTTCTCTCTCAAAGGCTTCGAGGTGGGTTGCTCTCAAACGACAAAAGCCGTGCACTAACTCCGAGCAGCCACCAATTTATGGTGTAGGGGTGGGCTATTTATAGCCACTAGGCAACCCGACCTGATATGTCCGAAATGACCCTGGTCACTAAGGAACCGACACGTGTTCCAACGGTCGATTTCAAACACACACGGCAACTTTACTTGGGCTACAAGCAAAGCTGACTCGCCCAGCTCTGGATAAGTTTTGCTCTCATTGTCTTCGTCAAGACATAGGATTTGGGTTGAGCATCACTTCATCATTCTCGACTATGATCACTTGGACCCCACTTAACAAAGACGGTGGTTCCTATGACTCAACAAAGAAGAAAAGGAAACAACGAAACGATACGCCTTTCAAGGCTCCATAGTCTTCACTCAATGTCTTCTCATGTCATAGTCTTCAATGTGAATATCTTCACATACCACCATTGTCGCCAATGTCTTCATACATTTTTAGGGTCAACTCCAGAGGTAAACCGAATCAATGGGGACACCACTGCGTTATCCTGCAATTCTCACAAACGCATTAATCCCTCAACCACATTTGTCGTCAATACTCCAAAACCAACTAGGGGTGGCACTAGATGCACTTACACCTAAGGGGCCTATATAAAGAGGGGGGAGGGAGGGCAGCCGCACCCATGCTCTTGGCGCCTCCCTCTCCCCTTGCTACACCTCTCCCTCTCGCAGACGCTTGGCGAAGCCCTGCCGAGATCGCTGCTGCATCCACCACCACGCCGTCGTGCTTCTGGATCTTCATCAACCTCTCCTTCCCCCTTGCTGGATCAAGAAGGAGGAGACCTCTTCCTCAACCGTACGTGTGTTGAACGCGGAGGTGCCGTCCGTTCGGCACTAGGATCATCGGTGATTTGGATCACGATGAGTACGACTCCCTCAACCCCGTTCTCTTGAACGCTTCCGCGCGATCTACAAGGGTATGTAGATGCACTCCTCTATCTCGTTGCTAGATGACTCCATAGATTGATCTTGGTGAAGCGTAGAAATTTTTTATTTTTTGCAACGTTCCCCAACAAGACCATCTTCATCCTACGCCTCCCACGGATTGATAAACCTTAGGTCATCCACTTGAGGGAAATTTGCTACTGTCCTACAAACCTCTGCACTTGGAGGCCCAACAACGTCTACAAGAAGAAGGTTGCGTAGTAGACATCAAGCAGTGTCTGGAGCCGTTGTCAGGGAGGTGAGTGCTTGAAGGTATATCTTTGGATCTTGCAATCGAATCTTTTAGTTTCTTGTTTTATCACTAGTTTAGTTTATAAAAGAAAACTACAAAAAAATGGAATTGAGTTTGCCTCATACGCTTCATATTTTAAATATCTTTCGTGGGAATGATGGAAAGGAAAATTGTGCTCAAGTGCTAGAAGAAGAATTAAATAGAATGCTTGGCATAAAATATGTGAATGATGAGCATGATTGCAAAGTTGTTAGTATGAATTCCTTGAATATCCATGATGCTAATGATATGCAAAGCCACAAGCTTGGGGATGCTATGTTTGATGATATGTTTAGTCCCCCAAGTTTTGATGAGCAAATTTATTATGATGAAAGCATGCCTCCTATTTATGATGATTATTGTGATGACATGTATGCTATAAAGAATAAAGATAACCATGAATCTTGTCACCATGATTTTAATTTTCAATTGGATTATGCCTCACATGATATTTATTTTGTTGAGTTTGCTCCCACTATTATTCATGAGAAGAAATTTGCTTATGTGGAGAGTAGTAAAATTTCTATGCAAGTAGATCATGAAAAGAATTATTTAGGTGCTGGTTATATTATTGAATTCATCCATGATGCTACTGAAAATTATTATGAGGGAGGAATATATGCTTGTAGGAATTGCAATAATATCAAGTTTCCTCTCTATGTGCTTAAAGTTTTGAAGTTATGCTTGTTTTGCCTTCCTATGCTAGTTGATTATTGTTCCCATAAGTTGTTTTCTCACAAAATCCCTATGCATAGGAAGTGGGTTAGACTTAAATTTGCTAGTCATATTCTTCATGATGATCTCTTTATGTCTCAATTCTTATGTTTTATATGAGCATAATTGAAATCATCATGCCTGGCTAGGGGCGTTAAATGATAGCGCTTGTTGCGAGGCAACCCAATTTTATTTTAGTTTCTTGCTTTTTGGTTCTTTTTAGGAATAAATAATCCATCTAGATTATGTTTAGATGTGGTTTTGTGTTTTAATTAGTGTTTGTGCCAAGTAGAACCTTTGGGAAGACTTGGGTGAAGTCTTTATGATCATGCTGTAAAAAACAGAAACTTTAGCGCTCACGAGATTAGATTCAACTTTTTACTGCAGAGTGCTATTTAGTTGATTATTTTTGCATATGATTACTAGACAAATTCCTCAGGTCCACCAATTTATTTTAGATTTTTTGGAGTTCCAGAAGTACATGTTTGATACAGATTACTAAAGACTGTTGTGTTTTTGACAGATTCTGTTTTCATTGTATTGCTTGCTTATTTTGATGAATCTATGGCTAGTAAAGTAGTTTATAAACCATAGAGAAGTTGGAATACAGTAGGTTTAACACCAATATAAATAAAGAATTAGTTTATTACAGTACCATGAAGTGGTGTTTTGTTTTCTTTCGCTAACGGAGCTCACAAGATTTTCTGTTAAGTTTTGTGTTGTGAAGTTTTCAAGTTTTGGGTAAAGATTCGATGGACTATGGAATAATGAGTGGAAAGAGCCTAAGCTTGGGGATGCCCAAGGCACCCCAAGGTAATATTCAAGGATAACCAAGAGCCTAAGCTTGGGGATGCCCCGGAAGGCATCCCCTCTTTCGTCTTCGTTCATGATATGTGTTTTGCTTGGAGCGTCATTTTACTTTCTTTAGCTTTGCTTGCTGTTTGAATAAAATACCAAGATATGAAATTATTAAATGGGAGAGTCTTCACATATTTGCATAATTATTCGGCTACTCATTGATCTTCACTTATATCTTTTGGAGTAGTTTGTCATTTGCTCTAGTGCTTCACTTATATCTTTTAGAGCATGGTGGTGGATTTGTTTTATAGAAACTATTGATCTCTCATGATTAACTTAGATTATTTTGAGAGTCTTAAATAGTATGGTAATTTTCTTAAATAATCCTAATATGCTAGGTATTCAAGAATAGTAAAAAAATTCTTATGAGTGTGTTGAATACTAAGAGAAGTTTGATGCTTGATGATTGTTTTGAGATATGGAGGTAGTGATATCAAAGTTGTGCTAGTTGAGTAGTTGTGAATTTTAGAAATACTTGTGTTGAAGTTTGCAAGTCCCGTAGCATGCACGTATGGTAAACGTTATGTAACAAATTTGAAACATGAGGTGCTCTT
Organism: Aegilops longissima; assembly: GCA_021605205.1. NCBI lineage: Eukaryota > Viridiplantae > Streptophyta > Magnoliopsida > Poales > Poaceae > Aegilops > Aegilops longissima. The sequence continues at coordinate 386,190,995 of CM038680.1, forward strand.
TGATTGTCCTCCTTATGAGTGGCGGTCGGGGACGAGCGATGGTCTTTTCCTACCAATCTATCCCCCTAGGAGCATGCGCGTAGTGCTTGGTTTTTGATGACTTGTAGATTTTTGCAATAAGTATGTGAGTTCTTTATGACTAATGTTGAGTCCATGGATTATACGCACTCTCACCTTTCCATCATTGCTAACCTCTTCGGTACCGTGCATTGCCCTTTCTCACATTGAGAGTTGGTGCAAACTTCGCCGGTGCATCCAAACCCCGTGATATGATACGCTCTTGCATACATAAACCTCCTTATATATTCCTAAAAACAGCCACCATACCTACCTATTATGGCATTTCCATAGCCATTCCGAGATATATTGCCATGCAACTTTCCACCGTTCCGTTTATCATGACACGCTCCATTATTTTCATATTGCTTAGCATGATCATGTAGTTGACATAGTATTTGTGGCAAAGCCACCGTTCATAATTCTTTCATACATGTCACTCTTGATTCATTGCATATCCCGGTACACCGCCGGAGGCATTCATATAGAGTCATACTTTGTTCTAGTATCGAGTTGTAATCATTGAGTTGTAAATAAATAGTGTGATGATCATCATTTTCTAGAGCATTGTCCCAAGTGAGGAATAAAAAAAGAGAAAGGCCATAAAAAAGAAAAAAAAAAGAAAAAAAAAGAGAAGGCCCAAAAGAGAGAGAGAGAAAAAGAGAGAAGGGACAATGCTACTATCCTTTACCACACTTGTGCTTCAAAGTAGCACCATAATGTTCATGATAGAGAGTCTCTTGTTTTATCACTTTTATATACTAGTGGGAATTTTTCATTATAGAACTTGGCTTGTATATTCCAACAATGGGCCTCCTCAAGTGCACTAGGTCTTCGTGAGCAAGCAAGTTTGATGCAGTTAGTTTCTTTTGTTGAGCTTTCATACATTTATAGCTCTAGTGCATCCGTTGCATGGCAATCCCTACTCCTTGCATTAACATCAATCGATGGGCATCTCCATAGCTCATTGATTAGCCTCCTTGATGTGAGACTTTCTCCTTTTTTTGTCTTCTCCACATAACCCCCCTCATCATATTCTATTCCACCCATAGTGCTATGTCCATGGCTCGCGCTCATGTATTGCGTGAGGGTTTATAAGTTTGAGATTACTAAAGTATGAAACAATTGCTTGGCTTTTCATCGGGGTTGTGCATGATGAGAGCATTCTTGTGTGACGAAAATGGAGCATGACTAAACTATATGATTTTGTAGGGATGAACTTTCTTTGGCCATGTTATTTTGGGAGGACATAATTGCTTAGTTAGTACGCTTGAAGTATTATTATTTTTATGTCAATATGAACTTTTATCTTGAATCTTTTGGATCTGAATATTCATACCACAATTAAGAAGAATTACATTGAAATTATGCCAAGTAGCATTCCACATCAAAAAAATTGTTTTTATCATTTACCTACTCGAGGACGAGCATGAATTAAGCTTGGGGATGCTGATACGTCTCCAACGTATCTATAATTTTTGATTGTTCCATGCTATTATATTATCTGTTTTGGATGTTCATGGGCTTTATTAAACACTTTTATATTATTTTTGGGACTAACCTACTGACCCAGAGCCCAGTGCCAGTTCCTGTTTTTTGCCTTGTTTCAGTGTTTCGAAGAAAAGGAATATCAAACGGAGTCAAAACGGAATGAAACCTTCTGGAGAAGTTATTTTTGGAAGAAAAGCAACCCGGGAGACTTGGAGTCCATGTCAAGAAAGAAACGAGGGAGGCACGAGGCAGGGGGGCGCGCCCACCCCACTGGGCGCGCCCTCCACCCTCGTGGGCCCCTCGTGGCTCCCCTGACGTACTTCTTCCGCCTATATATCTCCATATACCCTAAAAACTTTGGGGAACAGTATAGATCGGGAGTTCCGCGCTGCAAGCCTCAGAGCCACGAAAAACCAATCGGGCCCTGTTAAGCACCGCTGGAGGGGGGATCCTCACCGGTGGCCATCTTCATCATCCCGACGCTCTCCATGATGAGGAGGAGTAGTTCACCCTCGGGCTGAGGGTATGTACCAGTAGCTATGTGTTTGATCTCTCTCTCTCTCTCTCTCTCTCTCTCTCTCTCTCTCTCTCGTGTTCTTGATTTGGCACGATCTTGATGTATCGCGAGCTTTGCTATTATAGTTGGATCTTATGTTGCTTCTCCCCCTCTACTCTCTTGTAATGGATTGAGCTTTCCCTTTGAAGTAATCTTATCGGATTGAGTCTTTAATGATTTGAGAACACTTGATGTATGTCTTGCCGTGCGTATCTGTGGTGACAATGGGATATCACGTGATTCACTTGATGTATGTTTTGGTGATCAACTTGCGGGTTCCGCCCATGAACCTATGCATAGGGGTTGGCACACGTTTTTGTCTTGATTCTCCGGTAGAAACTTTGGGGCACTCTTTGAGGTCCTATGTGTTGGTTGAATAGATGAATCTGAGATTGTGTGATGCATATCGTATAATCATACCCACGGATACTTGAGGTGACATTGGAGTATCTAGGTGACATTAGGGTTTTGGTTGATTTGTGTCTTAAGGTATTATTCTAGTACGAACTCTAGGGCTGTTTGTGACACTTATAGGAATAGCCCAACGGATTGATTGGAAAGAATAACTTTGAGGTGGTTTCGTACCCTACCATAATCTCTTCGTTTGTTCTCCGCTATTAGTGACTTTGGAGTGACTCTTTGTTGCATGTTGAGGGATAGTTATATGATCCAATTATGTTATTATTGTTGAGAGAACTTGTGTAGCGACCCGATCTCAGACGGTCAAGCCTCTGTGTATCCGTGCCATCCCTGGATCAGTATGCTGGCACACACAGGACATCAATGTATATATCAAAGTGCAATCACATGTATAAATAACGAAACTGATATATACCTCATAAGTCACAGTGAAACAAATAGTCGGGTATGGGGTCCCATCAACGCCATCGGCAAGTTGAGTGTAGACCGTAACCTCAGATCGTAACTCTTACTGTCGAAGAAAATCCTGCAACATGATACGTTGCAGCCGTGTAGGTCAATTACATTGAATGTACCGCAAGATCACAACATGAGAAAACAGATGGTAAAGCTATACTATATGCAATTTGGCTTTGTGGCTCGGGTCTGAGTTTTGTTTATGTAAAAGCTGGTTTTATTTTCCCTACATCAAAGGAATAAATGCAGTCTGTACTATGGAGTTTTCTATCATGACATGGTTCCGCCAACCGATGTCTCATAGCCCAAAATCATCATAAGTTGCCCGCAATTAAGTTATCAATCCGTGTTGAGAGTTCCAGATAGATCCAAGTCTAGATGCTCAAATTGTCCGTAATCGGGACACGGCTAATCGATTAGGTTTAAACCCTCTGCAGAGGTTTGTACACTTTACCCGCAAGATTCGATCCTCTCTTTTACGTTCTCGCACTTCGTGGTGTTTGAGAACAAGATGACCAAACATGGTCTTCAAGAGTTCCTCCGACCACCGTCCGGTGATCATCCCATCCTACCGTAGTTCTACATCCGCTAGCACCGCCCCAGCCAGAGTCACCACTAAGGTCAACCAAGCCAGAGCCCATAATGACTTGCGGTTGCACAGGTAAGCTTCGGGCATGAAGTATTCTTCCGTCTCTTTGAGTCTGGGTGAAGCTTTCCGCAAGATGTCATGGCGCTTCTCCATGCATCCCGCCAACCACTGGTTTCTCCAGGTGCCGTCAACCATCCTTCACCCAAGAGTGTGTATTGAATTCTTATCTCGAGTCTTGAAGTCTTGAGGCCTTGAAGATGCAGTCCTTGCAGATTCCATCATGGAGTTGTCGCCATTGACGTAGAGCCTCCATTCTCACACCACTCCGAGCACTCATACCAACCCGTCTACTATAGCGTAGCATTAAAATAAATAACGCCCCGGGCTTGGTAACAGGTGATGGGTTCCTACCTCATGCATACTACTCAACTACAAGGATTCAATATCACTCTTGGAGGGATTGTTGCGAAGATGACACTAGATGCAATAAAATACATAGGTATGAAAACATGGTCAAAGTGAACTTGCTCGGTAATACTTGATGAAGATAACAACGCTGTCGAAAATGACTTGGTAGAACTAATCGTCACTCCGCTGAAAATCTATATAGTCAAACATAGCATTCACATAAGCAAACATCCTAGCAAACAATTTTAGCACTCAAATAACAATCAAAACAGCAAGGAAAATCGAAAATAAAACTCAAACAAAATCAAAAGAAACTTCAAATAAAACTACAAAGAAAAACTACTAACGAAGATCAATGACTTTGCTACAAACATCTAATATAGTTTTGCCGTAAGTAAAAACTTAACAACAATTAAAATACTAAACTAATAAATTAACAGAAAATAAAATGTAAAATAACTAATTTAACAGAAAGTATTTTTTCCATAAAATTTTATTTGCAAAAAGAAACAAATAAAAAGCTTTTATAAAACTCTAACTATGACCTATAGAAGGTTTCATACAAAACTAAGGAAAATAAATTTTTAAAATAAAAATAAAGTTTTTCCTATTGTCTAACAGAACACAACTAATTTTGTCAAAAGTGACAAAAAGAAATAATTTAAAACTAATAAAAACAATAAAGAAAAGCTAAAACAGAACTAATAATAAAACAGTACTGTTTTGCTAAAACCTAATTTAAATTAACCTAGAAATAAAATACTAAATACTACTGGATAAACAAAGGTCCTAGAGACCAGGAGCAAAAGAATTAATTAAAACCTATTTTTAAACTCAAGTTATGGCCAAAATACTAATCTGAACAAAATTTATCAAATTCAAATTTAAACTACTCAAATTTGAAATCCAGAGACACTAACAAAAACTTCAGCAAATTTGTGACACATAGCAATTGGAATCACTCAAAATACTAAAAACTCTAAAAGATATGAATTTTCTAAGATTGCTATTTTTGAAAAAATGAATTACAGGATTTCGTGGATCTCACCGGAGTAGTCGTCGGAGTTGGGGAAGAAGATCGGATCCGATGTTGCGGTTGCTCCTAGAGGAAAGGAGATCACGGGACGGTGGAGAGGAGATCATATAAACCTCAGGAGAGGTCGAGGCGCGGCGGCACTTGGCGGGCGGTGGTGTTGCACTGCTGCTGCCTGGAGAGGAGCGGATAGGAGAGGAGAGAGAGGTGTTGGTTTGATGTGTTGGAGGGGGGGGGTGCTTGGGTATTTATAGTGGGGAGGGGAGGGCTTTGATTGGGTAGGGGACAAGAAATAGACTAGGATTAGGAAACAAAAGGGAAAAGATCTAGAAACAAATCAGAATAAACGGAATAACGAAACGGGATCAAATCCTACTAGGATTTGTAAAAGAATAGGAAACCTTGGCTCCCTGGCTCCCTAGGTGCGTGCGGTGGATGGCCTTGGCCGGCCGGCCGCTGGCTTGGCCTTGGGCCTTGGCCCTTGGCCCGGCGGGGCGCAGCAAATTTTTTTTTTTGACAGAGACAACAAAACAGAAATAAATAAAAATTTTATATAGGCATATAATATATCAAAATTTTCAGAAAAAGATTTTCTACAACATGAACACTATTTTAGCTTCAAATAAAATACACACAAATTTTAATAATTCACACAGTGCTACCGGTCCAATAAAATCCAATAAAATCATTTTAAAATACCAAAATGACTTCAAATTAATTTCTCTCCAATTTTCTGATGTAGGGAATCATGTTACCCTATTTTCTATATATTTTGTTTTTGGAGAAAATAATTTGAATAAAACTCAAATAACTCCAATTGGAAATAAATTCAAAAGAACTTTGAATTTAATTATTTTAAAACTCCCAACTCATATTTCATTTAATTTGAAGAAGTCATTTTATCTTCTCTCGTGAAAATCATTGAGTTGCATAAAGTTTCAGAATTGGAAATATTTTCCAAATGAAATTCAAATATTTTCAACACCCCTTGTCATTTAAATAAATGGAAGAAGTCATGTCATCTTCTCTCCAGGGTTTTGTGATGAAAAGAATTTGAATTCATGGAGATCATAAATGCAAGGTGGAAGTTTGGGAAAGTCATTTCATTCCCTCTCATTCAACTTTCAGAAAGTTTCAAATTTCACTCAATTTCACACAATAAATCACACAACAAACAATCAATCAATCAAAACTATTTATTTATTATAACATTCCAAAATTTAGAATTTTGGGATGTTACAAACCTACCACACTTAAAATGAATCTCGTCCTCGAGATTCGAAGAGGCAGCAAGAAAAGGTTAGGGTTTGGGGGTCTTCCAGCAAATCCGTCGATCGGAATGGACTAGTGTGCTACCACACTTAAAAACAGGGTTATGGTTCCAACGGAACTCAGGTACTCCATCCCTAGGGTGAACACCATCGGTCTTCTCACAACTTCGAAGTAACTCCTACATTGGGGCTCTTCCGGTAGGGTCAAAACCTTTTCCTCAAATACGTGTCCTTTCATCCTGGTGAGGTTCTTCCGAGACTGTGTCTCCTTAGTGACTGTGTCTGCCGCCAATAAACAACTATCGAGATCTCATGGTGGTCCACCATTACAGGTTTCTCCTGCAGGAATAATGGGTTGGGTTGGGTCTCACCGTATGACCCACGTTTGGCAGCGGTTGCGGTACATGGATCAATCGTCCTACCATTCTAAGGTTTTTGGCTTGTCGATCGACGCTCTTCTAAAGTTTTCAAGTCTCTCGATTTTCCATCAACACATGATAGTTCATGATAGAAGTCTCGGTATGGGGCCAATCCATCCGTGCATTTGAATCATTACCACATACGTAAACAGTGAATCACGATTCTAACACTTGGGCATACTCACAAGCATTGCAGAATTTCTCTTCTCAACGAACTTAGTTCGGATAATTCCATTGATTCTGCAGGCTGAACAAAACATCTATCGTTTCTTCACAACTCTCGGTTTTTGCGTAACCTCCACGTAAACGTCTGCTGATCAAATCGCAGTCTTCCCAAAATTTCTTCTTCCGGTGGGTACTTGACCCTTATTAATTCCTGGGCCTGTGGGTTATGAGCCCACTTCAACACTTGTACCAATTTCACTCATCCTTGGAGTTACAATTGCTCCATTTTCCAACATTACACCACTTTAAATCCAATAACATTTCATTTCTTAATACCATCATATCAAAGATAAAACTTCAACTCATTTTTTCCAAACTCCAACCTGTGGGACACATTTCCATTTCCATTGGTCTAGTGTTCTTCATAGGGTACTATCACCCTTAAAATGAAATTCACAAATCCATCCATAGACCATATTTCTCATATCCTCGAAAATGGTCAAAATCCGTGTTCATAGAGTAACAACTCATACAATTAAACATATGAAAACATGTCACCTTAACTTTATTGATTTCATGAATCCATTACAAACTCGAGCACCCATTACATAACTCAACTTATTGTACTCATGAAAAAAATTGGTTTCTACCACTCTTATTATCCATATCAAAATTCCAACTACTCAACTCCAGCTTCCTTCTTGTAGGAACATTTAGTAGCATAATGTCCTGCTTCCTTGCAATGAAAACACATAACTTTCGATAAGTCTTTGGGCTTCTTGGAGATGGTGCCTGCTCCTTGAGTTCCTTGCTTCCTTTCAAGACAATGATTGGCATAATGCCCGACGTCCTTACATTCAAAACAGTAATACGACTCTTGTCCCTCTTTGCAGAAATTGGGTTGTTACGAGGGTGTGTTTGTTTTCTCTTCCGGTTTCTTCGTTCGATCAAACCTTCTATTCCTGTGGATCAAACTCTATTGCTTCCGCCGAAGTATCCAGACACTCTTTTCTTTCCTTGGTGCAATCTTGTGAAAAATGTCCTTCTTCTCCACATGAATAGCAGGCATTGGAGTAAAATCTGTTGAGGCCTTCTCCATCGTGGTCTTCAACACATTCCTTCATCACAGGTTCTTTCATAACTTCTCGGAGGGCTTCTTTCATTCCTTCTTCCTGCTCCTGAATAGTTTGTTGCACCATGGGGTAAATGTGACACCGAGTCGGGTAGTGGGTGGTTCCTTCACACAAGAAACAAGTCACCGACTAGTTGGGCATTCCTCGGTGGGTGTTTCTCCTCACAATGAGGGTATCCATCCTTGTGTTCCTCCCGGTGTGTCCTATTTCTCCAAATCTTGCAGCACAAGGTTTATCTCTTGGTGTATCATGGTGCTTCCGGATAAGACGAGATCTTGTCGAGTCTTCTTGAATTCTTCCCAAGTCTTTGCTCCATTCCATCCTGTATAGCTTGATGCATCTGCCACCATGTTGCAGCACTTCCTTCAAAGTAATCAAGAGCGTCGATACTTCATTCTTCCTTGAAACCAAATTGCTCCCAAGATGACTCTCCATGTTCGAATCCATAGCTCGCCTCCGGCTGGGTTTTTGTCCAGAGAATACCGGTCCAACTTCATTCATCATCTACTGGGTCCAAAAGTTTTGGGATGAGATATGAGAGAGGTGGGGAGGAGAGATACACAATACAAACAATAGTTTTGAAGAAACGAGTTTTATTTTGGGGCTGTCGGAAAACATCAAACAAATGACAGCTCACAAATCATCGCATCTAACGTAGGTGTATAACAGGGGTTTGGTCTCTAAAGGTCAAATAATTCTTCAGGAACTTCAAATTCTTCAAGTCTTCAGAGTCTTCAATTGTTGCAGCTGCAATTCTTCCAACACATGGTGAAATCCTCTTTACTCTGAAATGGCCATCGGTTGTCCGATATCTTTAATTCTTGGAGTGACTTGATTGATCTTCCGTGTGGTCAAAAGGGAAAGGTGTATATTCTAACTATTTGAGGTGAGAGTGTCTATTTGATAAAATCTGAAAAGATGAGAAGTAAGAGTCTTTTTGAAAATAAAGTTTTAGAAATTTCCTGTCCAAGGGGCTTTCCGATTTCTAGGGTCACGTCTTCATAGTCAACATGTGCTCGATACCATATTCAGAGCGACCCGACCTCAGACGGTCAAGCCTCGTGTATCCGTGCCATCCTCGGATCAAGTATGCTTGGCACACACAGTACATCAATGTATATATCAAAGTGCAATCACATGTATAAATAACGTAAAACTGATATATACCTCATAAGTCACAATGAAACAAATAGTCGGGTATGGAGTCCCATCAACGCCATCGGCAAGTTGAGTGTAGACCGTAACCTCAGTATCGTAACTCTTACTCGTCAAAGAAAATCCTGCAACATGATACGTTGCAGCCGTGTAGGTCAGTACATTGAATGTACCGCAAGATCACAACATGAGAAAACAGATGGTAAAGCTATACTATATGCAATTTGGCTTTGTGGCTCGGGTCTGAGTTTTGTTTGCGTAAAAGCTGGTTTTATTTTCCCTACATCAAAGGAATAAATGCAGTCTGTACTATGGAGTTTTCTATCATGACATGGTTCCGCCAACCGATGTCTCATAGCCCAAAATCATCATAAGTTGCCCGCAATTAAGTTATCAATCCGGTGTTGAGAGTTCGAGATAGATCCAAGTCTAGATGCTCAAATTGTCCGTAATCGGGACACGGCTAATCGATTAGGTTTAAACCCTCTGCAGAGGTTTGTACACTTTACCCGCAAGATTCGATCCTCTCTTTTACGTTCTCGCACTTCGTGGTGTTTGAGAACAAGATGACCAAACATGGTCTTTCAAGAGTTCCTCGACCACCGTCCGTGCTCATCCCATCCTACCATAGTTCTACATCTGCTAGCACCGCCCCAGCCAGAGTCACCACTAAGGTCAACCAAGCGAGCCCATAATGACTTGCGGTTGCACATGTAAGCTTCGGGCATGAAGTATTCTTCCGTCTCTTTGAGTCTGGGTGAAGCTTTCCGCAAGATGTCATGGCGCTTCTCCATGCATCCCGCCAACCACTGGTTTCTCCAGGTGCCGTCAACCATCCTTCACCCAAAGAGTGTGTATTGAATTCTTGTCTCGAGTCTTGAAGTCTTGAGGCCTTGAAGATGCAGTCCTTGCAGATTCCATCATGGAGTTGTCGTCATTGACGAGAGCCTCCATTCTCACACCACTCCGAGCACTCATACCAACCCGTCTACTATAGCGTAGCATTAAAATAAATAACGTCCCGGCTTGGTAACAGGGTGATGGGTTCCTACCTCATGCATACTACTCAACTACAAGGATTCAATATCACTCTTTGGAGGGATTGTTGCGAAGATGACACTAGATGCAATAAAATACATAGGTATGAAAAACATGGTCAAAGTGAACTTGCTCGGTAATACTTGATGAAGATAACAACGCTGTCAAAAAATGACTTGGTAGAACTAATCGTCACTCCGCTGAAAATCTATATAGTCAAACATAGCATTCACATAAGCAAACATCCTAGCAAACAATTTTAGCACTCAAATAACAATCAAAACAGCAAGGAAAATCGAAAATAAAACTCAAACAAAATCAAAAGAAACTTCAAATAAAACTACAAAGAAAAACTACTAACGAAGATCTATGACTTTGCTACAAACATCTAATATAGTTTTGCCGTAAGTAAAAACTTAACAACAATTAAAATACTAAACTAATAAATTAACAGAAAATAAAATGTAAAATAACTAATTTAACAGAAAGTATTTTTTCCATAAAATTTTATTTGCAAAAGAAACAAATAAAAAGCTTTTATAAAACTCTAACTATGACCTATAGAAGGTTTCATACAAAACTAAGGAAAATAAATTTTTAAAATAAAAATAAATTTTTCCTCTTGTATAACAGAACACAACTAATTTTGTCAAAAGTGACAAAAAGAAATAATTTAAAACTAATAAAAATAATAAAGAAAAAGCTAAAACAGAACTAATAATAAAACAGTACTGTTTTGCTAAAAACCTAATTTAAATTAACCTAGAAATAAAATACTAAATACTACTGGATAAACAAAGGTCCTAGAGACCAGGAGCAAAAAGAATTAATTAAAACCTATTTTTAAACTCAAGTTATGGCCAAAATACTAATCTGAACAAAATTTATCAAATTCAAATTTAAACTACTCAAATTTGAAATCCAGAGACACTAACAGAAACTTCAGCAAATTTGTGACACATAGCAATTGGAATCACTCAAAATACTAAAAACTCTAAAAGATATGAATTTTCTAAGATTGCTATTTTTTGAAAAAATGAATTACAGGATTTCGTGGATCTCACCGAGTAGTCGTCGGAGTTGGGGAAGAAGATCGGATCCGATGTTGCAGTTGCTCCTAGAGGAAAGGAGATCACGGGACGGTGGAGAGGAGATCATATAAACCTCGGGAGAGGTCGAGGCGTGGCGGCGGCACTTGGCGCGGCGGCGGTGGTGGCACTGCTGCTGCTGCTGGAGAGGAGCGGATAGGAGAGGAGAGGAGAGGTGTTGGTTTGATGTGTTGGAGGGGGGGGTGCTTGGGTATTTATAGTGGGAGGGAGGGCTTTGATTGGGTAGGGGACAAGAAATAGACTAGGATTAGGAAACAAAAGGGAAAAGATCTAGAAACAAATCGGAATAAACGGAATAACGAAACGGGATCAAATCCTACTAGGATATGTAAAAGAATAGGAAACCTTGGCTCCCTGGCTCCCTAGGTGCGTGCGGTGGATGGCCTTGGCCGGCCGGCCGCTGGCTTGGCCTTGGGCCTTGGCTCTTGGCCCGGCGGGGCGCAGCAAATTTTTTTTTTTGACAGAGACAACAAAACAGAAATAAATAAAAATTTTATATAGGCATATAATATATCAAAATTTTCAGAAAAGATTTTCTACAACATGAACACTATTTTAGCTTCAAATAAAATACACACAAATTTTAATAATTCACACAGTGCTACGGTCCAATAAAATCCAATAAAAATCATTTTAAAATACCAAAATGACTTCAAATTAATTTCTCTCAATTTTTCGATGTAGTGAATCATGTTACCCTATTTTCTATATATTTTATTTTTGGAGAAAATAATTTGAATAAAACTCAAATAACTCCAATTGGAAATAAATTCAAAAGAACTTTGAATTTAATTCTTTTAAAACTCCCAACTCATATTTCATTTAATTTGAAGACGTCATTTTATCTTCTCTCGTGAAAATCATTGAGTTGCATAAAGTTTCAGAATTGGAAATATTTTCCAAATGAAATTCAAATATTTTCAACACCCTTGTCATTTAAATAAATGGAAGAAGTCATGTCATCTTCTCTCCAGGGTTTTGTGATGAAAAGAATTTGAATTCATGGAGATCATAAATGCAAGGTGGAAGTTTGGGAAAGTCATTTCATTCCCTCTCATTCAACTTTCAGAAAGTTTCAAATTTCACTCAATTTCACACAATAAATCACACAACAAACAATCAATCAATCAAAACTATTTATTTATTATAACATTCCAAAATTTAGAATTTTGGGATGTTACAACTTGCACTAGTGAAAGTATGAACCCTAGGCCTTGTTTCCTAGCATTGCAATACCGTTTACGCTCACTTTTACCATTAGTTACCTTGCTGTTTTTATATTTTCAGATTACAAAAACCTATATCTACCATCCATGTTGCACTTGTATCACCATCTCTTCGCCGAACTAGTGCACCTATTCAATTTACCATTGTATTGGGTGTGTTGGGGACACAAGAGACTCTTTGTTATTTGGTTGCAGGGTTGTTTGAGAGAGACCATCTTCATCATACGCCTCCCACGGATTGATAAACCTTAGGTCATTCACTTGAGGGAAATTTGCTACTGTCCTACAAACCTCTGCACCTTGAGACCCAACAACGTCTACAAGAAGAAGGTTGCGTAGTAGACATCCCCCCCGACCTTGTGGGCCCCCTGGCAGGCCTCCGGTGCCCATCTTTGGCTATATGGTGTGTTTTGACCTGGAAAAAATTAGAAGGGAGCTTTCGGGACGAAGCGCCGCCGTCACAAGGAGAAACTTGGGCATAACCAATCTAGGGCTCCGGCGGAGCTGTTCTGCCGGGGAAACATCACTCCGGGAGGGGGAAATCATCGCCCTCGTCATCACCAACGATCCTCTCATCGGGAGGGGGTCAATCTCCATCAACATCTTCACTAGCACCATCTCCTCTCAAACCCTAGTTCATCTCTTGTATTCGATCTTGGTCCCAAAACCTCAGATTGGTACCTATGGGTTGCTAGCAGTGTTGATTACTCCTTGTAGTTGATGCTAGTTGGTTTATCCGGTGGAAGGTTATATTTTCAGACCTTAATGATAATTAATACTCCTTTGATTATGAACATGAATATGCTTCGTGAGTACTTATGTTTGTTCCTGAGGACATGGGAGAAGTCTTGTTATAAGTAATCATGTGAATTTGGTATTCGTTCAATATTTTGATGAGATGTATGTTGTCTTTCCTCTAGTGGTGTTATGTGAATGTCGACTACATGACACTTCATCATTATTTGGGCCTAGGGGAAGGCATTGGAAAGTAATAAGTAGATGATGGGTTGCTAGAGTGACAGAAGCTTAAACCCTAGTTTATGCGTTGCTTCGTAAGGGGCTAATTTGGATCCATATGTTTCATGCTATGGTTAGATTAATCTTAATTCTTCTTTCGTAGTTGTGGATGCTTGCAAGAGGGGTTAACCATAAGTGGGAGGCTTGTCCAAGGAAGGGCATCACCCAAGCACCGGTCCACCCATATATCAAATTATCAAAGTAACGAACGTGAATCATATGAGCATGATCAAAACTAGCTTGACAACAATTCCCATGTGTCCTCGGGAGCGCTTTGCATTATATAAGAGTTCATCCAGGCTTGTCCTTTGCTACAAAAAAGGATTGGGCCACCTTGCTGCACCTTAGTTACTTTTGTTACTTGTTACCCGTTACAAATTATCTTATCACACAACTATCTGTTACCGATAATTTCAGTGCTTGCAGAGAATACCTTGCTGAAAACCGCTTGTCATTTCCTTCTGCTCCTCATTGGGTTCGACACTCTTACTTATCGAAAGGACTATGATAGATACCCTATACTTGTGGGTCATCAATGACCATGACGCAACGATGGATATCAAGGTGTCGAGCCGATGACGATGGAGATCATGACGATGCTTTGGAGATGGAGATCAAAAGCACAAGATGATGATGGCCATATTATGTCACATATTTTGATTGCATGTGATGTTTATCTTTTATGCATCTTATTTTGCTTAGTACGGCGGTAGCATTATAAGATGATCCCTTCACTAAATTTAAAGGTATAAGTGTTCTCCCTGAGTATGCACCGTTGCGACAGTTCGTCGTGTTGAAACACCACGTGATGATCGGGTGTGATAAAATCTACGTTCACATACAACGGGTGCAAGACAGTTTTGCACATGCGGAATGCTCGTGTTAAACTTGACGAGCCTGGCATATACAGACATGGCCTCGGAACACTAGAGACCGAAAGGTCGAACATGTATCATATAGTAGATATGATCAACATAGAGATGTTCACCATTGATGACTACTCCATCTCACGTGATGATCAGACATGGTTTAGTTGATTTGGATCACGTATCATTTAGATGACTTGAGGGATGTCTATCTAAGTGGGAGTTCTTAAGTAATTTGATTAATTGAACTTAATTTATCATGAACTTAGTCCTGATAGTTTTTGCATATCTATGTTGTAGATCAATGGCTCGTGCTACCGTTCCCTTGAATTTTAATGCGTTCCTAGAGAAAGCTAAGTTGAAAGATGATGGTAGCAACTACACGGACTTGGTCCGTAACTTGAGGATTATCCTCATTGCTGCATAGAAAAATTATGTCCTTGATGCACCGCTAGGTGTGCCACACCCTCCAGCAACTGCGGACGTTGTGAACGCCTGGCAGTCGCGTGATGATGACTACTCGATAGTTTAGTGTGCCATGCTTTACGGCTTAGAATCGGGACTTCAAAGACGTTTTGAACACCATGGACCATATGAGATGTTCCAGGAATTGAAGTTAATATTTCAAGCAAAATCCCGAGTTGGGAGATATGAAGTCTCAAACAAGTTCTATAGCTGCAAGATCGAGGAGAACAGTTCTATTGGTGAACACATACTCAAAATGTCTAGGTATCATAATCACTTGACTCACTTGGGAGTTAATATTCCAGATGGTAGTGTTATTGACAGAGTTCTTCAATCACTGCCACCAAGCTACAAAGCCTTCGTGATGAACTATAATATGCAAGGGATGGATAAGACAATTCCTGAGCTCTTCGCAATGCTGAAAACTGCGGAGGTAGAAATCAAGGAGGAGCATCAAGTGTTGATGGTTAACAAGACCACTAGTTTCAAGAAAAAGGGCAAGGGAAGAAGGGGAACTTCAAGAAGAATGGCAAGCAAGTTTCCACTCCCGGGAAGAAGCCAAAGCTGGACCTAAGCCTGAAACTGAGTGCTTCTACTGCAAAGGGACTGGTCACTCAAAGCAGAACTGCCCCAAGTATTTGGCGGATAAGAAGGATGGCAAAGTGAACAAAGGTATATTTGATATACATGTTATTGATGTGTACCTTACTAATGCTCGTAGTAGCGCCTGGGTATTTGATACTGGCTTGGTTGCTCATATTTGTAACTTGAAACAGGAGCTACAGATTAAATGAAGATTGGCTAAGGACGAGGTGACGATGCGCGTGGGGAATGGTCCAAGGTCGATGTGATCGCCGTCAACACGCTACCTCTACATCTACCTTCGGGATTAGTTTTAGACCTGAATAACTGTTATTTGGTGCTAGTGTTGAGCATGAACATTATATATGGATCTTATTTAATGCGAGACGGTTATTCATTTAAACTAGAGGATAATGGTTGTTCTATTTATATGAGTAATATCTTTTATGGCCATGCACCCTTGAAGAGTGGTCTATTTTTGTTGAATCTCGATTGTGGTGATACACATATTCATAATTTTGATGCCAAAAGATGCAAAGTTGATAATGATAGTGCAACATATTTATGGCATTGCCGTTTAGGTCATATTGGTGTAAAACGCATGAAGAAACTCCATGCAGATGGGCTTTTGGAATCACTTGATTATGAATCATTTGATACTTGCGAACCATGCCTCATGGTCAAGATGACTAAAACTCCGTTCTCCGGAACAATGGAGCGAGCTAATGACTTATTGGAAATAATACATGATACATCTCCAACGTATCTATAATTTTTTATTGTTCCATGCTCTTATATTATCAATCTTGGATGCTTCATAGTCATTTTATATCATTTTTTGGTACTAACCTATTGACATAGTGCCAAGTGCCAGTTGCTGTTTTCTGCATGTTTTTTACATCGCAGGAAATCGATACCAAACGGAGTCCAAATGCAACGAAACTTCACGGAGATTTTTATGGACCAGAAAACACCCAATGGGCCAAGGCAACGCTCGGGGTGCTCGAGGGAGCACAACCCACCAAGCGCCAGAGGCCCAGCATGCCACGTGGGTTGTGCCCACCTCGGGTGCCCCCTGGACCGCCTCTTTGCTCTATAAATACCCCAACATTCCAGAAACCCTAGGGGAGTTGAAGAAAATCAATTCCAGCCGCCCCAGAGTCCAGAACCACCAGATCCAATCTAGACACCATCACGGAGGGGTTCACCACTTCCATTGGTGCCTCTCTGATGATGCGTGAGTAGTTCTTTGTAGAACTTCGGGTCCGTAGTTAGTAGCTAGATGGCTTCCTCTCTCTCTTTTGATTATCAATACAATGGTCTATTGGAGATCCATATGATGTAACTCTTTTTGCGGTGTGTTTGTTGGGATCGGATGAGCTTTGAGTTTATGATCAGATCTATCTTTTTATATCCATGAAATTTATTTGAGTTCCTTTGATCTCTTATATGCATGATTGCTTATAGCCTCGTATTTCTTCTCCGATATTTGGGTTTTGTTTGGCCACCTTGATCTATTTATCTTGCAACGGGAAGAGGTGCTTTGTAGTGGGTTCGATCTTACGGTGCTTGATCCCAATGACAGAAGGGGAACCGACACGCATGTATCGTTGCTACTAAGGATAAAACGATGGGGTCTATTTCTACATAAATAGATCTTGTCTACATCATGTCATCGTTCTTATTGCATTACTTCGTTTCTCCATGAATTTAATACACTAGATGCATGTTGGATAACGGTCGATGTGTGGAGTAATAGTAGTAGATGCAGGTAGGAGTCGGTCTACTAATGTTGGACGTGATGCCTATATAATGATCATTGCCTGGATATCGTCATGATTGTTTGAAGTTCTATCAATTTCCCAACAGTAATTTGTTTACCCACCGTTTGCTATTTTTCTCGAGAGAAGCCACTAGTGAAACCTACGGCCCCCGGGTCTCTTTCTCATATATTTGCCTTTCTATTAAACCAAAAATACAAAAATACCTCCCTGTGTTTTATTCTTATTTATTTTATTTGGCGTTCGGTCTATCAATCTACTACAATTTTATTCACGTCTGTTTGCCTATCATGAGGCGTCGCTACCGGAAAGGGATTGACAACCCCTTTTACGCGTCGGGTTGCGAGTATTTGTTATTTGTGTGCAGGGGCTGTTTACGTTGTGTTGCTTGGTTCTCATACTGGTTCGATAACCTTGGTTTCATCACTGAGGGAAATATCTACCGCTACCGTGCTGCATCATCCCTTCCTCTTTGGGGAAATACTGATGTAGCTTCAAGCCGCATCAGAATGAATTTCTAGCACCGTTGCCGGGGAGGATCTTCAACATATACCAGGTTCCTAATCACAAATCTCATCTCCTTGCAATTTACATTATTTGCCATTTGCCTCTCATTTTCCTCTCCCACACTTCACAAAATTTGTCGTTTTATTCGCCTTCTTTTTCAATTTGCCATTTCTCGTCAGATCTATCCTTTGCTTGCAATCATGAGTGATTTCGGTATGGCACCAACATATGATGGCCTAACTCCTAAGATTGGACGTACGGGCAATCTGGATGCTAAAACTTCTATCCTGGGGCAAGGGAATGTTATGGGAAAAGAACGTATTCAAGAATTTTTCAATTGTGTTGGAAATCTAAGTCTTGATGATGCTCCTATACTTAGGACTACTAGATCTTATGCGGATGTTATTTCAGCACTAGTTCTGAAACTTGAAAGCAAATTTATCCGTACTCATCCTACTTTGCAAAGATTGTTTTTTTATCTTCCTGTTATAAAGAATCCTAAAGCTAAAAAGTTGGCCACTCTCATTCTTATGAATGAATTTGACTACATAATACGGGAAGCTAGGGAAATCTTTGATTTCTTTTGGTATGAATCATGAAAAGACCGTGATAGATGAAATTCTTTACAATAGCGATTATGCGCTAAGGCACTTCCTTGGGGATAATAAAATCTTTGATGAGAATATTAAAAAAGAATTCCTCGTTTTAGATATAACCCAACAAGTTTTCAATAATGTTAATCGACATCACTCTTGGATTGTTGCGGAAATCAAAGGGGATATGATGAAAACCAACTTAGAAATGCTAAAGTTTCTATGGATAATATGTTTTATGTTGTCTTTACAAAACCTCATGACAAGAACACCCCTGAGGAAATTAAGAACAAAGATGACAAAACTTAGATCCTTTGCTTTATGCCTAGCTAAGGGCGTAAAACTATAGCGCTTGTTGGGAGGCAACCCAATGAATAAAAATTTATTTTTGCTTTTTGATTTCTGTTCTTCAGTGTTAGCACAATTATGCTACTGTCATGATTGTGTTTTTTGTGTTTTAATTAGTGTTTGTGCCAAGTAGAACCTTAGGATCTTCTTGGGTGATAGTTGTTTAATCTTGCTGGAAAAAACAGAAACTTCTGCATCCAGAGTTAGAATTTTAATAAATCACAGAGGCGACGAAAAACTCTGAATTTTTTACAGTAGACTTATATACAAATTTCTCAGGTCGTCCTATTTTTTCAAGATTTTTGGAGTTACAGAAGTATTTGAACAATTCAGATTGCTACAGACTGTTCTGTTTTTGACAGATTATGTTTTCCTTGCGTCGTGTGCTTGTTTTGATGGCTCTATGGTTTCCTTTGATGAGTTTTTGCCATAGAAAAGTTGGAATACAGTAGATATAATGCAAGAATAAAATATGAATAGGTTGCAACAGTACTTATAGTAGTGATTTATTTTCTTATACTAACGGATCTTAGGAAGGTTTTGTTGAGTTTTGTGTGATTGAAGTTTTCAAGTTTTGGGTTATCTTACGATGGATGAAGGAATAAGGAGTAAGAAGAGCCTAAGGTTGGAGATGCCCCGGCATCCCAAGCTATTGTCCAAAGTGAGCAAGAAACTAAGCTTGGGGATGCCCCGAGTGGCATCCCCTCTTTCTTCTAACGACCGTCGGTAATTTACTCGAAGCTATATTTTTATTCGTCACATACTATGTGTTTTGCTTGGAGCGTCTTGTATGACATGAGTCTTTTCTTGTTTTATTTTGTGTTTTATGTCTTGATTCTTTGTTGGACACGGCTATTTGAGAGAGCCAAAATTATGCCATGGCTTGTTAGAATTGCTCTCTATGCTTCACTTAAATCTTTTATGAGCTATGGATTTGCTCTAGTGCTTCACTTATATATTTTTTTAGCATGGTGTGCTTTAGTATTTTAGAAGAAATTCTCTCTTGCTTCACTTAGATTTATTTGAGAGTTAGTAAAATTTTCAAGAAATTCTCTCTTGCTTCACTTAAATTAATTTGAGAGAAAGAAATCTTATGCTCATGATCTTCACTTATATTTGTTTGAGCTTATCAAAAGCAACACATGAAAATTAGTTCCAAAGTGATAGATATCCAAGAAGGATATAATAAAAACTTTCATGAAGATCATTGGACAAAATAAACTTGATTCTTAGTAATAGTTTTGAGATATGATGATGTGATATGTGAGTCATGTTGATGAGTAATGATGCTTTAGTAAGAATATTGGTGTTAAGGTTTGTGATTCCCTATGCAAGCACGAAAGTCAATAGTCATGCAATGAAATTATATCCTACTTATGGTGCATTATTCTATGTTAATTATTCTTAATGCTCGCTTATGAGATTATTCGTTTCTTGGTTGGTCGCTTCTCAATCTTTTGCTAGCCTTCATTTTGCACTAAGTATGATCTCTACTTGTGCATCCAAAAACCTTTATACCAGTTTTGCCACATGACTCCACTATATCTACTTATATGCGGTATTCTTTTGCCGTTCTAAGCAAATTTGTATGTGACATCTCTAATTTTCAAAATAAAGTTCTCTTTTGTGTGTTCGTACCGCTCGCGGAGCGGTGAGGGGAGGCCAATATTTTCCATGCTAGATGTGTTATTCTCACGATGAGTGTTTATTCACTTGTCATTGCACGAGAGTAAGGCAAAGGTATTAGGGATGCCCAGTCCCGAAATGAAAAATGAATTTACTTTATGTTGTCAAATAATAAATTCCTTGGAAAGTATTGGTATGGAAGGCAACCGTGGATTCGGCTAGCCATGGAAAGTGAAAAAAGGAACAAACTTTATTTTCTATTTGGGAACCGCCTATGATATATCTAGCATGGAAAGTGTTGGGAACTCTAGGTCATTTTTCGTGGTGGGAAAGACACACCTCCCAAAATGTTTTAATCTCTAAGTTTTTCGCTTTGAGCTCTGGCACCTCTACAAATCCCTACTTCCCTCCGCGAAGGGCCTTTCTTTTACTTTATGCAATTTTTATTTTTGAATTTGAGTCTCCATCTTCTCTTATAAAAGCACCAACTAGGAGGCAATATGATCGTACTTCAGTATTGGGTGTAGTTAATAGGCGAGTGTGTTTCATGAATGGATCAATGATTGAGCGTGATGGGCTAGGGATAACTTATTTTGGCATTGATATTTTGAAAGACATGGTTGCTTGTTGATATGCTTGAGTATTAAAGTTGTCATGTGAAAACTAGACTATTGCTTTGAATCACATAAAAGTCCAAATGTCCATGTTATAAAGAAAATAATATGAGATAACATGTTAGGCAACATTCCACATCAAAAATTCTGTTTTATCACCTACCTACTCGAGGATGAGCAGGAGTTAAGCTTGGGGATGTTGATACGTCTCCAACGTATCTATATTTTTTTATTGTTCCATGTTGTTATATTATCAATCTTGGATGTTTTATAATCATTTTATATCATTTTTTGGTACTAACCTATTGACATAGTGCCAAGTGCCAGTTGTTGTTTTCTGCATATTTTTTACGTCGCAGGAAATCGATACCAAACAGAGTCCAAATGCAAAAAAAACTTCATGGAGATTTTTTATGGACCAGAAGACACCCAATGGGCCAAGGCAGCACCTGGGGGTGTTCCGGGGGGAGCACAATCCACCAGGGCGCGCCAGGAGGCCCAGGCGCACCCTGGTGGGTTGTGCCCACCTCGGGTGCCCCCTGGACCACCTCTTTGCTCTATGAATACCCCAATATTCCAGAAACCCTAGGGGAGTCGACAAAAATCAATTCCAGCCGCCGCAGAGTCCAGAACCACCAGATCCAATATAGACACCATCACGGAGGGGTTCACCACTTCCATTGAAGCCTCTCTAATGATGCGTGAGTAGTTCTTTGTAGACCTTCGGGTTTGTAGTTATTAGCTAGATGGCTTCCCCTCTCTCTTTTGATTATCAATACAATAGTCTCTTGGAGATCCATATGATGTAACTCTTTTTGTGGTGTGTTTGTTGGGATCGGATGAACTTTGAGTCTATGATCAGATCTATCTTTTTATATCCAAGAAAGTTATTTGAGTTTCTTTGATCTCTTATATGCATGATTGCTTATAGCCTCGTATTTCTTCTCCGATATTTGGGTTTTGTTTGGCCAACTTGATCTATTTATCTTGCAATGGGAAGAGGTGCTTTGTTGTGGGTTCGATCTTACGTTGCTTGATCCCGGTGACAGAAGGGGAACCGACACGTATGTATCATTGCTACTACGGATAAAACAATGGGGGTCTATTTCTACATAAATAGATATTGTCTACATCATGTCATCGTTCTTATTGCATTACCCGTTTCTCCATGAACTTAATACACTAGATGCATGCTGGATAGCGGTCGATGTGTGGAGTAATAGTAGTAGATGCAGGCAGGAGTCGGTCTACTAATCTTGGACGTGATGCCTATATAATGATCATTGCCTAGATATCATCTTGATTATTTGAAGTTCTATCAATTGCCCAATAGTAATTTGTTTACCCAACGTTTGCTATTTTTCTCGAGAGAAGCCACTAGTGAAACCTACGGCCCCCGAGTCACTTTCTCATATATTTGCCTTTGCGGTCTACTTTTCCTTTGCTTTTATTTTCAGATCTATTAAACCAAAATACAAAAATACCTCCCTGCATTTTATTCTTATTTATTTTATTGGTGTTCGATCTGTCAATCTACTACAATTTTATTCATGTCTGTTTGCCTTTCTTGAGGCGCCGCTACCCGAAAGGGATTGACAACCCCTTTTGCACGTCGGGTTGCGAGTATTTGTTATTTGTGTGCAGGGGCTGTTTACGTTGTGTTGCTTGGTTCTCCTACTGGTTCGATAACCTTGATTTCATCACTGAGGGAAATACCTACCGCTGTTGTGCTGCATCATCCCTTCCTCTTTGGGGAAATACCGACGTAGCTTCAAGCCGCATCAATACATACCGATGTATGCGGTCCGATGAGTGTTGAAGCTCACGGCGGGTATTGTTATCTGACGTTCACAAATGATTTGAGAAAATATGGGTATATCTACTCGATGAAACAAAAGTCTGAAAAATTTGAAAAGTACAAAGAATTTCAGTGTGAAGTGGAGAATCATCGCAACAAGAAAATAAAGTTTCTACGATCTGATCGCAGAGGCGAGTATTTGAGTTACGAGTTTGGCTTTCATTTAAAATAATGTGGAATGGTTTCACAACTCACGCCATGTTGGGGATATAACTCCAAGGTATGACCCAGCCAGGAGGGGCCGGGTTATACCGCTGGCAACTTATTGTGAAGAAGGCCCAAGAGGTCCAAGAAGGCCTAGGGATGGCGGTTCATAAAACAAGCTCATTGGAGGCCCAAGACCTAGAGGTGATTCAAGATCCGAAGGTGCGAGCCGCCTGTTGGCTAAGTTGCTCTATAAGGCAGGTTTAGTTAGAAACTGAGCCGGTCATGTTGTGTGAGCCGGCCGGGACTCTGTAAGCCGCCGGGAATCAACCTGTATATAAAGGTGAGGCCCGGCGACGGGTTAACTCAAGAGACAAGTAACCGATAACTAGGTCAAGCGTATTCGCTCCCTTGTAATCGAAACTCGACCAATACAACTAGAAGCAGGACGTAGGCTTTTACCTCATTGAGAGGGGCCGAACCTGGGTAAACTCCTTGTGTCCTTTGTCCCGTTCAAATCCTTTAAAGCTAACCTAGTGCAATGGCTGCACACCTAAGTCCTTTCACTAGGGCATATGCCGTGAAAAATCCACGACAGTTGGCGCCCACCGTGGGGCCAGAGCACGGTGGTTTCGAGTTCTTGAAGGGAAGCTTCTCAGGGATCAAGGGATACGCCATGGGCCGGATGACCAAGAATCGCCGCGGCAAGCTTTACATCGACGACGCTGGCTGGGGTCCCGAGGCCGACTCAATCAAGTACGAGTACCGGGTCCCCTTTGGCGGAATTCATGTCTTCATCGGCAAGATTGGAGAGTCGGAGCCTGAGCCGGACATCTGCGCCGACACGATCGAGACAGCTCAACGCGCATGACCCGCCAAGATCCAACCCGCCAGGAAGACTATCTTCATTGGCTTTGTCCATGGGGAGGATCTCGAAGAATGTTCTATGTCAGGTGGAGAGAAAACCATCTACGCAGGTGACGAGTCCTCAATTGGCGAGACTGAATCGATCTATCAATTGCAAGATGGTGGGCTTGGGGGCTGTTCCGATGATGACGGTATTCCAGACTCCTATGAGCCGCCGAGCAGGGCTACTGTTTTCATAGCTAGTACGCAATAGTTGTTGGATTCATCAACTGCTATGGCTAGGACCTCTAGTTGAACGACTGCCGTGACGGCTGGGGCGAGCGGCTCTATGCGCCTGCCGGCTCAGGTCTTATCTGAGCTCCTGGATTCTTTGGCTACTCTGTTAGCCGGGGAAGTAACACCAGTGACTCAAGCGCAGCATAAGGTGGAAGTTGCGAAGCTACGAGATGAGGTAGCTCATGCTAAGGAGGAGTTAATGCCAAGAATGCTAGGATGGCAACAGAGCGAGCCGCGTTGGAAGCTGAGTCCCAACGGATTCAAGCAGAAAATTTCCGGTTAAATCTCGACCAGAACATCTCAAACACCGTTATGAGAAGAAGGCACCAGAGTCGGCTACCTCCGGAGTTTGAGGCAAGGAATCTTTTCAATACACCTGGGGCAGGAACAAGCAACCCACACGGCGTAACCCCGGGTTGCCGAGGCGCCGTGGCCAGGGCAGTGGCTCAACCGCGTGTAATAGACCCGCCTCGTTTGAATTTAAACCTGCCTCAGCAGGTGTCAACACCGTCAGGTCATTTTTCCAACCCATTGGATAATATGATTGCCGCGGCTTCGCGGCTAGCGGCTCTTCCGGTAGAAGGCGAGTCTCCTACTGCGGTTGAGGCCCGGAAGGCCGTGGAGCTTCTTCAGACAGCAGTAGCTCAACAGGCAGCTTATTCATATAGCCATGATCGAATTCATTCAACTCCACGCCGCAACCGAAGTTATAACTGACACATTGAGTCGCCGGTGGTTTCCAGCAGCAAGCGGCGTTGTAACCTGCCGCATGGTCATGACCCGCCCCGTGATAATAACAATGCTCAGATTCTGATAGATCAAGCCAGGCAAGTCGAGAGGCAGAACTGGCGGCTCAGTTAGCGGCTCATCAATAGCTCCAGCATAACCCTTTAGCGTTTGTAGAAGCCGGGATGACTTCTAGGCCAGTGGGTGTGCCATGCTTAGCACCGGCTCTTTGCAACAAGCGATTGCCTAAGGATTTCAAGGGTCCCCGAAAGGTGGCCAATTACACAGTTGATCAACCTCCCGAAGCCTGGATTGAGAGCTATGAGTTGGCTATGGAGATGTTAAATGCCAATGACGCTGTGTGCACCAAGTACTTCACCATGATGTTGGATGGGCCGGCTTGAACCTGGTTGAAGGGATTGCCCCCTAATTCTATCAATTCATGGGCGGAGTTGAAAGCACGTTTTATTTAGAATTTCAAAGATACGTGCAAACAACTTGTGTCAATCATTGACCTAGACACTTGTGTCCAGCGTGAAGATGAGTCGGCCCACCATTGGGTCCGACGGGTTTCTGCTATTATCCACTCATCGGATAGCATCAACATTGGCTCTGCTGTCTTAATTCTGGAGAAGAATTGTCATTTCACCCCTCTCAAGCAAAAGTTAGGGCGGCAAAAACGTCACTGCAATGACATGGGAGAGCTCATGGCGGCTCTCATCAAATATGGCGACTCTGAAAATACTAAAGACCCTAGGTCTGATGGGGAGAAGTCTAACAAGGGGAAGAAAAATGGCAATGGAAAAGGGCAGCAGTCAAAGATGACAGGTCATAACCAAGGTAGCAATGGAAGCGCAAGCAGCCCGATGGCGGGTCGGAGTTTGTGGCTAATACTAGTGCACAGGATAACGACCGTCGCCGGAGGGGTAAGCTATTTCCTCGGGCGGGAGGATCAAAGTTCAACCTTGAAGTGATGTTGATCCAGCCCTGCCCAAAGCAGAATTACCAAGATAGACCGTCGACTCACCTGTCGAAAGATTGTTTTATCATGAAGGAGTATAAGAATTCCAGCTCGCACCAGGACCATAGTAATAATAATGGCCTGCACGGCAGGTTAGGATCCGGCTCACACCGGCCCAACTTTGGAGGTGGCGGCTCAAATTCTGGATTTCAAGGCCAGGGCAATCTGGGCAATTATAACCAGCAACCTAATCAGGGGAATCAACAACAACAGTCAGGGTATCAGAGTAATCCGAAGCAGCTGAATAGTGGCCAATATCATGTTTTCACCACAAGCCTATGCAAGTGAGATCAGAAGGTTCATAAATGAGCGCTGAGCATGGTTGAGCCAGCGGTCCCTCGATACTTACGATGGTCAGAGCAACCAATTATATGGAGCCGTGAGGATCACCCGCCCTGGATTGACAATTCGGGTTAGCTAGCTTTGGTGGTAGTAGCTCCTCAGGTTGGACGTTACAAGTTCACTAAGGTGCTTATGGACAGAGGCAGCCGTATCAATATCCTTTGATATGATACTTTTAGCCGGATGAATCTGACGGACAAAGATCTTAAGCCGTCCTCTACGTCGGTATTTCCCCAAAGAGGAAGGGATGATGCAACACAACGACATTAGGTATTTCCCTCAGTGAAGAAACCAAGGTTATCGAACCAGTAGGAGAACCAAGCAACACAACGTAAACAACCCCTGCACGCAGATAACAAATCCTCGCAACGCGATGCTACGTCTCGAGCTTGCGTTGGTTTTCCACGAAGAGGAGGGGATGATGCAGCATAGTAGCGTAAGTATTTCCCTCAGTTTTTGAGAACCAAGGTATCAATCCAGTAGGAGACCACGCGCAAGTCCCTCGTACCTGAACAAAACAATAGCTACTCGCAACCAACGCGATTAGGGGTTGTCAATCCCTTCACGGTCACTTACGAGAGTGAGATCTGAAAGAGATAATATTTTTGGTATTTTTGGTATAAAGATGCAAAGTAAAAAGTAAAAGCAAAGAAAGTAAAGAAAGTGATGGAGATTAATATGATGAGAGACCTGGGGGCCATAGGTTTCACTAGTGGCTTCTCTCAAGGGCATAAGTATTCTACGGTGGGTGAACAAATTACTGTTGAGCAATTGACAGAATTGAGCATAGTTATGAGGTTATCCAGGCAATGATCATGTATATAGGCATCACGTCCGCAACAAGTAGACCGAAATGATTCTGCATCTACTACTATTACTCCACTCATCGACCGCTATCCAGCATGCATCTAGAGTATTAAGTTAAAAACAGAGTAACGCCTTAAGCAAGATGACATGATGTAGAGGGATAAATTCATGCAATATGATAAAAACCCCATCTTGTTATCCTCGATGGCAACAATACAATACGTGCCTTGCAACCCCTTCTGTCACTAGGTAAGGACACCGCAAGATTGAACCCAAAGCTAAGCACTTCTCCCATTGCAAGAACTACCAATCTAGTTGGCCAAACCAAACGGATAATTCGAAGAGACTTGCAAAGATAAATTAATCATACATAAAAGAATTCAGAGAAGAATAAAATATTTGTTGGGGAACGTAGCAGAAATTCAAAATTTTCCTACGTGTCACCAAGATCTATCTAAGGAGAAACCAGCAACGAGGGGAAGGAGAGTGCATCTACATACCCTTTTTAGATCGCTAAGCGGAAGCGTTCAAGTGAACGGGGTTGAAGGAGTCGTACTCGTCGTGATCCAAATCACCGGAGATCCTAGTGCCGAACGGACGGCACCTCCGCGTTCAACACACGTGCAGCCGGTGGACGTCTCCCATGCCTTGATCCAGCAAGGAGAGAGGGAGAGGTTGAGGAAGACTCAGTCAACAGCAGCACAACGGCATGGTGGTGGTGGAGGAGCGTGGCAGTCTGCAGGCTTCGCCAAGCACCCATGAGGAGAGGAGGAGGGAGAGGCAGGGCTGCGCCATGGAGAGGCCAAAACTCATGTGTTGGCAGCCCCAAAAGTCCTCAAGTATATATAGGGGAGAGGGAGGGGGTGCGCCCCCTCTAGGGTTTCCACCCCAAGGGGTGCGGCAGCCCCAAACCCATCTAGGGTGGCGGCCAAGGGGGAGAAGAGGGGGAAACTTGCCCCCCAAGCTAGGTGGGGCGCCCCCTCCCCAAACCCTAGGCACCTTGGGCCCTTGTGGGGGGTGCACCAGCCCACCTGGGGCTGGTCCCCTCCCACACTTGTCCCATGCAGCCCTGCGGGGCTGGTGGCCCCACTTGGTGGACCCTCGGGACCCTCCCGGTGGTCCCGGTACGTTACCGATAAAACCCGAAACTTTTCCGATGACCAAAACAGGACTTCCCATATATAAATATTTACCTCCGGACCATTCCGGAACTCCTCGTGATGTCCGGGATCTCATCCGGGACTCCGAACAACATTCGGTAACCACATACAAACTTCCTTTATAACCCTAGCGTCATCGAACCTTAGTGTGTAGACCCTACGGGTTCGGGAACCATCGCACATGACCGAGACGTTCTCGGTCAATAACCAACAGCGGATCTGGATACCCATGTTGGCTCCCACATGTTCCACGATGATCTCATCGGATGAACCACGATGTCAAGGACTCAATCGATCCCGTATACAATTCCCTTTGTCTAGCGGTATAGTACTTGCCCGAGATTCGATCGTCGGTATGTCGATACCTTCTTCAATCTCGTTACCGGCAAGTCTCTTTACTCGTTCCGTAACACATCATCCCGTGATCAACCCCTTGGTCACATTGTGCACATTATGATGATGTCCTACCGAGTGGGCCAGAGATACCTCTCCGTCACACGGAGTGACAAATCCAGTCTCGATTCGTGCCAACCCAATGACACTTTCGGAGATACCTGTAGTGCACCTTTATAGCCACCCAGTTATGTTGTGACGTTTGGTACACCCAAAGCATTCCTACGGTATCCGGAGTTGCACAATCTCATGGTCTAAGGAAAAGATACTTGACATTAGAAAAGCTTTAGCATACTAACTACTACGATCTTTGTGCTAGGCTTAGGATTGGGTCTTGTCCATCACATCATTCTCCAAATGATGTGATCCCGTTATCAACGACATCCAATGTCCATGGTCAGGAAACCGTAACCATCCGTTGATCAACGAGCTAGTCAACTAGAGGCTTACTAGGGACATGGTGTTGTTTATGTACCCACACATGTATCTGAGTTTCCTATCAATACAATTATAGCATGGATAATAAACGATTTTCATGAACAAGGAAATATAATAATAACTAATTTCTTATTGCCTCTAGGGCATATTTCTAACAGTCTCCCACTTGCACTAGAGTCAATAATCTAGTTCACATCGCCATGTGATTAACACTCACGGTGACATCGCCATGTGACCAACATCCAAAGAGTTTACTAGAATCAATAATCTAGTTCACATCACTATGTGATTAACACTCAATGAGTTCTGGGTTTGATTATGTTTATGCTTGTGAGAGAGGTTGTAGTCAACGGGTCTGCAATATTCAGATCCCTATGTATTTCGCAAAACTTTATGTCATATCGTAGATGCTGCTACCATGTTCCACTTGGAGCTATTCCAAATTGTTGCTCCATTATACATATCCGGTATCTCTACTCAGAGCTATCCGGATAGGTGTTAAGCTTGCATCGACGCAACTCTTTATGTCGAACTCTTTATCACCTCCATAACCGAGAAACATATCCTTATTCCTCTAAGGATAATTTTGACCGCTATCTGGTGATCCACTCCTTGATCACCTTTGTACCCTCTTTCCAGATATGTAGCAAGGCACACATCAGGTGCGGTACACAGCATAGCATATTGTAGAGCCTACGTCTAAGGCATAGGGGACGACCTTCGTCCTTTCTCTTTTCTGCCGTGGTCGAGCTTTAACTCTTAACTTCATACCTTACAACTCGGCAAGAACTCCCTTTTGGTGATCCATCTTGAACACCCTCAAGATTATGTCAAGGTATGTGCTCATTTGAAAGTATTATTAAACATTTTCATCTATCTTATAGATCTTGATGCTTATTGTTCAAGTAGCCTAATCCAGGTTTTCCATTGAAAACACTTTTCAAACAACCCTATATGCTTTCCAGAATTCTACATCATTTCGATCAACAATATGTCAACAACATATACTCCTCGAAATTCTATAGTGCTCCACTCACTTCTTTGGAAATACAAGTTTCTCATAAACTTTGTATAAACCCAAAATCTTTGATCATCTCATCAAAGCGCACATTCCAACTCCGAGATGCTTACTACGGTCCTTAGAAGGATCATTGGAGCCAAGATACCTTTTAGCATCCTTAGGATCGACAAAAACTTTCGATTGTATCACATACAACCTTTCCTTACCAAGACCGGTAAGGAAACTCGTTTTGACATCCATCTGCCATATTTCATAAATGCAGCTAATGCTAACATGATTCCGACGGACTTAAGCATCGCTACGAATGAGAAAATCTCATCGTAGTCAACTCCTTGAACTTGTGAAAACTCTTCGCCACAAGTCGAGCTTCATAGACGGTGACATTACCGCCCACGTCCGTCTTCTTCTTAAAGATCCATTTATCTCAATGGCTTGCCGATCACCGGGCAAGTCCACCAAAGTCCATGCTTTGTTACGATACATGGATCCTATCTCGGATTTCATGGCTTCTAACCATTTGTGAATATGAGCCCACCATCGCTTCCCCATAGCTCGAGGTTCATTGTTGTCTAGCAACATGACCTTCAAGACAGGATTACTGTACCACTCAAGTAGTACGCATCCTTGTCCCCCACGAGGTACGGTAGTGACTTGACCCAAAACTTCATGATCACTATCATAAGCTTCTACTTCAATTGGTGTAGGTGCCACAGAACAACTTCCGTGCCTGCTACACACTTGTTGAAGTGACGGTTCAATAACCTCATCAAGTCTCCACCATCCTCCCACTCAATTCTTTCAAGAGAAACTTTTCCTCGAGAAAGGACCCGTTTCTAAAACAATCACTTTTGCTTTCGGATCTGAATTAGGAGGTATCTGCGACCATTTTGGGTATCCTATGAAGATGCATTTATCCGTTTTGGGTTCGAGCTTATCACGATGAAACTTTTTCACATAAGCGTCGCAGCCCCAAACTTTCAAGAAACGACAGCTTAGGTTTCTCTAAACCATAGTTCTCACGGTGTCATCTCAACGGAATTACGTGGTGCCCTATTAAAGTGAGTGCGGTTTTCTCTATTGCCTAAACCATGAACGATAGTGGTAATTCGATAAGAGACATCATGGTACGCACCATATCCAATAGGGTGCAACTATGATGTTCGGACACACCATCACACTATGGTGTTCCAGGCGGTATTAATTGTGAAACAATTTCCACAATGTCTTAATTGCGTGCCAAAGCTCGTAACTCAGATACTCATCTCTATGATCATATCATAGACATTTTATCCTCTTGTCACAATGATCTTCAACTTCACTCTGAAATTACTTGAACCATTCAATAATTCAGACTTTTGTTTCATCAAGTAAATATACTCAACATCTACTCGAATCATCTCTGTGAAGTAAGAACATAACGATATTCATTTGATGCCTCAAAGACTCATTGGACTGCACACATCAAAATGTGTTATTTCCAACAAGTTGCTATCTTGTTCCATCTTACTGAAAACGAGGTTTTTCAGTCATCTTGCCCATGTGGTATGATTTGCATATCTCAAGTGATCCAAAATCAAGTGAGTCCAAACGATCCATGTGCATGGAGTTTCTTCATGCGTATACACCAATAGACATGGTTCGCATGTCTCAAAATTTTCAAAAATGAGTGAGTCCAAAGATCCATCAACATGGAGCCTCTTCATGCGTTTTATACCAATATGACTTACATGGCAGTGCCACAAGTAAGTGGTACCATCATTACTATCTTATATCTTTTGGCATGAAAATGTGTATTACTATGCTCGAGATTCAATAAACCATTCCTTTAGGTGCAAGACCATTGAAGGTATCATTCAAATAAACAGAGTAACCATTATTCTCCTTAAATGAATAACCGTATTGCGATAGACATAATCCAATCATGTCTATGCTCAGCACAAACACCAAATAACAATTATTTAGGTTTAACACCAATCTCGATGGTAGAGGGAGCGTGCGATGCTTGATCACATCAACCTTGGAAACACTTCCAACACATATCGTCATCTCACCTTTAGCTAGTCTCCGTTTATTCCGTAGCTTTTATTTCGAGTTAATAACACTTAGCAACCGAACCGGTATCTAATACCCTGGTGTTTCTAGGAGTACTAGTAAAGTACACATTAACATAATGTATATCCAATATACTTCTATCGACCTTGCCAGCCTTCTCATCTACGAAGTATCTAGGGTAGTTCTGCTTCAGTGTACGTTCCCTCATTGCAGAAGCACTTAGTCTCGGGTTTGGGTTTAACCTTGGGTTTCTTCACTAGAGCAGCAACTGATTTGCCGTTTCATGAAGTATCCCTTCTTTCCCTTGCCCTTCTTGAAACAAGTGGTTTCATTAACCATCAACAATTGATGCTCCTTCTTGACTTCTACTTTCGCGGTGTCAAACATCGCGAATATTTCAAGGATCATCTATCCCTGATATGTTATAGTTCATCATGAAGCTCTAGCAGCTTGGTGGCAATGACTTTGGAGAAACATCACTATCTCATCAGGAAGATCAACTCCCACTCGATTCTAGTGATTGTTGCACTCAGACAATCTGAGCACAAGCTCAACGATTGAGCTTTTCTCCCTTAGTTTGCAGGCTAAGAAAATCGTCGGAGGTCTTATACCTCTTGATGTGGGCACGAGCCTGAAATCCCAATTTCAGCCCTTGAAACATCTCATATGTTCCGTGACGTTTCGAAAAAACGTCTTTGGTGCCTCAACTCTAAACCGTTTAACTGAACTATCACGCAGTTATCAAAACGTGTATGTCCGATGTTCGCAACATCCACAGACGACATTTGGGGTTCAGCACACTGAGCTGTGCATTAAGGACATAAGCTTTCTTCTGTCCGTATAATCGCTACTGTCAACTTTCAACTATATTTTCTCTAGGAACATATCTAAAACAGTGGAACTAAAGTGCGAGCTATGACATAATTTGCAAAGGGCTTTTGACTATGTTCAGGATAATTAAGTTCATCTAATGAACTCCCACTCAGATAGACATCCCTCTAGTCATCTAAGTGATTACATGATCCGAGTCAACTAGGCCGTGTCCGATCATCACGTGAGACGGACTAGTCATCATCGGTGAACATCTTCATGTTGATCGTATCCTCCATACGACTCATGCTCTACCTTTCGGTCTCTTGTGTTCCGAGGCCATGTCTGTACATGCTAGGCTCATCAAGTTAACCTAAGTGTTTCGCATGTGTAAATATGACTTACACCCATTGTATGTGAACGTAAGAATCTATCACACCCGATCATCACGTGGTGCTTCGAAACGACGAACTTTCGCAATGGTGCACAGTTAGGGGGAACACTTTCTTGAAATTTTAATGAGGGATCCATCTTATTTACTACCGTCGTTCTAAGCAAATAAGATGCATAAACATGATAAACATCACATGCAATCAAATAGTGACATGATATGGCCAATATCATTTTGCTCCTTTTGATCTCCATCTTCGGGGCTCCATGATCATCATCGTCACCGGCATGACACCATGATCTCCATCATCATGATCTCCATCATCGTGTCTCCATGAAGTTGTCTCGCCAACTTATTACTTCTACTACTATGGCTACCAGTTAGCAATAAAATGAAGTAATTACATGGCGTTTGTTCAATGACACGCAGGTCATACAATAAATTAAGACAACTCCTATGGCTCCTGCCGGTTGTCATACTCATCGACATGCAAGTCGTGATTCCTATTACAAGAACATGATCAATCTCATACATCACATATCATTCATCACATTCTTCTTGGCCATATCACATCACATAGCATACCCTGCAAAAACAAGTTAGACGTCCTCTAATTGTTGTTTGCATGTTTTACGTGGCTGCTATGGGTTTCTAGCAAGAACGTTTCTTACCTACGCAAAACCACAACGTGATATGCCAATTGCTATTTACCCTTCATAAGGACCCTTTTCATCGAATCCGTTCCGACTAAAGTGGGAGGCGGCACCCTCTAGCCACCTTATGCACCAAGTGCATGTCGTTCGGTGGAACCTGTCTCACGTAAGTGTACGTGTAAGGTCGGTCCGGCCGCTTCATCCCACAATACCGTCGAAACAAGATTGGACTAGTAACGGTAAGCATATTGAACAAAATCAACGCCCACAACTACTATGTGTTCTACTCGTGCAAAGAATCTACATAATAGACCTAGCTCGATACCCTTTGTTGGGGAACGAGCAGAAATTCAAAATTTTCCCACGTGTCACCAAGATCTATCTAAGGAGAAACCAGCAACGAGGGGAAGGAGAGTGCATCTACATACCCTTGTAGATTGCTAAGCGGAAGCGTTCAAGTGAACGGGGTTGAAGGAGTCGTACTCGTCGTGATCCAAATCACCGGAGATCCTAGTGCCGAACGGATGGCACCTCCACGTTCAACACACGTGCAGCCCGGTGACGTCTCCCATGCCTTGATCCAGCAAGGAGAGAGGGAGAGGTTGACGAAGACTCCATCCAACAGAAGCACAACGACATTGTGGTGGTGGAGGAGCGTGGCAATCCTGCAGGGCTTCGCCAAGCACCGCGGGAGAGGAGGAGGGAGAGAGGCAGGGCTGCGCCATGGAGAGGACAAAACTCATGTGTTGGCAGCCCCAAAGTCCTCAAGTATATATAGGGGAGAGGGAGGGGGTGCGCCCCCTCTAGAGTTTCCACCCCAAGGGGTGCGGCAGCCCCAAACCCATCTAGGGTGGCGGCCAAGGGGGGGAAGAGGGGGAAACTTGCCCCCAAGCTGGGTGGGCGCCTCCCCAAACCCTAGGCGCCTTGGGCCCTTGTGGGGTGCACCAGCCCACAGGGCTGGTCCCTCCCACACTTGGCCCATGCAGCCCTCCGGGCGGTGGCCCCACTTGGTGGACCCAGGACCCTCCGGTGGTCTGATCGCTACCGATAAAACCCAAACTTTTCGGTGACCAAAACAGGACTTCCATATATAAATCTTTACCTCCGGACCATTCCGGAACTCCTCGTGATGTTCGGGATCTCATCCGGGACTCCAAACAACATTCGGTAACCACATACAAACTTCCTTTATAACCCTAGCGTCATCGAACCTTAAGTGTGTAGACCCTACGGGTTCGGGACGTTAACCCTAGTGTCATGACCGAGACATTCTCCGGTCAATAACCAACAGCGGGATCTGGATACCCATGTTGGCTCCCACATGTTCCACGATGATCTCATCGGATGAACCACGATGTCAAGGACTCAATCGATCCCGTATACAATTCCCTTTGTCTAGTGGTATAGTACTTGCTCGAGATTCGATCGTCGGTATGCCGATACCTTCATCAATCTCGTTACCGGCAAGTCTCTTTACTCGTTCCGTAACACATCATCCCGTGATCAACCCCTTGGTCACATTGTGCACATTATGATGATGTCCTACCGAGTGGGCCCAGAGATACCTCGCCGTCACACGGAGTGACAAATCCCAGTCTCGATTCGTGCCAACCCAACAGACACTTTCGGAGATACCTGTAGTGCACCTTTCTACGGAGTTATGTTGTGACGTTTGGTACACCCAATGCATTCCTACGGTATCTGGGAGTTGCACAATCTCCTGGTCTAAGGAAAAGATACTTGACATTAGAAAAGCTTTAGCATACGAACAACACGATCTTTGTGCTAGGCTTAGGATTGGGTCTTGTCCATCACATCATTCTCCAAATGATGTGATCCCGTTATCAACGACATCCAATGTCCATGGTCAGGAAACCGTAACCATCTGTTGATCAACGAGCTAGTCAACTAGAGGCTTACTAGGGACATGGTGTTGTTTATGTACCCACATATGTATCTGAGTTTCCTATCAATACAATTATAGCAAGGATAATAAACGATTTTCATGAACAAGGAAATATAATAATAACTAATTTATTATTGCCTCTAGGGCATATTTCCAACAATATTTTCCATAGATAAGCTGGATCATAAACCCACAATTCATCGGTCTCAACAAACACACTGCAAATAGAAGATTACATCGAATAGATCTCCACGAGAGAGGTGGAGAACATTGTATTTAGATCCAAAAAGAGAGAAGAAGCCATCTAGCTACTAACTATGGACCCGAAGGTCTGAAGTAAACTACTCACACTTCATCGAAGGGGCTATGGTGATGATGTAGAAGCCCTCCATGGTGGATGCCCCCTCCGGCGGAGCTCCGAAACAGGCCCCAAGATGGGATCTCGTGGATACAGGAAGGTACGGCCGTGGAATTAGGTTTTGGCTCCCGCCCCGATCTGTTGGGGTGCGTGGGTATATAGGAGGAAGGAATGCGTCGGTGGGGCGTCGGGGCCCACGAGGCGGGCGCCAGGGGAGGGGCGCTCCCACCCCGTGACCGCCTCTGGCACTCCTTGGAGTAGGGTCCAAGTCTCCTGCATCACGTTCGGTGAGAAGATCACGTTCCCGAAGGTTTCATTCTGTTTGGACTCCGTTTGATATTCCGTTTCTTCGAAACACTGAAATAGGCAAAATAGCAATTCTGGGCTGGGCCTCCGGTTAATAGGTTAGTCCCAAAAGTAATATAAAAGTGGAAAATAAAGCCCATTATAGTCCAAAACAATAGATAAAGTAGCATGGAGCAATCAAAAATTATAGATACATTGGAGACGTATCAGGCATCCCCAAGCTTAATTCCTGCTCGTGCTCGAGTAGGTAAATGATAAAAAGAGAATTTTCGATGCGGAGTGATACTTTGGCATAATTTCAATGTAAATATTCTTAATTGTGATATGAATATTCAGATCCAAAAGATTCAAGACAAAAGTTCATATTGACATAAAAATAATAATACTTCAAGCATACTAATCAAAATAATTATGTCATCTCAAAATAACATGGCCAAAGAAAGTTCATCCCTACAAAATCATATAGTTAGGCTATGATTCATTTTCGTCACACAAAGATGTTCCCAACTTCTATACCCCCGATGACAAGCCAAGCAATTGTTTCATACTTAAATAATCTCAAACTTTTTCAACCTTCACGCAATACATGA
Source organism: Aegilops longissima (assembly GCA_021605205.1). Taxonomy (NCBI): domain Eukaryota; kingdom Viridiplantae; phylum Streptophyta; class Magnoliopsida; order Poales; family Poaceae; genus Aegilops; species Aegilops longissima. The sequence goes on from CM038680.1 coordinate 386,228,039, forward strand.
GCGTGAGCCATGGATATAGCACTATGGTTGGAATAGAATATGATGATGGGGATTGTGTGGAGAAGACAAAAAAGGAGAAAGTCTCACATTGACGAGGATAATCAATGGGCTATGGAGATGCCCATCAATTGATGTCAACATGAGGAGTAGGGATTGCCATGCAACGGATGCACTAGAGCTATGAATGCTCAACAAAATAAAACTAGTGGGTGTGCATCCAACTTGCTTGCTCATGAAGACCTAGGGCATTTGAGGAAGCCCATCGTAGGAATATACAAGCCAAGTTCTATAATGAAAAATTCCCACTAGTATGAAAAAGACAACTTATGAGACTCACTATATGAAAAACATGGTGCTACTTTGAAGCACAAAATATGAGACTCACTACATGAAGAACGAGGTGCTACTTTGAATCACAAGTGTGGAAAAAGAGATAGTAGCATTGCCCTTTTTTTGGGACTTTCTCTTTTTTTTTGCCTTTCTCTTTTTTTTGGGCAATGCTCTAATAAGGATGATCATCACACTTCTATTGATTACAACATGAGGATTACAACTCGAAACTAGAACAAGGTATGACTCTATATGAATGCCTCCGGCGGTGTACCGGGATGGTGCAATGAATCAAGAGTGACATGTATGAAAAATAATTCATGGTGGCTTTGCCACAAATACGATGTCAACTACATGATCATGCAATGGCAATATGACAAAAGTAAAGTATGTCATGATGATGATGGTGGAAGTTGCATGGCAATATATCTCGGAATGGCTATGGAAATGCCATAATAGGTAGGTATGGTGGCTGTTTTGAGGAAGATATAAGGAGGTTTATGTGTGATAGAGCGTATCGTATCACGTGGTTTGGATGCACCGGCGAAGTTTGCACCAACTCTCAAGGTGGGAAAGGGCAATGCACGGTACCGAAGAGGCTAGCAATGGCGGAAACGTAAGAGTGCGTATAATCCATGGACTCAACATTAGTCAAAAGAACTCATATACTTATTGCAAAATTTTAGAAGTCATCAAAAATCAAGTACTACGCGCATGCTCCTAGGGGGATAGATTGGTAGGAAAAGACCATCGCTCGTCCCCGACCGCCACTCATAAGGATGCACAAGCCAGGTACACTTCATGCTTCAAATTTGTTACACAGCTTTAACCATATGTGCATGCTACGGGATTTACTGACTTCAACACAAGCATTTCTCAAATTCACAACTACTCAACTAGCATGACTTTGATATTATCACCTCCATATCTCAAAACAATTATCAAGCATCAAACTTATCTTAGTATTCAACACACTCAAAAGAAAGTTTCACATATCTTGAATACCAAGAATATTAACATTAAGCAAATTACCATGCTATTAACGACTCTCAAAATAATCTAAGTGAAGAATGAGAGATCAAGTTTCTTTAAAACAAATCCACCACCGTGCTCTAAAAGATCTAAGTGAAGCACTAGAGCAAAAATTATCAAGCTCAAAAGATATAAGTGAAGCACTATGAGCAAAAACTATCAAGCTCAAAAGATATAAGTGAAGCACATAGAGTATTCTATCAAATTTCAATTCATATATGGCTCTCTCAAAAGTTGTGTACAGCAAGGATGATTGTGGTAACTAACAATAAAAGACTCAAATAATGCAAGACACTCCAAGCAAAACACATATCATGTTGGTGACTAAAAATATAGCTCCAAGTAAATTACCGATGGAAGTAGACGAAAGAGGGGATGCCTTCCGGGGCATCCCCAAGCTTTGACTTTTTGGTGTCCTTGGATTATATTGGGGGTGCCATGGGCATCCCCAAGCTTAGGATCTTGCCGCTCCTTGTTCCATAATCCATCAAAAGAATTCACCCAAAACTTGAAAATTCACAACACAAAACTCAATAGAAATCTCGTGAGCTCCGTTAGAGAAAGAAAACAAAATACTACTTTAAGGTACTGTAATGAACTCATTCTTTATTTATATTGGTGTTAAACCTACTGTATTCCAACTTCTCTATGGACCATAAAATATTTTACTAGCCATAGATTCATCAAAATAAGCAAACAACACACGCAAAACAGAATCTATCAAAAACAGAACAGTCTGTAGTAATCTGTAACTAACGCAAACTTATGGAACCCAAAAAATTCTACCAAAATTAGAAGACCTGGACAATTTGTTTATTGATCAGCAGCAAATGGAATCAGTATTTTATCACGTTCTGGTGATTTTTAACAATTCGGGCATTGAGCACAAAGATTCTGGAAATTACAGCAAGATCAAATAACTATCATCCAAGAAGATCCAACAGGTTCAACTTGGCACAAACACTAATTAAAAGATAAAACCACATCTAAACAGAGGCTAGATGGATTATTTATTCCTAAACAGAAGCAAAAACAAAAAACACAAAATAAAATTGGGTTGCCTCCCAACAAGCGCTATCGTTTAACGCCCCTAGCTAGGCATAAAAACAAGGATAGATCTAGGTATTGCCATCTTTGGTAGGCAATTCTTTAATGAGGCACCTTCCTCCTTTAGAATTTTCTTTCTTTCTAGTAATTATCAAACTTTTAGGCACAAGATCAAAAAATTCATACGTAGCAAATGGTTCCTTAATGATAGTAAAAAGATCGGGATGAATACTTATAGATTTAAGATCCGCATTTTCCTTACTAGATGATTCACCCTTATTTTTAGGAACATACATAAGCTTGGCAATTTTAGTGGGAGGACTGGGAGTATTCTTTACGGAAGAATAGGCGGTTCCCAAGTTGGTAATGATACCCTCAAGTTTATCGATTCGAGTAGAGTCTAGATTTATTTTCTCATTAACCATGGGTTTCTTCTCCCTAATATTTTTCAAAGTCATTCCTACCTTAGATCCATATTGAGTAATATGATTATGGATCTTTTTATCTAGATTTTCAATGGATTCAATGGTAGCAACTTTATTTTCAATAATTTCAAGCCTTTGCATAACATGCTCCAAAGTTAACATAGTTCCATTAACCAAAAGAGGAGGTGAGCCAAATAAATCTATTAAAGCATTATAAGAATCAAAAGTATGGCTACCCAAGAAATTCCCTCCGGTAATGGTATCAAGGATAAATCTATACCAAGGATTAGCACCTACGTAAAAATTACGAAGAAGAATTGAAGTAGATTGCTTCCTGGTAGATCTATTTTGAGCATTGCAAATTCTATACCAAGCATCTTTTAGATTTTCTCCCTCCCTTTGCTTAAAATTTAGAACTTCACTCTCGGGAGATAACGGAGAAGATATGAGACTAGTCATGATGACAAGCAAGCAAACTAACACACGAGCAAACAAAAGGCAAAGGGAAAAAGAGGAGGAGATTCGGAAAGAGAGGGCGAATAAAACGGCAAGGGTGAAGTGGGGGAGAGGAAAACGAGAGGAAAATGGCAAATAATGTAATGCGAGAGATAGGGATTGTGATGGGTACTTGGTGTGTTGACTTTTGCGTAAGCCTCCCCGGCAACGGCGCCAGAAATCCTTCTTGCTACGTCTCGAGCTTGCGTTGGTTTTCCCCAAGAGGAGGGATGATGCAGCACAAGAGCGTAAGTATTTCCCTCGTTTTGAGAACCAAGGTATCAATCCAAGAGGAGGCCACGCGCAAGTCCCTCGTACTGCACAAAGCGATAGCTACTGCAACCAACGCGATTAGGGGTTGTCAATCCCTTCACGGTCACTTACTTAGAGTGAGATCTGATAGAGATAATATTTTTGGTATTTTTGGTATAAAGATGCCAAGTAAAAAGTAAAAGCAAAGCAAGTAAATAAAGTGATGGAGATTAATATGATGAGAATAGACCCGGGGGCCATAGGTTTCACTAGTGTCTTCTCTCAAGAGCATAAGTATTCTACGGTGGGTGAACAAATTACTGTTGAGCAATTGACAGAATTGAGCATAGTTATGAGGTTATCGAGGAAATGATCATGTATATAGGCATCACGTCAGCGACAAGTAGACCGAAACGATTCTGCATCTACTACTATTACTCCACTCATCGACCGCTATCCAACATGCATCTAGAGTATTAAGTTAAAAACAGAGTAACGCCTTAAGCAATATGACATGATGTAGAGGGATAAATTCGTGCAATATGATAAAAACCCCTTCTGTCACTAGGTAAGGACACCGCAAGATTGAACCCAAAGCTAAGCACTTCTCCCATTGCAAGAACTACCAATCTAGTTGGACAAACCAAACGGATAATTCGAAGAGACTTGCAAAGATAACTTAATCATACATAAAAGAATTCATAGAAGAATCAAATATTTTCCATAGATAAGCTGGATCATGAACCCACAATTCATCGGTCTCAACAGACACACCGCAAAAAGAAGATTACATCGAATAGATCTCCACGAGAGAGGGGGAGAACATTGTATTGAGATCCAAAAAGAGAGAAGAAGCCATCTAGCTACTAACTATGGACCCAAGGTCCAAGTAAACTACTCACACTTCATCGGAGGGGCTATGGTTATGATGTAGAAGCCCTCCGTGGTGGATGCCCCCTCCGTGAGCTCCTAACAGGTCCCAAGATGGGATCTCATGGATCTGAGGAAGGTACGGCGGTGGAATTAGGTTTTGGCTCCGTCCCGATCTGTTGGGGGTGCGAGGTATATATAGGAGGAAGGAGTACGTCGGTGGAGTGTCGGGGTCCATGAGGAGGGGCGCGCCAGGGGGGCGCGCCCGCCTCGTGACCGCCTCTGCACTCCTTGGAGTAGGGTCCAAGTCTCTGGATCACGTTCGTGAGAAGATCACGTTCGAAGGTTTCATTCCGTTTGGACTCCGTTTGATATTCCGTTTCTTCGAAACACTGAAATAGGCAAAAACAACAATTCAGGGCTGGGCCTCCGGTTAATAGGTTAGTCCCAAAAGTAATATAAAAGTGGAAACTAAAGCCCATTATAGTCCAAAACAATAGATAAAGTAGCATGGAGCAATAAAAAATTATAGATACGTTGGAGACGTATCACGCGACGTGTTAAAGGGGTTGTCAATCCCTTTCAGGTAGCGGCGCCCCAAGATGGGCAAACGGACGTGAGGAAATTGTAGTAGATTGATAGATCAAACGCCAAATAAAATAAATAAGAATAAAACACAACAAGGTATTTTTGTGTTTTTGGTTTAATAGATCTGAAAATAAATGCAAACAAAAAGTAGATCGCAAAGGCAAATATATGAGAAAGAGACCCGGGGGCCGTAGGTTTCACTAGTGGCTTCTCTCGAAAAAAATAGCAAACAATGGGTAAACAAATTACTATTGGGCAATTGATAGAACTTCAAATAATCATGACGATATCCAGGCAATGATCATTACATAGTCATCACGTCCAAGATTAGTAGACCGACTCCTGCCTGCATCTACTACTATTACTCCACACATCGACCACTATCCAGCATGCATCTAGTGTATTAAGTTCATGGAGAAACGGAGTCATGCAATAAGAATGATGACGTGATGTAGACAAGATCTATCTATGTAGAGATAGACCCCATCATTTTATCCTTAGTAGCAATGATAGATACGTGTCGGGTTCCCCTTACATCACTTTGGGATCAAGCAAGTAAGATCGAACCCACTACAAAGCACCTCTTCCCATTGCAAGATAAATAGATCAAGTTGGCCAAACAAAACCCAAATATCGGAGAAGAAATACGAGGCTATAAGAGATCATGCATAAAAGAGATCAAAGAAACTCAAATACTTTCATGGATATAAAAAGAAATAACTGATCATAAACTCAAAGTTCATCAGATCCCAACAAAAACACCACAAAAGAGTTACATCATATGGATCTCCAAGAGACCATTGTATTGAGAATTCAGTGAGAGAGACGAAGCCATCTAGCTACTAACTACAGACCCGAAGGTCTACAAAGAACTACTCATGCATCATCGGAGAGGCACCAATGGAGGTGGTGAACCCCATCCGTGATGGTATCTAGATTGGATATGGTGGTTCTGGACTCTGCGGCAGTTGGATCAATATTTCGTCGACTCCCCCAGGGGTTTGGGAATATTGGGGTATTTATAGAGCAAAGAGGCGGTCTGGTGGGCACGCGAGGTGGGCACAACCCACCAGGGCGCGCCTGGGCCTCCTGGCGCGCCCTGGTGGTCTGCGCACTCCTCGGAGCACCTCCCAGGCGCAACCAGAGCCCATTATGTGTCTTCTAGTCCATAAAAAATCTCCGCGAAGTTTCATTGCATTTGGACTCCGTCTGTCATGGAATTGTCACGGCAGATGTCCTAGTGTGAGGACTTAGTCGTGGAGCCATCGCAACGAGATTAGCTTAAAGGGGTTAAACGGGACAAAGGACACGAGGATTTTATACTGGTTCGGCCCCTTGCGGTGAAGGTAAAGGCCTAATCTAGTTTTAGGTGGTATTGCTAGGGTTTCGATGACCAGGGAGCAAATACGCTTAACCTGGATCTTGATCTGTTGTTTCGTCTCTTAAGCCGTCGCCGGGTCGTCCCCTTATATACACGGGTTGACGACCTGCGGCCTACAGAGTCCCGGCTGGCTCATACAACGTGTACGGCTCGGTGACCTTTCTTTACATGCCTTACAATACAAGTCTACGTACATGGCGGTTTATGTCCGTGGGCCTTAAGCCGCCTTCGGTCTTCGGCCCTCTGCTAAGCCTATCTATGAACCGCCATTGTTAACATGCTCTTGGGCTTCATATGAGATGAACCGCCATTGGGATGACCCGGCCCCTCCTGGGCAGGTCATACCTGATAGTCATATCCCCAACATTAGGCCCCAGGTTGATTTGAACTTGTTCATGTCAATCTTCAATACTTAGAAAAATCCTTCCTCCTCTTCCTGTGAAATATTGTAACCCGCCATGACGTCATCTCCGGAATTTAAGATAGTCCGCCGTGACGTCACCTGTCATTAATGCTTCACAGAACCCAAACCTTAATGAATCTCTTTCTTTACTGACCCTTCCAAAAATCGAGGCGTCCGCGTCGTCGCTTATCCATTTTCTGCCTCCTCGATTCTCGCGCCTGTCATTTATCCTTCCCATCTTATAAATAAGGCCTCGGGCTCTCCTCTCATTCTCCCCTTTCCTTCTCAGTCTCTTCTTCCTCTTCGCGACGCATCGACCCGCATGAACTCCGCCGCTGTCGACCTTCGTCTCCGACCTCAGCTCCGGCCGCTGCATCACCCTGAATGGACCAGAGAACCACGGCGCCTCTCCGTCACCCCGTCAGCATCAGTAAGCCCTCTCCTATTTCGCCATAGATCTGGCATTAGGGTTTCGGTGTTCATCAGTGTTCGTCAGTGTTCGTCGCCGCCCTTCTTTATCCTTGTTTATATCCATGGATTAGATCCAAAAACCACACAAATCTCGCGCGGTAGTAGTTTCAGCACCTGTTTTTGATACTAAAATATACCCTCATCGCTACAGATCCCCTTTAGAGCACCTCTGCTTTTACACTATCACCTCTGTAGGTTTCGAATTTATTCTTCTTTTTCTGAACAGTTTCAGATCCAAATCTATAACTTTAATCTGCGAAACCTGTTTGTCCAACACTTAGTAGAATTTCACCCTTTGCCAGATTTTTAACACCTGTACCTTTCATGGCGGCTTACACGTCCAACTTACAATTATTCATATACCATTGGCCCACTTAAGCCGCCATTTTGAATGTATACTGTCAGCGTTTTAACCTGTGATTTCACCAACTGACTTGAGCTGGCAAATTTTTCCTTTTCTTAGGCTTTCTTTCTTTCACAATGCCGCCCAAAACAGTCTAGACATGCAACTCGGTTCCCTCTATTGTCACTGAGGGCACTTTTAAGGACTTTTTCAAAGTCGGATATTTACCTGCCAAGAGTGTGATGCATTACCGTGCTCCTGACCCGGGCGAAGAAAAACCTCAGCCGAAAGACGGCGAAGTCATCGTTTTTACCGACCACATGAACCGGGGCTTCTCACCGCCCGGCTCTAAGTTTTTCCGAGACGTTCTGCACTTTTTCTAGCTAAACCCTCAAGACATTGGACCCAATTCCGTGTCAAATATTTGCAACTTTCAAGTCTTCTGTGAGGTGTACCTTCAAGAGGAGCCTAGTATTGAGCTCTTTAGAGAGTACTTTTACTTAAACCGCCAGACTGAATTCACCAATGGTCCTAGCTTGGAACTCGGCAGAATTTCAATTCAACGTAGAAGAGACGCCATCTTTCCTTACACCTGCTTGCCGAGTCATACCAAAGACTGGAACCAGACGTGGTTTTATTGCAAGGATACTTCTCCGGCTGACAAAAATCCACTGCCGGGTTATCGTGCTGAGCGTCTGGACCCAAAACATAACCTTCCCGAAAAACTTACTGCCGCTGAACGGAAGAAGATTTCGCCTACCAATCTGAAGGTCAAAGCTCTGCTAGGAAACGGGCTGACTGGCATTGATTTAGTCAGGTGTTGGGTTTCTTAGTGGAACATTCCGTTGAGCCGTCGTACCGGCTTAATGTGTACCTACACTGGAGGTGAGAAAGATTCATTGCACCACAGCTCCGCACCATTAACTGAGGAAGCAATCAATGAAATGGTGAAGTCTCTTCTGAATGAAGACCCGGAAGATAGTGTCAAAGTGGGTCTGGCTCCTTTCTGCAAGCTTAACCCGCCACCAGATGTAAGCCTCCAAACTTACTTATCTTTACCTCATCATTTGAATATCTTATTAACTCAACCATTGATAACCTTTGCAGGCTAAGTCGGAATTCTGGAAAGTGGAGTATGATCACGGGGCTGCTAAGAAGGCCAGGGCTGCCAAGAAGGCCCCTAGGAAAGCCGCCAATAAGACCACCAAGAAGAAGAAGAAACCAAGCGCCTCTGACCTGCTCAAGCTGGATGATACCTCTGAGTCGGAGGTAGCCCTTGACTCTCTTGGCTTATTTTTCAACCATCTTATTGACACTGATTATTATCAGGCTGACACGGGAGCCAGCCAAGCAGCTGAAGAAGAGGTAACTATTATTTCCTCCGGCTCAGACCCTTTGCCAAGACAGAAACTTTGACAAGTAACCTGGAAAGTAAGGTTTTCACACCCCTTGGCTTATTTGGATCCTCACTTTCTTTTGAAGCAACAGCAACACGAGAACCGCCACCAGACCCGGACCAGTGGAGGTGACGAGTTATCTTCCGGATTACCGAACACTCCTGTCCCTCGAAAGCGTCGAAACGAGGTTCTTTTTCTAATTACTCATTTTATCTGCTTGGTAGATCTTATCTGTGTACCTTCTAACTCTGTTGATAACCTTTAAACAGGAACTTGCCCGCTCTTCCTCTGGCGACTCATCGCAAACTGAGTTGCCGGCTTTCAAAACCGCCCCTGGGTAATAGCAATTAATTTTACCCTGTAATTCTTCATACCTTTATATTTGTACTAACTTGTCACAATCTGCGTAGTGGACAAGCAAAACCCAACAAGAAGGCGAAGGTGAATAAACCAGCAGAAGCGCCGAAAACTGCTGAGCCGGAGGCACAAGTCTTCGTTCCTGAAGCTTCTCATAAAGAGCCGGAAGAACCTGTTACTGTCACCCCGCCTGAGATTCCGGATCTCAGTGTTGATGGCACTTCTACTAATCCTTCAACTTCTGCCCCCTCAAGCTCACCTAAGCCGTCAGAGTCTCACAATGATGACGTAGTGATTACTGGCACCGGCTTTGTTGAACCGGGAAATCCAATAGCTTTGGCCAAACACACTGCCAAGCAAGAGGTTATTGAGAGGCGGAAACTGAAGTTTGATATATCCCATTATGCATAATTGAGTAGCAATGAGAACCTCTCCGGCTACCTCAGCCAGGTCCACTCCAGCCGCGACCTTGAAATTGATATGGTGAAACAAATGCACCAGAAATATGAGGTATGATTTCCAGCTTTAAGTAATTTATATACATATCCTGCTAGCCCCCAAGTCTACTGGCTATGATAAGATTGAATAGATTGTAGACTTTAGAAAAATCCATAAACTTCTGTCCTAGAATCCCTCCTTGTCCGGTTTAAATTTAAAACAGATGTTTGCTCAAGTGGGAGTTTTGCATCCGTAGTCCCCAAAGGCCGGTTTAGCCCGCAGGAATGAACCGGTCTTACTTGTCTTTGTATAATAAAACAGAGCTTGACTGCATAGCCCCCATGAGTCGGTTGGGGCTATTTACAGCAATTCTGGCTCATGATAAAAAAGATACAAACGATATGCATTAGGCCCCAAGTGCCAAGTAATCTTGCTTGCAAAGTACTTGGGACTTTATTCATAAGAGTCGTTGTCTTGAAAAATTGCTTCGATAGACATTAGCCCCCAAGTGTCAAGTGTTGTTGCTGGAAAAAGACTTGGGACTTGTATTCTTGATATAAATGTTGATAACTCCATACTTTATACAGGCTGCCACTGCTGAACTGGAGACCCAATTGAATGACGCGAAGACCCGGCTGGCGACTCAGGAAACTGAGACCCGGAAAGCCGAGTCAAAATTCCAGTTTAGCGTGGCTGAGTCGGAAAAAACTGAAGACCAGCTTTGAAGCAGAGAAGAAGACTTGGGCGGATGAAAAGACGGTTTTAACGCAGCATGCTGAGAAGGCAGAAGCAGCGCTTCAAGAGGTGACCACTGAGCTCACCGGTTTAAAACACCGTGTAACTCATATGGTTTCAGCTATCTTTGGTGAGCCACCATACCAATCATCAACCATGAATCTTTATTTTGATCACATAACCCGCCATTTAATCATTCTGTAATATATACAGGCCCCAGGAGCAGCAATCTCAATCAAGACATGCTTGTGAAGCTTAAAGTTGTTTACACACTTGTCGAGCAGCTGTACACCGAGACCCAACGTGCATTAGCCGCCATTTCACCAGCAGGTCAAGCACCAACTTTGCTGATAGATGTTTTGAAGAAACTCTTTGTGCTGCCTGTAAGATTTGAGGAGATGAAGCGATCATCTGCAAGAGCCGGCGCTGTGACAGCTTTGAGCCGGGCCAAGGCATGGGTACCAGAGCTTGACCCGTCTGAGGTAGCCACTATTACCGAAGTTTGAAAGAAGATGGTACACCTTTCGATCAAAAGGACTTCTCAGCTTGCATGAAGGAAATTCGTCCAATGGCCACTCTGATTTCCAATGATTCGGAACTCTCCAAGTACCATCCGACTTATAACCAGGAGAATAAAAAGATGCCGACCCGGCTTACAAAGTGATGGATTTAATCCCGCCAATCCATAAGCACACTTTTGCTCCTGAAGTCGATCCGTCTGAACTTATAGATGACAAGGCTGAATTTGAAGCTTTATCGGTCATCACCAACTTTTCAGACGGTGGACGAAGACGAAGAGCCGGCAAAGGATGATGCAGAAGACTCCGAGCAACCAGGCCACAAAGATTGAACCGCCAGGTGGTTCTAAACACTTGATCTTTTGAAAAAACACTTTGATCTCATTTGGCCCGTGGAGGCATGTAATAGGGTAGTAAAACTTTGAGTCTACCGTGCCATCGTGCACGTTTTGCTTTGATCTGCCAATTGAAGATCTGGTACTGATGCTTATGATATCAGCTGTTTTGAGTCTGTTCATGTATGCAAAACAGATCACAAGTGTCCCACGGTTTACCGCGGGACGGGTCATAATACCCAATACATAATCACTAGAAACTAAAATAGCTTATAACCAGGACTGGCTTAATTATAACAAAATATGTCATACCTGTGATATTTGATCATACTGTTGGTTTACCAAATCAGTAGAGTAAGGGTGATACCCCAAACTTGAGCACTTGGTAATTTATCATTTATTGCCGGCTTATGAAAAAAGCCAGGCCAGGTTAATAAACACCGGATATTATGTTACCTCATACTGGCGACTTATAGTCAAAACCCAGGCTGGGTTAATAAACACCGGATATTATGTTACCTCATACTGGTGACTTATAGTCAAAACCCAGGCTGGGTTAATAAACACCGGATTTTAATTTATCATGTACTGATGACTTATAGTCGAAAGCCAAGCCGAGTTAATAAACACCGGCGAATTGTGATAATAAAACCTTATAATCCTTACTCGATAAACCTCAAAAAATTGTCGAATAAAAACAAACGAAAAACGAGGCTCTTCATGGGCTGCCAGGCCGAAATCTGAGTGCTTTCACGGGCTGCACCGGCCACTGAGTTAAACCATTTTACAAACCTTATAAGATGGACCTCACATAACCAATCGTCATTTTAACTTTGACAAGTTCAGGGTTTGCATGAGATTGACTTGTCAAACATTCGGCTGATCATTCCAGGAATACCTGGGCGGAGTGGCTTACTTAAAAAGGCAAGATAACCCGGGTTTTAGGTGAATACACTTGGCTTCCAAGCCTGGCTTTTAAGCCTATCACAAGGGTTATAGCAACTCTTGTTCTTTAGAACAAAAGGAGCCCCAAAGCAATATTTCTGAGCTATGCTCAATGGGCACCTATGTTTGAGTTGTGCTTTTGCAACAGACACTCTTTGGTCCTTTAAACCTGGGTAGCAAGCCCCCAAGTTTTTTTTGTGTGGCCTATAAGCCGGATCAAAGGGTAATCATAACTTTGATCTATAAAGCAGAAGCCCCCAAGTAACCAAAAACTCGTTGTTTAAAGCGAAAACGACATAGGCCTTGCTTTAACAGGGATGCAGACTTTATTATATTAATCATAATATATATATTGTCAAAATATGTACATCAGAAGAGCCGGTGGCTCAGATGTAGTATGGCCAAAGATGAGCAATATTCCAGGGCCGGTGGGTCTCCTCCTCCGACTTACGTGAGTCTTTGTGCTCTCGAACATCGATAAGGTAGTATGACCCGTTGTTCAGATTCTTGCTGACCACAAAGGGTCCTTCCCAAGGTGGGGGTAACTTGTGCATATCAGTCTGATCCTGGATGAGCCGGAGCACCAGATTGCCTTCTTGAAAAGTCCTGGATTTAACCCGGCGGCTGTGGTAATAGCGTAGATCTTGCTGGTAAATCGCCGAACGAGCCGCCGTGACGTCACGCTTCTCATCTAACAGGTCAAGTGCTTCCTGTCGTGCTTTTTCATTGTCAGCTTCAACATAAGCCGCCACACGAGGTGAGTCGTGACGAATGTCACTAGGGAGAACCGCCTCTGCTCCGTAGACCATGAAGAAAGGTGTATAACCCGTGGACCTGTTGGGGGTGGTGTTAATGCTCCATAACACGGAAGGTAACTCCTCCACCCAACAAACCGGCGTCCTCTGTAAGGGAACCATAAGTCGGGGCTTGATGCCTCTTAGGATCTCTTGATTGGCTCTCTCAGCTTGACCATTGGATTGGGGGTGAGCCATTGATGATATATCAAGCCGGATATGCTCTCGTTGACAAAATTCTTTCATAGCCCCCTTGGAGAGATTAGTACCACTATCTGTTATAATGTTGTGTGGAAAGCCAAAGCGGAAGATCACCTTCTTCATGAATTGAACCGCCATGGCTGCATCACACCTACTGACCGGCTCTGCCTCGACCCACTTAGTGAACTTATCAACCGCCACCAAGAGGTGGGTCTTCTTAACCTTGGACCTCCTTAAAGGCTCAACCATATCAAGCCCCCAAGTTGCAAACGGCCAAGTGATTGGGATCATCCTTAGCTCCTGAGCCGAAACATGAGCTCAACGTGGAAACTTCTCACAACCGTCACATTTTCTGACCAAATCCTCACCATCAGCATGAGCTGTCAGCCAATAGAAACCGTGACGAAAGGCCTTGGTTACCAGAGATTTGGAGCCGACATGATGACCACAATCTCCTTCGTGGATTTCACACAGAATCTCACATCCTTCTTTAGGAGAAACGCAACGCTGAAACACCCCTGTGACACTGCAATGGTGCAGCTCCCCATTGACAATTGTCATTGACTTAGACCGTCGGGTTATCTGCTCACGACTGTATGAATAAGCATGCTGCTGAACCAAAGTTGTCTGAAGGAGCTCTCTAGCCCTCCCTGTTTCAACCGCCGTCGGAGACTCGCCTTCAACCGGGAGAGCCGCTAATCGTGATGCTGCAGCGATCATGTTATCCAAAGGGTTAGAGTAATGACCCGGTGTCATCGGCACGTGCTGCGGCGGGTTATTTCTCTAACAAGGCGGGTCTGTCGTGCGCGGCTGACCCGGCGCACCCGTCTCAGGCGCTTCCACCCGGTTTACCACTGGCGGGTTACTGGTTCCCGCCCCTGGCGTGTTGAAGAGATTCCTTGCCTCGTAAACCGGGGGCAGACGAGTCTGATGCCTCCCTCTCATGACATCGTTTGAAGCGTTCTGATCTAGCATGAGTCAGTAAGACTCTGACTGAATCCGTTGTGTCTGAGCATCTAAAGCAGCCCGCTCCTCGTCCATCCTTGCGTTTTCTGCGTTTAGCTCCTCCTTGGCCTGTGCTATCTCATCACGCAATTTTGCGACCGTCGCATTATGCTGATCCTGCTCCGTCGGGTTACCCACCGTTGTTAACAACGCTGTCAGCTTATCCAGCAAGTCAGTTAAGGCCTGAGCCGGCGGGCGCATAGGGCCTCCTGCCCCGGCTGCCGTCGCCGCTGCTGACCTGGAAATCAATGCTGCTGCAGTTGAAGAATGTTGTACCGGCTGTGTACCGGCCATGAAGATCGCGACCCGGTTTGGCAGCTCGTAGGGGTCCGGAATACTGTCGTAATCGGAATAGCCCCCAAGCCGGTCGTCTTGCAGTTGATACAATGATTCGGTCTCGCCGGTGGACGAATCTCCATCAGAGTAAACAACCGTCTCACCACCAGACGCCGATCTATCCTCAGATTCCGCTCCATGGATGAATCCCACGAAGGCACGTTTCATGGCGGCCTGAGCCCGGGCGGGTCTCGCACGCTGAGCCGTCTCGATGATGTCGGTGCAGATGTCTGCTACCTGTTGAGCACTGCGTTGGTTTTCCCTTGAAGAGGAAAGGGTGATGCAGTAAAGTAGCGTAAGTATTTCCCTTAGTTTTTGAGAACCAAGGTATCAATCCAGTAGGAGACCACGCGCGAGTCCCACACACCTACACAAACAAATAAGAACCTCGCAACCAACGCGATAAAGGGGTTGTCAATCCCTTCACGGTCACTTACGAGAGTGAGATCTGATAGATATGATAAGATAATATTTTTTTTGGTATTTTTATGATAAATACTAAAAGTAAATAAAGTAAAATAAACGGCGCCAGAAATAGCTTGTTGTCGGGAGATTAATATGATGGAAGATAGATCCGGGGGCCATAGGTTTCACTAGTTGCTTCTCACAAGATAGCATAAGTATTACGATGGATAAACGAATTATTGTTGAGCAATTGATACAATTGAGCATAGTTATGAGAATATCTAGGTATGATCATGTATATAGGCATCACGTTCGTGAAAAGTAGACCGAAACGATTCTGCATCTACTACTATTACTCCACACATTGATCGCTATCCAGCATGCACCTAGAGTATTAAGTTCATAAGAACAGAGTAATGCTTTAAGTAAGATGACATGATGTAGAGGTATAAACTCATGCAATATGATATAAACCCCATCTTTTTATCCTCCATGGCAACAATACAATACGTGTCGTTTCCCTTTCTGTCACTGGGATCGAGCACCGCAAGATTGAACCCAAAGCTAAGCACTTCTCCCATTGCAAGAAAGATCAATCTAGTAGGCCAAACCAAACTGATAATTCGAAGAGACTTGCAAAGATAACCAATCATACATAAAAGAATTCAGAGGAGATTCAAATATTGTTCATAGATAATCTTGATCATAAACCCACAATTCATCGGATCTCGACAAACACACCGCAAAAAGAAGATTACATCGAATAGATCTCCAAGAAGATCGAGGAGAACTTTGTATTGAGATCCAAAGAGAGAAGAGCCATCTAGCTAATAACTATGGACCCGAAGGTCTGGGGTAAACTACTCACACATCATCGGAGAGGCTATGGTGTTGATATAGAAGCCCTCCGCGATCAATGCCCCCTCCAGCGGAGCGCCGGAAAAGGCCCCAAGATGGGATCTCACGGGTACAGAAGGTTGCGGCAGTGGAAATAGGGTTTTGGCTCCATATATGATGGTTTGGGGGTACGTAGGTATATATAGGAGGAAGAAGTACGTCGGTGGAGCAACGAGGGGCCCACGAGGGTGGAGGGCGCGCCCGGGGGGTAGGCGCCCCCTACCTCGTGCCTTCCTCGTTGATTGCTTTACGTAGACTCCAAGTCCCCTGGATCACGTTTGTTCCGGAAATCACATTCCCGAAGGTTTCATTCCGTTTGGATTCCGTTTGATATTCTTTTTCTGTGAAACACTGAAATAGGCAAAAAAACAGCAATTTGGGCTGGGCCTCCGGTTAATAGGTTAGTCCCAAAAATATTATAAAAGTGTATAATAAAGCCCATTAAACATCCAAAACAGAATATAATATAGCATGGAACAATCAAAAATTATAGATACGTTGGAGACGTATCAAGCATCCCCAAGCTTAATTCCTGCTCGTCCTCGAGTAGGTAAATGATAAAAACAGAATTTTTGATGTGGAATGCTACTTAGCATAATTTTCAATGTAATTCTCTTATTTGGGGTATGAATATTCAGATCCGAATGATTCAAGATAAAAGTTTAATATTGACATAAAAATAATAATACTTCAAGCATACTAACGAAGCAATTATGTCTTCTCAAAATAACTTGGCCAAATAAAGTTATCCCTACAGAATCATATAGTCTGGCTATGCTCTATCTTCACCACACAAAATATTTAAATCATGCACAACCCCAATGACAAGCCAAGCAATTGTTTCATACTTTTGGTGTTCTCAAACTTTTTCAATCTTCAGGCAATACATGAGTGTGAACCATGGATATAGCACTATATGTGGAAGAGAATGGTGGTTCTGGAGAAGACAAAAAAAGGAGAAGATATTCTCACATCAACTAGGCGTATCAACGGGCTATGGAGATGCCCATTAATAGATATTAATGTGAGTGAGTAGGGATTGCCATGCAACGGATGCACTAGAGCTATAAGTGTATGAAACCTCAACAAAAGAAACTAAGTGGGTGTGCATCCAACTCGCTTGCTCATGAAGACCTAGGGCATTTTGAGGAAGCCCATCATTGGAATATACAAGCCAAGTTCTATAATGAAAAATTCCCACTAGTATATGAAAGTGATATCATAGGAGACTCTCTATCAATGCTCTAATAATGATGATCATCACACTTTTATTTACTTACAACTCAATACTTAGAACAAAATATGACTCTATGTGAATGCCTCTGGCGGTGTACCGGGATATGCAATGAATCAAGAGTGACATGTATGAAATAATCATGAACGGTGGCTTTGCCACAAATACGATGTCAACTACATGATCACGCAAGGCAATTATGACAATGATGAAGCGTGTCATAGTGAACGAAACGATGGTAAGTTGCATGGCAATATATCTCGGAATGGCTATGGAAATGCCATGATAGGTAGGTATGGTGGCTGTTTTGAGGAAGGTATATGGTGGGTGTATGATACCGGCGAAAAGTGCGCGGTATTAGAGAGGCTAGCAATGGTGGAAGGATGAGAGTGCGTATAATCCATGGACTCAACATTAGTCATAATGAACTCATATATTTGTTGCAAAAATCTACAAGTTCAAAGAAAAGTATTACGAGCCTGCTCCTAGGGGGATAGATTGGTAGGAAAAGACCATCGCTCATCTCCGACCGCCACTCATAAGGAAGACAATCAATAAATAAATCATGCTCCGACTTCATCACATAACGGTTCACCATACGTGCATGCTACGGGAATCAAAAACTTTAACACAAGTATTTCTCAAATTCATAACCACTCAACTAGAATGACTCTAATATCACCATCTTCATATCTCAAAACAATTGTCAAGCATCAAACTTCTCATAGTATTCAACACACTCATAATAAAAACTTTTTTACTAATCTTGGATGCCTATCATATTAACACTGTTAAAGATATCTTCCGATATTCTGATAAATCGACGGATTTATCACTTAGCGGTGTCTGACCGATAAGATAAATTGGTTGATAAATCAGCCGATATGGCGATAAATCAGCCGATATGCCGATAAACTGGCCGATTTACCCCTTATCATGGGTCGACCGATAAGTTCCCGATAAGCGATATCCCCAACATTGCATATTAGGACCAATTTTTATGATTAAAGCAAATTACCATGCTGTTTTGTAGGACTCTCAAAATAATATAAGTGAAGCATGAGAGAACAATAGTTTCTATAAAACAAATCCACCACCGTGCTCTAAAAGATATAAGTGAAGCACTAGAGCAAAAACTATATAGCTCAAAAGATATAAGTGAAGCACATAGAGTATTCTAATAAATTCTGAATCATGTGTGTCCCTCTCAAAAGGTGTGTACAGAAAGGATGATTGTGGTAAACTAAAAGGCAAAGACTCAAATCATACAAGGCGCTCCAACCAAAAAACATATCATGTGGTGAATAAAAATATAGCTCCAAGTAAAGTTACCGATGGACGAAGACGAAAGATGGGATGCCTTTCGGGGCATCCCCAAGCTTTGGCTTTTTGGTGTCCTTAGATTACCTTGGGGTGCCATGGGCATCCCCAAGCTTAGGCTCTTTCCACTCCTTGTTCCATAATCCATCAAATCTTTACCCAAAACTTGAAAACTTTACAACACAAAACTCAACAGAAAATCTCGTGAGCTTTGTTAGCGAAAGAAAACAAACACCACTTCAAGGTACTGTATTGAACTCATTCTTTATTTATATTGGTGTTAAACCTACTGTATTCCAACTTCTCTATGGTTTATAAACTCTTTTACTAGCCATAGATTCATCAAAATAAGCAAACAACACATGAAAAATAGAATCTGTCAAAAACAGAATAGTCTGTAGTAATCTGTAACTACCACAAACTTCTGGAACTCAAAAAATTCTACAAAAATAGGAAGACCTAGAAAATTTGTTTATTGATCTACTGCAATTAGAATCAGTATTTTATCACGTTCTGGTGACTTTAAACAATTGTTTTCGTTAACAGAAAGTTTCTGGAATTTTCAGCAAGATCAAATAACTATCATCCAAGAAGATCCTATAGGTTTAACTTGGCACAAACACTAATTAAAACATAAAAACAAATCTAACTGGAGGCTAGATCAAATAATTATTCCTAAACAGAAGCAAAAAGCAAAAAAACTAAAATAAAATTGGGTCGCCTCCCAACAATCGCTATCGTTTAACGCCCTTAGCTAGGCATTGATAATTTTAATGATGCTCACATCAAAGACAAGAATTAAAGCACAAAGAGAGCATCATAGAACACGTGATAAACACATCTAAGTCTAACATACTTCCTATGCATAGGCATCTTATAGGCAAATAAACGATCATAGTAAGCAAAAACTATTATATGCAAGGAAGTGGAAAGAAACAATAGCAATCTCAACGTAACGAGAGGTAATTTAGTAACATGAAAATTTCTACATCCATATTTTCCTCTCTCATAATAATTACATGTGGGATCATAAGAAAATTCAAAAAAATAGCTATCACATAAAATATTTTCAACATGATCCACATGCATGCAAAGTTGACACTCTTCCAAAATAGTGGGATTAACATTAACTAAAGTCATGACCTCTCCAAACCAACTTTTATCAAAAATTTCATAAGATTGAACATTCTCCAAATATGTGGGATCTAAAGTTGACACTCTTACAAACCCACTTTCAATAATATTGCAAACACTATTATCAATCTCATATTCATCATGGGGCTTAAATAAATTTTCAAGATCATAAGAAGAACTATCATCCCAATCATGATCATTGCAACAAGTAGAGGACATAGCAAAACTAGCATCCCCAAGCTTAGGGTTTTGCACATTGTTAGCACAATTGAAATCAATAGAATTTATAGTAAAATCATTGCACCCATGCTTTTTATTCAAAGATCTATCGTGAATCGCTTCATAAAGTACTTTATCACAATTTTCAGATTCACGAATTTCAAGCAAAACCTCATAAACATAATCTAGTGCACTCAATTCACTAGCAATAGGTTCATCATAATTGGATCTATTAAAGATATTAGCAAGTGGATGAGGATCCATAAACTTTTAGTAAGAGAATATGCAAGCAAAAAGAAGGTACATGGTAACACAAGCAAACAAAAGATCGAACGGAAGAAGGGCGAATAAAACAGCAAAGGTGAAGTGGGGGAGAGGAAAACGAGAGGCAAATGGCAAATAATGTAGTGCGAGGGATAAGAGTTTGTGATGGATACTTGGTATGTCTTGACTTGTGTGTAGAATCCCCGGCACCGGCGCCAGAAATCCTTCTTGCTACCTCTTGAGCACTGCGTTGGTTTTCCCTTGAAGAGGAAAGGGTGATGCAGTAAAGTAGCATAAGTATTTCCCTCAGTTTTTGAGAACCAAGGTATCAATCTAGTAGGAGACCACGCGCGAGTCCCACGCACCTACACAAACAAATATGAACCTCGCAACCAACGCGATAAAGGGGTTGTCAATCCCTTCACAGTCACTTACGAGAGTGAGATCTGATAGATATGATAAGATAATATTTTTGGTATTTTTATGATAAAGACTAAAAGTAAAGAAAGAAAAATAAACGGCGCCAGAAATAGCTTGTTGTCGGGAGATTAATATGATGGAAGATAGACCCGGGGGCCATAGGTTTCACTAGTGGCTTCTCTCAAGATAGCATAAGTATTACGATGGGTAAACGAATTACTGTCGAGCAATTGATAGAATTGAGCATAGTTATGAGAATATCTAGGTATGATCATGTATATAGGCATCACGTCCATGACAAGTAGACCAAAACGATTCAAGCATCTACTACTATTACTCCACACATCGACCGCTATCCAAAGATGCATCTAGAGTATTAAGTTCATAAGAACATAGTAATGCTTTAAGTAAGATGACATGATGTGGAGGGATAAACTCATGCAATATGATATAAACCCCATCATTTTATCCTCGATGGCAACAATACAATATGTGTCGTTTCCCTTTCTGTCACTGGGATCGAGCACCGCAAGATTGAACCCAAAGCTAAGCACTTCTCCCATTGCAAGAAAGATCAATCTAGTAGGCCAAACCAAACTGATAATTTGAAGAGACTTGCAAAGATAACCAATCATACATAAAAGAATTCAGAGGAGATTCAAATATTGTTCATAGATAATCTTGATCATAAACCCACAATTCATCGGATCTCGAAAAACACACCGCAAAAAGAAGATTGCATCGAATAGATCTCCAAGAAGATCGAGGAGAACTTTGTATTGAGATCTAAAGAGAGAGAAGAAGCCATCTAGCTAATAACTATGGACCCAAAGGTCTGAGGTAAACTACTCACACATCATCGGAGAGGCTATGGTGTTGATGTAGAAGCCCTCCATGATCAATGCCCCCTCCAGCGGAGCGCCAAAAAAGGCCCCAAGATGGGATCTCACGGGTACAGAAGGCTGCGGTGGTGGAAATAGGGTTTTCGCTCTGTATATGATGGTTTGAGGGTACGTAGGTACATATAGGAGGAAGAAGTACGACGGTGGAGCAACGAGGGGCCCACGAGGGTGGAGGGCGCGCCCCCCTGCCTCGTGCCTTCCTCGTTGATTGCTTTACGTAGACTCCAAGTCCTCTGGATCACGTTTGTTCTGAAAATCATGTTCCCGAAGGTTTCATTCCATTTGGATTCCGTTTGATATTCTTTTTCCGCGAAACACTGAAATAGGCAAAAAAACAGCAATTTGGGTTGGGCCTCCGGTTAATAGGTTAGTCCCAAAAATAATATAGAACTGTATAATAAAGCCCATTAAACATCCAAAATAGAATAGCATGGAACAATAAAAAATTATAGATACGTTGGAGACGTATCAATGTCCGGCTCAGGGCCCGGCTCGCCGATCTTTGCCGATGAAAACGTGAATTCCGCCGAAGGGGACCCGGTACCCGTACTCAATTGAGCCGGCCTCGGGGGCCCAGCCTGTGTCGTTGATGTAGAGCTTGCCGCGATGACTCTTGGTCATCCGGCCCACGGCGTATCCCTTGAGCCCTTCGAAGTTGCCCTCTAAGGACTTGAAACCATCGTGCGATAGCCCCACGGTGGGCGCCAACTGTCGTGGAATTGTCACGGCAGATGTCCTAGTGTGAGGACTTAGTCGTGGAGCCATCGCAATGAGATTAGCTTAAAGGGGTTAAACGGGACAAAGGACATGAGGAGTTTATACTGGTTCGGCCCCTTGCAGTGAAGGTAAAGGCCTAATCCAGTTTTAGGTGGTATTGCTAGGGTTTCAATGACCAGGGAGCGAATACGCTTAACCTGGCTCTCGACATGTTGTTTATTCTCCAAACTGTCACCGGGTCGTCCCCTTATATACACGGGTTGACGCCCTGCGGCCTACAGAGTCCCGGACGGCTCATACAACCTGTCCGGCTCAGTGACCTTTCTTTACATGCCTTACAATACAAGTCTACGTACATGGCAGTTTATGTCCGTGGGCCTTGAGCCGCCTTCGGTCTTGGGCCCTCTACTAAGCCTATCTACGAACCGCCATTGTTAACATGATCTTGGGTTTCATATGAGATGAACCACCATTGGGATGACCCGGCCCCTCCTGGGCGGGTCATACCTGATAGTCATATCCCAAACACCGTCTGATATTGATTTCCTGCAATGTAAAAAACATGCAGAAAACAACAACTGGCACTTGGCACTATGTCAATAGGTTAGTACCAAAAATGATATTAAATGACTATAAAATGATTATTAAAAATCCAAGGTTGATAATATAACAGCATGGAATAATAAAAAATTATAGATACATTGGAGATGTATCAATGTATTACGGAACGAGTAAAGAGACTTGTCGGTAACGAGATTGAACTAGGTATGTGGATACCGACGATCGAATCTCAGGCAAGTAACATACCGATGACAAACGGAATAACGTATGTTGTCATTACCGTCCGACCGATAAAGATCTTCGTAGAATATGTAGGAGCCAATATGAGCATCCAGGTTTCGCTATTGGTTATTGACCAGAGAGGTGTCTCGGTCATGTCTACATAGTTCTCGAACCCGTAGGGTCCGCACGCTTAACGTTCGATGACGATTTAGTATTACATGAGTTATGTGATTTGGTGACCAAATGTTGTTCGGAGTCCCGGATGAGATCACGGACATGACAAGGAGTCTCGAAATGGTCGAGAGGTAAAGATTGATATATGGGATGATAGTATTCGAACACCGGAAGTGTTCCAGATAGTACCGGGTATTTATCGAAGTACAGGAGGGTTACCAGAACCCCCCGGGGGGAAGATATGGGCCATAAGAGGGGAGAACACCAGCCCACAAGGGGTGGCGCACCCCCCCCTTAGGTAGGAGGCCGAATTGGAGAAGGAAGAAGGGGGTTCGGCCCTCTTCCTTTCTCCCTTCCCCCTTCCCTTTTCTCTTCGGCAAAAAAAAGGAAGGGGGAGGCCGAATTGGGGAGGACCCCAAGTAGGATTCCTCCTACTTGGGGAGCCCCCTTGCTGCTCCCCTCCCCCTCCCACCTATATATATGCGGGGAGGGGGCGCCTAGAACACACAACAACAATCATTAGCCGTGTGCGGTGCCCCCCTCCACAGTTTACACACCCGGTCACAGTTTTGCGGTGCTTAGGCGAAGCCCTGCGAGAATCACTTCACCATCACCGTCACCACGCCATAGTGCTGACATAACTCATCTACTTCCCCGACACCTTGTTGGATCAAGAAGGCGAGGAACGCATCGCTCTGAACGTGTGCATAACTCGGAGGTGTCGTACATTCGGTGCTTGATCGGTCAGAGCTAGAAGAAGTTCGACTACATCAACCGCATTGTCAAATGCTTCCGCTTTCGGTCTATGAGGGTATGTAGACACACTCTACCCCTCTCATTACTATGCATCTCCTAGATAGATCTTGCGTGACCGTAGGATTTTTTTTGAAATTGCATGCTATGTTTCCCAACACATATAGTGTCATATAATTTCTTATGCTAAAGTAACAATTCATTCCCAAGATAAAGTATGAATCAGAAACTTCATTGAAAACTAACAAACTATGATCTCCGTCATTGAAGCAATTGCAATTTATCATAACATCAAAAAGAGTCAATATAAGAGCTTTTCAGCAAGTCCACATACTCAACTATCATTTAATGTTTCACAATTGCTAACACTCACGCAATACTTATGGGTTCAAAGCTTCAATCGGACACAGAGAAAGACAGGGGCTTATACTCTCGCCTCCCAACCTTTTACCTCAAGGGTAATGTCAACAATAATACTTTATGGTAACCTACATCTGAGTGGATATATATATATATATATATATATATATATATATATATATATATATATATATATATATATATATATATATATATATATATATATATATATATATATATATATATATATATATATATGGATCTCTCCAACACATGGTGCTTGCCAAAAGAAAAAGTGTAAAAAGGAAAGGTGAAGATCACCATTGACTCTTGTATAAGGGTAGAAGATAAAAGTAAAAGATAGGCACTTCGTAGAGGGAATCATAGGTTGTCATGCGCTTTTATGGTTGGATGCACAAAATCTTAATGCGAAAGAACGTCACTTTATATTGCCGCTTGTGATAAGGAACTTTATTATGCAGTCTATCGCTTTTATTTCTTCCATATCACAAGTTTGTATAAAGCTTATTTTCTTCACACTAATAGATCACTCATATTTAGAGAGCAATTTTTATTGCTTGCACCAACGACAACTTACTTGAAGGATCTTACTCAATCCATAGGTAGGTATGGTGGACTCTCATGGCAAAACTGGTTTAAGGGATGTTTGGAAGCACAAGTAGTATCTCTACTTGGTGTAAAGAATTTGGCTAGCATGAGAGGGAAAGGCAAGCTCAACATGTTGGAGGATCCATGCAATATAACTTCTATTCGGATATAAGAAAACATAACCCATTATGTTGTCTTCCTTGTCCAACATAAACTTTTTAGCATGTCATATTTTAATGAGTGCTCACAATTACAAAAGATGTCCAAGATAGTATATTTATATGTGAAACCTCTATTTATTTATTACTTCCTATTAATTGCACCAATGACCAAAACTATGTTTGTCAACCCTCAACAACTTTTATTCATCATACTCTTTATATGTGAAGTCATTACTCTCCATAAGATCAATATATGATCTTTTTATTTCTCCCCCTTTTTTTCTTTAATTTCCTCAAGATCATAACAACAAAGCAAAGCCCTCAACTCAAAACTACTCTTTATTATATATAACTCACGGACTTGATTACACAGATAGAGATCAAAACAAAACTCAAAGCTAGATCATACTAAAAACTTTATTCTACTAGATCAAGATATAACCAAAAGGATCAAACTAAGAAAAACGATAAAGGTAAAGATGTGATGGTGATATGATACTGGGGCACCTCCCCCAAGCTTGGCAGTTGCCAAGGGGAGTGCACATACCCATGTATTTATGTCTCTTTCTTCGGATGTGGTGATGATGGAGTTGCTGATGATGTAAGCTTGTCGTCCATCTTCCAAGGCATAGGCTCACCATCATAGAAAGATGAACGAGTCTCCGGGATTCTCAAATCTGCAACCAAACTCATCCTCTTAAATATGTATTCATACTCACAGTTTTGGTTTTGTACGTTATAGGTCTCGGCTTGGAGATGCTCGATTTTCTCATGAAGCTTGAAGATGGCCTCTCCAATGTTCTTGGCATCCAGCTTGTGATTGTTGGAGAGTTCCGCGATCATCATGTGATTGGCATTGAGTCCATGTTCCACCATCCCTTGGCACTTGAAAACCTGCTGCTCCATTGCTTCGAGTCTTGTCTCTACACTTCCGGTCTTCTTCGGCCCCTCAACATCGCGGATGTGTAGCACCCCCTCACGCATCTCAATGGTTTGAGGGTGTTGCAGTGATGCGTCTCCAACGTATCTATAATTTTTGATTGTTCCATGCTATTATATTATCCATCTAGGATGTTTTATATGCAATTATATGCTATTTTATATGATTTTTGGGACTAACCTATTAACCCAGAGCCCAATGCCAGTTTCTGTTTTTCCTTGTTTTTGAGTATTGTAGAAAAGGAATACCAAACGGAGTCCAATTGACCTGAAACTTGACGGAGATTATTTTTGGACCAGAAGAAGCCCACGGAGCATGGGAGATGGGCCAGAAGAGTCCCGAGGCACCCACGAGGGTGGGGGGCGCGCCCCCCTACCTCGTGACCGCCTCGGAGACCCCCTTGACTTGTCCCCGACGCCAAAACCTCTTATATATATACAGAAACCCCCAGAACATAACCTAGATTAGGAGTTCCGGTGCCACATGCCTCTGTAGCCACAAAAAACCAATCGAGAACCTGTTCTGGCACCCTGCCGGAGGGGGCAACCCTCACCGGTGGCCATCTTCATCATCCCGGCGCTCTCCATGACGAGGAGGGAGTAGTTCACCCTCGGGGATGAGGGTATGTACCAGTAGCTATGTCTTTGATCTCTCTCTCTCGTGTTCTTGATTCGTCACGATCTTGATGTATCGCGAGCTTTGATATTATAGTTGGGTCTTAAGATGTTTCTCCCCCTCTACCCTCTTGTAATGGATTGAGTTTTCCCTTCGAAGTTATCTTATTGGATTGAGTCTTTAAGGATTTGAGAACACTTGATGTATGTCTTGCATGTGCTTATCTGTGGTGACAATGGGATATTCATGTGATCTACTTGATGTATGTTTTGGTGATCAACTTGCGGGTTCCGTAACATTGTGAACTTGTGCATAGGGGTTGGCACATGTTTTCGTCTTGACTTTCCGGTAGAAACTTTGGGGCACTCTTTAAAGTTCTTTGTGTTGGTTGAATGGATGAATCTGAGATTGTGTGATGCATATCGTATAATCATACCAACGGATACTTGAGGTGACATTGGAGTATCTAGGTGACATTAGGGTTTTCGTTGATTTGTGTCTTAAGGTGTTATTCTAGTACGAACTCTTGAATAGATCGATCAGAAAGAATAACTTTGAGGTGGTTTCGTACCCTACAATAATCTCTTCGTTTGTTCTCTGCTATTAGTGACTTTGGAGTGACTCTTTGTTGCATGTTGAGGGATAGTTATATGACCCAATTATGTTATTATTGTTGAGAAAACTTGCACTAGTGAAAGTATGAACCCTAGGCCTTGTTTCAACGCATAGCAATACCATTTATGCTCACTTTTATTATTAGGTACCTTGCTGTTTTTATATTTTCAGATTACAAATAACTATATCTACCATCCATATTGCACTTGTATCACCATCTCTTCGCCGAACTAGTGCACCTATATAATTTACCATTGTATTGGGTGTGTTGGGGACACAAGAGACTCTTTCTTATTTGGTTGCAGGGTTGTTTGAGAGAGACCATCTTCATCCTACGCCTCCCACAGATAGATAAACCTTAGGTCATCCACTTGAGGGAAATTTGCTACTGTCCTACAAACCTCTGCACTTGGAGGCCCAACAACGTCTACAAGAAGAAGGTTGTGTAGTAGACATCAAGCAGTTTTTGGTGCCGTTGCCGGGGAGGTTAGTGCTTGAAGGTATATCTTTAGGTCTTGCAATTGAATCTTTTTGTTTCTTGTTTTATCACTAGTTTATTCTATAAAAGAAAACTACAAAAAATGGAATTAAGGTTGCCTCATATGCTTCATCTTTTTAATGTCTTTCGTGAAAATGATGGGAAGAAAATTGTGCTCAAGTACTAGAAGAAGAAATACATAGAATGCTTGGCATAAAATATGTGAATGATGAGCATGATTGCAATGTTGTTAGTATGAATTCTTTGAATACCAATGATGCTAATGATATGCAAAGCCACAAGCTTGAGGATGCTATGTTTGATGAAGATGATATGTTTAGTCCCCCAAGTTTTGATGAGAATATTTATTATGATGAAAGCATGCCTCCTATTTCTAATGATTATATTGATGAAAGTGGGTTTGGAAGAGTGTCAACTTTAAGAATTAATGATCCCACTATTTTGGAGGGTGTTGAATCTTATTGTGATAATTATAAAAGTGGATTTGGAGAGGTCATGACTTTATTTAGTAATGATTCCACTATCTTGGAAGAGGTTTCAATTGATTATGATGAGAACAAAGTTGCTACTTATGATGATTATTGTGATGACACTTATGCTATAAAAAGTAGTGATGATTATATTTATAAAACTTGTCATGATTATGATTACCCTTTTTCTGAACAATACTCTTTTAATGTGGAAACAATTTATAGTATTCGAGTCTCTTATGATACTCCCACTATTCCGAATGAGAAGAATTTTGCTTATGTGGAGAGTAGTAAATTTTCTATGCTTGTAGATCATGAAAAGAATGCTTTATGTGATGGTTATATTCTCGAATTCATTCATGATGCTAATGAAAATTATTATGGGTAAGGAACATATGCTTGTAGGAATTGCAATAATATCAAGTCTCCTCTCTATGTGCTTAAAGTTTTGAAGTTATGCTTGTTTTGCCTTCCTATGCTAGTTGATTATTGTTCCCATAAATTGTTTGTTCACAAAATCCCTATGCATAGGAGGTGGGTTAGACTTAAATGTGCTAGTAATATTCTTCATGATGCTCTCTTTATGTTTCAATTCTTATGTTTTATGTGAGCATCATTGAAATCATCATGCCTAGCTAGGGGCGTTAAACATTAGCGCTTGTTGGGAGGCAATCCAATTTTATTTTTGTTCTTTCCTTTTTTTCTCCTGTTTAGTAATAAATAATTCATATATCATCTGTTTAGATGTGGTTTTATGTTTTAATTAGTGTTTGTGCCAAGTAGAACCTTTGGGAAGACTTGGGTGAAGTCTATGCGATCTTGCTGTAAAAAACAGAAACTTTAGCGCTCACAAGATTAGCTGCCATTTTTTTTACTGGAGAGTGCTTTTAGGTTGATTCTTTTTGCAGATGATCAATAGATAAATTCCTCACGTCAACCAATTTATTTCAGAATTTGTGGAGTTCCAGAAGTATACGTATGATACATATTACTACAGACTGTTCTGTTTTTGACAGATTCTGTTTTCATTGTGGTGTTTGCTTATTTTGATGAATCAATGAGTAGTATCGGAGGGTATGAACCATAGAGAAGTCAGAATACAGTAGATATTACAGCAATATGAATATAGAATGAGTTCACAACAGTACCTAAGTGGTGATTTATTTTCTTATACTAACGGAGCTTACGAGTTTTCTGTTAAGTTTTGTGTTGTGAAGTTTTCAAGTTTTGGGTAAAGATTCGATGGACTATGGAATAAGGAGTGGCAAGAGCCTAAGCTTGGGGATGCACAAGGAACTCCAAGGTAATATTCAAGGACAACCAAGATCCTAAGCTTGGGGATGCCCCGGAAGGCATCCCCTCTTTTGTCTTCGTTCATCGGTAACTTACTTGGAGCTATATTTTTATTCACCACATGATATGTGTTTTGCTTGGAGCATCATTTTATTTTCTTTTGTTTTGCTTGCTGTTTGAATAAAATACCAAGATCTTAAATTCCTAAATGTTAGAGAGTCTTTACATAGTTACATAATTATTCGACTACTCATTGATCTTCACTTATATCTTTCAGAGTAGTTTGTCGTTTGCTCTAATGCTTCACTTATACCTTTTTAGAGCACGGTGGTGGTTTTATTTTATATAAATAGATGAACTCTCATGCTTCACTTATATTATTTTGAGAGTATTTTCAGAACAGCATGGTAATTTGCTTTGGTTATGATTTTAGTCCTAATATGATAGGCATCAAAGAGGGACATAATAAAAACTTTCATATAAGTGCATTGAATACTATGAGAAATTTGATACTTGATGATTGTTTTGAGATATGAAGATGGTTATATTAGAGTCGTGCTAGTTGAGTAATTGTGAATTTGACAAATACTTGTGTTGAAGTTTGCAAGTCCCGTAGCATGCACGTATGGTAACCGTTGTGTAACAAATTTGAAACATGAGGTGTTCTTTGATTGTCATCCTTATGAGTGGCGGTCGGGGATGAGCGATGGTCTTTTCCTACCAATCTATCCCCCTAGGAGCATGCGCGTAGTCCTTGGTTTTTGATGACTTGTAGATTTTTGCAATAAGTATGTGAGTTCTTTATGACTAATGTTGAGTCCACGGATTATACGCACTCTCACCCTTCCATCATTGCTAGCCTCTTCGGTACCGTGCATTGCCCTTTCTCACCTTGAGAGTTGGTGCAAACTTCGCCGGTGCATCCAAACCT
Organism: Aegilops longissima; assembly: GCA_021605205.1. Taxonomy (NCBI): domain Eukaryota; kingdom Viridiplantae; phylum Streptophyta; class Magnoliopsida; order Poales; family Poaceae; genus Aegilops; species Aegilops longissima. Next base: position 386,258,452 of record CM038680.1, read on the forward strand.
CGTGATATGATACGCTCTATCACACATAAGCCTCCTTATATCTTCCTCAAAACAGGCACCATACCTACCTATTATGGCATTTCCATAGCCATTCCGAGATATATTGCCATGCAACTTTCACCGTTCCGTTTATTATGACACACTTCATCATTGTCATATTGCCTTGCATGATCATGTAGTTGACATCGTATTTGTGGCAAAGCCACCATGCATAATTTCATACATGTCACTCTTGATTCATTGCCCATCCCGGTACACCGCCGGAGGCATTCATATAGAGTCATACCTTGTTCTAGTATCGAGTTGTAATCTTTGAGTCGTAAATAAATAGAAGTGTGATGATCATCATTAATAGAGCATTGTCCCATAAAAAATAAAAAATAAAAGATAAAGGCCAAATAAAAAATAAGGAAATGCCAAATAAAAAAGGGAAAAAAGAAAGTCCAAATAAAAAAAGGAAGGCCCAAAAAAAGGGACAATGCTACTATCCTTTTACCACACTTGTGCTTCAAAGTAGCACCATGATCTTCATGATAGAGAGTCTCTTATTTTGTCACTTTCATATACTAGTGGGAATTTTCATTATAGAACTTGGCTTGTATATTCCAACGATGGGCTTCCTCAAAATGCCCTAGGTCTTCGTGGGCAAGCAAGTTGGATGCACACCCACTTAGTTTCTTTTGTTGAGCTTTCATACATTTATAGCTCTAGTGCATCCGTTGCATGGCAATCCCTACTCCTCGCATTGATATCAATTGATGGGCATCTCCATAGCCCGTTGATTAGCCACGTCAATGTGAGACTTTCTCCTTTTTTGTCTTCTCCACACAAACCCATCATTATATTCTATTCCACCCATAGTGCTATGTCCATGGCTCACACTCATGTATTGCATGAAAGTTGAAAAAGTTTGAAATACTAAAGTATGAAAAAATTGCTTGGCTTGTCATCGGGGTTGTGCATGATGGGAGCATTTTGTGTGACGAAAATGAAGCATGGCCAAACTATATGATTTTGTAGGGATGAGCTTTCTTTGGCTATGTTATTTTGAGAAGACATAATTGCTTGGTTAGTATGCTTGAAGTATTATTATTTTTATGTCAATATTAAACTTTTGTCTTGAATCTTATGGATCTGAATATTCTTGCTACAATAAAGAAGATTACATTGATAAATATGTTAGGTAGCATTCCACATCAAAAATTCTGTTTTTATCATTTACCTACTCGAGGACGAGCAGGAATTAAGCTTGGGGATGCTTGATACGTCTCCAACGTATCTATAATTTTTTATTGTTCCATGCTATTATATTATCCATCTAGGATGTTCTATATGCAATTATATGCTATTTTATATGATTTTTCGGACTAGCCTATTAACCCAGAGCCAAGTGCCAGTTTCTGGTTTTTCCTGTTTTTGAGTATTGCAGAAAAGGAATACCAAACGGAGTCCAACTGACCTGAAACTTGACGGAGATTATTTTTGGACCAGAAGAAGCCCACGGAGCACCGGAGATGGGCCAGAAGAGTCTCGAGGCACCCACGAGGGTGGAGGGCACGCCCCCCTACCTTGTGGATGCCTCGGAGACCCCCCTAAATTGTCCCCGACGCCAAAACTTCTTATGTATACAGAAACCTCCATAACATAACCTAGATCAGGAGTTTCGCCGCCGCAAGCCTCTGTAGCCACCAAAAACCAATCGGGACCCTGTTCTGGCACCCTGCTGGAGGGGGGAACCCTCACCGGTGGCCATCTTCATCATCCCGACGCTCTCCATGATGAGGAGGGAGTAGTTCACCCTCGGGGCTGAGGGTATGTACCAGTAGCTATGTGTTTGATCTCTCTCTCTCTCTCTCTCTCTCTCTCTCTCTCGTTTTCTTGATTCGGCACGATCTTGATGTATCGCGAGCTTTGCTATTATAGTTGGATCTTGTGATGTTTCTCCCCCTCTACTCTCTTGTAATGGATTGAGTTTTCCCTTCGAAGTTATCTTATCGGATTGAGTCTTTAAGGATTTGAGAACACTTGATGTATGTCTTGCATGTGCTTATCAATGGTGACAATGGGATATTCACGTGATCTACTTGATGTATGTTTTGGTGATTGAGGGAGTCCCGGATTAGGGGGTGTCCGGATAGCCGAACTATCACCGTTGGTCGGACTCCTGGACTATGAAGATACAAGATTGAAGACTTCGTCCCATGTCCGGATGGGACTTTCCTTGGCGTGGAAGGCAAGCTTGGCGATACGGATATGTAGATCTCCTACCATTGTAACCGACTCTGTGTAACCCTAATCTATCCGGTGTCTATATAAACCGGAGGGTTTTAGTCCGTTGGACGAACAACAATCATACCATAGACTAGCTTCTAGGGTTTAGCCTCCTTGATCTCGTGGTAGATCTACTCTTGTACTACCCATATCATCAATATTAATCAAGCAGGAGTAGGGTATTACCTCCATCGAGAGGGCCCGAACCTAGGTAAAAACATCGTGTCCCTTGTCTCATGTTACCATCCGCCTAGACGCACAGTTCGGGACCCCCTACCCGAGATCCGCCGGTTTTGACACCGACATTGGTGCTTTCATTGAGAGTTCCTCTGTGCCGTTGCTGTCAGGAAGGATGCCTCATCCCATCTTTAAAGACGATACTATCGCCAAAGGAGCCTTGGCCACTGGTCAGACTCTTCGGCTAGGTGGTTTTCTTATGACCGCCAGTTCGGCCCCCGCGCCGATGATGACTTCTCGAGTCATCGAAACCAATCTTCACGTTAATTCAGAACTTGCCAAACAGTTAGATCCGATCGAGCTCTCCTCCGTAAACGAGCTCTTGGATCGCATCGCCGCCCTGGGAGTCGCCACAGACTACGACCGGATCGGGCCTAAAACTGATCTGAGAGAGATCAACTCTCCCCAGGCAACCCATCATGTTGCTGTGATAGAGGAGCAATGCGGCGATTCTTCTTCTATCTTAAGGACTAGCTACGTCTGGATTGCCGATCCCTCCATGCCGGATTCTCGCAGAGGGACAGATGTCGATCAAGCCCTGAACTTAAAGTCACGCGGCGGGTTGGATTCATTGGATAGCATTCAAAAATCCAAACTTCCGAGTCCGGAAACTTCCCGGCCCCTGAGTCCTAAATTGGACGGGGTTCCGGATCTAGTTCCACCCGCCCACCCAAACAATAGCGATCTATCCCGAATTCGGCAAGAGCCCGCTGAAACAATACATCATTACTGGGCCAGATTCCTCCTGGTTATGGATAGGATAAAGGACTACCGAGAGGAGGACGCAATCTCACCTTTTTGCAATAATTGCACAGACAAAGGAATCCTAAATGCCATAAGTCGTCACGAAATTACACGCTTTGATGACTTGGTGACCATAGTACAAAAGTACTGTGCGATGGAGAGTGCTTGGAAAACCGAAAGTAAATTTTGGGATAATCCGGCCCCGAATACATCCCTAGTCTGAAATAAAAGGGTGCATCATCACCAAGCACCTGGATTAAACATCAAAAAACAAAAAACCCCTAAAGGGTACGGAACCGTACTGGAGGGTTGGCTAAACGGACCCTACAAAATTCATAGCACAAAGGGCGCCACTCCAACTCATAGCCTTCGAGCATGTTGGATACTACGGCAGGTGGCCAAAAGTGGCGAAGAGCTTCTAGCCTCAGAATCCTAGCCCAGCAGCACCAGTACGGTGTTAACAGTCTTCGAGACTTTCTCATCAAATAACATGCGGAAATGAACACTCCGCAACCTTGCCGAAGTCTACCAAGTAGCAACAATAAATCCATGGAGTGACACGGCTATTACCTTTAATGCCAGTGACGAACCCAAATTCCGAACAGCCCGAGCACCAGCCGCATTGGTCCTCAGTCCAATAGTGGACAGCTTTTGCCTTACTAAGGTACTCATGGATGGCGGCAGCGGACTAAACCTCATCTATGAGGAGACCCTCCGAAAAATGGAAATAGACTGGAACCGCATTGAGCGAAGCAACAAAACCTTTAGAGGAATAATCCCTAGCCGGGAAGCATGCTGCACAGGAAAAATCACACTGGACGAAGTGTTCGGCTCGCCGGACAATTACAGGTCCGAGGAGGTCACATTTCAAGTGGCCCCGTTCAGCAGCGGATATCACGCTTTATTAGGGCGAGAGGCATTCACAATTTTTCAAGCTATACCCCATTATGGGTACATGAAGCTTAAAATGCCCGGACCTAACAGAATCATCACTCGCTAGTGATCCGAACATAGCACTCGCTACCGAAAACAAGACAGCCGCACTAGCCCTCGAGGCACTATCCAAGCCCTAGCGGCCGAGGAACTCAAAGGCGAGCGCGCCCATGGTGAACAGGACGATGTGATACTTGATAAAAGATCCAAGTCCACCTCTTTTAAACCAGCGGATGAAATAGTCAAATTCCAAGTCCACCCAACAGACCTCGCAAAGACGGCCTCCATTGGGGCACAATTAAACCCTGATGTAGACGCCAGACTACGAGAATTTCTACGAGAAAAGCTCGACATTTTGCTCGCACCCTTCGGACATGCCAGAATCCCACGTCGGCTGGCGAGCACAGCCTAAATATCCTAAAAGGATTCAAGCCGACCAAACAGGCTCTTCGGCGCTTTTCGAACCCAAGAGACAGGCCATGGGAGAAGAGCTAGCCAAACTTCGGAAGCCGGATTCATCGAGATATAAAACATCCGGACTGGCTAGCAAACCTGGTGATGGTACCAAAGAAGGATAAATCCTGGCGCCTATGTGTTGATTTCAAAGACCTTAATAAGGCTTGCCCAAAGGATCCCTTCCCTCCCTCGCATTGATCAAATTATCGACGCCACAGCAGGACACGACTCATTGTGCTTCCTCGACGCGCACTCGGCTACCACCAAATCAAGATGGCGGAGCAGACCAAGCTGCAACAACATTCATCACTCCATACGCCCATTCTGCTTCAACACAATGCCCTTTGGGCTCAAAAACGCCGCGCAACATATCAGCGCATGATTCGTACATGTCCGCAAACCAGATCGGCAAAATAGTGGAAGCATATGTAGATGACGTGGTCGTCAAATCCAAGCATGTCGAAACTCTAGTAGACGACTTGAGGCTCACATTCGACAATCTCCAAAATATGACATCAAGCTCAATCCGAAAATGCGTCTTGGCGTTCCGGCGGAAAGCTCCCGGCTTCATTGTGTCCGTAGAGGAATTGAAGCAAACCCAGCCAAGATCCGAGCTCTGTCACCTGGATATTCCAAAAGACCTCAAACAAATACAAAATTGACTAGATGCGAGCGGCTCTAAGCCGCTTTATTTCCGCTTGGGAGAAAAGGCGTTACCCTTTACCGCCTCCTCCGCACAATCAACACTTCGAGTGGGCGGATGCCGCCACGGCCGGACTCAAGAAATAAAAGCCATATTGGCAACAAATCCGGTCCTGGCCGCGCCCAACGTGGGCGAACCAATGCTATTATATATCGCCGCAACACATCAAGTTGTCAGTGCGGTGCTCGTCGTCGAACGAGAAATGGACGGACACTGGTTCCCTCTTCAAAAACCGGTTTATTATGTGTCCACTGTCCTAACTCCATGCAAGTCCCGGTACCCACATTATCAAAAGATAGCATACGCGTGTTCATGGCATCCCGGAAGCTGCGACACTACTTTCAAGAGTGTTCGATAACGGTAGTCTCCGAAGTACCTCTTAATGACATTATAAACAACCGCGACGCGACGGGCCGGATTGCTAAATGGGCCATAGAGCTCCTTCCATTCGACATAACCTATAAGCCACGACGAGCTATTAAGTCGCAGGTTTTGGCCGACTTCGTGGCCGAATGGACCGAAGCCGAACTCCCTAAAGAGTACGGCGCATACTCCAATTGGATCATGCACTTTGACGGCCTCAAAATGTTGGCCGGCCTAGGGGCTGGCGTCGTCCTGACGTCCCCAACCGGGGACACAGTCCAATATGTCCTTCAGATAATGTATACGGACTCCAACAACGCAGCCGAATATGAGGCCCTTCTGCACGGCCTCCGGATGGCAGTCTCTGGGCATTAAACGCCTAGAGGTGCGCTGGGATTCGAACCTCGCGATATCTCAAATAAACGGAGACTTTGAAGCCAAAGATCCGAAAATGGCAGCGTACCGCAATGCGGTCCTAAAAATGTCAGCACGGTTCGAAGGGCTCAAATTTCATCATATAGCCCGGGATAACAACCAGGCGGCAGACATATTGGCACGCATCGGTGCTAAACGCGATGCCGTCCCGCCCAAAATCTTCCTGGAACGGCTGTTCAAGCCATCCGTACTATGGGAAGGGGAGTCCGGAAATAACAATCCGGACCCAACCGCACTGCCTGTCGCCAAACACTCTGAAACAATCGGAGGCTATGCCACCGAGATAACACCCTCCGCCCACGAAATAATGGCGGTTATCGCCCCGTGGACGGAACCATTCCTAGCCTACCTAACTAGGCAGGAGCTCCCCGAAGACCAAAATGAGGCTCGCTGCATAGTACGGCGATCTAAAGCCTATAAAGTCCACGAGGGAGAGCTTTATAAGAAAAGCACAACAGGAGTCCTTTAAAAGTGTATCTCCGAAGAGGAAGGGCGAAACCTCCTGGCTGAAATTCATGCCGGACTGGGTGGGCACCACGCCGCAGCCCGGGCCCTTGTAGGCAAGGCCTTCCGTACAGGATTTTTTTGGCCGACGGCCCGGGAAGATGCACAGGATTTAGTCCAACGATGCGTCGGTTGCCAGCTTTTTGCTAACCAAAGCCACATGCCACCCACCACCCTCAAAACTATACCCATCACCTGGCCGTCATGGTCCAGGGGCTTGACATGGTTGGACCCCTTAAGGGGGAACCCACAAGCAAAAATACCTATTGGTCATGGTGGATAAATTCACCAAATGGATAGAGGCCAAGCCTGTTAAAACGGTCGAATCTGGACGGTGATAGACTTCATATCGGGGTAGTTCACCGTTACGGTGTCCCCACAAGATCATCATCGATAACGGCACCAACTTCACGGCCGATGAGGTCAAATTATGGTGCAAAACATGGGCATCAAGCTCGATTACGCCTCGCCTATCACCCTCAAACCAACGGCCAAGTCGAGCGAGCAAACGGTCTAATCATGAGCGGCATTAAACCTGCACTAGTGCGGTCCTCAAGGAATCTAACACGCATTGGGTTGAGGAGCTCGACCAGACTGGGGCTACGGACCACGCCGAATCAGACTACGGATTCACACCATTTTTTATGGTGTACGGTGCAGAGGCAGTCCTGCCCTGCGACATAATTCATGACTCACCTCGCGTGCGCATGTATGAAGAAAAGAAGCCGAGCTCGATCGGCAGGACAGTTTGGACGCATTGGAGGAGGAGCGCGACGTGGCAAAAGCTCGTTCCGCATTTTATCAACAGCAGGCTCGAAGATATCAAAGCAGGGAAGTATGGGCCAAAGCTTACAACGTTGACGAACTAGTTCTACGCCTGCCGGACAAGAAAAAGGACAAACTCAAGCCCAAATGGGAAGGTCCCTTCATCATCGACCAGGTCCTGACCAGCGGAGCATACCGTCTGCGAAATGCATCGGATAACCGACTCGAGCCGAACCCATGGAACGCAGTCCGTCTACGAAGATTCTACGCCTAAGCGCCGGACTCCAAGTTCGTCTCCTTCATTCGTCCACACTTTCTATTTTTGTTATCTTTTATTTCTCTCCTTCTTCCTCCTTCTTCTTGAAGCCTTTAGAGGCTCGTTTGCGCTTTATTTGCACATATTTGACACGCTGTCCGCGCTCATTATACCTGGGGGCTTCTTTAACATAAGCTTATTTATACGGGCTTCATGCCCAACACATGTGTCAAACTTCCGCATGTACCTTTTATTCACCATTATATGCATCGATATGACTTAAGTTTTGGCCAAGCTGGGTTGCCTGGCTCCTGTGCTTACCCCTACGCTCCCGATTGTTCGGCTAGGTGGTAAAGGAGCACCTCTGCGATTATTCTGCGGGTCACCGGATGTGTACCTCGACCGGGTGAAGCCGAAAGCTAGCGTTCTTAAGGGAATATTCGGTCGGTGAACTGAAAGATGATTTTAACTATTTATCCATCTGCCCCAGATGATTTTCTGCTTTCTTAGCAGTTTGACATGCACTTTAGGGCATGCCTCCCAATGAAAGGAACCCTTAACGGAACTATTCTCCTGGAAGATGTTTCTTACTATCCATGTAATATAACATAACTAGTTGGGAACTTGTCCGATACAGCAATAATGACCCCTACGCCTTGTCTCCATGCATGCCCGGTTCTTATATAACGCGATGGTATTCGGACACACCGGACTGTTGGGTCCCGAGGTCGAAGCAAAAGGTCCGCTATGACAAACGATCTACAATCCGCTAGAAGACATTTTTATGTCATATTCAATTACATAGTCAACTCGACTCATTGTATTCCTCCTCAATGCCATCTAATAGGCTATCTAATTTACAATCTTCTTTGAGAATACTTGGCGGCCAATTCTACTTGGCCGTACACTGCTTACAGGATCTCCTTCCCATCAGCCCCACAGTCCGACCTAGGCCATGTGGTTTGGGTCAACCGTGTACCGCGTCTTTACCATGGCCCAGCCTCCCTAGCGCCTTGACGGCAGGCCTATATCTTCCATAGTCGAAAGCGCCGCCGTGCTCCTTGAAGCCGCTCTCGCCAGCTCCCCAATGCCTCCGGCAGGAGATAGATGGCCACAAGGCTGGCCGACGCTTTTCATCACCGCCGAACTCGTTCGCGTGCCGACGTAGTTCGGGAAGAAGATCACCCAAGAATCGGGCATCTCCTCTTCAGACGACACTGTGAGCAAACCTACATACATGTTTATGTTAGTCGCCTTCCTCGCCGAACTCTGTCAAAGTTCGCTCAAGCACTTACTGAAAATGCCGCGACGAAGCCGTTGATTCTCCTTTACGGAGTCAGACAACTGGGCACGAACATTCTTTAGTTCCTCACCCAGTTGGGTGTTGGCATCTTGGAGGTTATTTTTCTCCTGCCGCACCCTCGTAAGCACGCTCTCGCCGGCCTTTAGCTGGCGCAGGAGCTGTTGCTTGTCCGGATCTAGTCCGGCGCTATCTGCAATATTATTGTCAGATTTACACACACGCCGCACTTCATAACCTATTTATCTTTTGAAGCATATATTACCGGAGGGGGTCTCTGTGGCTCCCCCTGTAGCGGCTAGTGCTGCCTCAAGTTGGGCCTTGCATTCTTCAAGCTCCTGGGACAGTCAGGCATTCTTTTTGGTAAGAACCTGCATTCCAAATGATCCTTAAATCAGTTATCCTAACTATTTTAAGTCTCGGGGGCTACTGGCATATATAACTGTCAAATTTCCTCACCCGTATGTCCTTTACATACTGCTCCGTGGCTCTGGCTAGACCATCTTGAGCTGCACGGAGGTGCGATCTCCGAATTGAAGGCATTCAAGGCCTCTTGGGAGAAACATGCGCCACGAAGAACTGTCGGCGGCGCTTTGTGATTCATGGCGCTCTCCACCTCGGAGTTGGTGGCGGACAATCTGTCGGCATCCTCTCGTCGGAGGAGCATCCGACGACGCCTCGTGCTCGTCTCCATTTCGGACCCGCTTTGGAGCCTGGTGGCGGAGGTTCGATTATAACCTCTCCGGACTCAGTCCGCGGCGCTTTTTCCTGAAAAGAGCACCAGCGTTAGTACGCCTTCCAGGAATCAATCCTGGGAATATGGTGACATGCCATACCGTTGCGGCAGAGTTTCGATGCGGACCGCACTTCTTTTTAGCCTGCGGGGCCGTACTGCCCCTTGTTGGCTAGCCGCCGCGTGCTCAGCTTCCTGCCTCGAAGGTACCCCATGCGAAACACCATTGGTATACATGATCAAAAAATAAGCACGGGTGGGTCATTATCAGAGTATTGGGACCTCGGTCTCAGTTACCTGTGAGGCTGGAAGTATTCCGGGGTAATCGACCGTAATGGCAACCAAAGCATTGTCGATGCTAAGTTGGTGGAACACCCCGTCGATCAACTCCACCTTTATATTCGGATCCTCTTCGGAGGCCGGATCGAGTTGTGGGGGCGGGCTATGTATCTTCTCCACGGCCCAGCGCAGTTCCTGCGCAGAAACCATGAAATGAGATATTTAACCACGGGAACATGGATCGGACAGGCCACGAAGGTATTTGCTTACCCAACTTCGAGGATTATTCGAAAAAAACCCATTCAGTGGGTTGACGCGGAGAAAATCCTCCTCTTCTCCTTTGTACATGGCAGACAAGGTCTTCACCAGTTCGGTGACCGATCCCGCCCTTTGCGGCCATGGCGGTGGCATCGCCCTCCCGCTGAAATCCCACATGGGTGGCCCCTATATTGGAGCGGCTGCACTCCCCTCATAATGCAGATTGCCATGACTCCAATCATGGTCAATCCAAAGCATGAGCCGAGAATCTTATTCGGCTCATCAATTAAAGGACATCCCGGTCATTTTCCCTCCGGGGCTCATGGGCGCCGGCTTAGGTGCTTCTTCGAGGAGCATTGCTAAACTCCGAAGGCCGATCCGAACAGATCCGCAGCGGACGCCCTCCATGTAAAACCATTCGAAGGCCAGTCTTGGACGCTTCTTCGGGGTTCCGGATAGATATCCGGTCCCGGCGATGCGCCATAGTTCGGCTCCGCCCACTTGATATATTGACCCCTCATGAGAACGGGGTACAAGGCAGAATAATCTCTTCCACAGCGCAAAATGAGCCTCGAAGCCCAATAATAGTTCGCAAAGGGCCACGAAGCCTGCGATGTGCAAAATGGAGGCAGGCGTTAGGTGGTGCAATTGGAGGCCGTAGAACTCCAACAGCCCCCGGAGAAACGGATGAATTGGAAATCCGAGTCCTCTTACTAGATAAGAGATAAAGCACACCCACTCTCCTTTAGAGGGATCAGGGACACTCTCCGCTTGCTTTCCGCCCTTGTAGGTGGCAAGTCCAGCTCGAACCGGAACCATGAAGGCCGGGGGAAGAAATCCCTTGGTTTGGAGTATAACTAGCTCGCTATGCGGATCGAGCATCTCTCCCAATTTCGGGCTGAGGGCTGGAAGCGAGAGGAGGAGCGCTGATTGTCCATGATGGAATGGGCTTTGGTCGAGGCGCCCGATGAAAGCTTCATGAAGGAGGGATGGTGTGACTCAGATCTAGATCCTCGCCTTTTATAGGCGGCTCATTTGCGCAGCTAGGGGGTAAGTGTAAAATACCTGGCTTTTCAGATTCATTCAAACACGTGGAAGATGGCCATTATTGGGCGTAGAAGCCAAGGAACGCAGCGTTTATCAGAAGCCGGACACTATTCGACAAGTATATGGAATTTGGAGAAGAACCCGCCTCGCAATGCCGAAGACAATCGACGTGCCGGACTCATCGTCATTGAAGCCTGGTTCGAGGGCTACTGAGGGAGTCCCGGATTAGGGGGTGTCCGGATAGCCGAACTATCACCGTTGGCCGGACTCCTGGACTATGAAGATACAAGATTGAAGACTTCGTCCCGTGTCCGGATGGGACTTTCCTTGGCGTGGAAGGCAAGCTTGGCGATACGGATATGTAGATCTCCTACCATTGTAACCGACTCTGTGTAACCCTAATCTACCCGGTGTCTATATAAACCGGAGGGTTTTAGTCCGTAGGACGAACAACAATCATACCATAGGCTAGCTTCTAGGGTTTAGCCTCCTTGATCTCGTGGTAGATCTACTCTTGTACTACCCATATCATCAATATTAATCAAGCAGGAGTAGGGTATTACCTCCATCAAGAGGGCCCGAACCTAGGTAAAAACATCGTGTCCCTTGTCTCCTGTTACCATCCGCCTAGACGCACAGTTCGGGACCCCCTACCCGAGATCCGCCGGTTTTGACAACGACAGTGATCAACTTGTGGGTTCTGTAACATTGTGAACTTATGCATAGGGGTTAGCACACGTTTTCGTCTTGACTCTCCGGTAGAAACTTTGGGGCACTCTTTGAAGTTCTTTGTGTTGGTTGAATAGATGAACCTGAGATTGTGTGATGCATATCGTATAATCGTTCCCACGGATACTTTAGGTGACATTGGAGTATCTAGGTGACATTAGGCTTTTGGTTGATTTGTGTCTTAAGGTGTTATTCTAGTACGAACTCTTGAATAATCAATCAGAAATAATAACTTTGAGGTGGTTTCGTACCCTACAATAATCTCTTCGTTTGTTCTCTACTATTAGTGACTTTGGAGTGACTCTTTGTTGCATGTTGAGGGATATTTATATGATCCAATTATGTTATTATTGTTGAGAGAACTTGCACTAGTGAAAGTATGAACCCTAGGCCTTGTTTCAACGCATTGCAATACCGTTTGTGCTCACTTTTATCATTAGTTACCTTGCTGTTTTTATATTTTTCAGATTACAAATACCTATATCTACCATCCATACTGCACTTGTATCACCATCTCTTCGCCGAACTAGTGCACCTATACAATTCACCATTGTATTGGGTGTGTTTGGGGACACAAGAGACTCTTTGTTATTTGGTCGCAGGGTTGTTTGAGAGAGACCATCTTCATCCTACGCCTCCCACGGATTGATTAACCTTAGGTCATCCACTTGAGGGAAATTTGCTACTGTCCTACAAACCTCTGCACTTGGAGGCCCAACAACGTCTACAAGAAGAAGGTTGTGTAGTAGACATCATGCAACACCTCCGCAAGGTAGGGGTTGATGACCTTCTCGAAAAACTTGTCCTTGGGGGCGCTTGGAGATGTCATGGTGATCTACATATGTCAGAAAAATAGCTCGAAGCAAGAACAGAAGATATTGTCATGGTACGGTGGTTGTCGGCGTCCTGGGAACGGTGGTCCCGAGACTTGCCTGCCTGCGGCCCACGGCATGGCTCCACCAGCGGCCCTGTACATCCCATCTTCACCAGCAAACACTCAAGACCCTCGCGAGGCGTATGACACAAGGCCTCCTCGGGAGCTGCCTCCCCAGGCTGGCTCGCGAGGGGCGGAGAGATCAAGGCAAGGGGAACCTCGTGAGGTTCCTACGACGTCATCCATGACGATCAAGGCCAGGCGGGCGCCAGCGCGCATAGTGTCCTCATTTCCTCTTTGGTGCTAAAGGGGCAAGCGCAGGCGAGGAGTCCCAAGGCATCAGGCAAAGGTTCCCATATCGATGCAACGAGACCAAGACCAGCAAGACGGCAGGGTGGAGGTCACCGTGGAGCCCAAGACGACGTCATGACTAGAGCCTTTGGCAGGCGAAGACCACCTTTAGTCAGGATAGCTTGTACTAGCTGTCCCCCTTTAAATTGGCCGTTGTGGCATCCCTTCCCGCTTAATATTTGGGAAGATGACCAGAACTCTATTAATAGGACTAGCCACCACAGTAGGAGGCAACTGATTCAGGTCATCCTCACCCATACAAGTCCACCGAGCACAAGAACACCTCACCCCAGGAGGCTGTTCTTCCCTTGTACTGTTCATCCTCAGCCCAGGAGGCAATCCACCACACCACACTGGAGTAGGATATTACACCACAACGGTGGTCCGAACCAGTATAAATCTCGTGTCTCTTGTGTTGCGGGTTCATTGAGCTAGGCTTTGAGATCACGGTGAGGCTGATGGCGTGATTAGGTAGGGGGAGATCTTCGTGCACACCCCAGTGTTCGAACCTCAAGGGTTTTGCCGGAACCCGAAATCTGACATTTGGCACGCCAGGTAGGGGTGCGCCGGAGCTTTCCTTCCACCAGTTGATCCGCCGACACTCCGCGGCTCCGATGTCCGACGACCCAAGGACCTACACCGATCGTTGGGCAGCTTGGCCAGCCCGGGCGGCGCCGCCTGCCCAACAAGACCTCAACCCCGCGCCCCAGGCAGCACGCGCACCGCTAAACGCCACGGGGCGCGGGCGGCGCGGTCACACGCCGTCTGTCCTTACTCCACAACAAGAGCGGGCAGCCGCAAGGGCCTCAAGCCACAATGTGGCCACGACGCCGCACACCCGACGGGAACAAGCAAACATGAGGGTCGCGCTCACGGTGGCTCGGGATCTGCTGCCATGCCGACTAATGGAGAGCGGCCGGGATGCATTGCTGGAGCACGTCGCCGAGCTCCTGGACGCCGCGGCCTCGGGGGCACCGCCCTTCTGCTCCCTGCTTATGCCTCAGGCCGCGGTCGGATCGCATGATGGGCCTCGCCGCGCCCGCGTGCCCCCGGGCGCACCTGGAGGCTTCATCGACAACGGCGCGACCAGCAGCACCGGACGCCCAATCGCACCCATACCACCTCCGATGAGCGCGGGCACGAGCGTTGCCACCTACGGCCCCGGCGGGATGCCGCCCTACCATCCTCAGGGTGGTGCGCTGGGCCGGGCAACATGGAGCACGGGGCAGTTCGGCGAGGTCTTCGAGGCGACGGCCTCGGAGGCCTACGTGCCCCGCATGGTGGACCAGGAGTACACGCTGGAAGGCGACCCTGGCTCGTTCTTTGAGCCAGGCTGGGAGGAGGAGGCGCTAGAAGCTGAGGCCTTCCAAGAGCCTCCCGGGAGCCTCACCGACCACGCCGGCGACAACAGCTACAGGGTACCGCTAATCTCTCAGGAGCAAGCTTACGCTAACCATGGGTCGTAGGAGGATCAGGTCACAGTGGAGGGTGGCGGCCCCAGCTCGACGGCCTCCATTCCGCCAGGAGGAGTGCACTAGGGGCAGCAGGGGAGGGGTCAGGAGCAAGGCCCCTTCCCACGCCGCACGAAGCAGGGCGCCCCCCGGAGGTAGGACCTCTGCCGGGGAGGCGCTGGTGAGCCTTCCCCCAGCAGAGGACCCATGGTAGCCGAGGGTGCCGCTAGCGTCCCCTTTGCCCCTTGGCGTCGTCCTGGTTTCCGGACGCCCCCAATGGTGGTCGAGGGTGGCGCAAAGCGAGGCCCTCGTCTGGCGATATGAAGTAAGGCTCGCGCCTGTGAAGGTCTCCGATCGTGACACTCTCACGTAATAATGAGTGGGGTTGTATATGCCCTGGAGTCTCAGGAGTGCCGCCCTCGGGCCTCGGGGGCTCCCTCCCACGTCCTAGTGGCATCACTTAGCTCTGCGCTGGTGAGAAGACATGAAGACTAGACTAGGTGCCAGACTCGGCCATTTGCTTTTAACCTCTTTTTTGTAGCCCTGCTTTATGGCTTTGGATTTAAGTTTGAAGTCAAATTTTCATTGGTGTGCGCGGGGGGTGCCTTTTCTTGTTTGTGTGATTTCTTGCAATCTGGTTCCTTACCTTGATTTGGGGTTCGCACCCGCTGCCTCCCCCTCGCGAGCCCCTCACAAGCGGGGGCTGGGCATAGCGCGCGCTGCTCACATGCCCTGCTATGGCCGGCACTTGCTTCTTGCGAGCCCCCCTCGGGCGGATCGGCAGGCTCCTCAGAAACTCCCAACCTCATGAGCCAGTTCGGGACCTGCCCCGGCTAAGGTAAATCACTGCAGCAAACTCGCAGCAGGACTCACGGGCTCATGAAGACACGTACCTAGTTGGGCTTAAAGAATAGAGGCAGTAATCTATTTACATAAGGGGCTTCCCCTCCCAAAATGCTCTTACAACTTCTAGGGTCGTGCCCGAGTTTTCGCATGCAGGATAACCAACAGGGAAGCACGGGTTCAATCGGACATGTCACTCACGGCGTCCCCCGGGTCACCCTCAGACGCGTCACTGTCGTCGCTGTCGCCATCGCTGGCATCACCGTCATCGTCACCAGCGCCGCCCTCGTCGTCGTCGACCAACTCGCCTTCATCCGCCGCGACCACCACCGCATCGTCATCGAAAGTGAAGGCCCTGACCAGCGCGTCCACATTGTCTTCCACCCATCGCGCCAGGTCACCCCGGATGGCCTCGGGTACGGGGGCAATGGCGGCGTCAAAGTCGAAGTTGGGGTAGGTGTTCTGGAGGTGCACTACAAAAAAAATACACGTCCGTGATGATACGTGTTTGTCATAGTAGGTCGGGTTTTTTGTCACGCATGTACATCCATGAAAAATTTATGACAGAATCAAGATAGTCATACCTGTGCTGTCGTAGAAGTGTTCCATGACATTACCAAAACTATCATCACGAAAGTGTCCACTTCCATGACGATAAATCCCGCGTCACAGAAGTGCTTTCGTCAAGGGTGACCGACACGTGGCATCCACCGTAACGGAACGTTGTTAAGCTATCGGGTCGGGTTTTGGATCCGATAACCCGTTAACAGCCCCGACCAATGGGGATTTTCCACGTGTAAAATCATCATTGGCTGGAGGAAACACGTGTCGGCTCATTGTTGGGACAGATGTAATCCACTCATTAGACAGAAGGCGCCTATGATACGTCGACACGTGGCACGGCCCATCAAGTTTAAATGGGCCGGCCCAACTAAAGGCCCACAAGATTTTGCGGACCATAATGGGCCGGCCCAGCTAAAGGCTTACGAGATTTTGCAGACCATAATGGGCTGGCCCAGCTAAAGGCCCACAAGATTTCGCGGGCCATAATAGGCCGACCCAGGTAAAGGCCCACAAGATTTTTGTGTGCCATAATGGGCCGGCCCCTGTAAAGGCCCACAAAATTCTTGCGGATCATAATGGGCCGCCCAATAAAGGCCCACGAGATTCGCCGACATTAATGGGCCGGCCCAGCTGTAGGCCCACAAGATTTTGAGGACCCTAGTAGGCCGGCCCATTAACTGGCTGCCATGTTTTGGACCAAATGCCGGCCCATATTTGATCTGGTCCATTAATGGCCTGCCATGTTCCGGGCCTAATAATGGTCCATATAAGATCCAGCCCGTTAAAAGCCTCCCACTTTCTGGGCCAAATCACGGCCCAGATCAGGTCCGGCCCTTTAAGAGGCTTTGGGCTCAATTATGGCCCATATCAGATTCGGCCCGTTAACTGGACGCTATGCTTTTGGGCCCACTTGCTAAAGGCCCATTTAGTAATTCGGCCTGATATTAGTTTCGGCCTGTTAAGGGCCTGTTTAACATTTCGGCCTTATATTAATTTCGGCCTGTTAAAAGCCCGTCATATAGTTGGGCCTAACTATGGCCGGTTTGCATCCGCACGCTTTCGCAGCGGATATCCGATTGGGCCAAACAAGGACCGAGACAACTTTGGCTGTTAAAAGCCCGTGAATTGATTCGCACAATCATGGGTCGGGTCCATTTCGGCTGCTGCCGCCCGTGAGCTATTCGGCATGTTTCGTGCCCAACCTACTTCTCGGCCTCCTAAAGCCCATTGAGTTTTCTTGCGAAAAGAGGGCGGGGTTACTCGGCCTATTAAAGGTCCGAATCTACTAGTGGGCGGTTTGACGGGGCCCATGATGCGGATCATACATCATGATTGCATGACGGCCCGATTATGTACCGTAATTTTATGGTTTGGCGGTTTATCGCGAAGACAGGATATATACTGTAAAAATAACTGCAGCATCGTGAATAAGAAAAAACCTAGACTATACAATAAATAAATTACGGCATATTACATCCACTGGGCATGAAAGTTCGCCACTATGATAATAAAGCACAAGCAGACAGCAGATTACATACACTAGGCATCAAAGATCGCCACCAGTGCAAATAAACACGCCGACAAAATAATATACAAAACCGACAACACTTCAATAGAGTTCAAGAAAGGTTAGCCTCTTTGGGAGCTGCAAGCAAGCGGTGAGCAAGATGATGAGGCTGCGCTTGTTCAACACTTATATCTTCCTCACTCTGAAAGATAAACAAGCGCACGGATGACAGGTTTTGCACATAAAAGTATCAGTCTTGACAATTCATCACATTTCTTACTGACGAATAAAGTGACACAGTTTAAAATTGCATTAACACAATATGGTATTGTTCAGGTCAAGACATGGCAGGAAATGACATTGTGAAGGAGTTGGCAGCTTCACGACACCACTGGATTACAGATCAAGAAATCATAAGTATCAATGGTTAGTGTGCTGTCAATTTATCCCATTTCAGATTGGCAAATAAAGAGACGGTTTAAATAATAGTAGAATGATATGACATTGTTCATAGTTAAGACATTGCATAATATGACATTGTCTTTGTAGTGGGTAGGTTCACCACACCTTTGGATTACGGATGAAGAATGAAGCATACATGCGAGTGCAAAAGAAGATCACTTGCTCAGTATAGTTTAATTTACATGGTATGAAGAAGGAACTTGGTTGTACAACTGAAAACTTAAATTGAGAAGGACAAACTTTTGTTTATGTACATAATAAACTTTAAACATGCAATTTGATGCAAACACCAAAAATAAACAGCTGTTGCAGTCATGCCTAACCAAATATACACAACAAAGTTTGAAGGCTTGAGAAGGACAAACTTACATTACTAGTGAAGACAGGCTCTATAAAGCCCTTGTCCATGCTGATGGGGGGCAATTCAAGAAGTTTAGCACAGAATCTTCTTCATAAGCATTGCCTTTATTCTACATTTTGTTAAGAGTAAATATAGATGTGATAATATATGAAAAAATGGAGAGTATTTAAGATAATGTGAAGAGTGATGTTACATGACCAAGTAGCTATAAATGTATGTGCAGCGATACAGGCAAAAGGCACAGCCAAGAGCAATGCACAGCTAAACTTCTTCAGTACCAACCTTATGGTAAGAGTAAATATAGATCTGATGTTTAGAAAATGGAGGGTAAAGGAAAATAAGCTGCAGAGTGATGGTACATGAACAACTACCTGTCAATATAAGTACACTGATAAAGGACAGCATCTACTTACAAGAACAATGCAGAGCTAAAAAAATTCATTGGCATTGGATATATTCTACACTAATGTAACCATTCATACAGATCAGATAATTTGGAGCGAACAATTGATAAGCAAGCTATCATGCATACTGCTGTCACATAATGAACCAGGTATGTATGCAAGTAAAGTGATACAGGACAACAGGTACTAACAAGAGCAAAGCAGCGGGCAGCATATTTGCGATATCCTGTCGTTCTTTTCAAAGCGGAATTCTTCTTCGAGCAGATTTCCTGCAAAAAAGATCCGTAAGGCACATGCGGAAAAGTAGAAGTTCAAATTGTCATGTGATTTCATAGACAATACCTCATCCTGGGAAAGAGACCAATGCATAACAAGGTTTTTCCGTTCAATGTCTTCTAAATTTAGCACAGGAGACTTCACCGGAAATTCGTTTATAGACTTGCCATCAAAGTGTGATTTCCTCAGGTAACACCGATACTGCTGCAATGCTTCCTTGAAAAGCACAAGCAAGCTTTGCTCTTCATGACTATCCAGATTGACCCTCGACTAGTTACAACAATGTAATGTAAAACATTGATGTGTTCGATCAACAGAAAACAGGAAAATAATAACCATGAATAATAGCACTTACACGTAAGTTGGACAGGAAGATGTGAAAATGGTGTTTGTCTTCACTATAATCTTCCCATGATGGGAATATATGCACGTAGTCCCTAACAACATTGAAAGCATTGTCTTTTAAACTAGGAATAAATGGAATGGAGTTCCAATCTGCAGGAATTGGCCGTCTCTGCAGTTGGGATAGGTCTTGGCGGTGGACTTGCTGTACTTTTTCTGGAGTGGGATTTTTCTGTGGTGCGGCTGGTGCTATGGCAAATGAAATCGGTATACCTTTTCTTTGGAGTGCAGGTCTGTGTGGTGGGGCTAGTGGTGTGGCCAGTGAAGTATGGGTACAGTCTGCTGGAGTCGGTCCTATGTTTTGTGTCACTGGTTGTACAACCAATATAAGTGGGGCGCTGTTTGATTTCTCTGGCACCACCACGTTTTTCAAGGACTTTGCTGGTGCTCCTTCAGGTTCGGCAATCACCCTCTTCCATTTTGATGTCTGATGCACAAGAACATCATTTGAGTGGAAAAACATGGTATGATGACAGATGGAATATGTATTGATAATGGATGGGCATGGCATCTCAAGTTATATGATGAGTAAACTAAGCAGATGGCGGTGCAACAAAGTAGAAGAAATGCAAGACAACATATGCAAGATACGTGCAATCAATAAAACCTTGCCAAATTAGAACATGCACCTTGATGGGTGAACAGGACAGGCCATCTGCCTTTGACTCCTCGAGGTTAGAATAGTCATTAGGATGATATTCTGAACAAGAATCAACAGGTGGGGAGCGTACGAGTTTCATTGCTTCCAGAATGGCACTCAATGCCTTGGTGCCAATTTTGTAAGTCATTGCAGTGTTCCACAATATTCTTCTAATGCGCGGATTCTGATATTCACTGTAATTGCGTATAATATCTGAGAACCATGAAAACATAAATAGTTGTGAGATTATCTTTGTAATGCTGATGATATTCTAATATAGGAGCACCCCTCTAAACACTTATGTGCTATCACTGGATTCTGATGAGAGAGCTCATGTGTGCTGTAATATGGTGCGTGCATTTATATAATCTGGCACAAGTACACAAAAAATAGGCTCCAAAAGTAAGGATAGCTGGCAGATGATAGGTTCATAATATACTGTATAGAGAGTTTATTGCCAAACCATGATAACAAGAGCACACAACAACTAGGCAGATCATAGTGTACATAACAAGGGTACACCATAACCACGATATATAAATCGGGAAAGTGGAACTGGCTTGAAAATACGGTGTTGTATTGCCGCTAGTAATTGAAAGCCTATCGATCATGTACATGCCAGCTCTATCGAACATGGTAAAGAAGAGCAAGCAAATTTTGGATAATAAAATGTTGGTTGCGCAGTGCCCACACATGATGAACCAGAGAGCATTAAGAATGCAACTCCCAGCTGTCTCTCGACCATTTCAGGCGGTTGGATGAAGATCATACGTCTCCTAACCCTTCTTCTTCCTCGTCTCTGATTCTTCCCATACAGAACACCGCACGGGCCGCCGGCCGGACCACCGGCCCCCACCGCCTGTGTTCCTCCGCCACCCCCACCCCCCACCCGCGCCCCAACCCCCACCGGCATCGAGTTTTCTTTGTTCGGCGAGGCCCCACAACCACCCGAGCCCCTTCAATCGCACCGGCGAACTCCGGCGAGCTCTGAAAAATCGACTAACTCAATTTTTAAATTTAGTCTACTGTGATTTAACTAGTGTGGAATATAAAAGGGGAAAACCATAAGCATTGGGAGTATAGTGTTGAGCGTGCCATGGCGGATCTGAAGGTGCAAATCGGACAAAGGCAACTTCGCAACCAAGACAAGAAATCAGAGTAAAGCAGTGGCGATCTATTTTCTTGCTGCGATAAATAAGTTGAGCAGATATGAAAGAGTACCGCCTCTGGTGCAGCGCCGTGTACGCATCCGCTGAGAATTTGACGGTGCTGTGGTAGCGATGGTTGTTGGCGGCGTGGAAGCAGATCTAGGAGGGTATACGGTGGCGGTGGGGCGCGGTGGACGAGACGGTCGTAGGAGCGGCACAGACAAGGTGGACGACGGCGGGGATGAAGCGAGAGGACGGGATGCAAGGATCCCGGGCCGAAGGCGTGGATGAGAGAGGTCGATCTCTTATAATGGACAGCGGCGCCGGGGTATCAGCTCTGGCATGGTGGAGGAGGACGGCGGTGGATGGGGTGGCGGACGGCGGCGGAAGGAGGAGGGTGGGGTGGAGAGGGTGTTTTGGCGCCCACGGAGTACGAATGGGGAAAAGGGAGGTAGAGAGGAAGGGGGGAACCATGTATTCAGGGCGCGCTTGTCTCAAATGCGAGGAAATTTACAAACTTAGCCCCCGTTTCAAATTTCTACTACATCACAGCAACATTAGTCGGTTGGGGATAGGACGGTAATCTTGCATACACCGAATATTTGCCGACGAGAGTTTGTTTTTGGCGCCCACCGTGTATGAATATGAATCGGGGAGGGAGTCGATTTCGGCCGAGGACACACTGTGTTTTGGCGCCCACCGTATGAATCCGGGAGAGGCGGTTACGCCATGTTTGGGTGAAATTACAAACCTACCCCTATCGAAACCTATAGAAATCCAGCAGATAGGCTTTGTGTGGCAGGGATAGGCGTAGTGATTTCCATCTCGCAGATTTTGGTTCAAGTGATTATCGCGACTTTTCCGCTTCGTTCAAATTTTGCAGAGTGCGTTTTTATCGTGCCAACTCAATTCGAATCCCGTTTGTATTCTATTTTTTCGGCGGGATCCATTTTCAATTGGAATTACATTCTATATACATCATTTTTTATATATACTTTCAAAAGCACAACACCATTTATACATAAATATGGTTTACAAATGGCATGATCTCAGATTCATAAGGTTGTATTCATCAATTTGGATTTTCAAATATTTGAAACCACTTTATGTTAAAATCCAATGTATGCATTCCTCGCTAACTGTCTCCAATTAATGTGTGTTTCATGCGGGTTTTTTTAACTTCTCAAACATTTATAATGTGTTTCACACAGGCAACATATAGTGTAATCCCGTTTAGACATTAATTGCGTATGAACCATGCATTGTTTGTAATTGAAGAATCTATGGATCACCAATATTGATAAACTATATAACATTACACGTGTGCCCAAATTCAAATAAATATGCATGTTTGATACACAATATTTGCGTTATGATATTATCGATGTCGTGATCTCCAATTTAAATATTTGAATCCCCTTTAATCCAGATATTCGTCTCATATAGCTATCACTCATGCTTATATAGGACTATCTCTCGGACCTATCTGCGTTCATCGTCTCTCGGTATCTCTCGTGCTACCGTATGTCGACAATGATCTTTTATCTTCGTAACACATCGACGGTACTCTCTCCCTCGACCTTCATCACTCTATCTCTCTCTAAGTATATCTCGCCCCTGCTATGTGTCTCTAACTATGATTCTCCATGAATCTCTTTCTCTCACACAAACACAAAACTTTGTCTCCGGGTCTCATTTCTCTCTACTATTCCCATGTGTGCCACTCAGACACCCCTCATACTGAGATGTCTTTCGCTCCTTAGATATGAGAACCACGACTCTTCCTCTTCAATATCTCTTTCTCACACACAAACACAAACTCTGTCTCCTGTGGTCTCATATTTCTCCATTGTTCTCTTGTATGTCGCTCACACACACCTCTCTCCCTAGAGATATCTTGCGTTCCCTCATATGTCTCTCTAGCTATCACTCTCGTTAGAAATATCTTTCTCTCATGAGACACAAAACTCCGTCTCTCTGGATCTCATTTCTCTCGATATCTGTTTGTATGTGACTCACATGCACCTCTCTCTATCTCTCTCACACCCACACACATAACCCAGCCTTCCGATCCACTCGACTCCTATCTCTAATGCACACTAGCTAGCATCTTTATCTTTCTATTTATCTGTTTCTCCATCAACCTTCTTCCTCGCCCTCACTCTTGATTCCTATCACGCACGCTACATATATAACTTCACCCTTTGAACCACCCGACGGTCATCTCCAACACCCAAACTAGCGGATGTCCCTCTAGCTAGCATCTCCATCTCTGTATCTATCTATAGTTTCTCCGTCAACATTTCTTTCTCGCACGGAGTCTTGCTTCCTATCACCCACACTATATATGTCTCTCCATACATATGCATTTATAGGTTGATCTCTTTTGCACAATCGTTGCGCCTCACCCCCTCTGCTCGCCATAGATGCATGCTCCATCCCACGCCACTATCTCTTAAAGACAAAAACACATGCTCAATTGTCGGGCCTTCTTCCCTGCATTCTCACATGCATGCATATTGTCATACCGATCCGTCTCTCCCATGTCGTTGATCTTATGACTTATGTCTTCTTTCTTTTATCTCGATCATGCACGCGCGCACACACACACATCCCACGTATACATGTATACCTCTCACACATGCACGTTCAAGGTCTCTATGTATCCATACGTAGTTAATTACCCTCAATCTAATGCCACATCGATTCGTTCTCCTCTTTTGTGCACATAACTTCTGCCTGGATGGGTCAAACACACACTCACACTTAACAATCTCCTACTAGCTACCCCCCCCCCCCGCGCGCCTCTCACTCTTCCCCTATATCCCCGAAACCAATAAGACCATCCCTTTGTTTAATTCCCGCCTACATATGCACCATCGATATATAGTAGTCTTCCTTGGTGTCTCTCGAACAAACACGTTCTGTCGATGTCGACTCCTCTCATGCGCACGCACCTTCTCTTCCCTCTCTACGGGAATTTTATCTCTCGCACCCCATCGTTGGTGGCCTCTGCCATACACATCACCTCTCTATGATGAAGCCATGCACACTTAAATTACATCCACCATAGAGGACCCCGCGACACACACACACACACACACGCACGCACACACACCCACATGCACGCACGCACCCCCCCCCCCACACACACACACTAAGACTCCATCTCTCTCTCTCTCTCTCTCACACACACAAACACACAACACACGCACGCCCCCACACACTTAGACTCCATCTCTCTCTCTCTCTCACACACACACACACGCACACACAAACTAAGACTCCATCTCTCTCTCTCCTCTCTCTCTCTCTCACACACACACACACCACACACACTAAGACTCCATCTCACACATACATGCTCTAGGCGGAGCATTTGTTCCTACCACCCTTCATCCAACCTTACCCATATGATAAACAATCACCTTTATTTACTTGCATAACATGGAAAAATTCCACTTTACTTTAGTAGTCAGCAAACTTATCATCTGCCCTTATAAAAAACGAGTTGGCGATGATGGTGTGCCTGCCATCTTGTAATCTGAGACCATATGATCTATATCGACGGATAGAAAGCAAACTATGATAATTTTACAAAAGATACCCGCACCTCTCTCCACATCATTATCTCCCGCAACCTCATTGCTCAGCAATTAAAAAGGAATAAGTCTCTGGAACAATCTAGCATGCATGGTGGCCGCTGCCGCGCGGGCGGCGCAAATCCATCCCCATGACTTCCGCCCATTCCGACCACCACCACCACCACGCTCCACTCCTCCTTGCCTTATCTCTCATCTTTCATTTTTTCGATGACATTCTCGAGATACCAGTTTTCCTATAAAATTCTCGAGATATCATTAGTTTTTACACATGGGATTACTCCTGCATGGGTCAATCACAACAGGTGTTTTGTAAAAAAAATGCATATTGATGTTCCGTGCAATGCACAAGAATCTTGCTTGTAATTATATAACGCAAATCACGAGCAGGAAGTGAATTTTTTTGACACAACCACGTTAACATGGCCACGTAAATCACTAGCTAAAGTAAATACCATTATACTTATATCCCGATGCAAAAGGTTGAGTACATGTCCGAAGAGTAGAGTCGCACACACGCACTCTGTCTCTCAGAATCTCTCTCACACACACACCAGTTATGTGACGCCCACTTAAGCAGACACGAAAATGTTACAATTTGTGCACCCGCGGGTACACGTGATGCTGCACATTTATTTAAGCCGGAAGGCGAACCCAAACAGTAGCTGTAGTCATTCCCCTCCCGCCGTCTCTTCTCTAGTCGGCGTCGCCCGGTAGCCATGGGCCGGCCGACGGTAACAACATACGCCATACTCCCGCCGGAGCGGCGCTTTAATATGGAAATTTTAGTGGTCATGCATGCATCTTTTTGTGCTAGCACTCCTATATAAGGGTTGACCGATCGCTTCATGGACGTGCTTTGCGAGTGGAAGAGGAAAGAGAAGGGAAGCGGGCTATGGAGTAACGTTTTTTACCACAATTTCTTAGGAAACTGAGTGCAATAATTGAGTAGTTTTGCAAACTACCAGTACTACACCTGAAATGGTTCAAAACCTATACTCCCTTGCGGTAGCGCTTCCGTGTGAAACGGTTAGCGCATACTCGAGCGTCGATGCCGCATTAATGCCCGCCAGAGCGGAGGCGACCTCTCACCGGCGCCGGCTTTGAAGTGGCGCGACGGCCGAGAGAGCGAGCTTCCGGGCACGCGATCGCTCAGCGCCGAGATGGCCATAGGCCCTGTTTGGATCCATGGGTTAGAGTTAGTTTGAGCTAGTTGGGGCTCAAATTTCCCTAAAGTATCCAAGCATGAGGGTTTAAATTGGAGCAAGTTGCACCGAACCCACCAAAAAAAACTATCCCACCCAAGAGGTGCTAAGTGGAGATAGTTCTCATTGGGACCACTGAAAAATCACTTTTCTCTCTCCATGAAATGCATTTATTGTCAATCTAACCCTGTCACCCAAACACCTCTTTGGCTACAGTTAGTTCAGGGTTAGTCATGAGTTAATCTAACCTCTAGCTAAGTTAGAGTATCAAACAGGAGCAGTATAGGACATGCAAGTTGCTCAAAGCATACAGGCAAATTCGTACGTGAAAGGATTTTTTTCTTTTTGAAAATGGAACGTGAAAGGAATTTTTTTAGAATGCTCTTGGCATGTCGCTAACATGTGATAGTTAACCAACCTCAATAGACGGCAGAAACGCCAACCCACCGCACTTTGATAGAGACGAGGAGGGAGAAGCAATACAGGCTGCTGGATTACTAGAGATAGGTGTCGCACGGAAGCCAAGAAATATGGTGATAGCGTGGATTAGCCATGTACTAGTATGATGTAACTACACTGGGCTGCCATGTTTCGTACTCTTCCAGTCCACTGTGGAGATGATTGGTTAATTTCATATCGCTGAATAATATTAAATATTATGAGTGCAGACGCTCCACCACGAGGTTCCTTGCTCCTTCTCGGTCGTCTGGAATCTATGTTCTTCCACTCTATTTTTTACGTGAGCTTTGTTCATCCTTTTGCCAACACGCGAGACATCAAGGTGCACGTGTTATGCAAGGATCGTTCCATCTATATGAAGAACACATGGGACTGGAACTACGAGACGGACATGTACCCGTGGAGTGGACGACGAACCGAGTAATGTAGCGCAGTAAGTGAAGTAGAAAGGCACAAATGGTATGAACATGCGTGGCATATAGGGTGTGTTTGGTTGCGTTCTCGACTCAAAGATAGTTGTTCCCTCTTCATGCATGCTCAACTCAACACCCTCTTCATGCATGCTCTCTTCATGCATGCTTCTAGTGTATTTGTGCTAAACTAGTGTGGACTCATGCACCCTCCATACACTCTACCAAACACCCAAAAGTAGGTCGAGAAGGGAACTCTTAGGCGACATTTGTCTCTTACTACGTACTACCACTAATGTTGTACGTGCAATGCACGGTGATGTTATGGATACGTGCCTAAGTACTCTACTACTACTATATTAGTTGGAGGCACATATTAACTTTTATATTTGTTTACGTGTATGCCCCGAGACCTTCCAACTAGACGTGTCTTTCTCTCCGTGTCGCACTTTGTATCGTTCATACCACTAAGTACTACTACGTGTGGTCTCCGACCCAAGTGGAAGAAATGGAGACGCTCTACCATGCTGTTTTTTACGCTAGGCTCTACCACGCTGTTCATGTCCCACTCCTTTCGCCGACGTGTGGGACATCCAAAGACGCGTCGTGTTTGGCACCCTTCGTCGTAAGAGTTGAAACGCTAGCATTCATCAGAAATAAAAAATAATTATAAATCGGTAGTGATACTATTTTTTTGTGAACCAATCAGCAGTGATACTATACCACGCGGTTTCCTTGCTCCTCGATATCGGAAAGAATACTTCTGTTCGCCAACATGTGGGACGTCGACCATCTTGGTCCACTTGCCATGCACGTAGAACTCCAAAGGACTCACCCAGGTCATCGCGCCGCAGTAACAATGACTAATGAGCCGTCAAATCACAGGCCCACTTCCCACTTTGAAGTTCCTCGGACGAAGGAACCATCATGACTTCATTGAATTCCGCTTCTTGAAGAGAACTACTGTACCAGCAATACTGCTAGCTACAGTAGTTACTCCAACAGAGGCCTCCTTTTGTTCATAGGATAGGAATATGAAAATCATAGGAAGTGAGATGACATGCATCTCAATTCCTATAGAGAAAGAGATGCCATTTGATGCTTAGGATAGGAATTTTTCCATTTAGTCTAGGCTAATGTACTGGTAATTTGATCTAAAAACTACAGTAGTAACTAGTACTAGTATTGGTACATGCTAGTACTCAGACACAGACACACACACTAACTACTAGTACTACTACTTCTCACATGCTGGCCAGACGTCGTCGTTCTCCTTCCGGCTTTGTCGGCGACACCCCACCGTGATTGGATCTCCGCCGACCTCTCCGCAGCAGCGCGTGCGTCCTTTTCTTTCTTGCGGCAGCGGGCCTCTCTTGTCTTGAGTGCTTTCTAACTTTTCCGCTCCCTCTGTGCGGCTTTGGCCGCCTCTTGCTCTACCGCCCATTCGGCCTTGGCATCTTCAAATTCCTGCCACATAGTTGTCAGGTCGCGAGCGGCGATGAATTCGGCACGGCGGGATGCCATCGCTGCCTTACCGGTTAGTGTGCGTCGCGGTGGCATGAACGACGCTTTGTGAGAGCTCTGGGGTGGAGTGGCCGGACAACCGTATAGTGCATTGGTTTGTCAAGAGCTCAAGGACAGAAGACGAAGCAAATTTGGATTCCCCTTCAATCCTGGTCATTTATTACCGAGTAAAATGCATTGGCGGTCATCGAACTTGTCTTGATAGCTCACTTTGATCATTGTATACGAGATATGGTGATTATACGGTCACTGGCTCAGCATATAGCTCCGTATTTGTCTGGTTGACCAGTCAAACAGTTCGCATGCGCCTCATCAGCTCGTGTTCTTTATCTATCTATCTATGCGGGCCTATCTATCAGTGAAGAAAGAAATAAAAACCAAAATTATGCGTATGTGACATTACTGTTTAGACATTTGCTGGAGGCCTCCGCGAACACCGAGCATGTATTCACCTGGCTCAACAACAACGGTCATACTCGTGACTCGGCGCCTTGCTCATATATATCGTCCATCAGAACGACAATCTATAAAACAGCCTAGCTAGAGAGGGTACTATGGTGCGGAGTATGTACTACCGTGAGCAACCGATCATAGTGCCACTGCACACGAGTGTGTGTCTGATCGATTCGTCCATTATTCATAAGTTATGTATGGTTGTGTGGTGTCTAATGGTGGTCATCGAATGCTAGCTGGTGACAAGAGCGGTTGCATGGACGCTTGGTTGTCAATACGTGTCACATACGCTTCAAAGGCTCGTCATCCATGAGTTCACATTTTACCACCACGCCAGCGTCTGACCGCCTTGGCCTACCGAAACCCCTTCCATCGCTAGCGAGCGCTTCCCGCCTGAAACGATCACCGTCTCTCCAGAATGTCAATGCCACATTCACCATCCTTAACTGCAGGTGCAGTTGGTGTGTCACTGACATGCGGGCCTAATGCCCGTTGGGCCCACATGTTAGTGAGATAACGCACTTGCGGTTAAGTCACTGAAGCAGCGTCCGCATTCACGCCCGATGCGACCTCTCATTGGCGTCGGCATTCGGCAGCGCCGGCCGAGAGAGCGCCACCCGCGAGGCATCCCGGTGCAAGCGACTGCTCCGCGTTAATGGCACCACGGCTGCCGACGAACCTACTTCGCTGCCAGCCGTCCATCCGTCTGCCGCGGCTCATTGCCATTCGCCCTCTATATTAACTTGAGCCCCAGCTCCCAGCCATAGCCAAAGACCCACACTCATTCTCCTCCAGTCCCTTCCTTTTGTTGGCACCACTCCAACCATGGCCTCCGGGCACTCCAAAGATCTCTTGGACGTACTGTCGTAGGAGCAGACGAGGGACATCGGTGGCTCGGCTCCGGGCGCGCTCCAAAGCTCTCTTGGACGTACTCTCGCAGGAGCAGACGAAGGAGATCGCCGGCTCCCCCCCGGCCGCCCTCCGCCGCCACGACCACGAAGCCGGCGCGTGTGCGCGGGCGCAGCCAGCAGCGAGGAAGAGTAGTACATGGTAGGTCGCCACCGCTCTGGTCCTAGGAAGGCCACCGCTCCTCCACTCAGTCGACGCCAAGCTTGGTGGGATAAAAATCAGCGGCCGATTAGCCGCTTAATGGTGACGTGGAGCCGGAAATCTTCATAACCTTGTGCTCCGGAGGAGGAGGTTATCGGGGCGGATAAGGAGGAGGCAAAGGCAATGGTCGGCTTTCTCGGGTTCATGGCCGGACATGGTGGTCGGGGCCCGGCGATCGCTTAGATTAGGTTTACAGTAGGTTTTAGTACGGTTTGTGCGAAATATGTAATGAATTTCATCCAGTTTATAGGGAAAGTTCTCGAAATGTAATGTATTTCATCCGGTCAATTTGAAATTTGCTTTGTTTGCATGAATTTCGATCGGTTAGTTCATACAGTTGTCGAAAGGTATGCGGGCAGCATCAGATGGCATCCATCAGTGTCCTCGGACAGATGCCGGTGTAAATTTGTGGGCCAGCGCTGGACATGCCCTAACTATCATGCTATAATCGCTAACAATCCTCCATTATTTGGCAGGGAACAGTTATCCCTCGATCAAAATCAGACCAGCGGTGTTTCGCACTCCTCCCGCGAAGAGTGTAAACTCTTGCTTACATAAAATGGAGCAAGTGGACGACACTGTAGCATGTCATATCACTCGAACTAGCCCGCCTAACGAGCGGGAAAGCACCGCCCTCGTCATTTTGTTCTGGATGTCTTTCGATCGATCGCGCGAAAATGTTACGCTTCGCAAGTTCTAAAGGAAAAGCCAACACACTTATGACTCGTACGCGTCGCAACCCCGACAGTCCGGCTCGCACGCCGCTCACCAGAGGGAACATGCGTTGCCTTGCAATTTCACTGACATGTGGGACTGTAATTGAATAAACCGTCGATAGCCGAAATCTAATCGGTCGGCGGGCGTCGGCTGATAAAAGAGAAACGGGGGAGGGAGAAGAGATCGCCCGCCCGCCGCGCACGGACTCCAAGAAATATATGGTGATAATGTGAGGTGGGCCATGCTGGAGTCCGGACCGCTTCCGGAGCCCGCTCTCACCGCCCTGGCCCCTCAAGACGCAGGCCCAACCTTTCCCACTGTAAGTTGTTCGGACGAAGGAACCATCATGACTTCGTTGAATTACGCTTCTTCAAGAAAACTTACTGTACCCGCAATACTACTACCACACGCGAAGACTGGACTGCACTGTACTCACGCCATATCATCGAAACCCACTAGGCCAAACTAGCCCGCCTAGGTCATCTATTTTGGAATGGAGGAGTACGTCTCTGCACTGCTATGATTTTGTGTTGCACGTTCTCTGCACTTTTTCTACGATTTTCCTACCCTATGAACCAAATGAGGCCTGAATGTATGTCGACTATTGTCTGATCGATCGCTAAGCCTACAATTTTAGGAGCTAGGGCTATTGGTCGATCGACGAGGGATAAGTATAAGCGTACCACGAGCTCATCAACCCCAACGTTTCTCTTCGGTGAGTGTTTTGCAAGTACTATAGCTCGCACAGTAGCTAGCCTACTAACACCAAGAATCGTCAAACAAGCCATGCTGATATGATAAACAGTTCAAACTTACATCTAAGCATGCCATATATTACATCAAAAGCTGGTGAGGATACATCTGTTTCCATAACTCGGAGAGGGTTCGCATGATTCACTATCAAACAAAAGTCGCAAGATCCGCCCACACAAGACAGTGCACTAGCCCAAAGATGGTTTCATAACACGCATCGTTCTAGTAATTAAACACAGAGCAATGCAGACTACCCTGAAGGATTAGCGCGACCAACTATTTCTTGTCATCGGTCTCTCGGGGAATGACCACAACATGGACAGTGGCATGGGAATCGATTTCTGGGGCAATGTCCGCAGGACTGACCGCGACATCGGAATCGATCTTCGGGCGATGTCCATAGGATGGACAGCGGCATCGAATCGATCTCCGGGCGATGCCAACAGGCGGGCCACGACATCGAATCATCAAGGACGCCCACCGCACTGCACAACCCTAACATATTAGCAAGCACATTGAAAATAATCAAAAACCACAACTATGGTAATAAGCCATTATTTTTTACCTTGTGCAGCTCACCGGGGGATCTCATCCCTCCGGGGGCCATCTCCTCGTCCTCGATGGGGGCCATCACCTTGCCAGGAGAATACTGCTTCTCAACAGCGACTATCTCCTCAAACTCGGTCTTGAGCCTCACATAGGTGGCAATCAGAGTTCCTGGGGTAGGCACAGTGGGGCCCTTGCTATTTTTCCAACTTTCTTTGAGGAGTTCGTTCGCCAACGTCCTCAACTCTTGGGCCAGTGCTTGTTTCTTGGAGTTCTTCGTCTCCATGGGTTGGCCCGCCAATATGGTCAACTCGTTGGTCGGTGCTCGCTTCCTGGAGATTGCTGTCTCCAGTGGTTGTCCGCCGGCAACTCTTTGCCTAGTGCTCCAGGATCCATCAATGAACTGGCAAACAAAAAGCAATCGAAAGGAAACCACAATCGCAATGAAAACGGGAAAATAATAGGATGTGAGAATTGGTCGGTGCTTCGCAAAAAGAAGATTCTTGGAATGAAAATATAGCAGCATAACTGATTCGCCCACCTTTCCTTCATCGATGCATGTAAGAAAAATGGCGAAGTGAGTAGCACGGAGTGAGGTTTTCTTCAAGAAAGGGAAGAAAGGGCTTGAACGAGCGTTCCAGTGAAATGATGGTTGCTTCGTCCAGTCCAACTTGGAGGCCACCTTACCACTGCTGGTAAAGGTGTGGGTTTTGTGACATGCATGACGGGTGTATCAACCAAATTTTCATGCATGTCACAAAAAATTACGGGGCTGTTTGGACTGTGACTATGTTTGTCTTATGTTGCCACATTATTTTTCCCACACTTGCCTAACCTGAGTTGCTCAAATTGTTAGACACACTTTGGCTTGCCTAAGGGAATCTTGCCACAGTTTTTATGTCTATGACATGTGGGATTCACTGCTAATAAAAAAATTCTTGTCTTAGGCCTGGCTAATAAAAAAGACTTATATTTAGGAACGGAGGGAGTAGAAAATATAAATAATAATGCATGTTGGGGCAACCCATGTTTCCACTAATTTTAGTCGTGGGCTTGTTCACAATTTTTATGAGGGGGTGGTTGTTCATTTAATGGAGGGACTTGTAGTACCAGACTTGAACGATACAAAGTGCGGCCTGGCACACCGTAACACCACTTGGAACAAGCGGGTAGCTATCTCAAAAAACAATCAACAACTAAAAAAAACCGCGACCTGGCATGTAGTAGTACACAATTTTAAACGATTGTTTTGATGGAGTGAAAAAGGAAAACTACCCCACTACTTATATATAGGCCGGAGCCTCCGCGCTTGCTTGCTAGGGTTACTCTATTCACATACTCTCATCCTCTCCAGATCTAAACAAGATAGGGGTAGTAACACTGTCTTTCTCCCTTCAAAAAATACTGGCTTTCTATCCTCACGCTGGTTACACATCCGGACGTATCCCCCTCCGCCGGTGAAGGGGAGGAGGGGCAGCGCTTAGGCCGTCGTCGACAGTGAGGGAGGAGACCCACTTCCGGCCGCACCGTTATCTCTGGCCGAGCGCCATGGGAGGTCCTCCGATCCTTCGCTGCGTTGCTGTGGGCGATCCGCCTCCCGCCGCCCACCTATCCACATCCCGGCGACCTTGGTATATCTTCGTTCAAACCGCCTTAGCTCTACTTCCCCATTTCGCTATGTCGCTGCATGTGCATCATTTCTACCTCTCAGCCCCTCTCGATCGGATGGTCCAACGTCACCTATTTTTTTTCTTATATTGTTAGAGGTAAAGCTACTTCATGGAGTCGAATCTTGTACTCCTCCGTCGAAAATACTTGTCATTGAAATGGATGTATCTATATGTATTTTAGTTCTAGACACATCCATTTTGATGACAAGTAATTCTTGACGGAGGAGTACTTGGTTCAAACAAGAAATAAAGTGGGGTGGGGAATTTAGTATGTACATCGGACTTGGTACAAACAGGAAGGAAAGGGGTGAAAGTAGTACAGACTGGTCATCCAACGGTCTCTTGGTCGAAAAGGGAAATATAGGGGTAACGCTATACACATTGGTATGACCAGGACTAGATTTGCTATCCACACATAGGAGTAGGTGGCTGGAGTGAACAAAAATGGGACCAACCCAGATATGTTTCTTGGATGTTTGTTTCTCGGGGCAACAAACTATGAATCACCACTTTATGCCCCTATTTACATACATGGTGTTGTACTGCTGATGCACCCACTGTCCCATGCCCTTATACCAAATATTTAGGCTCCGGTCGGAATAAAGGGGCAGAAAACATATATCTTGATGAAAATAGTGGAATAGGAAAGGAATGTACGTATAATACTATGGAACAGTGAACCGGAGGATACTCTCAAGAGAATGTGTTCGGATGGACTATGAAATGTACAGATTTGTTTTTTTAGAGTAGCATGCTTGGCAGTATGAGATGCTATTTGTTTATTCAGCTGCACAGTGACTACTCTTGTCCTCACCTCACGTACCACACATAGGTTGATTTTTATTCCGCAAACACAGACAAACAACCTGTCTAACGCATGGCAGCGGCGCTGCCTCGGCTTCCGCTCAAAAATGAGCAGCGCGTGGATGTTTCTAATCCTATGGAATCAGTACTACCAGACCAGCTTTCCTATGAAACACTATTCACCTTTACCGTGTTCCGAACGGTTGGAAGGGAAAGAATACCGTAGGAATTGTGTTCCTACGAAAATCCTGCACCAAACCTGTGAACCGAACACAGCCTTAGCTGTTCTTAATATAATGTCCCTGGTAAAAATGAAGCCATGCCACTGTTTTTGCCTGTAATTGTTTGAGACTCTGACAAGTTTAGCCAAATGTTTTTGCCTATAATTGTTTGAGACTCTGACTGTTTCCTTTGTTCCTTTTTGTGCAAACAGGGATATCCAATTCACCTGGTTGTTGTTGTGACCTTTTGGTGCACTGCACAAAACTCTTCTTAAAAGAAGTGACTTTTGTGTAGTTTAACTGGAATGTCAGAATGGAACAGTTGGTTCATTTTGGTGGAACTGCACAAAGGGAGATCTATGTTCCAATCCTCATCATCCATATTGGCGCCATAACCTTCCATTAGGTAAGAATGATATTTAATGCATGTGTTCATCTCTATTTTCCGACTGCCATGAGAAAATAATGCTGTTTTTTACTAGTACACTTGTACTCCCTCACTGACAAAACCAATTATGAATTAGAAGGCCAATCATGTACTTGGTTTCACCAACTGGTGAGGAGAAAGAGAAACAGAGCATGAAGAGGAATAAGAAGAAGAATAAACAGTGCTAAGGCGATCTTGCTGAAGCCAGAGGCCTCAGTCGAGGCCATTCAAGGGCTCCGGCAACGACTACCTTACATGTGATACGATCCTCCAAGGAGCCCTTCCACTTCTTCTGTCTCACTTAATTAATTAGGAGTACTTAAGTACCACTAATATATTACTGCCTAATTTTCCTGTTGGACTTAAACAAATCTTTAGTAGGACCCTATGCTGAATCATGTACGTGTGAATGTTTGTCTATGGAGGTGAATCATGTGGTGGATCAGGGAGGGAGTATTATTAGTGTCATGACATAATAGTGCTATTGTTTTGCATGTCAATTTATTGCCATTGGTTCAATGAGGCAATGTTTTGCGTATTGTCCATCATGAATTTGATGCTACTGTTTGAGTAATATGCTAATGTCTTCCTATCCTTTCTCACTAAGCTAATGAAGGTTTCACCTTGTTCCTACTTGTGCAAACAGGGATCATGTTGTTCCAATCATACATTTTAGTGGAACTACACAAGACAATACAATGAACTATATCCCAGCCAGTGCTTTAACTCTGCTGGAAGTTCTTGATAATCTTTCGATATAATCTCAGCACTGGTAAACAAGAGTGATTTCAACCATACATTTGAAGTGCACAAAAATATATACTATTGTGTGATTCCAGTGAGTGCTTTATCATCTCTTATGGGACTACATGAATAAGCTTTTTTCTCAGGTTGGTACGGGCCTAAGGCCTTCATCCATATTAGTTTGTTGTCATCTCTATTTGTATCGTGCTACTGTCATGAGAAACTCCTTTATCTTTGCACTTTTAAGTTTTGCAACCTATGATAAATGGCAATGCTTTGAGTGTTGAGTTGAGCTAATTGGCACTGATTAAATAAACTAATACCTCTCTTTAAGCAAGACTACTATGTTGCTAACTTTACCCATTAAGATAATGAGGGTGCTTCTATTTGTTAGTGTATGTTTCATCAACTAGTCCCACTATTACAGTAATCTCACTCTCTCAATATATGTGCCAACAGGGATGCTTGATTTTGGTGGAACTGCACAAAAACTTTGGGTGCTTCATTGCCTCGACAACTTCCGTCCTTTCTGTCGACCGCTAATCTCCGCTTGCTTTCTTCCTTTGATGTCACCGCTGGCTTATCTCGGCTTCGGTCAAAGGAAATAGTAATTGATATGCTACCTCACATAGGTTGGTACTGGTCTTTATCCTGATTATTGTGCCTGTCATATGTATTGGTAATTTGGTATTGTGCTACTGTTTGCCGATTTCATAAAGGAGTAATTTGGAGCCTGAACTCGCAGGAAAATCATTACATCGGGTGATTTCAGAGAACTGCACAAAATGATCGATGGACAGGTACTTATGCTGCTACTATGTACTCCAAAGTTCACTCGGATAAGCATCGATGTTGACAAGAAGTGCCTATATTCATTCGAGTATCAACGGCGCCAACCAATTGTCAAACTCAAGTATTAGGAGAGTGAACGCCAAAATATTGCTTGGTGCATAGCCCGTAAAAACGCAGTCCAGATCTTTGGTCCCAACTTGTGCCTTTTGGTTATCGGCACATATGGTAGCGAACTATATGGCATGGAGTCTAAAGATTCGAGACAAGTTGGTTAACGCGATATTCATCGGCACTTAATTAGTCCGCACGCCAAGGATGCTCCATTTCAGGTTGAACTGCACAAAAATTTGGGTGGTTCATTTTCTCAACCGCCTCCATTCTCGCTCGCAATGTAGAATTTTGGCGAGATACAGGACCAAGATGAGCCATAAACTAGTTGGATGAAAGTAGTGGCCAAGTTGCTCAAACCTCCCTCGGCACGAGGCCACTATTTGAGGATAAACCTACAAGCAAAGTTCAGATTGTCTGTGCTGCCTCTTATGTACTGGAAAGTTTACTCGTACAAAAACTAATTTTAGCAAGAAGTACCTCCGACTGAACACCACTTACCAGTCTGTACCCTAGGTAATTTAAGTTCGTCCATGGATCATATTGGCTGTGATCTCAATCATTTGGATGCATAAACATACTGAACATGTGTATATCTGAGAATCTTTTTGTGAATTATGTATGAATATTGTGGTGTGATCTATCAATCATTTGGATGCATAGATATGCTGAGCTTGTGTATATATGAGTCTTTTGAGTTGTTGATAGTGAATGTTGGCTATGAATATGAACGTGTCCTGTGAACCTGAGTTTGATATGAATGTTTACCTTTTCTGTTGTATTTGTGTGTGCACTTGTTAGTATGCCTACTATGGGGTATAAAACGCAGGTCTCTTATAAAAGTAATGATGTGTCCAATTTCTGTTTTCCCTTCTAACCACATATATATTTATATTATTACTATTATCGTATATTTTATAGAGACTTATATATACATTATAAAAACATCCCGTGTTATTAACTTATAAAAGTAAATGTTTAACGGAAAATCCTGGTTGTTTTTGACTCATAGGCAAGGAAAATCCTGGTGATTATGCATAAAAGCTTGCGTAAGATTTTGAAGGACCAATTTAATAATAACGCGCTCATTTTTATTTTGAGCAATAACTCGCTAATTTCTTAATTTATATATATATATATATATATATATATATATATATATATATATATATATATATATATATATATAATGTGCCTCTCCAGTTTATTCTTTGATATTAATTGATCCTTCTAACATAACATTATATATATATAACAAGCCCACCTAATACGTGTATTTCAAGGAAGTGCAAATGGGTTGAGATTTCTTAGAAAATATAAATGGGCCTGATTGACGCGAAATTATTTGTTCACCCAGCCCAGCAAATGGACTGTACATTCTAGTAAACATGGGTTAAATATAAGCCACATTTTTGCAGGCTGACATGTGGGCCAATAGGTCGAAGCCTACGCAGGGCGTTGTCAACTTGGTCACCAAATGATTTTTGTCCTCCACAGCCATTGGAGTTATATCCAACGGCCGACATGCACCTTCAATCTCTCATCTTCTTCCTCCAGCGTCGCCGGGACCGCCTGGTCCGGCCTCCGGCGGCTAGCGGCTCTGCTTAGCATGCATCGCTGCGAAGCGCTAGCCCACCGCAGGCCAGGCTATCCCTCCATCCCTCGACACCTCCTGTTATTCTCCATAGACTACAGCCCCACGCCGCAACAGAACCAGTTATAACCCTTCTCCTCCTCTCAATCTGCGACTCCACTGGCGTGTTTTCCCATCTCCGAGTCGTTCCCGTCCGAGGCCTCGCCGTCGTCCACCGCCTCGCTGTGTTCGGTGCGGCGTGGTCAACAAACGAGAGTCATCGGAAGAGGACTGTACATGGAGAGCCTGATGGCTGGGACCCACGAGGTCCATGGTCGCACGCAAGGAAAGTTCCTCCTTATTAAGCTAAAAAAAATGTTTCCTCCACCTGACAGCTAGGACCCGCCGGCTGTATCTTCGCACGGAAGGAAGTGCCTCCTTGTTTTGCGAAAAAAATTATTCATCCTGTTGACATTGGGACCCGCTGATTTGGTGACTGACTTGTGGGCCTACTAAGCGGACGGTACGCACGGCTTTGTCAACTTAATCAACAAATGATTCTAGCAGCTGGACCGTTGGATGTTAATCCAACAGCCGTGCTCCTTCTTCAACCTCTGTTCTTGCTCCTGTCTCCGTGGGGCGGCATCATGCAGGCTGTGCTGCCGCGAACCCGAACCAGTGAAGTTTCCCACTCCTCTCCATCTCCGACTCCACTGCCCCGTCTTCCCCATCTCCGGGTCGTTCCAGTCTAGGTGCGCTCGGCACGGTGTGATCAACATGGTCAACAACCAAGAGTCATCGGAAGATGACTGTATGTGAGAGGCTGACAGTGGGGATGCACCACGCCCATGGACGCATGCATGCAACGGAACGCGGCGAGGTCAACGTGGTCAAGGAACGACTTCCATTGGAAGTAATACTATACGTGGAGAGTCTCAGCTGGGTCCATGGCCGCAGCAAGTAAGTGCCTCCTTATTACGCGAAAAATAATGATTCCTCCAATCGACGGCGAGGACACCTTTGGGACGGGCCACCGATTTTGCGAAAAAACGTTTGCCCTCGATCGCTGGGACCCACCGACGGGCCGCCAGATTTCGCGAAAAAACGTTCCTCCCATTGTCACTCGGACCCACCGGAAGTGCCTCCTTATTACGCACAAAAAATGAATACTCCCCTCGCTAGCTGGGACCCACCTTGGTGGAGGCTGACTTAGGGCCTACTAAGTTGACGGGACGAAGGGCTTTGTCAACTTAGTAAATATGAACGATTCTAGCTCCAGTGACCGTACGATGTCCATCCAACGGCCATAGTGCTTCTTCAACCTCTGGTCTTCTTGCTCCAGCCGCCCAAACCAGCGCTGGTCGTGCCTCATGCTCCTGCCTCCCGTGGCCGGCTGTGCTTCCGCGGAGGCCTCGCCGCCCCCTACTATTCCCACCGCTGGCCAGGCCCTGCGGCGACGGCAGCCTCACACCGCAGCCGAACCAATGAACCCTCGTACTCCTCTCCGCCCGGGCTTCCACTGCCGCTTCTTCCCCGGCTCCGTGTTGTCCCATTCCTAGGCCTCACCGTCGTCCACTGCCGTGGTGCTCTCCGTGCGACGTGGTCAACGTGGTCAAGGAACGACTTCCATCGGAAGAGTACTGTACGTGGAGAGGCTGACAGCTGGGTCCACGGCCACAACCCAGTTTTTTTTGTGATTTGCCAAGTAAGTCGCTTTGTCAGGCCAGTTGGGCTGCAAATCTTTCCAGACGAGGAGAGCTTCCATTCGGCTGGCCGAGAAAATGGCCCATCTGTAATGAGAAATGGGTTGTACATTTTTAAAACACATCAAACCGGCAATTAGTTCCAAATATCTTTTTTTTCGTTTCGAGATTTTAAATTACATTAATTTTTATGTGTGGAGAATTTGTTGGATTTTATATTGATATACATTTATTTTTAAAATCAGTTTGAATGTGAGTTGAAATTTCGGGATTAAAACAGTTCGGACTGCACCGAAATATGTAAAATTTCGTATAATTTTTTAACCGTGGCCACAATATGGGTTGTAATGCTAACAAAAAGAATACGGGCTCCAAAAAAACCTTAAGAATTAGCAAATGGGCTGTAAATTATTAGAAATAATGGCAGATGGGTTGTATGTTGTTTTCCACAGATTTGAGGCTTTCCTAAAAAAAAGGTTGACGCACAAGCAGTGACTGTTGGATGGCCATCCAACGGCCGTCGTGCTTCTTCAATCTCTGCTCTTCCTACCCCAGCCGCTCAAACATGCGCCGGCGGGACTGCCTGCTCCCTCCTCCCCGCGGCCGGCTCTGTTGCCACGCAGGCCTCACCGCCCCACCGTACTCCCATCGCTGGCCTAGCCATCCCTCTACTCACCCACACCTGCTGTTATTCTCCGGTGACGGCAGATTTAACCAAGAACCTCAGACAACAGATCCCCTCCGCGTGGGAAACAACTGCCGAGTATTCCCCGCCTCGTGTCGTTTCCTTCCTAGGCCTCACCATCGCCCACCGCCTGGTGCTCTCGGCGCTGCCTGGTCAACGTGGTCAACGACCGACATGCATCTAAAGTGGATCAGACGTGGAGAGGCCGACAGCTGGGTCCATGGCCGCATGCAAGGAAATGCCTCCTTATTACGCGCATAAAATAATGATTCCTCCACGACATCGTGGACCCATCGAAGGGCCTCAGATTTCAAAAAAAACATTACCGCGCCGACAGCTCGGACCCACCAGCTATATCTTCGCACGCAAGGAAGTGCCTCCTTATTACGCACAAAAAAGGAATACTCCCGTTAGCTGGGACCCAAGATAGTGCCAGCTGACTTGTGGGCCTACTAAGTTGATGGGGACGAGGGATTTGTCAACTTAGTCAATATGCATGATTCTAGCTCCAAAGGACCGTGACGATGTCCATCCAACGGTCGTAGTGCTTCTTCAACCTCTGGTCTTCTTGCTCCAAATTACCAAACCAGCGCCGGTCGTGCCTCGTGCTCCCGCCTCCCGTGGCTAGCTGTGATGCGGCGGAGGCCTCACCGCCTTTACTACTCCCACCGCTGGCGTGCCATCCTCTACTCACCCACACCCCCGTTATTCTGCGGCGGCGGCAGCCTCACCTCGTACTCCTCTTCGTGGGCATCCACCGCTGCGTCTTCCCCGCTTCGCCGCCCCTTCCTTGGCCTCGCCGTCGTCCACCGCCGTGGTGCTCTCGGCGCGGCGTGGTCAATGTGGTCAATGACTGACTTCCATCGGAAGAGTACTGTGCGTGGAGAGGCTGACAGCTGGGTCCACGGCGGCCGCAAGGAAGTGCCTCCTTATTACGCGCAAAATAATTATTCCTCCACCTGACAGCAGGGACCCACCAGACGGGCCACCGTATTTCGTGAAAAAAACGTTTCCCCCCTGACTATTGGGACCCACCAGCTACATCTTCGCACGCAAGGAAGTGCGTCCGGGCAAAAAAAAACGATTTGCCCCCCTGACTGCTAGGACCCACCAGCTACATCTTCGTAGGCAAGGAAGTGCCTGACAGTCGGGACCCACCTGGTCGAAGCGTACGTAGCGTTGTCATTCTAGTCGCGAATATGTACGTACATATATACTGGTCGATGTAGAGGCGCGCACGTATCTTAGTAGAGGCGCGCACGTAGCATGTACACGTATGTACAACGGCCAGGGTGCAAGAAAGAAAATACGGCCACGTATGTGTACATACGGGCGGGGTCTCGAACACCTACTCGCGCATACGTACGGCCAGGGCTCGTGTACATGGCTGGGTCGGAACGGAGAAACAGCATCGTCATCGTGTTCATGGGGAGGCAACGGAGTGCGTCGTGTTCATGGGGAGGCAACGGAATGCGTCATGTTCATCGGGAGGCAACGGAACGCGTGGGAGCCAACCGGCTGGGTAGGAACGGAATGCGTGGTCGCGTTCATCGGGAGGGCTTAGACGGAACAGGCGATGGAAACGAGGCATGGCGTACCGCACAACGGAGGAAACTGACCTCCTACGTTCGAACGGGGTCCTGTTGATCGGGAGGGGTGTGGCATACCACAAAACGGAGGAAACGGACCTCCTACGGTCGAAACGGGGGTCCTATTGATCGGGAGGGGTGTGGCGTACCGCAAAACGGACGAAACGGACCTCCTACGGTCGAAACGGGGTCCTGTTGCTCGGGAGGGTGTGGCGATCGCAAAACGGACGAAATGGACTTGTGTTGAGCGCCACGATCAAACGGGGTCCTGTTCATCGAGAGGGGTGGTGTACCGCAAAACGGACTCCACGGATACCGCTCATCTCCACCGTCGACCTCCTCCAGCCTCCACGGGCTCCTCGCTCATCCAGCCTCCACCTGCGCCACACCACGGCCATCGTTGAACCACCCTCCACGGGCACCCTCCACCGCCTACTATTCATCCAGCCCTCCACACCACGGGTCCTGTTCAACCACCCTCCACGGCCACCCCTCCACCATCTATTGTTCATCCAGCCCTCCACACCACGGGTCCTGTTCATCCAGAGGCAACGCCACCGCCATCGCTCATCCAACCCCCCGCAACGCCATCGTTCATCCAATCGATCGGCTTGATTAGCAGCGAGAGCGGCGAATCGCCCATCGGGCTCGATTAACAGCCATTGATCGATAGCTCGGGTTCGAGAACGCGTAGTTCTGCAGGCAATTGCTCGGGTTCGATTAGAGCCCAACGCCCGCCGGGTTGATTAGAGCTAACGCCGCACACACGCAGCGCACGTGTACGAGAAATGCGATCGCCGCCCCGACCTCCCACCGTAACCGGCAACTCCCCGAAATTTTCCTCCCCCTCGCTTCTACCACGGTTTTTTCCGTC
Organism: Aegilops longissima; assembly: GCA_021605205.1. NCBI lineage: Eukaryota > Viridiplantae > Streptophyta > Magnoliopsida > Poales > Poaceae > Aegilops > Aegilops longissima. The sequence continues at coordinate 386,301,717 of CM038680.1, forward strand.
ATGGACGGCCCAAAGAATGTCATGCAGTTGCATCTCCGGCCCGCCCAGGACGAAAATCCCATTTTCTGTCATGATTTTTTGTCATAGAAGTAGGAGCACACCACATCTATGATGATATCGGGTTTTGTCACAATTATCGTCATAGAAGTATCATATCACTAGTAGAAAAGGGGGCAAAGGTCCAGGCCGGGTTAGCCCATTAGTCCCGGTTCAGTCCAGAACCGGGACCCATGGGGGCATTGGACCCGGTTCTTGAGCCCCGGGGGCCGGCCGGGCCACGTGGGCCATTGGTCCCGGTTCGTCTGGACCTTTTGGTCCTGATTGGTGGGACGAACCGGGACCAATGGGCCTCGCTCCTGGCCCACCGCCATTGGTCCCGGTTGGTGGCTTGAACCAGGACCAAAGGCTGCCCTTTAGTCCCGGTTCATGCCACCAACCGGGACCAATGAGGTGCCTATATATACCCCCTTGCGTAAGAGCAGAGCACACTGCTCTGTTTTTTCTGGCCGCCGAGGGGGAGAGGGCTTGGTTGTGCTCAAGCTCACCTCCTATGCACACAAGGTGTTCGATGGAATGCCCGAGCCACACTACTTAATCTTTCTCCTCTCCAAGCTCGACCTCCAAGCTCTATTTTCCTCAATATTTGTCTAGGTTTAGCGGTATGTCACGCCCCGTCCCCGTCTTCATCGCCGTCGATCACCCGCGCCGATCTCATCGCCGGCACCACCGTGGTGAGCCTCTTGTTCTTATCTTCTTTCTGAAAGGAAAAATATTCTTACTTGTATGTTTAGATAGATACTTGTATTATTTTCTTACTTTTATTATTGCATATTATATAGTGCGATGGTTTTGGTATCCGCCCCCGCCAGCCCTCGTCATGTCTATGATTCAGATGTGGTATATATTATCTTTTCATAAATATTGGTCCATTTATTGTTTATGAAAATTATGCCGACCAACATGACATAGATTTTATTTATCTAGGAGGTTTTTGAACCGGAAATTCCAACCGACGCTGTTGTCGAGAGGTTAAATTTAGTTGAAGAAGAAAACAATTTCTTGAAGGAAAAAATAAAAAAATTGAGGAGAAGATGATATTGGATTTGCATGTTGCGGATGTCGTCGATGATCACAAGATCAAGATCGATGCAATGCGCTTGAAGATTAGAAAGATTAGAAAACATGCCATTCATACTGAGGCTTGGTATCATTATGCAGTTGGATCAGTTGTTACCTTGATTGCGATTATGATCGCATTTGTTTTCGCATTGAAATGTTTTACATAGTTTCAATGTATGGTTTAATTAATTAGATGCTCTGGAGAGCTATATGTTGTTTGATGAGAACTATGTATGTATTTTGGTTTTAATGTGATGATGAACTTCTATTAATTTGGTCACTTATTTATCTATTCATGATGTTTTGTAATGGTTTTTGACACACTTAATTATATATATAATGCACGCAGATGAACCGCAATGGATGTACGGTGTGAGTACACACCTCCGAGTACATTAAGGCGTGCATGAGTTTCTCAAGCGGCTGAGGCAAACAAGCAGAATGGTTTTATGTGTTGTCCATGCATTAAATGTGGGAATACGATGTCTTACTCTGACCGGAAAATCCTTCACACCCACCTGCTTTACAAGGGTTTCATGCCACATTATAATGTTTAGACGAGGCACGAAGAAATAGGGGTTATGATGGAAGACGGCGAAGAAGAAGAGTACGATGACAACTATGTGCCCCCTGAAACAGTGATGCTACTGAACATCAAGAGGAACCAGACGATGTGCACGAGGATGCTGCAACGGGCTAAGCTGCTGAAGATCAAGAGGAACCAGACGATGTGCCCGATGATGATGATATCCGCCGGGTCATTGTCGATGCAAGGACGCAATGTGAAAGTCAAAAGGAGAAGCTGAAGTTCGATCGCATGTTAGAGGATCACAAAAAAGGGTTGTACCCCAATTGCGAAGATGGCAACACAAAGCTCGGTACCATCTTTGGAATTGTTGCAAAGGAAGGCGAGAATGTTGTGCTCGACAAAGGATTTGAGAAGCTATCAAAATATTGAAGAAGAAGCTTCCAAAGGATAACGAATTGCCCGACAAGACATACGCAGCAAAGAAGGTCGTATGCCCTCTAGGATTGGAGGTGCGAAGATACATGCATGCCCTAATGATCTGCATCCTCTACATGCGGTGCGCATAAGGATCTGAACGCGATGCCCAAGATGCGGTGCATTACGATATAAGATCGACGAGATGACCTCGGTGATGTTGACGGCAAGCCCCGTGAAGAGGGTTCTGCGAAGGTGATGTGGTATGCTCCTATATTACCACGGTTGAAATGTCTGCTCGAAACGGAGAGCATGCCAAGTTGATGCGATAGCACAGTGAGGACCGTAAGAAAGACAGAAGTTGAGAGCACCCACCGACGGGTCGAGGGAGAAAAATCGAGAGAAAGTACTGGGATGAGTTTGCAAGTGACCCAAGGAACGTATGGTTTGCTTTAAGCGCGGATGGCATTAATCCTTTTGGGGAGCAGAGCAGCAATTACAACACCTGGCCCATGACTCTATGTATGTATAACCTTCCTCCTTGGATGTGCATGAAGCGGAAGTTCATTATGATGCCAGTTCTCATCCAAGGCCCTAAGCAACCCGACAACGACATTGATGTGTACCTAAGGCCATTAGTTGAAGAACTTTTACAGCTGTGGAATGGAAACGGTGTACGTACGTGGGATGAGCACAAACAGGAGGAATTTGACCTAAAGGCGTTGTTGTTCGTGACCATCAACGATTGGCCTGCTCTCAAGAACCTTCGGGATGACAAACAAGGGATACCACGATGCACACATTGTTTACTTGACACCGATAGTATATACCGGAAGCTGCGGGAAGAATGTGTACAGGCCATCGCCGATTTCTTCCGACCAACCATCAATGTCGAAAGAAAGGCAAGCATTTCAAAGGCGAGGCAGATCACCGAAGAAGCCCACCATGCATCGGTGATCACGCATTTGCTATGGTCAATGATTTACACGTAATCTTTGGAAAGGGTCCCGGCGGACTAGCTGTTCGAATGACGCCGAGAAACACGCACCCATGTGGAAGAAGAAATCTATATTTTGGGACCTACCCTCATCGAAAGACCTAGAGGTCCGCTCTTCGATCGACGTGATGCACGTGACGAAGAACCTTTGCATGATCCTGCTAGGCTTCTTGGGCGTGTATGGGAAGACAAAAGATACACCTGAGGCACGGGAGGACCTGCAACACTTGCACGAAAAAGACGGCATGCCTCCAAGCACTATGAAGGTCCCGCCACCACGCTCTTCTTAAAGAAGAGAAAGAATTCTTCTTTGAATGCCTGCTCAGTATGAAGGTCCCGACTGGCTTCTCGTCGAATATAAAGGGAATAATAAATATGCCAGAGAAAAAGTTCCAGAACCTAAAGTCACATGACTGCCACGTGATTATGACGCGACTGCTTCTGGTTGCATTGAGGGGGCTTCTACCGGAAAACGTCCGATTAGCCATTTGAAGCTATGTGCATTCCTCAATGCAATATCTCAGAAGGTGATCGATCCAGAAATTGTACCAACGCTAAGGAGTGATGTGGCGCAATGTCTTGTCAATTTTGAGCTGGTGTTCCCACCATCCTTCTTCAATATCATGACGCATGTCCTAGTTCATCTAGTCGACGAGATTGTCATTCTAGGGCCTGTATTTCTACATAATATGTTCCCCTTTGAGAGGTTCATGGGCGTCCTAAAGAAATATGTCCGTAACCGCGCTAGGCCAGAAGGAAGCATCTCCATGGGCCATCAAACAGAGGATGTCATCGGGTTTTGTGTTGACTTCATTCCTGGCCTTAAGAAGATAGGTGTCCCTAAATCGCGGTATGAGGGGAGACTGACTGGAAATGGCACGCTTGGAAGGGACTCAATAATATGCAGGGACGGATATTCTTGGTCTCAATCACACTACACAGTTCTGCATAACTCTACCTTGGTGACCCCGTATGGCGATGAACACAAGAACGATCTCAAGGCCCAAACACCGGAGCAAAGGCGATGACTGGAATACATGTGAACACATCAGGACTTTCAGCAGTTGGTTGGAAACACGTCTCAGAGGTGACAAGACTGTTTGTGATGAGTTGTACTTGTTGTCCAGGGGACCATCTTTGACTGTATTGATTTACAAATGATACGAGATAAATGGGAATACATTTTACGCGATTGACCAAGATCAAAAGAGCACCAACCAAAACAGTGGTGTCCGCTTTGATGCAGCAACCGAGAGGGGAAAGGACACATATTATGGTTACATAGTGGACACATGGGAACTTGACTACGGACATGATTTTAAGGTCCCTTTGTTTAAGTGCAAATGGGTCAATCTGTCAGAGGCGGGTAGTGTAGACCCACAAAGACGGAATGACAACAGTGGATCTGAAAATCTTGGGTACACTGACGAACCGCTCGTCCTAGCCAATGATGTGGCACATGTTATCTATGTGAAGGACATGTCTACCAGACCGAGAAAAAGAAAAGATAAGGAAGCGAATACATAATACGATGAGCCAAAGTGCCACATAGTTCTTTCAGGAAAAAGGGACATCGTGGGAGTGAAGGGCAAGACAGACATGTCTGAAGATTATGAAAAGTTTCATGAAATTCCTCCCTTCAAAGTCAAGGCTGACCCAAGCATCCTGATAAACGATGAAGATTATCCATGGTTACGGTGCAATAAGCAAATGACACAAGTGAAGAAAAAGTAAAGACTTTCTCCCGCAACTATTATGATGATACCATGCCAACTTTGTAACAGACGAGTATGGTACTATTGTCCGTTTTGTACATGCACATGCTATGTGGGTGAAATTATGATACCATGCCAACTTTCAACTTTTTCAGAGTTCATTTGAAATGCTTTAATGTCTTATGGTTCGGCCCTCGTAATACCATTAATCCCGATTCGCTCCTTGTCAACTATGTTCTCACCAAGAACACTCTCAAGAGGGCAGCCACGTGGGCCATTGGTCCCGGTTAAATTCGACCTTTTGGTCCCGGTTCCACGCACGAACCGGGACCACGCGCCTCCCTGCCCATGACCATTAGTCCCGGTTTGTGCCACAAACGGGACTAAGGGTTGGTCCTCGTTGCACTCAGAGTTTAGTCCCACCTCGCCAACCAAAGGGCGCTCACACCGGTTTATAAGCCCGTCCCTCTCTGCCTTGTTGAGCTCCTCCCAAAGTGAAAACAGATGCCCCTATACAGGGAATTTGACCTAAATTCATAATTTATTTCTTTGAAATTCATAGAAATTTATTATGAATTTAGGTTGAATTTTCTCTATAGGCGCATCTATGTTCATTTTTAGTAAAGTTAATCACAAACTTGTGATTCACACAAATTTCAAAGAATTCAAATTTTAACTATTCAAATTTGAAAACTAATGGCACTAATGAAAGTTTATAATTTTTCTAAAACTAATGGCACTAACAGAAAGTTTATAATTTTGCTGACCTAAAAGCAAAAAGAATTAAAAATAAAGCAAAAAACAAAAAAAATGCAGAAAACAAAACAAAAAACTGGAAACAAAATAAAAATAGCAACAATAAGTATTTTGTTGTAAGTAGAAACAAAATAAAATAAATAAAGCAACAAAGAAAACAAAAAAACAAAAAAGTGTTTTCAAATTTGAAAACTAATGGCACTAACAGAAAGTTTATAATTTTTCTAAAACTAAAAGCAAAAAAGAAATAAAAATAAAGCAAAAAATAAAATAAAATAAATAATGCAGAAAACAAAACAAAAAAACTGGAAAAAATTAGCAACAATAAGTATTTTGTTGTAAGTAGAAACAAAATAAAATAAATAAAGCAAGAAATAAAACAAAAAACAAAAAAGTGTTTTCAAATTTGAAAACTAATGGCACTAATAGAAAGTTTATAATTTTTCTAAAACTAAAAGCAAAAAAGAATTAAAAAATAAAGCAAAAAACAAAAGAAAATAAATAATGCAGAAAACAAAACAAAAAAACTAGAAAAAAATAAAAATAGCAACAATAAGTAAAGAAAACAAAAAATACTGCCTCCTACTGGGCCCCCACGGCGTGAATATGACTAGAAACCCTACCATGGGCCAGGATTCAGGCCCGCAAAAGGCCCAGCAGGCCCACAGGCAAAGCAGTCTCAGATTAGGCCCATAGTCCTGCAGTTCAGAGGAGTTCGAGAGAGAGGAGGTAGCAGTGCTTATAAGCAGGTGGTCGACGCTCTCAACTAGCGAGGTGGGACTAAACTCCCACCACCACGCTGTTGTGCAAGGCCATTGGTCCCGGTTGGTGGTACGAACAGGACCAATGACATTCTTTGGTCCCGGTTTGTGGCACCAACCGACCACCAATACTTTAGTCGGTTCGTGCCAGGCACCAACCGGGACCAAAGGTCGCCGCTTCCGCCCTTGGGGCTGTTGAAAAGAGCCTTTGGTCGGTTGCCAGGCACCAACCGACTAAAAGGTCTTTGGTCCCGGTGTTGCTATGAACCGGGACCAAAGGCCTAGGGTATATAAGTAGCACTTAGGAAAATTTGACGAACTCATCATGATTGCCCCGCCCGCCCGCCGACGCCGAGCTCATCGACGCCGCCAGTTGCCCAGTCGACGTCGCCCATCGCTCGACGCCGCCGCCGCCCGCCAGATGCTGTCCGCGCGCCGCCCGACACCGTCCGTCCGCGCCCGGCCCGACGCCGTCAGCGCGCCCTTCGTTGTCGCCCTTCCCGTCGCCGCCAGCTGCCCAGACGCCGCCGCCCGACGTCGTTGTCGTTAGCAAGCGCCCGTCGTCACCGTCGCTGCGGGGAAGCACCACGCCGGCTCCCGCGACCCGTTCATCCCCGAGGCCGTTCGTCCGCTGCCGCACCGATTCCGGCCGGCGACCTCGACCCCTCCCCGCACTATGAGCCCCTGCCTCCTCCCCTTTCCTTCTTATTGCCGTCCCCGCACGCCATCCATAAGCGCGCGCCACTGCCAACCATCGTCGCCGTCGCCGTATAGTGCTCTGTATATGCTTACTGTATGTATGTATGTATGTATGTTCACTGTATAATGCTCTGTATATGCTGTATAATGCTCGTTTTTGCATTTTTTTTGTTACCAATAAAAAGTTCTATTTTTTGGTGATATGTATGTTCATATGCTCATTAATATTTAAGAAAATGTTCATATGCTCATTTAAGAAAATGTTCATATGTAACATTTAAGAAAAAAAGTAAATGTATGTATATTCATATGCAAAGAATTGTTTTTGGATGAAATGAGATGAGATGAGATGTGTTTTGTGTTGGAGAAGAAAAGAGGAAGAAGGAAGAAGGAAGAAGAAGGAAAAGAGGGTCGAGGGGGGGTCGATATACCCCCTCCCTGATAACATTTTTTTCCATGTATATATGCAAAAGTTACATTTTTAGAAAAGTTTTATATATCTAGCTAGGAAAGGAAGAAGAAGAAAAAGAATGAGAGGAAAAAGGAAAATAAGAAGAGGAAGAAAGGAGAAGAAGAGGAATAAGAAGAGGAATAAATAAGAAGAAGAAAAAAGAAGAAAAAGAAGAGGAGAAGAAGAAAGGAATAGAGGAGAAGAAGAGAAAATAGAATATCCTCTTTTTTTTCTTCTTTTTTTCTTCAATCTTCTCCTCTATTAATATCTTCTTCTCCTCTTTTTATTTCTTCTTCGTCTTCTTATTTTTTATCGAATATGTCGTTGTCGATATACCCCGTGTCCTGATAACTTCAATGCGAGGGGGGGTCGACCTACCCCTCCCTGATAACATTATTTTTCCATGTATGTATGTCGTCGTTGTCGATATAACCCCCTCCCGGATAACTTCGATCGTGATAACTTATACCACGGGAGCACCCCCGCCCTCTCGCTCGACCAAAACTCTCGAGGACACCCCAACCCTAGAAAAAAACGATGTCGGTCTCCTACCCCCTCCCACCGCGCCCCTACCCTTGAAGCGTTGCCGAGGCCACCCCAAACCCGGAATAAGCTAGGTCTATGTTTGCCACTAATATATCCACCCCCTCCCAATAACTTCAACACGTGGGGGAGTCGATATACCCCCTCCCCGATAATATTATTTTCCCATGTACGTTTGCCACTAGCTAATATATCCATCTGTCATGTTTGAATACTAATTTCCATGTTGTAAATATTTGTAGAAACTATGGACACCCCCCGAGACGAAGCACAAGAAGCGGTTGTTGGGGGACATAGTCGCACAAGGAAGTGATGTCGTCTGCTCGTTGTTTCTCAACGACACCGATGGTCTAGAAGGAGAGGGTGAAGAAGCAGCTGGCTATGATTATGATGGCTCCGGTGACCCAATGACGGTGCAAGAAGGAGACCGTGATGACGGCTCCGGTGACCGAACCGAGTCCGGCCAGGTATATATATATTAGTTAAGCATGTGCTGACTAGCTAATTGATGCATTCGTTGTTTTGGTATGTACACATATTAATTAACTCTCGTCTTTGTTCTTTTTTCTAGCCCTCCGGATCGAGCACAACTTCGGTAAAGAGACGAGGCCCGAAGAAAAAGTTGAGCTTGGATGAAAGGTTTGAGATCAGCAAGCAATCATGACAGCCAACCGATTGAACCCATCCGGACAAAGAACACATTTGTTGCTCAGTGCGGGGTTCTGGTTAGGGACAAGATCCCGATCAGCATCCACCAATGGAATAAGCCTAAGAACAAAGACCCTGAGGTGTCTTATGTCAATGATATGCAGAAAAATGATCTTTGGACTGAGCTGAAGTCAAATTTCACCCTACCGCCAGAGGATGATCCGGAGAAGCCAGTTAAAGAGCAATTAATCAAGTCTTTTGCTCTTAAGAAGATGGCAGACCTATTCAGGAGGTGGAAGAAAGACCTGAATACGTTTGTCGGCAAAAAAGAGACACCATAATTCAAGGGAAAATATGAGAAGATCAGAGATCACTGGCCCGCATTTATGGCCCACAAGACATCATAAAAGAGTAAGAAGATGTCAGTGACAAACAAGCAAAATGTTGCGAAGAAGAAGCTTCACCATCGCACGGGGTCAGGTGGCTACCTCAAAGCCCGGCCTAAGTGGGCCAAGACTGAGAATGATCTGGTTGATAAAGGGATCAAACTAGAGACAATGAACTGGCCAGACCGTTGCCGGACTTGGTTTTTCGGGGCTGGCGGAACCTTGGTCCCTGTATCAGGGAAGTGCATTTGGACGGACGAGCAATTGGAAATACCTGTCAAGAGGCTTCGGCACTATATCGATGCAGTGCAGCAAGGGACGTTCCTTCCAGACAGAGAGAATGGCGAGCTCACAATGGCCCTCGGGAATCCTGAGCACCCTGGACAGACACGAGGCACGCCAGGCTCCGTTCCGTGGAATGCTGGTTTTCCGGACGCAGGCGGTTACAAATGCCAGGAGAGGAGGAAAATGGTGCAGCAGACCCAACTGCAGGCGCTGCACGCAAGGGTACAAGCAATAGAGGAACGAGAAGCAAATCGCAGCAAACAAACTGCCGAAGCTTCCCCCGAAGCTACCCCTCCATCTCAGCGGAGAAGCAGCGTGGCTTCCACCGAGCTGCTTCAGCCGGAGCATGTCTTGACGGCTCCTGCCAGCTATCCCGTGGATGCTATCACGGAGTCTCAAAATTGCCACATTATGACGCAATGGATGAATTTGAAGGTCAAGGCGGCTGTTGGCTCTGTTTATCCCATCAAACTGACGCAACTTTTCACCGCCGGCCGATTCCGAAGGATATGCTAGGGTGATGGTGGATGAAATAATGGAGGGAATTTGAGGACCTCCAGCTTGACCACCCTACCGGTGAAGGGGAGACTAGGCTGGGTTCTGCTCTGAAGACTCCATGCCTATGGCGGAAGGAGCTCATCAACCTTCCGAACTGGATGCCTCCGCCTCCTCCTCCTCCTCCGGTGAGTCAGGGCACTCCGCCTCCTCCAGCGCCTCCTCCTCCGGTGAGTGACGATCAGGGAACTCGGCCTCCTTTTCCGGCGCGTGGCGGCACTACGCCTCCTTCTCCGCCTGCACCGGCGCGCCCGAGCAGCCAACAGCCTCCTCCTTCTCCGCCTCGCCAGCAAGGGCGGAAGAGACCCGCCGCCGCCCCGGCTGCTCCGGCGCATTGTAGTCCTTCTCCTCCGCCTCGTAAGCAAGCACGAAAGAAGACAGCCGCAGCCGCTCCGTCTGCTTCGGCGTCTAGCAGTACAGGCAGAGGCGAGAGGCAATATAGATACGGTCCACCTCTCAAGCCTCTAGAGAAGTTACCGTACGAGATGACCGTGGAGGAAAACAAGAAGATCGTGCGGACCAAAGTGAAGGACTTCTTTGAAGGGTTGAAAGCACAGAGACATCCACCTCCGGAGGAGAAGGTAGATCCGGTGAAAGCAAAGCGCACTATCGATGCCCTGAGGAAACCACCAAAGTCTCCGCCGAAAACCAACTATGAGCGCATTACTCAAAAGGCATATCAAGAAGCGTCGCGGTCGGGAACTACTGTCAGTGATCAAAGGTTAAAAGAACGACGAGCAGCTGGGAAAAAATTGGCCAGCTCAGCGAACAAGCGAACCAATCGTGCCCCCCGCCCAATGTGTCTAGCGACATCGTCGCTAATGCTCCGGGGACGGTGCCCGGTTATAGCAATCTTGCAGATTACCTGTCTGACGATGTACATTTTGATTTCATGGAGGTGGACGAACACAGATACGAGTACGGGAAGCCTCTCGTCAAAGATGAAAAATCTCTAACAACGATGATGCGAAGATTCCATAATTGGTACATGAAAACCTGCAGAAGTCTGGGAGGACGAATATTTTGTATCTGAGAATTAAAGAGGAGCACGACCTCATTGGAACTAATCTGTTGACTGTTCCATTTGAGAAGTTCTTCGAGTTCTTCAATCAAACGGCCCTCGATAAATTAACGGTCTTTTGCTACTGCCTGTAAGTACTATTTCGGTCTTAAGTCTCTATATATAGCTCAGCTCTTTCATTGCATGTATTTATAATTAATTATCCTCACTATATTATGCAGATTGAAGATCGTCGAGTGCAGAAAACAAGAAATGTATGATATTGGGTTCATTAACACAAATATCATAGATGAAATTCAGGTTAAAAAGCACGCCGAAGAGGCCGAGGCCAACTTGCTACAATCGTTGATCAAAAATCAAAACGAAGATACCATACTCTTTCCTTACAACTTCAAGTGATTGTTACTGTGTGTGCATATTCAGTTTCCCTTATTACTCGAGCGAGGTTATAGTAATGTAATTGATGAGTTATGCATGCTTGCGCAGCTTCCACTATGTTCTTCTGGAGATTAAGCTTGAGCGGGGACTAGTAACCGTCTTAGACTCGAGACGGAAAGATCTCGAAACCTATGCAGACATGACTAAATTGCTCAACAAGTAAGTTCAATCGATCATTATCGCACCATATCGGCAACTTTTTGTTCATTTCCTAATATCTCAAGTAATAATAATTATTATTTTCTTTGTCTTGCAGGGTTTGGAAACAGTTCGCCGCAGAAGCTCCGAGACTGCCGAAGGAGCTGAGATATACATACCCGAAAGTAAGTACTACTAGCTAGCTAGTTGCGCGCATCTCCCATTGATTCTATAGCTATACTTTCATCAATGCCATTTATAATGCTTCATTATCAGTTTGATTGAACTCTATTTCTCGTAAAGTTCTTGTAAGGGAAGAAGGAATAATTTCTGTGGATACTACGTGTGCGAGTTCATCTACAACGCGACTTTGAAAAATAAGCGGGGCTACTCTAAAAGACAATATGAAGTGCGTAAGCAATAATATTCACAATTTCATTTTATTACACCATCATTTCTGTTGAGTTTCATTCATATATATGTATTAACCCCCTTCTTCAAATTAGACGTGGCAGATGCGGAATGAACTCCTACCACAAGATCGCATGAAAGCAATTCAAGAGGGGATTCTTTCTTGACCACGTCATCAATAAATACGGAGAATACCATGTGGAAGTTGATTTCAAATGCTAGGGGATTGTAAGAGATCTTACATATTGTATATGTATGTAGCCGATGGCGTCGGATAGATAATCTGAAAACTTGTTGTTCGACCAATCTCTCGGAGAAGGAGAGGTCGATCGATCACTTCTCTCGGTATGCATGACTTAACTTCAGTACTTAATGGTTTCCTTCATTTTCTTACTAGCTAGCGTCGAGGCCTCTCTATGTATAGTGCGTGGCGTCGACCAAGCACGGACATAAGAGAGGACACTTCTCTCTATTAATTAGCTAGCTAACACAATATATGAAACACCAAATTAACCCCCAAAACCCCCAACCCCCCTTAAAAACAAAACCACAGCCCACGAAATGTTGTGGCGTGGATGTCTATTGGTCCCGGTTGGTGCCACCAACCGGGACCAAAGGCCCTCTGCATGGGCTCGGCGCGACCGGCCACGTGGAGGCCCATCTGTCCCGATTACGGACTGAACCGGGACTAAAACGAGGCATTAATGCGACCCTTTAGTCGGTTCAGAACGGGACAAAAGGCCCTTACCAACCGGGACTAATGGTGGTTTATCTACTAGTGAATGTATGACAGAAAAAAAATTCGTTCGGCCCAAAATGTCACGGATGTGTCTTTTTTTTGTAGTTGTGGCTGAAGACGCGGTAGAACACGCGCCCGAGCAGGCCGCAACTCCTCTCTTCAACAAGCTCGCGAGCCCTCTCGGATCGGTTCTCCAGACGCGTCACCATGTCGGTGAAGAAGCGGAGGTGGCTGGCATAATCGTTCGCGTGGGGATGAGGGGCATTTTCATCGTAGATGTTGCCCAGCGCCGTGTTGGCCCTATTCATGAGGTCTTGGAGCATGGGGGCGTGCACGCGCTCCAGCGTCCGCCGTTGAAGCACTTCCTCCCTGCTCTGCTACGCGAAGGACTCGGCGTTGGCGACTCGCTGCTGAAGAGAAAGCAGCTCGGCGCGGGCAGAGGTCAGCTCAGCCTGCGCCGAGACCAGGGCGGCTACGGCGACCTTCTCGCGTTGCTCCACCTCAGCCAACTCTGTCCTGAGGGCAGTAGTCCGGCCCACCGCTTCAACTTCCACAAGCTTCAGCTTCAGGTCGTACCTGCTGACAAGATCCGCGCGCACCTTGGCCACCCTGCTGTCTACCTCCTTCTAGATCCTCGCCTCGCGCGCGTTAGCGACATCCTCCACTTGGGCAACCTGGCGCTCCCTCGTCTCCAATCTTTGAAGCTCAAGGCTGCGCTCCATGGCTTCCAGCGCCAGCGCTTCCTCGCGCTTCAGGATCTCTTCCTCCTCGGCAGGCGTCCCCCTCATTGACGCGAGGGCGGCCTTACGCGCCTCCACTTGCTGCTCCAAGGAGGCGCTCCAGGCTTGGAGCTCCCACGTGCGCTTCTCTGCGACCTTGTGGCGACGGTCAGCTTCCCGGGCCTCTTCCAGGGCCCGAGTGCAGGCCTCACGTGAAGCCGCAAGAGACACCTCGGCCATCGCATTATCGAGCTCGCGCTGGTGACGCCCGAGGTTGATGGCCACCTTTAGTTTATGCCGCTCCTCCATCAACCGAAGACCCTCGGCCTCGAGGCGCGTGTCTACATCCACGAGTTCTCCGCCGAGCCGGATCATCGCGCTCACCGCCTCCCGAAAAAGCTCATGGTGGACGACGCTCCGTTGGTGCGCATGCTCAAGCGCACGACCGATCCTCTCCTCCGCGGCGGGGATTGCCGACGGGACCCGAAGCGGCTCGCCCCCTTTCAATAGGGGGCTGGGGGCTGGCGCCCCCGGTCGCCGACTGGACTTCGGCGGGAGCCTGGTCAAGTTGAGGCTCGCTGCTCAAAGTGGAAGCCAAGACCGAAGCCATCCAGCCGCAGTCCACAACCAGAGGAGGAGGCCTTGGAACGCTCGTCGCACCTCCGGCTAGGCCACGAAGAAGAGACGGCAGGAGCGAGGGTTCGAGACGCCAAGCTGGCGCGTCTGCCTCTCTGGATGACCTCACGCCAGGGGCGGCATGCTGGCTCGGGATGCTCAAGGCCAGCAGGAAACTCGAGGCAGGAGGAGGCTGCTTCCTGGGAGGCTTCATGACCTTAGCAGAAGGGACCCTGAAGAGCCACCGTCAGGAAGGGAAGCGGCATTCAAGGGATCAGAAAGATAAGGTACTTACTCATCTATGACGGTGTACTTCCTCTGTTTCAATGGCCGGGAGGCGCCACTACTGCAGCTGGGGGACCCCTTCCTTTTGCGGAGAGCTTCGAAGTCCACCCAGAGCCTGCCAAAGCACTAGACGTGGCGGCCAGCACAGGGCGCGACTGGAGAAGCGCCCAAAGAGACGACCTCAGGAGCGCCAAGCTGGGGAGAGCTGTCGGGCTCCGCCTCACAACGGCCGGCTGAGGCCTCGGGAACTTCGACCTCAAGAGCAGCGGCTGCACCGCTCCCTCAACTGCCGCCCCAGGGCGAGAGTCTCGGGTTCCCGAGGATGGCGCCTCGGGAGCCTCGGGCGGTGCCGACACCTCGGCACCCGCGCATTCGGCCTCCAGCGGCACTTGCCCCCCTGTGTCCACTCTTGGGGAAAGATCGGCGCCGGCAACAAGGAGAGGAACCACAGTGACGGGGTTCTCGCGGGGCCCCACAAGGCCGACTGGACGCAGCCCCCATTCATCGAAAGGGGGCATCTGCCCTGCGAACTCCACCTTGTTCGAGCAGCTGTACAGGAAACAACCCTCCTGCGGCAGATCGCCTGGCGAGGGGTTGCCTGCCAAGACTTCAAGCACCGTCCTTCGTGCCTCGGCCAGGAGCTCCAACTCCTGAAGCCTCATGTGGTCCTGGTCACCGGTCACATCGGCTGGGAATGGCGCTGGAGTGGGGCGATGCGACGTCGGAGGAACTCCTTCATCACCTTGGGCGCAGTCACACCAAGGTCCCTCAGCCTCCTCAACCAGAGCCAGATGAAGGCAAGGCGGTAGCCCGCGAGATCCTCATGACCCCAGCCGGAGGTGGGGACGGTGGGTAACAATGGAGGCGAGAGTAGGGGGCTGAGCACTCCGACGTCAACATACACCCACCGCGTTCGGAACTCGCTCGTAGACGACGGGAGTTCAAAGTCAACCCCCGAGCCGGCAGTCGCCGCCACGACCTGGAAGCTTAGACACCCTGAGCACTGCCAGGGGTCGGTCAGCTGCAGCGAGAATAAATGGCGCAGGAGGGCCACGGAAGGGGCAATGCCTACCATGGCCTCGCAGACAAAGGCAAAAACGGCCAAATGGGTGATAGATTGGGGATCAAGGTGCATCATATGGATCTGATAATGGAAAGCACGGCGTTGAAGAAGGCGGAGAAGGGGGGAACCAGGCCAGCCCACAGGGTGTCGATGAAGAACTGGACCTTAGTGGCTGTCCTATTGATAGTAGCTCGGGACGCAGGACAGGCCACCGTCCATCCCCATTCGTTGAAGCTGGTAGCAAGCACAGGGCGGACCTTGTCCATGGCCTCCTGATTGAGTACCCGCGATCGGCCGACGGCGGGCTCGACGGTCGGAGGTGGGCTGGCTAAGGATAGGGGCTTCTTCCCTTTCTTCGTTCGGTTCGGCGCCATGGCGATGGAGAGGGCTGAGCTCGGGTCGGATTGGAAGAGGAAGCTGAGATATGAGGAAGCGGAGAAGTTGGGGAGTGCGTTGCCAGCAATGGGGAAATAATCGTGTAGGACGACGTGGCCGCCTGGCCAGGCAGATATTAAGGCTGCATGGGGAAGCGGGGCCGCCCATGTCCCGTCAATCGCCACGCGTCGACCAAGGCCGCAGGCTGTTGGGGCCCGCGGCGCTCCGCACTTGCCCTTTGGCTTCACCTCGAAGCCAAGTTCAAGCATGCCTTGGACCCGGGGGCTACTGTCGGCGTCCTGGGAACGGGGGTCCCCAGACTTGCCTGCCTGTGGCCCATGGTGTGGCTCCACCAGCGGCCCTGTACGGCCCATCTTCTCGAGCAAACACTCAAGACCCTCGCGAGGGGCCAAGCCTCGCGAGGCGGACGACACAAGGCCTCCTCAGGAGCTGCCTCGCCAGGCTGGCTCGCGAGGGGCGGAGAGATCGAGGCAAGGGGAACCTTGCGAGGTTCCTACGACGTCAGCCATGACGACCAAGGCCAGGCGGGTGCCAAGCGGGCACCAGCGCGCATAGTGTCTTCGTTTCCTCTTTGGTGCTAAAGGGGAAAGCGCAGGCGAGGAGTCCCGAGGCATCAGGCAAAGGTTTCCATATCGGTGCAATGAGACCAAGACTAGCAGGACGGCAGGGCGGAGGTCACCGTGGAGCCCAAGACGACGTCATCACCAGAGCCTTTGGCAGGCGAAGACCACCTTTAGTCAGGATAGCTTGTACTAGTTGCCCCCTTTAAATTGGCCGTTGTGGCATCCCTTCCCGCTCAATATTTGGGAAGAGGACCAGGCCTCTATAAATAGGACTAGCCACCACAGTAGGAGGCAACTGATTCAGATCATCCTCACCCACACAAGTCCACCGAGCACAAGAACACCTCACCCTAGGAGGTTGTTCTTCCCTTGTACTGTTCATCCTCAGCCCAGGAGGCAATCCACCACACCACACTGGAGTAGGGTATTACACCACAACGGTGGCCCGAACCAGTATAAATCTCGTGTCTCTTGTGTTGCGGGTTCGTCGAGCTAGGCTTTGAGATCACGGTGAGGCTGAGGGCGTGATTAGGAAGGGGGAGATCTTCGTGCGCACCCAAGTGTTCGAACCTCAAGGGTTTTGCCAGAACCGGAAATCCGATAGTGATCAAAACCTTCATTAGATTATATAATGAATTTTTACCGACCAAAAGAAGTATCGTGCAAGAAAACGGAGTCCGAATGGCACACGAGGTGGCCACAAGGCAGGGGGCGCGCCCAGGGGAGTAGGGCACGCCCTCCACCCTTTTGGTCTCCTCGTGTCTCTTTCGGACTACTTTTAAATTTCCTAATTTTTTAAATATTCCAAAACGAAAAAAATTGCCATTGGAAAAGTTTTGGAGTCGGTTTACTTACCGTACCACATACATATTACTTTTTGGAGTCTGAAACATTCTGGAAAGTATCCCTTATGTACTCCTCCGGTGTTATGGAATTAATTATATTGGTCTCAACATTTATGGGAGTACCTGAGATATAATATTTGATTCTTTGACCGTTTACCACCTTCGGATTTGTGCCTTCGGTGTTGTTGATCTTGATTGCTCTGGAACGATACACCACCTCGATAACGTAAGGACCTTCCCATCTAGAGAGAAGCTTTCCTTCAAAAAATCTTAAACGAGAGTTGTATAGAAAAACATGATCACCTATATTAAACTCACGCTTTTGTATCCTTTTGTCATGCCATCTATTAACCTTTTCTTTAAACAACTTGACATTCTCATAGGCTTGGGTTCTCCATTCATCAAGCAAGCTAATGTCAAATAAACTCTTCTCACTGGCAAGTTTGAAATCATAGTTGAGCTCTTTAATAGCCCAATAAGCTTTATGTTCTAGTTCGAGAGGTAAGTGACATGCTTTTCCATAAACCATTTTATATAGAGACATACCCATAGGATTCTTATAAGCAGTTCTATAAGCCCATGATGCATCATCAAGTTTATTAGATCAATTCTTTCTAGATCTATTAACAGTCTTTTGTAAAATCAATTTAATCTCTCTATTGCTCAATTCTACTTGACCACTAGACTGAGGATGATATGAGATGCAGTTCTATGGGTAACATCATACTTAGCAAGCATTTTACGGAAAGCACCATGAATAAAATGTGAACCACCATCAGTCATCAAATATCTAGGGACTCCAAACCTCGGAAAAATAACTTCTTTAAGCATCTTAATAGAAGTGTTATGATCAGCACTACTAGTTGGAATAGCTTCTACCCACTTAGTAATGTAATCTACAGCAACTAAAATATGTGTATACCCATTAGAGGAAGGAAAAGGTCTCATATAATCAAAACCCCAAACATCAAATGGTTCAATAACAAGTGAATAATTCATAGGCATTTCATGACGTCTACTAATATTGCCAATTCTCTGGCATTCATCACAGGACAAGACAAACTTACAAGCATCCATGAAGAGAGTAGGCCAATAAAAACTAGATTGCAATACCTTATGTGTAGTTCTATCTCCAGCGTGGTGTCCTCTGTAAGACTCGGAGTGGCACTTGCATAGGATTTGTTCATGTTCATGCTCAGGAACACAACGTCTAATAACACCATCTGACCCTTCTTTATAAAGGTGTGGGTCATCCCAAGAGTAATGTCTTAAATGATAGAAAAACTTTTTCGTTTGCTGGTATGTGAAACTAGGTGGTATAAATTTAGCAAAAATGTAATTAGCATAATCAGCATACGATGGAGTATTACGAGAAGCATTTATGACAGCTAATTGTTCATCAGGAAAGCTATGATCAATAGGCAGTGGGACATCAAGAACATTTTCTAATCTAGACAAGTTGTCTGCAACGGGGTTCTCAGCTCCCTTTCTATCAATAATATGCAGATCAAATTCTTGTAACAAGAGAACCCATCTAACAAGTCTAGGTTTAACATCTTTCTTTTCCATAAGATATTTAATAGCAGCATGATCAATGTGAACAGTTACTTTGGAATCAACAATATAAGATCCGAACTTATCACAAGCAAATACAACTGCTAAAAATTATTTTTCAGTAGTAGCATAATTTCTCTGGGCGCTGTCTAGATTTACTAGCATAATGAATAACATTTAATTTCTTATCAACTCTTTGCCCTAGAACAGCACCAACAACATAATCACTAGCATCACACATAATTTCAAAGGGTAAATTCCAATTAGGTGGCTGAACTATAGGTGTAGAAATCAAGGCTTTCTTAAGTATTTCAAATGCTTCTACCACAATCATCATGAAAAACAAAAGGAACACCTTTTTGCAAGAGATTAGCGAGAGGCCTAGAAATTTTAGAGAAGTCTTTAATAAACCTCCTATAGAAACCAGCATGACCAAGGAAGCTTCTTATACCTTTGATATCTTTAGGACGCGACATCTTTTCAATAGCATCTAGTTTAGCTTTATCAACTTCAATCCCTCTTTCAGAAATTTAATGCCCCAAGACAATACCTTCATTAACCATAAAGTGGAACTTCTCCCAGTTCAAGACAAGAATAGTTTCTTCACATCTCTGCAAAAATCGATAAAGGTTGCTTAAATCATCAAAAGAAGTTCCGTAAACGGAGAAATCATCCATGAAAACCTCAACAATCTTTTCACAAAAACCAGAGAATATAGCAGTCATACATGTTTGAAAGGTAGAAGGTGCATTGCATAAACCAAAAGGCATACGTCTATAAGCAAAGGTATCGAAAGGGCAAGTAAAAGTGGTCTTCTCCAGATCATCTTTTGACACAGGTATTTGAGAAAAACCACAATAACCATCTAGAAAGCAAAAAATGTGTATGTTTGGATAGTCTTTCTAGCATTTGATCAATAAAAGGTACAGGGTAATGATCTTTTCTAGTAGCTTTGTTTAATTTGCGGAAATCAATTACTATTCTATAACCTGTAACAATTATTTGTGGAATAAATTCATTCTTATCATTAGGAACAACAATAATACCTCCCTTCTTAGGGACACAATGAACGGGACTTACCCATCTACTATCAGCAATAGGATAAATTATACCTGCCTCCAGAAGCTTTAGTATTTCATTTCTTACCATTTCTTTCATCTTAGGATTTAACCATCGTTGATGATCAACAATTGTTTTAGCACCATGTTCCAAATTAATTTTGTGCTGACATAGAGTGGGACTAATGCCCTTAAGATCATCAAGAGTATATCCAATAGCAGCATGGTGCTTCTTCAGAGTTTTCAATAATTTCTTTTCTTAATGCTCTGAAAGGTTAGCACTAATAATAACAGGATATATCTTCTTTTCATCAAGATAAGCATATTTCAAAGTATCGGGTAATTGTTTAAGCTCAAACACGGGATCACCCTTGGGTGGAGGAGAATCCCCAAGGATTTCAACAGGCAAATTGTGTTTCAAACTAGGCCCTTGATTAAAGCATATTTCATCTATTTCCCTTCTTTCATCCATAAAAATATCATTTTCATGGTCTAGCAAATATTGTTCTAAAGGATCAGTAGGAGGCACAATAATAGAATCAAGACCAATAATTTCATGGGGCTGCCTACGAAATTTAGAGAAATTAAAATCATGAGACATATCCCCTAAACCAATAGTAACAATATCTTTCTCGCAGTCTATCTTAGCATTAACAGTGTTCAAGAACGGTCTACCAAATATAATGGGACAAGAATCATCTTGTGGGGAACCAAGAACAAGAAAATCAGTAGGGTATTTTATTTTCCCACAAAAGACTTCAACATCTCTAACAATCCCAATTGGCAAAATAGTATCTCTATTGGCAAGCTTAATAGTAACATCAATATCTTCTATCTCAGCACGTGCAATATCATTCATAATTTCTTCGTATAGGGTAAAAGGAATTGCACTCACACTAGCACCCACATCACATAAGCCATGATAACAGTGATCTCCTATTTTAACAGAAACAACAAGCATGCCAACAATGGGTCTATGTTTATCTTTGATATCGGGTTTAGCAATTCTAGCAGCTTCATCACAGAAATAAATAACATGCCCATCAATATTATCGACCAAGAGATCTTTAACCATAGCAATACTAGGTTCAACTTTAATTTGTTTAGGGGGCGTAGGTGTTCTAGTATAACTCTTACGAACCATAGTTGAAGCTTTAGCATGATCCTTTATGCTAACAGGGAAAGGTGGTTTCTCAATATAAGCAGTAGGAACAATAGGATCAACATTATAAGTAATAGTTTCTTCTTCAACTTTAATAGGTTCAACTACTTTAACTTCAATGGGAGGATGATATTTAAACCACTTATCCTTAGGGAGATCAACATGAGTAGCAAAAGATTCACAGAAAGAAGCTGCTATCTCAGAGTCAAGTCCATATTTAGTGCTAAAATCACGAAAAAACATCGGTATCCATAAAATATTTTAACACAATCAAACATAAGGTCTATACCAGACTCCTTACCTTCGTCGAGTTCCCAATCTTCAGAGTTGCGTTTAATTCTTTCCAATAAATCCCATTTGAATTCAATAGTCTTCTTCATAAAAGAACCAGTACAAGAAGTATCGAGCATGGATCGATCACTATGAGAAAGCCGAGCATAAATTTTTTGAATAATAATTTCTCTTGAGAGCTCATGATTGGAGCATCAATAACATTGACTTAAGCCTCCCACAAGCTTGAGCGATACTTTCTCCTTCATGAGGCAAAAAATTATATATATAATTCCGATCACGATGAACCAGATGCATAGGATAAAACTTCTGATGAAATTCCAATTTCAATCGGTTGTAGTTCCTGTTGGGGAACGTAGTATTTAAAAAATCCTACAATCATGCAAGATCTATCTAGGAGAAGCATAGCAACGAGCAGGGAGAGTGTGTCCATGTACCCTCGTAGACCGAAAGAGGAAGCGTTTAGTAACGCGGTTGATGTAGTCGAACGTCTTCGCGATCCAACCAATCCAAGCACCGAGCATACGGCACCTCCACGTTCAGCACACGTTCAGCTCGATGACGTCCCTCGAGCTCTTGATCCAGTTGAGGCCGAGGGAGAGTTCCGTTAGCACGACGGTGTGGTGCCGATGATGATGAAGTTGCCGGCAAGGGCTTCGCCTAAGCACTACAACGATATGACCGAGGTGTGTAATTGTGGAGGGAGGCATTACACACGGTTAAGAGAAACTTATGTGTCCTTTGGGGTGCCCCCCTCCCATGTATATAAAGGAGGGGAGGAGGAGGAGGCTGGCCAAGGATTCCTAATCCTAGTTGGAGTCCCCTTCCATCCAAGAGAGGGAGAAGGAGGGAAGGAGGAAGAGGGGAGAAGGAAAGAGGGGGTGCCGCCCCCCTCCCTAGTCCAATTCGGACTGGCCATGGGGTGTGCAGCCTCCCTTGTGGCCCTCCTCTCCTTTCCACTAAAGCCCATGAACTTCCCGGGGGGGTTCCGGTAACCCCCCGTACTCCAAAACTTATCCGAAACGACCCAAACCATTCCGGTGTCCGAATGTAACCTTCCAATATATGAATCTTTATGTATCGACCATTTCAAGACTCCACGGCATGTCCGTGATCTCATCCGGGACTCCGAACAAACTTCGGTCATCAAATCACATAACTCATAATACAAATCGTCATCGAATGTTAAGCGTGCGGACCCTATGGGTTCGAGAACTATGTAGACATGAACGAGACACATCTCCGGTCAATAACCAATAGCGGAACCTGGATGCTCATATTGGCTCCTACATATTCTACGAAGATCTTTATCAGTCAAACCGCATAACAACATACGTTGTTCCCTTAGTCATCGGTATGTCACTTGTGAAAGCACAAGTGCTCCCTGGGTGATTTTGGTAATTAATGTCAACATATCTCTTGTTGGACTAATACTTTCATCTAGTATATTTCAGATAATTCCAACAGTGGAGTGGCATGGACAAGAGAATGTGGAACCCCTTCAAGATGATAAGGACAAAAGATTGGCTCAAGCTCAAAGCTGAGGACTCTACATTTTCTATTTTAGTGATCCAAGATCACATTGATTCCATAGGAAAAGATAATACTATTAAGAGGGGATGAGGTGTTGCTTAATGGCTTGCTTGCTCAAAGTGCTTAGTGATATGCTCCAAAGCCCTCAACCACTTTCTCATATCCACATATGTCCAAAACCAAAAGTCAAACTCGGCCCCACCGAAACTTTCTATCCGGCGCCACCAAGCTTTCTTGACATAGCCACTGCCAAAAACCCTAATCAATTCGGTCTCACCGATGGGATCTCGGTCTCATCGAGATGGGCTTGCAAACTCTCTGTTGCCTATTGCATTAATTTCGGTCTCACCGAAATATGAAATCGGTCCCGCCGAGTTGCCTATTGTGCTTATTACCCAAATCGGTCCCACCGAGTTTAAGTAATCAGTCCAACTGAGATAAAGCTTTACCCTAACCCTAGCACATCGGTCCCACCGAGTTGGTCATGTCGGTCCCACCGAAAATCCTAACGGTCACATATGTACTGAATCGCTCCGACCGAGTTTTCTGATTCGGTCCCATCGAGTTTGGTATAATGTGTGTAACGGTTAGATTTTGTGTGGAGGCTATATATACCCCTCCACCCACTCTTCATTCGTGGAGAGAGCCATCAGAACAAGCCTACACTTCCAACATACATTTTCTGAGAGAGACCAACCTACACTTGTGTTGAAGTCAAGATATTCCATTCCAACCACATAAATCTTGATCTCTAGCCTTCCCCAAGTTGCTTTCCACTCAAATCATCTTTCTACCAAATCCAATCCTATGAGAGAGAGCTGAGTGTTGGGGAGACTATCATTTTGTAACATCCCAAAATTCTAAATTTTGGAATGTTATAAACAAATAGATAATTATGATTGATTGTTTGATTGATTGACTGAAAGTGAGTGAAGTTTGAAACTTTTTGAAAGTTAAATGAGAGGGAATAAAAGGACTTTCCCAAACTTTCATTTTTGCTTTTATGATCATCGGGAATTCAAAATTCTTTTCATCACAAAACCCTGGAGAGAAGATGACATGACTTCTTCCATTTATTTAAATGACAAGGGGTGTTGAAAATATTTGAATTTCATTTGAGAATATTCCCAATTCTGAAACTTTATGCAACTCAATGATTTTCACGAGCGAAGATAAAATGACTTCTTCAAAATTATATGGAATATGAGTTGGGAGTTTCAAAGAAGTAAATTCAAAGTCTTTTGAATTTATTTTAATTTGGATTATTTGAGTTTTATTCAAATTATTTTTCTCCAAAGATAAAATATATGGAAAATAGGGTAACATGATTCCCTACATCAGATAATTGGAGAGAAATTAATTTGAAGTGATTTTGGTATTTTTAAAATGATTTTCAGTGGATTTTATTAGAGCAGTAGCACTCTTTGAATTATCTGAATTTGTGTGGATTTTATTTGGCATTATAAAAATGCCCACGTTGTAGAAAATCTTTTTCTGAAAATTTTGATATATTATATGCCTATATAATATTTTATTTATTGGTCTTTATTATTTTTAGTTTTCCTAGTAAAATGTTTAAAAAAAATTCCTTCCAACGACTGGGCCGGCCCCAGGCCCAGCCGACCCCGCCGGCCCATTACCGCCGCCGCCTACCTCGCGTGTGCGCGCGGGACACCGCCGTCGTTCGCGACGCGGACTCCGCCGGCCGCTGCCTCCCCTTGCCCCCTCCTCCACGCCTCACCGCCCAGGCCTCCTATAAAATCGGAGCCCCGGATCCCGCCGCCCTCTCTCACCTCGCCCCCTCCCGCATCTCGCCGCGCTGCCACGTCTCGCCTGTCGCCGCCATCTGCGAGATCCGCCGCTGCCACCTTGCTCCACTTGCGGACACCGCCGCCGTCGCCGCGCCGCCACCGCGCCACCCGACGCGTCGCCTTTTCACGGACACCGCCGTCCCAACGCCCGCGCCGGAGTTCATCGCCGGCCGGATCCGTCCGCCGCTGGTTTATTTCGCCCGAGCCGGTAAAGCAGAGAAAAACCGCCCGGTTTTATTTTATTTAGTCAGTTTATCCTCTAGACCGGTTTTTCTTTTAAATCCAGTTATTTAGCGAACGTTCGCCGGTTAGGTTTTCACAGCGAACGGATCCATTCGTTAGGTTTTAGTAGTGAACGTTCGTTCGGTAGGATTTTTTTCTTTTTATTTTAGATTTTCTGCCAGGGACCTATCCGTAGTGTTATTTTTATCAGATTAGTCCCCAATTTTCAAACGACGGAATCCAATGAAACCAACGCCCACTTCTTCGTTATGATCCCCTCTATCCAGTAATCCAACTCAAACATGTTTTTGAAAGTTTTAAAATTTGATTTCAAACAGATTTATATTCAAACTTCGTTTGATCATAACTTGAGTTTCGTAACACCGATTTAGTTGATTCTTTTTGCAAATCGAAGCTCTTGACCTAAACTTTCTCATAAGGCCAAATTCTAATAATTTTGGTACTGTTAGAACTGTTTTATGATGCAAGAGTTGTTTGCTTGTTTTCGAAGTTTTCCGAATCGTTTTCTTTGTTCTTTCCGATGTTTTGAGTGATTGCTTATGTGTGGCTACTATTGCTTGATTACGATAGATTGACCGGAGTGTGACGAATAGAACTATCAAGAGTTTTGAGTGCGACTCATCTTCATCAACATTGCAGGCAAGTAACACTTTGATCATATACTTTTCATACCCAGTTTTTATGCATTAGATCTATCCTCAAACATTTGCATGATTAGGATCTAATTAAATTGTGGGATGGGAAGTAGATTGAGGTAGTACCTATTACCTGTTTTATTATCAAACCCTTGGGAGTTACTTCTACGTTTTCTTATTTATGCCATGCTATGCCAGTAGACGTGGATTGGGTGAGTTTATTCCATGACAGATGTGAGATTGTTAAATTAATGGTTTATTTAAGTTGGCAACTTAAACACACTTCTGGGTGGATTGAGGCACCTGGTTTCTATCAGGACTTGCCTGTATTTCTTCGGACCGCCACCCAGGCCCAAAGGGATCATGAGATTATTCAAACTAGAAACTTCCGTGTGCAGCCACAAGCCATTATGGGCTCTGGCATAGTTGATTAAGTTGTGCGAACTCTTACGGGTAGACTAGCAGATGTAGGGGAAAGTAGGTGTACCGGTCTACCCACATGTAAGGTGCTAGCGCTTCCGAAAGACTATGTCTCGGTCATCCGTTTCTCAAACATCATGTAGTGCGAGAAATCCAACGGAGGCGATCGAGTCTTGTGGGGAAAAGTGCTCAAACCTCTACAGAGTGTATAAACTAATCATGGTTAGTCGTGTCCCCGGTTATGGACATCTTGAGTATCTAGTACTTGGATATCATGTGAATCTCATCATGTTACTTCTAATTAATATTGTTGGGTTTTTAATGAGTACTTTTAATTGGGATTGAGGATGCTGTCAACCATTCTCAATGTTTAACAACCACCATGATAGTTAAATAAATTTATTCCTTTGCAGTAGGGGAAAATTGGCTTTACGCAAAAACTGTAACCATAGAGCTTTCCACCAGCCATATATGCATGTAGTATAGCTTATTCTTTCATTACTCTCTATGTGTTACATTGCCAAGCATATTCCATGTGGCCCGTTTGTTGGCTGCAACTTTTCATGTTGCGACTTTTCAGAACGACAGTAAGTGATACGTTAGGGTTACGATTTCTACACTCAACTTTGCCGTTGGTGTTGATGGGAATCCACAACCTTGTTACTTCCGCTATTTGGATTGAGGTAATAGTATTTACATTACTTTATACATGTGATTTACCTCTGTTATAAATCCTCGAGTACTGTGTGTGTCAGCATACCGATCCAGGGATGACACTTAAGCACAGAGACTTGATCCATTCGGGTCGGGTCGCTACACATTTGAAGCACAAGAGCAAGGAGTTCATCATCAACACACCATCTATTACCTTTTGGAGAGTGGTGTCTCCTAGATTGGCTAGGTGTCACTTGGGTGCCTCCATCAAGATTGTGGAGTTGAACCAAGGATTTTGTATGGGCAAGGAGATCGCCTACTTCGTGAAGATCTACCCTAGTGAGGCAAGTCCTTTGTGGGCGACGGCCAAGGTGGGATAGACAAGGTTGCTTCTTCGTGGACCCTTCGTGGGTGGATCCCTCCATGGACTCGCACAACCGTTACCCTTCGTGGGTTGAAGTCTCCATCAACGTGTATGTACGATAGCACCACCTATCGGAACCACGGATAAAAAATCTCCGTGTCTCCAATTGCGTTTGCACACTCCAATCCCATCCCTTTACATTCTTGCAACTTGCATGATTTACTTTCGGCAGCTCATATACTCTTGTCATGCTTGCTTGATATGTATTGTGAATGTTTGAACTTGTGCTAAAACTCCACTTCAACTTAAAGGATTTAAAAATTGCAACTTGTCTTGCTAAGTGTCTATTCACCCCCCTCTAGACACCTCTTCTCGATCCTTTAAATTGGTATCAGAGCTTTGGTCTCCATTGCCTTGGTTTAAACACCTTTGGAGGAAGATGGATGTGTCTACATTGGGGAGTCTTAGACATAGAGTGCCTATACTTGATGGAGAGTACTTTCATGAGTGGAAAAATGAGATGCTTGAGATTTTCAATGAATATCATTTGACCAAGTACATTACTACTCCTTGTGCTCGTATTGTTGATCCCTTGCATCCCACGCCCGATGAGGATCTTGACATGATTCGCATTCTTAGAACTATCAACCTTATCATTAGAGGATTGCCCAAAAATTTGATTGCTAGCTTACCTACTCTAGATTGTGCTTACACCATATGGAGATTTCTAGAGGAACAATTCCCAAATTGTTCCTTTAAAAATCTATACGAAATTCTTCATAGGTCTATTGCCTTGATTAAGTTGAGTACTAGTGATCCTAAGTTTGATGATTGTCTATTTGAGCTTCATGATCTCATGCGTGCCAAAGGAGATGTTGGAATTATTAGCAATATCATTTCCGAAGTCATTAGAATTCATAGAGATGAACATTGTTACGGTCGTACTTCTAATGAATTACCCTCTCTAGGAGTTGATCAATCACAAGACAATATAGAACATGGATACTATGATGAGGATGATGATAGTGACTATGATCTTGATGATGCGATGAGACACTTTGGGCTTATGGCTAATCTTCGCGGCTACATGGCTGGAGGAAAGGAATGGGTCCTTGATAGTGGATGTGCTGATCATATGACCGGAGACAAAGATATGTTTCGTGAGCTTGCTAAAAACGAAGGCCCTCGAAAGTATGTCACTTTCGGTGATAACTCAAAGGGTAAGGTGGTTGGCCTTGGTAAGGTGGCCATCTCACATGATAGCTCCATACAAAATGTTATGCTCGTTGAATCGCTTGGCTACAATTTACTTTCCGTATCTAGACTTGCTGACTTTGGTTTCAACGTCCTATTTACTGAAGTAGATTGCCAAGTGTTTCGTAGAGATAATCATAAAGTGGTCTTTATCGGTATTCGTAGAGGTGATCTTTACATTGTTGATTTCACTAAAAAGGCTCAACCTAGAACTTGCTTAATTGCTAAATCCTCAAAAGGCTGGTTGTGGCATAGAAGGTTAGGTCATGTGGGCATGCGAAATCTTGATAAGCTTATTAAAGGTAATCATATCCTTGGAGTGAAAGATGTTATATTTGACAAGGATAGACTGTGTACTGCTTGTCAAGCAGGAAAACAGGTTGGAGGAAGTCACCCTGTGAAGAACATTATGACCACAAGAAGACCGCTCGAGCTACTTCATATGGATCTCTTTGGTCCCAATGCCTACAAGAGCCTCGGTGGTAACTCATTTGGTCTAATCATAGTTGATGATTTTTAAAGATTTACGTGGGTGTTCTTTCTTGATGATAAATCGCAGGTCCAAAAGATCTTCAAGAGCTTCGCCTAGGAAGGCCCAAAATCAATTTTAAGGGAAAATCAAGAAGGTTCGCAGCGACAATGGAACGGAGTTCAAGAACGCAAATGTGGACACCTTTCTTGACGAAGAGGGGATCTCACACGAGTTCTCGGCTACGTATACGCCTCAACAAAATGGAGTTGTTGATAGGAAGAACCGAACTCTTATTGAGATGGCAAGAACGATGCTTGATGAGTACAAGCTCCAAAACACTTTTGGGCGGAAGCGGTTGAGACAGCTTGTCATGCAACAAATCGCTTGTATCTTCACAAGCTACTCGGCAAGACGGCATATGAGCTCCTCACCGGTAACAAACCCCAAGTTGGATACTTTCAAGTATTTGGCTCAAAGTGTTACATTCTTGATAAGCATCGTCTTCCTAAATTTGCTCCTAAATCTCATGAGGGTTTCCTACTTGGTTATGGCTCAAACTCTCACACTTACCGTGTCTACAACAGTTTCACCCGAAAGGTTGAAGAGACGGTAGATGTGAAGTTTGATGAATCTAACGGCTCGCAAGTAGAGCAATTGCCAATTGATGTAGGAGACAAAGACCCTTCGGAAGCAATCCAAGACTTGTCCATTGGCAAGATTCGTCCAACGGAGGTGAAGGAGAGTACCTCGTCCGTACAAGTGGAAGCTTCTACCTCACGACAAGGTGAACCAAGAGTTGATACAGAAGCATCCACAAGCGGGACACACCAAGACAAAGAAAACAAGGAAATGCACCAAGATGAACATCAACAACCTCCTTCTCCACCGCGACAAGAGAACGCCAACGCCAACAATGAAGAAGGCCAAGAAGAAGAAGGAGATGATGAAGAAGACGTTCCACCCCGACCCAAGCAAAAGCTCCCACGAGTTCGAGCAAGAGTCGCCAAAGACCATCTCGTCGAGCAAATATAAAACGATATCCAAACCGGGAGAATCACTCGCTCTAAAACTCGTTTGGCCAACTTTTGTGAACATTACTCATTCATCTCTAGTATTGAACCTATGAAGGTTGAAGAAGCATTGGAAGATCCGGACTGGATAAATGCCATGCATGAAGAGCTACACAACTTTGAAAGAAATCAAGTGTGGTCATTGGTCGAGAAGCCCGACAACAACCACAACATCATCGGTACCAAATGGGTGTTTCCCAACAAGCAAGATGAAGATGGTCAACTCATCCGCAACAAAGCTCGTCTAGTCGCCCAAGGCTACAGTCAAGTCGAAGGTATGGACTACGGTGAGACATATGCCCCCGTTGCTAGACTTGAGTCCATCCACATCTTACTTGCCTATGCTAATCACCATGATATCACTTTATACCAAATGGACATTAAAAGTGCTTTTCTAAATGGTGAAATTGAGGAGGAATTTTATGTTAAACAACCTCCCGGCTTTGTCAATACAAAGAAACCCGATCATGTTTACAAACTTCACAAAGCTCTTTATGGTCTTAAGCAAACTCCTAGAGCGTGGTATAAATGCTTGACCAAGTTCCTTATTGAAAAAGGCTTTGAGATTGGAAAAATAGATTATACTATTTTTACTAAAAGCGTTAATGGTGAATTATTTGTATGCCAAATTTATGTTGATGATATCATATTTGGTTCAACTAACCCTCATTTTAGTGAAAAGTTTGGAAAGCTAATGTCAAAGAAGTTTGAAATGTCTATGATGAGTGAACTCAAGTCCTTTCTTAGTTTGCAAATCAAGCAAACTAAGGAAGGCACCTTTGTTTCTCAAACAAAGTACACCAAGGACTTATTCAAGAAGTTCAACATGCAAGAAAGCAAAGGTATGAAAACTCCCATCCCTACTAGTGGACATCTTGACTTGACTAAGGATGGTAAACCGGTTGATGAAAAGGTTTATCGCTCTATGATTGGATCATTGTTATGTCTATGTGCCTCTCATCCTGATATTATTCTAAGTGTGTGCATGTGTGCACGATATAAAGCGGCCCCCAAAGAATTTCATCTTAAGGATGTGAAAAGGATAGTAAGATACTTAATACATACACCAAATTTTGGCATTTGGTATCCTAAGAGGTCCTCTTTTGATCTTGTTGGCTATTCCGACTCGGACTATGCCGGAGACTAGGTTGATAGAAATTCCACTTCGGGTACTTGTCAATTTCTTGGTAGATCCCTTGTGTCTTGGTCTTCCAAGAAACAAAACTCGGTATCCTTATCCACCGCCGAAGCAGAATACATTGTCGCCGATTCATGTTGTGCTCAATTACTTTGGATGACCCAAACTCTTAAAGATTATGGGATCAATGTGAAACATGTTCCATTGCTTTGTGACAATGAAAGTGCTATTAAGATTGCTCACAACCCCGTGCAACATTCTCGAACTAAGCATATTGAAGTTCATCATCATTTCATTCGAGATCATGTTACTAAAGGGGACATTGATCTTAAGCATGTTTGTACCAATAAGAAATTGGCAGATATATTTACCAAACTTCTTGATGAGAAAGTCTTTTGCCGTTTGAGAGGAGAATTGAACATCATTGATGCTTCAAACTTGGAGTAGGAACTCCATTTGGATACATGCAAGGCATGAATCTATGACTAATCCTTGACATTTCTCTCATGATGATATTCATATGTCTAGGATATATTTGCACCCTTGCATGTTATCTAACCCTTGTAGGTACTTGGATGAATCTAAATCTATGAGATTGCAACTCACTCACATCTTGAGCAATCTCAACATCACCAAGTCTCTACACAATGGTGGTTGATGACAAGGAAACATGAAATCCTTCAACATATCCTTTGACCAACTCTATATATCAAATTTCTTTTGATATCAAATTTCATGATTGTCATTTTGGATACACAAGTGCTCTTCCTTGCAAATCTAACCCATGTAGGTAGATGAACTCACTTCCAAGTGGTGCTCCCAACTCTTGATGAGCTACATCAACCTCGAGCAACCCACACAAGTTCCACTACATGACTAAGATCAACACCACCACCCAAGGTATGATATTCCATCTTAAAGAAGCTTTACCCCAAGACATGGGTCAAAGCAACTCAATAAGATGAGAATACATTAAATGCTTAAACGAAAAATGGTAACCCCATTTTGAGCTTAAACGATGAGATGACTTATGATCAAGTGTTCTCACTTGACTCCTTAGTCAATATACTCTAACATAGGTGACTTTGTCACCGCCCAATTCTAGATGAAGTTCTCTAGCGTTACTCTGAATTCTTGCATTCGTTCTTTGCATTCATCCCTTGCATATTTTTTTTCTATTTTATCAAAAAAAAACTCCATAAAGATTTTCTTTTTCATTGTTTTGTTCTGCTTTCCCTGCATCTAATTCCCTGCAAATTCTTCAGCCAATTCATTGCAAATCCTTGTGAGATCTTACTTGCCTAGTGAGCTGAGGTGACAAGTGCTTTCTCTGTGATGAACTTGGTCACACCGATCTGTTGCTTTCGGTCCAACCGAATCCTTTTGGTGCAACCGAAGCACACACCTCGGTGCCACCGATTTCACTGCAGACAAAACAACTTGCCACTTGATCCTGCATTCCTTTTTGCTCCAGCTCCACTCAATGATTCTTGTCCTCTACCAGCATCACATCTTATACGCCGCTTTGCTTTGTGACTCAAGGACCAAACCTATTTTGACTCACACTCCAAAGGCTCCCTTCTTGGAAATTGATGTCAAAGGGGGAGAGAGAGTTCACATCAAAGCTTAATCCTTCAAGAAGGGGAGAGAAAGACAGGGGGAGAGAAGAATTTCATACCCCATATGCTCGGTGTTCAAGAGGAGAGAAGTTACATGTCTTTAAAGGGGAAAGACATGTTCATGTTATTTGTGTATTTTTTTTGCTCTGATTTTCTGTTCCCTATCTTCTCCCAGTATCCCATATAAGATTCAGGGGGAGCAAGACATCTAAGGGAAGAAAATCTTCAAATTTATTGCATATATTTACCTTTTGGGGACATGTCTATATCTAATAGAGTATTCAGTGCTCACACTCTACATGTCATCCCAATCTTGGTACTCTTGTGGTTCCTTTTGTTTGCTCTGACTAGTAGATGTATATGTGTTATCTAACCTTGTTTACTCAGGTTCATCCCTTTCTAAGCCAACTCAAGACCACAAGGTAAGTATATGCATCACACTCATGTGCATGAGGATATCTTGCTGATGTACATACTATTTGCAAGAAGGACTCTTGAGCATGAAGGTACATTTCCTATATTCACACCATTTGCTCTGATGCATATAGCCAAGATACATGTAACTCATTGCTTGCTCTGTCATGATTATGCACTCATATGCTCTTATGTTCCATATTCACATGATTGCATACATGTAGGGGAAGCCTATGCATGTTACATGTCTTTCCAAAGCTTTACTTGTTATTCTCTATATCTTTATCTAAAGCTTTGATGTATGTTGTCATCAATTACCAAAAAGGGGGAGATTGAAAGCACAAGTGCTCCCTTGGTGATTTTGGTAATTAATGTCAACATATCTCTTGTTGGACTAATACTTTCATCTAGTATATTTCAGATAAGTCCAACAGTGGAGTGGCATGGACAAGAGGATGTGGAACCCCTTCAAGATGATAAGGACAAAAGATTGGCTCAAGCTCAAAGCTCAGGACTCTACATTTTATATTTTAGTGATCCAAGATCACATTGAGTCCATAGGAAAAGCCAATACTATTAAGAGGGGATGAGGTGTTGCTTAATGGCTTGCTTGCTCAAAGTGCTTAGTGATATGCTCCAAAGCCCTCAACCACTTCCTCATATCCACATATGTCCCAAACCAAAAGTCAAACTCGGCCCTGTTGGCGTTCTGGGAATGGGGGTCCCCAGACTTGCCTGCCTGCGGCCCACGGCGTGGCTAAGCAAGCGGGCTATACGGGTCATCTTCATCAACAAGGCATCCAAGACCCTTGCGAGAGTCCAAGCCTCGCGAGGTGGACGATGCAAGACCTCCTCTAGAGTAGCCTAGCCAGGCAGGCTCACGAGGAGTGGAGGTATAAAGGTGGGGCAAACCTCACGAGGCTCTGGTGACATGAGCCATGACGAACAACACCACGCGGGCGCCAGCGCGTGCAGTGTCCTTATTTCCTCTTTGGTGCTAAGGAGGCCAGCGCAGGCGAAGAGTACCGAGGCATCGGGCAAAGGTTGCTATATTGGTGCAGCGAGACCAAGACCAGGAGGACGGCAAGACGGAGGTCATCATGGAGCCCAAGACGGCGTCACCACCAGAGCTTTTCGCAGGCGAAGACCACTTTTGTCAGGATAGCTTGTACTAGTTGTCCCCCTTCAAATTTTCCCGCCGTTGTTGGCTCCCTCCCCGCTCGATATTTGGGAAGAGGACCAGGGCCTATATAAGTAGAGCTAGCCACCATAGTAGAGGCATGTTGTCGGTGTCAAAACCGACGGATCTCGGGTAGGGGGTCCCGAACTGTGCGTCTAAGGCGGATGGTAACAGGAGGCAAGGGACACGATGTTTACCTGTGTTGGGGCCTCTCTATGGAGGTAATACCCTACTTCCTGCTTGATTGATCTTGATGAATATGAGTATTACAAGAGTTGATCTACCACGAGATCATAGAGGCTAAACCCTAGAAGCTAGCCTATGGTATGATTGTTGTTGTCCTGCGGACTAAACCCTCCGGTTTATATAGACACTGGAGGGGGCTAGGGTTACACAGAGTCGGTTACAACAGAAGGAGATCTACATATCTGTATCGCCAAGCTTGCCTTCCACACTAAGAGAGTCCCATCCGGACACGAGACAAAGTCTTCAATCTTGTATCTTCATAGTCCAACAGTCCGGCCAAAGGATATAGTCCGGCTGTCCGGATACCCCCTAATCCAAGACTCCTCAAGAGCCCTGAACCAGGCTTCAATGACGATGAGTCCGACGCATGATTGTTTTCGCATTGCAAGGCGGGTTCCTCCTCCAATACTCCATAGAAGATCTTGAACACAAGGATAGTGTCCGCTCGCAAAACAAGTTCCACATTCCACCGTAGAGAGAATAATATTCACAAATCTGACCTGCTGACGTATTTGATACCATGATATCATGCCATGGCCCGGTTATTATCGAACCGTGTTTTTCGACCAACCTTGGCGCAAATCGCGAGGCGGTTTCCTTGTCACGTCTTGTCGAAGCAGAGATCGTGTCCCCTTATCACAGGATTCTCATCAATACAGGCGTGGGTAACCCAATCGTGCCCGCTGGTATGATTCCTCGATTGTAGGTAAGTCCCAAACAGTCACGAGGAGGACGCCTGGTAATCACCCTCTTTATAAAGAGACCAAGGCCTATCCTTTTTTATTCCTCGAACTAAATCGAATCCCTCCCCCGCCTCTAGTTCCAACACCCAAAGCTCAGGTCAGGTGCTCCAGACCTTCAACCATGTCCGGATCCAACCTTCAAGGTCAGTGGATGCCCTCATCCGTTACGGAGGAAGACGTCAGAAAGTCAAGAGAGGCCAGGTTCTTGACCGGCGAGATTGCGCACCGGCTGCCTGCTCAAGGGCAGGTCATACCTACTCCCAAACCCGGCGAGAGCGTACTATTCATATCTCACTTCCTTCGAGGACTAGGCCTGGCTCTGGATCCCTTCGTGAGGGGGCTCATGTTCTATTATGGGCTGGACTTCCATGATTTAGCTCCGGATTCTATTCTCCACATCTCATATTTTATCGTCGTCTGCGAAGCTTTTCTCCGCATCACCCCTCACTTCGGCCTGTGGCTCAAGACCTTCCAAGTGGAGCCGAAGACAACCGAGGGGAGATATGCAGAATGCGGAGGTGTTGTAATAAGCAAAAGCACCGATGCCCCATGGCCCGAGGGTTCTTTCCAGGAGGTGTCCAGCTTATGGCAACAAGAATGGTTTTATGTCACAGCTCCCAGGGGTACCAAATGGGTGGCCCCACCTGCCTTTCGCTCGGGTCACCCTCCACGACTAACGTCATGGATCAACAAGGGGCTAGACTGGGGGCCAGCGAAGGACATGCCCATACTGCAGGGCCGCACCCGAGATCTTCTCGAAAGGGATATTGATCTGGTCACAGTAACGCAAGTAATGTTACTTCGCCGAACCCTGCCATGTAAACGTCGTCCCCTCCATCTATGGGAATTCAATCCGGAGGGACCGCGAGCTATTCAGCACTTCCTCGGCATGACGCCCAAGGAGATGTACAAATTGTACTTCGGACCGCAAGTAATGTGTCCGGATTCCACCGAGGACGCGGGTCTGAGCTGCAATCTTCCAGATACCCAAGTAAGTCGCCCCATGGCCGAACACGTTGTATTTCTATTCATCACGACATCATTCTGAAAAGTCGCTCTTTGACCAGGACTGGATAGCAAAGGCGAAGATGATCAGGTGTCCGGCCCCCCTCCCCGAGGTCTCATCGGATCCGATACTAGTCCGGATGTTGGAGCTTGCGCCTTACCAAGCGCCCTCAGGGGAGGATAAAGGTGGGAAGAAAGAGGCTGACGCCTCCGCGAAGGCGGACAACCGTGGAGAAGAAGCCAAAGCTCCCTCTCCCCAAGGAAGGAAAAGGACCGCCTCTGAAGGCCCGGAGATAATAGTCTCTAAACGGGGGAAGAAATCTTGGCGGAGGGTCTGGCCTGTGGGATACCCCGCCGTCAAAGGTGCTGCAGAAGGATCAGCCCTCCATCGAGCTGTAAGTAAAAGAAAGGGTTTAATAGTAAAAACATCCTACTTTACTTCTGAGGAAAATAACCGAAACATCCGTCTTGTAGTCCGGATCGTGACCCTTCTCGGCAGAGTTCGTCTTCGGGGGATCTTCCTCCGGAGATGATGGAGAGTGAAACGCCTCCCCACGCCATCCCACCTTACGAGGCGGGTGACCCCGAGGTGTCGTCTCGAAGGGTTTCTCCCGATCCGGCAAGGCCAGAGGGTGATTATCCGCCACCAAGTCCTCGAGATCCGGCTCTTGAAGAGAGCAACCGGAAGGGTCCGGCTCCGCCTGTCATGCGGTCGGATGCACTGAAGGATCTGCTAGAGCAGGCGGCTATCTCAGAAGCGCACCATGCGCTAATGGGCGTGGTGGTTGTGAGGGTTTCATCCGCAGAAAGCGGGTTGCATGAAGCCTTTATGAGTCTGCTGAAAGGTTTGAGATACGCAAAGTGACGTGTATTTTTTACAGCATCGCACATGTTTAAAATGTGCCTGTGCGAATAGTAGCCCTCGAGACTCTGGTTGCCGTAAACGGGCGGTAAACAGAGGATCATAGTCGCAGGTAATAATCCAGCCGTCTTCATATGCAGGTGGCAGGAGGTCTGGTGGCTAGCCGGACTTGTGAGGTTGCCGAGCTAACGCGGCGACTTGATGCGGCAGATGCCGACATTGTGCTTG
Organism: Aegilops longissima; assembly: GCA_021605205.1. Taxonomy (NCBI): domain Eukaryota; kingdom Viridiplantae; phylum Streptophyta; class Magnoliopsida; order Poales; family Poaceae; genus Aegilops; species Aegilops longissima. The sequence goes on from CM038680.1 coordinate 386,338,764, forward strand.
TCAACAAGCGGCTTGACGAGGCGCAGGGTATGTAATATCTCCGGATTTCAACATATGGTAAGAGGAGCATGATGCCAGTATCTTGAACATGTTGTGAAATGCAGATGGAGCTGCGGCAGTGGAGACCTTTCGGGCGGAACTTGCCCGAGCCAAAAAGCAAGCCAGGAATAGTGATGCGGCCGCTCTAAAGGCGGTTGAAGAGCTGAGGGCCGAACAAGCTGCCCATTGCCAAAGTAAGGAGAAGATGGCCAAGATGGCCGTTGAGTTAAGTGATGTCGCCGACCGATACCGGCTTCTTGAGAAGGAAAGCCAAGCGAGGGCTACAGAGCTGGAGAAGGTCATGGTAGCAGCCAAGGAATCCCGCTCTACAATTAGAGCGATGAAGGAGGAGCTGCATCAGGCCGGTGATATCGCGGCTGGGAAGCCCTTTATGCTGCGGATGAAGTTCGTAGATCCTAAGTATGCTCCTCCGGACCGGCTGTGGAGTTCTGCAGACGCCTATCTGGATTTGGCGGCGAAAAGGCTTTGATGCGGTCGAGTTCTTCAAAGATCAAAGAGATCACGAAGTGGAGAAGCTGTTCTGGTCGCAATTTAATGGTCCAGCGCGTCCGCTTCCTCTGAATGAGCGGATGGCCGAATGGGCCGAGCTGCATAGGTTGTCCGGACTCGCCATGAGATCTGTTGTGGATCACCTGTGGCCGGTAGTGCCAAGGCCGAACAGTTACTTCAGTTTGGTGCAGCAGTTCCTTGGTGCTGTGTCACGCATCGACGCTATGAAGAGGTCAGCGTGCATCGAGGGTGCATGGATGGCGCTTGCCCGTGTCAAAACGCACTGGACGGAGATGGACGCCACCGCAATTGCAGCCCCTAGTTCGGCAATTAGCCGAGTAGTTGTCGAGCACTATTTTGATGAGGTCCTTGACGACGCTCGTTCAATAGAAGCGCAGTGCTCGAAGAATATTATGTTCGAATGACATGTATTCCTATTGAAAAACAATGTTTTACTAAATTATATAAAGGCTATTTCTATACTTTTGCCTAAAAGTGTTATGATGCCTCCTGTGCGGCCGTTTATGTATATGTTTATATAACCTGAAAGTTTGCAGTCGTCGGCTTCAGCCCCCACGCATATAATGCGGGGTTGTTTGCAGAAGACATGTGTTCACACTTGATCCAACATCTTGGTCCATTAAGGAGGTGATAGCGCAGTGAACTAGGCAATCAGACTATATTGCTTTAACACTTTCACTTAGCCGTAGGAGTTTGACAGTAGGGCTACTATATAGCCCCTATTGGCTCCGCGCTCATCCGAATACGGGGCGCGGTCATGCCTGGCCGGGAAACGGCCCTTCGTTAATGCGGAGGAATCCCGAATATTCCGATAAGTCATCGAGTGGTTGACCGGTCTCTCGCTTTATCATGACAGTAAGTTTTCGGCTTTCTCTACTAAGGTGCTCGTCCGGGCTAGCCAGGGCACAATCGCAGTAGCTCTCCTGGTGCCACCTTAGCCGATAGAGCGGATCGTAAGGTAGCAAAACACAGGAGCCGGGCAAACCCAACATTTGACCAAAGACATGATTCGGAGCTGATGCATATAAGGCCTAACTCGCGACGCCGAACACTCCCTAAGGTGTTCGGTCTTTGAAACATATACTGGGCTTAGGTGATGCCCTTGGATAATGAACCTATAGTGTCCAGGTACGAGCAATATTCTGACGTGGCCACATGCCAAGACGTCAGCATCCTTCTCGGTTGTATTGAGAATCCGGAGGATGTGAACAACAAAAGACAGTAAAAAGGTTTACGCAGGGTCTTAATCTAAAGAGAAACCTTTGTACGGGTCCCTACTGCACGTCTGCGCCTGTGTCTCTGCAGCCGATCACGGACGGGTGTAGCACGATCGTCATCTGTAAAAGAGAGGTGCTTAGTGAAAAGTTATTGTGCAAATATTTGGTTATTATAAATAAACCATGAAAAAATTTGAGATGGGTAAAGATGAGCCGAATTATTGCGGTGAAGCCCCTGGTACCGTCTATACGGGTGTAACCATCGAACCAATATCTATCCAATGATTTACCGGACTCGTCTAACCGTGTCCGTGGTCCTAACGACCGGTCATCGTCTCTGGTGATGAGGCCATCTAGTGTTCGGTTGTTAAAGCAGTCGTGCGTTCTTCTGCTCAGAACGAACGCTCAACATTTCCATGTACTATGATGGTGCCGCGCGGACTGGGCATTTTAAGCTGGAGTAAAGCGTAATGCGGTATTGCATTGAAACGGGCGAAAGCCTCTCGTCCGAGTAGTGCTTGATAGCCGCTTCGGAATGGAGCAATGTCGAAGGTTAACCTTTCGCTCCGGAGGTTGTCGGGCTAGCCGAACACAACCTCTAGTACTAGAGATCCCGTGCAGCGAGCCTCTGTGCCTGGTATTACTCCCTTGAAGGTAGTATTACTGTTGCTGATGTTTGTTGAGTTTATCCCCATTTTGCGAGCGGTGTCCGGTATATCGATTTAGACTCATCGCCGCCGTCCATAAGGACTCGTGTAAGGTGGTATCCGTTTACTATTGGGTCTAGCACCAAGGCGGCTGATCCTTCCTGTCGGATACCTATTAGGTGATCCCTGCGATCGAAAGTGACCGGGCAGGCCGACCAGTGGCAGGACTCATGGGTGCCGACTCTATGGCTCATGTATTTCAGAGTGCGTATTTGCCTCTCCTTTTTGTCACGTGGATAATATTTACTGTTTTGACTGCTGGCGGGAATTTTTTCTGTTCCCCAGTGTCTTGCTGGCGAGGCGTATCCTCGTCCTCGCTCGGAGTGTCCCCCCTTGTGTTAGGCGTTTAGCTTGCCAGCCTGCTTGAAGACCCAGCAATCTCTGTGGGTATGATTTGTAGGATTGCCGGGGGTGCCGTGGATCTGACATAGTTTGTCTAGAATTTTGTTTAGGCCAGTCGGTTCATCTCTATTGCCTTTAGAGGGATTTTTTCGCTGACCCGGTCAAGAGCTGCTAAATCCGGCATTTACCGCCGTGTTGTCTGGGCTGTCTTCTTTATTCCGGTGCTTGTTTTTACTGCGTCGCGGTTTTCCATTGCCGTCCCGGACCTTGGATGTGCTTGGGTTCCTGGTGTTGTCATGAGCTAACCAGCCGTCCTCCCCGCAATAAAAGCGGTCATGAGGCTTGTTAGGGCTGCCATTGTTCTCGGCTTTTCTTGGCCAAGGTGTCTGGCAAGCCATTCGTCTCGAACGTTGTGCTTGAAAGCTGCTAGGGCTTCAGCGTCCGGACAGTCGACAATTTGGTTCTTCTTAGTGAGAAACCTATTCCAAAGCTTTTGGGCTGACTCTCTGGGCTGTTGAATTATATGACTCAAATCATCGGCGTCCGGGGGTTGGACATAAGTCCCTTGAAAGTTAGTCCGGAAGGCGTCCTCGAGCTCCTCCCAACTTCCAATGGAATTTTCGGGGAGGCTTTTCAGCCAGTGTCGAGCTGGTCCTTTGAGCTTGAGGGGTAAGTATTTGATGGCGTGGAGATTGTCTCCACGAGCCATGTGAATATGGAGGATGAAGTCTCGATCCGCACCCTGTGGTCCGTGGTTCCGTCGTATGCCTCTATGTTAACTGGTTTGAACCCTTCTGGAAATTCGTGGTCTAATACCTCGTCTGAGAAACATAGGGGGTGTGCGGCACCCCTATATTTGGCTGTGCCATGGCGTTCGGACGGTTGTGGTATTTGGTGTTGGTTGAGTGCTGGAGCGCGTTTCCTTGATCCGTAGATGGATCTGGTTGCGCCGGCCCGTTGATGCGGGTCCTCGCGTCGGTCATGTACTGAATTATGTGCGGCTTCGTTGGCTGCCCTATCACGGCCACGAGGTCGTCGATCCGACCGATTGGCGGTTTTGTTTTTTGGCTGTGAGGGTTCGAGGGCCTCATCGTCGAACTCCGGCAGTAGCTTCCGCTTTGGGCAGCTCTTCGTGGGGCGACTGCCACCGTACTTTTCTGCCGTGTCGAGCACTTTATTCCATCTACAATTGAGTGTGTTTTGTGCGGCCTTGAGCCTTTGTTTCTGCTTCTTCAGACTTCTTGCAGTGGCCATAAGCCATTCTTGCTCCAGCTGCCTTTCAAGGATGATGCGCTCGTCGTCGTCCGGACTGTTCTCCTAGATTTCTCTCGAAGTTATGATCCGCCAAGCTATACTCTAAAATAAACATGGTGTTCAACTCATGTTTTGTTTTGAGGAGTTCAAGCATTCTTCATCTTGCATTCCAAAGTGCAATTCTTTCTACCTTATCTTTGAGGTGGTCTTATGTCATTCTTGACAATTTCACTTCGTGTTTCATGATTCGCAAGTTGTTAAGAATGAGATATTTAAATCCATCATTTTCTCTTTGTTCAAGAGATCTTTTCAACCAATCAATATTTTGTTGGAGTTATATTGGGTTATATTTCACCTACAGCCTTCCCTAAGGAATGTAGCTATTTATGGTGCTTATAAATGACCCAAGTTCTTCATTTGTCCTCCCGGTGAAATAAGTTTCTCGTCTCCTTGTTGATAAATCCAATCATTTGTTTCCGTTGGTGGCAGAAGCTCACCTCATAATTTTGAGGTCTTTTCCATAAGCCCACTACAAGCTTATCCTTTCGTTGTTGGTTTTCCAACAACTCCGTTCAATTCTTCTTTGCAAGGGTGTTTTTCCAAGTTCATTTGTGGCAGAAGTTGGCATTTTCTTCTCCATTCTTTTACTCCAATGACCTATCTTCTATTCTTTCTTCCGGAGGCTTTGTGATGTTACTCTCTTCGACCCATCATCTCTTTTTGCAAATATCATGTTCTTTTCCTCGCTTATCCGTTTAGTCGGAGTGTCGTGTTTTCATTCAAGTTCTTTCATCTTATCAAGTTTTGCCTCTCTTTTCAACCTGAGTGCTGCCTGAAATCCCTCTTACCCATTGCAGTGTGTTGTTGATTTCATCAAGTATCCTCTCATTTGTCAAGTTCATGTTTAATTCCTTCCATTTACAGTCGGAGTGCTGCCCAAATTATATCATTCTTCCTCTCTCATCTTGTTTTAACCGGAGTGGTTTCGAATTCTATCTTGTCCATTAAACTCTTATTTCCATGTCTTTGCAACCTTCAAGTTCTCGTAATACTCCTTGTTCCTCTTTTCTAACGGAGTGTTTTCAACTTTGCTCATCTTCGTTGTTTTCTTTCTTTCTTTTTGCTCGATATCTCAAGGTTCGTGGTTTCACTCGCTCGTCGAAGAAGCAACTTAGTTTTACCGCTTTTCTTCCTCTTCCTTTTCCCTCGGTGCCATCCTAGATCTCGGACGAGATCCTCTCGTAGTGGTGGAGTGTTGTAACGCCCCGGATACAACTTTCTATATCGGTAACTCCAACTCTTGCCTTTTCCGGAGATGCGATGTATTATTTTCTCCGTGGTTGGGTTTTGTCTTTTGTTTTGCTTTGTGTTCTTTGTCGTGCATTTCATCTCATGGCATCATGCGCATTGCATTTGCATGTTTTCATAAAGTTTGCATTCGTTCGTAGTTGGCGCGTTCCCCCCTTGCCTTCAGAGACTGTTTGAGTCCAACCGGTTCTCGTTCCCCTTCGTTGGACCGCCATATCTCTCGCCACCATGGACCCCTCTCCTTCGACCCCCTCTTGCCCGTGTCCGAAACTCCCCCCGAACCCGACCCGGGCAGTCGTTACCGTTTTGTCCGGATCATCCCCTAACATCTGTGAAACATCTCCGTTTTATTATTTAGACTTCCTAACCTATTTATCTCGAACCGTCCGATCGAATTCGTAGGGACGAGATATCCCCTAATCTAAATTCATCTGATATAAATATCAGCCCAACCCTAAATTTTAGGGATCCTGTCCCATCCACCCACTCCCGAGCGCCGCCACTCTTCCTGTCCCTTCCTCACCGGGATCCTCCCCGATCCAAAAATCCTCTCCTCGATTTCATTCGTCGGCCAATCTCCGTCGATCCCCTCCACAACCACCGAATCCCGGAGCGCCCCTTCTCTTGCCTGAGCCGTGCCTCGTCCCTGGCCCCACCTCGACTCCGGAGCACCACCGAGCCCCGCGCCTCTCCTCCAGTTTGACTGCCGTCGTCCCCGGCGAGTAGTTCTGCCGGCCAGGCCACCCCGGCCAGCCTCCGGCCATCTGCAGGCCGACCCCGTCGCGCCCACAGCAGCAGCTCCTCCCGAGCGGGAGCGCTCGTGCCCGGGGCCCCAACCGACCCAAGCTCCTCCTCCTACGAGGACCCTGAGGACGCCGGCCGTTCTCCTCGTCCGCCTCGTCGTCTGCCGACCGAACCGGAAGATGAGCCCCCGTGCCGTCCTCTTTTCCTTCCTAAGCTCCTCCCCTGCCTCTCATCCCTCTCCTTGTTCCCTGTAATAGCTCGAGGAGCCGCTCGAGTTTTGCTGTCGCCGTTCCTTCGATCCGACGAGGACCGGTCGTCCCAAGCTCGGATCCGCGGCTTGGCCCCGATCTGGTCTTCCCGCCTCAAGCTGCGTCCTGCTCCGCTGGTCTCGCCGAGGCCGCCTCGCCGGAGCCCCTGCATCGCGCTGCCGTTCCCCTGCCATGGCGTCTCGGCCTCCTCTGCTCCCGCACCTGAGGCCCTGAGCTCCTCCAGCTCGACCCCGTCCGCCGAGCTCCTGCCGCCGCTCGAGTCCCACCGCTTCCTTCCTGCACCGAATCCTCGCGGAGTGAGCCTGCCCCGAGCCCTCATCGCTGGCCTCCCTGCTGCTGTCTCTGTTCTTCAGAGACGAGAACAGCAGTTCCCTCGTCGTCGCGCTGACCGTGATCGGTCGGATCGTGCCGCCAAAGAACTGGCCCGCCTGCCTCCTCCACTGAACCGGGCCGAGGCCCATGGTGAGGCCACCCCCAGCGCCTCGTTTTTTCCCCTTCTGTTGGACCTCTGCCTAGATTTGGCCCATATAGTGTTTTTTTTTCCTGCCAGCGATTTTAACCATTATCCAGTGATTTAACAGATTTGCAGAAACCCCCTTGCACTTCATGCATATAATAACTCATGATCTGTGCATCATATGTAAAAACTTTATATATGTAAAATGCTCAGAAAATTGTGTAGATTAATAATATGTCATTTCCATCCATGTTTAAAATGTTTAACTTGCTGTTTATTTAAATTTGCTAATATGCCATGTTAAAATGATTTATTTCATAACTAAATAACCGTAACTCGGAATTAAATGTTCTCTATATGTAAATGGGGTAGAAAAATGCCTAGTTTAACATGGTCCACTTTATTTTGCTGTTTAACAACATTAAAATTGTGTATAGGGCAGAACAGTACCAAATCTAAAATATTGCTCATGAGGATTTTCCGGAATTGTTGTTTCTTATTTCCGGCCTCATTTAAACTTGCCTAAATAGTTAGTTTAATTATGCTCCACCTGTTGCCATGTTTAAAACATTTAATATTGTTGTGTACCTAAACGAGATCAAACTAAATATGTCAATGTGGTGTTTTGTCAATATGCAACCCGTTGCATATTGAGCTCCACTTAATTTGTAGTATTGTTTGTTGCACTTTGCCATGCCTTGCCTCATTAAACCGGACATGCATCATACTTGATTGTGCATCGTGCCATGTTTATGCTTGTGCATTTACCATGTTGTTTGTTTCTTTCCGGTGTTGCTTCTCGGTTCCGTAATGTTGCGATTGTGAGGATTCGCTCGACTACTTCCGCTCGCCTTCTTCATGGACTCGTTCTTCTTCCTAGCGGGATTTCGTGCAAGATGACCGCCACCTTGGATCTCACTACTATCATTGCTATGCTAGTTGCTTCATTCTATCGCTATGCTGCGTTACCTATCACTTGCTGCTCAAGCCTCCCAAATTGCCATGAACCTCTAACCTGTTGCACCCTTCCTAGCAAACCGTTGTTTGGCTATGTTACCGCTTTCGCTCAGCCCTCTTATAGCGTTGTTAGTTGCGGTGAAGATGAAGTTTGTTCCTTGTTGAACATGGAGATGTTGTTCCTTGTTGGAACATGTTTACTTGTTGGGATATCACAATATATCTTATTTAAATTAATGCATCTATATACTTGGTAAAGGGTGGAAGGCTCGGCCTTATGCCTGGTGTTTTGTTCCACTCTTGCCGCCTAGTTTCCGCTATATCGGTATTATGTTCCCGGATTTTGCGTCCCTAACGCGGTCGGGTGATTTATGGGACCCCTTGACAGTTCGCTTTGAATAAGGCTTTTCCAAAGAAGGCCCAACCTTGGTTTTACCATTTGCCTCACCACCACCTATACCCTTCCCTTGGGTCGGCCAACCCAAGGGTCATCTTTATTTTAGCCCCCGCCGTTGCTTCTCTAAGTGCTGGCCTGAACCGAGTAGATCATGGGCCCCTCGTGGCAACTCGAGGTTTGGTTTTACTCGAGGATGTCTCATCCGTGTTGCCTCGAGAACGAGATATGTGCAGCTCCTATCGGGATTGTCGGCGATCGGGCGGTCTTGCTGGTCTTGTTTTATTGTTGTCGAATGTCTTGTAGCCGGATTCCGAGACTGATCGGGTCTTCCCGGGAGAAGGAATATCCTTCGTTGATCGCAAGAGCTTATCATGGGCTTGTTGGGACACCCGCAGGGTTTGAACTTTCGAAAGCCGTGCCTGCATGTTATGTGGCAGATGGGAATTTGTTAATGTCCGTTGTAGAAAACCCGAAGTTGACCTTAATTAAAATACACCAACCGTAAAGCGTAATCGTGAGTGTCTCTTTTCGGGTTGATCGAGAGGAGAACACGGTTCTGGGTTATGTCTCGACGAAGTAGGAGTTCAGGATCACTTCTTGATCATTACTAGTTGACGACTGCCTTTGTTTCTCTTCTCGCCTCATTTATGTATGTTAGCCACCATACTTGCTTAGTCGCTGCTGCAACCTCACCACTTCATCCCTTCCTTTCCCATTGAGCTTTGCTAGTATTGATACCCATGGTAATGGGATTGCTGAGTCCTCGTGGCTCACAGTTTACTACACCACCAGTTGCAGGTACAGGTTATGCGATGATCATGACGCGAGAGTGATGTTGGCTTGCGTTGAGCTCTTCTTCTGCTTCTTCGATCAGGGGATAGGTTCCAGGTCGGCAGCCTGGGCTAGCAGGGTGGATATTGTTTGAGTTTCTGTTTATGTTTCATCCGTAGTCGGATGTTGATCTTGTATATGATGTGATGTTGTATTCGTGTGGCATTGTATGCCTTATGTATGTATCCCCACTATTATGTAATGTTGATGTAATGATATCCACCTTGCAAAAGCGTCTTCAAGATGCGCTTCTATCCTTGGTGGGACCTTCGAGTTCCTTTAGGATAGGGTCGCATCTTGGGCGTGACATAAGGACACCGCAAGATTGAACCCAAAGCTAAACACTTCTCCCATTGCAAGAACTACCAATCTAGTTGGCCAAACCAAACGGATAATTCGAAGAGACTTGCAAAGATAACCAATCATACATAAAAGAATTCAGAGAAGATCAAATATTATTCATAGATAATCTGGATCATAAACCCACAATTCATCGTTCTCAACAAACACACCGCAAAAAGAAGATTACATCGAATAGATCTCCACGAGAGAGGGGGAGAACATTGTATTGAGATCCAAAAAGAGAGAAGAAGCCATCTAGCTACTAGCTGTGGACCGGAAGGTCTGAAGTAAACTACTCACACTTCATCGGAGGGGCTATGGTGATGATGTAGAAGCCCTCCGTGGTGGATGCCCTTCCGTGAGCTCCTAACAGGCCCCAAGATGGGATCTCATGGATACAGGAAGTTGCGGCGGTGGAATTAGGTTTTTGGATCCGTATCTGATCGTTTGGGGGTATGTAGATATATATAGGAGGAAGGAGTACGTCGGTGGAGCAACAGGGGGCCCACGAGGCAAGGGGCGCGCCCTAGGGGGGCGCCCCCCACCCTCGTGACCGCCTCTTTCGTTCCTTGGAGTAGGGTCCAAGTCCTCGGATCACGCTCGGTGAGAAAATCACGTTTCAAGGTTTCATTCCGCTCGACTCGCTTGATATTCCGTTTCTTCAAACACTGAAATAGGAAAAAAACAGCAATTGGGCTGGGCCTCCAGCTAATAGGTTAGTCCCAAAATAATATAAAAGTGGAAAATAAAGCCCAATATAGTCCAAAGCAGAGATAAAGTAGCATGGAGCAATCAAAATTATAGATACGTTGGAGACGATCGCATCCCCAAGCTTAATTCCTGCTCGCCCTCGAGTAGGTAAATGATAAAAGAGAATTTTTGATGCGGAGGATACTTTGGCATAATTTCAATGTAAATCTTCTTAATTGTGGTATGAATATTCAGATCCGAAAGATTCAAGACAAAAGTTCATATTGACATAAAAATAATAATACTTCAAGCATACTAACTAAGCAATTATGTCTTCTCAAAATAACATGGCCAAAGAAAGTTATCCCTACAAAATCATATAGTCTGGCTATGCTCCATCTTCCGCACACGAAATATTTAGATCATGCACAACCCCGATGACAAGCCAAGCAATTGTTTCATACTTTAACATTTTCAAAACTTTTGCAATCTTCACGCAATACATGAGCGTGAGCCATGGATATAGCACTATATGTGGAATAGGATGGTGGTTGTGGACAAGACAAAAAGGGAGAAGATAGTCTCACATCAACTAGGCGTATCAACGAGCCATGGAGATGCCCATCAATAGATATCAATGTGAGTGAGTAGGGATCGCCATGCAACGGATGCACTAGAGCTATAAATATATGAAAGCTCAACAAAAGAAACTAAGTGGGTGTGCATCCAACTCGCTTGCTCACGAAGACCTAGGGCATTTGAGGAAGCCCATCATTGGAATATACAAACAATTTCTATAATGAAAAATTCCCAATAGTATATGAAAGTGACAAAATGAGAGACTCTCTATTATGAAGATCTTGGTGCTACTTTGAAGCACAAGTGTGGTAAAAGGATAGTAGCATTGTCCCTTCTCTCTTTTTCTCTCGTTTTTTTATTTGGGCCTTTCTCTTTTTTTTTGGCCTCTTTTCTTTTTTTTCATTTTTCTCTTTTTTTTATATTTTTCGTCCAGAGTCTCATCCCGACTTGTGGGGGAATCATGGTATCCATCATCCTTTCCTCACTTGGGACAATGCTCTAATAATGATGATCATCACACTTTTATTTTTCTTACAACTCAACAATTACAACTCGATACTTAGAACAAAGTATGACTCTATATGAATGCCTCCGGCGGTGTACCGGGATATGCAATGAAACAAGAGTGACATGTATGAAAGAATTATGAACGGTGGCTTTGCCACAAATACGATGTCAACTACATGATCATGCTAGCAATATGACAATAATGGAGCGTGTCATAATAAACGAAACAGTGGAAAGTTGCATGGCAATATATCTCGGAATGGCTATGGAAATGTCATGATAGGTAGGTATGGTGGCTGTTTTGAGGAAGATATATGGTGGGTGTATGATACCGGCGAAAAGTGCGCGGTATTAGAGAGGCTAGCAATGGTGGAAGGATGGGAAAAAGTGCATATAATCCATGGACTCAACATTAGTCATAAAGAACTCATATACTTATTGCAAAAATCTAGAAGTTATCAAAGCAAAGTATTATGCGCATGCTCCTAGGGGGATAGATTGGTAGGAAAAGACCATCGCTTGTCCCCGACCGCCACTCATAAGGAAGACAATCAATAAATAAATCATGCTCCGAGTTCATCACATAACGGTTCACCATACGTGCATGCTACGGGAATCACAAACTTCAACACAAGTATTCTTTAAATTTACAACTACTCAACTAGCATGACTCTAATATCACCATCTTCATATCTCAAAACAATTATCCAGCATCAAACTTTTCTTAGTATTCAACACACTCAAAAGAAAGTTTCACATATCTTGAATACCAAGTATATTAATATTAAGCAAATTACCATGCTATTAACGACTCTCAATATAATCTAAGTGAAGCATGAGAATCAATAGTTTCTTTAAAACAAATCCACCACCGTGCTCTAAAAGATCTAAGTGAAGCACTAGAGCAAAAATTATTACGCTCAAAAGATATAAGTGAAGCACTATGAGCAAAACTATCAAGCTCAAAAGATATAAGTGAAGCACATAGAGTATTCTATCAAATTCCAATTAATGTATGGCTCTCTCAAAAGGTGTGTACAGCAAGGATGATTGTGGTAAACTAACAAGCAAATACGCAAATAATACAAGACGCTCCAAGCAAAACACATATCATGTGGTGAATAAAATATAGCTCCAAGTAAATTACCGATGGAAGTAGATTTAAAGAGGGATGCCTTCCGGGCATCCCCAAGCTTTGACTTTTGGTGTCCTTGATTATCTTGGGGTGCCATGGGCATCCCCAAGCTTAGGCTCTTGCCACTCCTTGTTCCATAATCCATCAAAAGAATTTACCCAAAACTTGAAAACTTCACAACACAAAACTCAATAGAAATCTCGTGAGTCTGTTAGAGAAAGAAAACAAAAGACTACTTTAAGGTACTGTAATGAACTCATTATTTATTTATATTGGTGTTAAACCTACTGTATTCCAACTTTCTATGGATTATAAACTATTTTACTAGCCATAGATTCATCAAAATAAGCAAACAACACACGAAAAAACAGAATCTGTCAAAAACAGAACAGTCTGTAGTAATCTGTAACTAACGCAAACTTCTGGAACTCCAAAAAATCTACCAAAATTAGACGACCTAGACAATTTGTTTATTGATCAGCAGCAATTGCAATCAGTATTTTATCACGTTATGGTGATTTTTAATAATTCGGGCACTGAGCGCAAAGTTTCTGGAAATTACAGCAAGATCAAATAACTATCATCCAAGAAGATCAAATAGGTCTAGCTTGGCACAAACACTAATTAAAACATAAAACCACATCTAAACAGAGGCTAGATGGATTATTTATTACTAAGCAGAAAGGAAAAATATTGGGTTGTCTCCCAACAAGCGCTTTTCTTTAAAGCTGTCGGTGTACTAGAGTAGGGGTACCTCTAGCACCCCGAACTCGTGCACGGGCAGTTGCAGCACCCCGCGGCAGGGTTGGCCTGATGACCGCCAAGATCCTCAGCGGCTCCTTTGGAGCCATTCAAGAACAAAGTAATCAAGGCCCCGGCAAGAGGAGCTTGTCGGGAAGGCCACTCAGGGCACGAAGGAAACAAGGCCCCGGCAAGAGGAGCTTGCCGGGAAGGCTTGGTGAGCGATAAGCTCCCGAGCGCGACAAGAGCCTTGCCGCGGCAAGTGACCTCTCTTCATCTCCGCTCCAGCTCATCCGCCAACGTGTCACCACGGGGCTCTCCCAAGCACGCGTGTCGATGGGCTGTGCAGCCAGCGGGGAGCAGCGATAAGCGGCGCTGACAAGCCACCATCGTGGCAAACGGGGGCGCACTTGACGGTCCCTGTTACACTATTCAGGCGACCGAGACGGGCATTTATGACTCTTGTCCCTTGCCGTCAGAGTTAGGTATAGATCATCAGACATTGTATAAAGCGTGTACCAACCTCTGTTTTTACTATCTTACCCTTATCTACTTGACACATGTGGTGACCCCTTGTGCCTATAAAAGGAGGCCCGGGTGCAACGTAGAAAGGGTTCGGTTCAGCTCCAGCTTAGTTCATTCGACTCACACATACACTCGGGCTAGGTTTTGTAGCTTCCATTGCTCCCTAGCAAGAGCACAATATAATCCACAAAGCAGCAGTAGGAGTATTATCTCTCCGGAGAGCTCGAAGCTGGGTAATCTGCTCGTGTGCATCGCCGATCCGCTCTTTGTGCAATCTCCGCCCCCTCCGAACCACAAGGGACCCAGGTCCCATAGGTGTTCATGGGCCACGATCAGCTTCCCGACATCTTTGGCGCGCTGTAGGGGCGCCGAGGCTGCGTGAACCCGATCCGCGGTCACACGAGCAACTTCATCAACATCTTCGTCAACATGGCACCAAGAAGAAGTCTTGGCAGGAACAGAGCCGTCGCTGTTAAACCCACCACCACCGGAGCTGTCGTGGTGGGGAAACGCCGGCGGAGGAACCGCGTCGCCGAGAGAGCCCACAACGCTGCCAGGTCCAAGGACAAGGCAGCGCAGCGCCGGCGTCGAGTCCGCACCGCGCCCTTCTCGAGGGCGCGGGACCGACAGCGCCATGATGCTCGCGGCACCATACGCCGTTAGATCAAGGCCAAGCTGGAGGATCCCGAGGCCTCGAGACTCGCATGCACATCAGCATGCGCAGACGAAGCGAGTACGGTCGCTTGGGCGGGATGCTGCTCCTCCTAACTTGGTTAGGAGTCCGAGCACATCCCGTTCCTCGCTACGTACGCCATTGCCACCCACCACACCAGCAGAAGCCTTGGCAAGAGCTCAGCTACTTCTAGACTACCCTCCAACGGCCGACAAGGTCGACGAATGGAGGGCCACAATCCAGAGCCTCATCGGCTTTGCCAACGGCGACGTCCCGCGGCAACCAAGCGCCTCGCAGCCGCGGCAAGGCGACAAGGCACGAGCCGATGGCGACGAGACTTGCGGGGGTGCAGCCACCGTACACTCCCCTTCCCGAAGGCCAAGATCGCCGACTCGCCGGATCCACCTCGACAGCGACTCCACAGCGTCGTCGGATCCGCGAGCTCGTCGCGACCAGCGCCAAGTTCTTCGAGAACGGCAAGAAGAAGACGCCGAACCCGTGACGAGCGCCAAGAGAAGCGCGGCGTCAATCCGACCAGCGCCCGGGCCCACTGTCGATATGCATGCGCCAGGGAACCAGCGATTTATCAGACTGTGTAGGTTGCCCTGCGCTCACTCGTGAGCTGCGGCAAGTCCGATGGCCCAACAAGAAAAACTTCAAGCCAGATGTGCGGAGAAGTATGATGGCAGGACACACCCATCGGAGTTCCTCAAGATCTACACCATCGCGTGCAGGCTGCGGGGACGAGACGACAAGATCCTCGCCAACTACTTTCCCCGGTGCTCAAGCCAAACGCCGATCTTGGCTCATGCACTTGCCGGACAGCTCTATTTCTTCTTGGCGGATTTGTGCCACTAGTTTGTTGGCGCCTTCACAGCGGCCACAAGCCTCATGGCCAAGAGAGTGACCTTCACCGCCGCCTGTAAGGAAGGAGAGTCCTCGCAAATTCATCCAGAGATTGCCGAGAGCACTACAACATCCCTGACGCCCACCCCGCCGCGGTGATCGGTGCATTTCATCGTAATGTGCGAAACCGCAGGATGAGGGAGGAGATGGCGATGTGCAAAGTGAAAGACGTTAGCGAAGCTCTACGCCTCGACCGACAAGTGTGCACGCTACTGAAGAGGGAAGAAGGCTCCAGGAGAGAATGTGGGAGCAGAATCGATAGTGAGAAGACCGCCGGCAAGGAAGAACCGCGCGAAACAATGTAAGGAAGAAAACAAGAAGTACTAGTTGTCGAGCAGTCCGCAAGGATGGCGCCGCTAACAAAGCCAAGGCTGGTGGCTCCGGCAAGGAGGTTGTCACGACACCGACCGCCAAGTCGTGGCGGCCGCCGACAAGCCCGACAGCTCCAACAAGCAAGATCAGAAGATCCACCGCACCAAGGGCCACGATCTCCAGAGTTGCAAGAAAGTCGAGCAGCTTGTTGAGCTACTGAGAGCTGAATACGAGCGGCGAGACAAGGAGAAGGCCTGTGAAGGTGCAGTGCAGCAAGTAAGAAGAGACCCGGTCAGGGAGGACGCCGCGGCAAGGCCAAGCAGCGGCAAGGAGACAGACCTCCCCGCGACCGCGACAAGGAAGAAGACGAAGATGAAGATGACGAAGACATGGAAGACGATGAAGCTGACGAGCAGGAGTTTCAGAAGGCAACGGAGGTCCTTTGCGTTGACGATGGTGCTTCTCTGCATACCTCACACCGCCAACTCAAGCAATGGATGCGTGAGGTTAATGCAGCAGAACCATCCATAGAGTCCCGCAAACCTCTGAAGTGGTCCAGCACGCCCATCAACTTTGACGTTGAGGACCACCCTGATCGCATCACAGCGGTCGGGTGCTTGCCGATGTTGGTCTCACCAACCATCCGCAACCTCAAGGTCACAAAGATGTTGGTTGACGGCGGGGCCGGCCTGAATCTGATCTCCTCCGCAGTGCTCCAGAAGCTTCAGATCCCTGACAGCGAGCTCGAAGAGACTGGTACTTTCCAAGGAATCAACCCAGGAAGGAGCAAGCCCAAAGGGAAGATCACGTTGCTGGTAACATTTGGCAGCGAGCTCAACTTCGGAACTGAGAGGGTCACATTTGACGTTGCCGATTTTCCATTGCCCTACAATGGCATACTTGGCCGACCAGCACTCGCTAAGTTCATGGCCGCCTCTCATCATGCTTACAACTTGCTCAAGATGCCCGGCCCGATAAGCGTCATTTCTGTCCATGGCGACAAGAAGGATGCGCTTATCTGCGCCGACAAGATTTACCGGGATGCAGCAGCCGCAACAAATAGCAAACAACTTGCCGCTGAAGCTCCCGGGGGGAAGAAGAAGACCACCAAGTCCGGAAAGAGCTCTGATGCCCACTCCGGCAAGCGCACCTCTTCGGAGTGCTGCGCTACCGCCGAGGACGCACCATCGAGCTCCACCGCAAGTGCAAGAAGACGATGGCAGCTCCGCCAAGACCAAGAAGGTGCCCGCCAAGGAGGACGGCATCGGTGGTACCTTCACCATCGGTGCCACGCTTGACCCTAAATAGGAAGGCGAGCTCGTTGCTTTCTGCGGGCGAATGTCGATGTGTTTGCATGGCAACCATCCGACATCCCCGTGTTCCTGTGAAAGTAATTGAGCACCACCTAGCTGTCTGTCCTCACGCCGCCCGTCAAGCAAAAAGTTAGGAAACAAGCAGTGGAGCGCCAAGAATTCATAGCAGAAGAAATCAAGAAGTTGGAAGCAGCAGGGCTTGTCAGAGGAGTCCTCCATCCCACGTGGTTGGCCAATCCAGTAGTTGTACGCAAGGCTAATGGGAAATGGAGACTTTGTATTAACTTCACTGATGTTAATAAAGCTTGTCCAAAAGACCCATTTCCCTTGCCACGTATCGACCAGATTGTTGACTCCACGGCTGGATGTGATCTGCTTTCATTTCTTGATGCATATTCAGGATATCATCAAATCTTCATGGCAGAAGAGGACAAAGAGAAAACCGCATTCATTACACCATGTGGCACGTACTGCTTCATACGGATGCCTTTCGGTTTGAAGAATGCTGGTTCAACCTTTGCAAGAGTAGTCCATGATGCCTTTGAGCCACAAATACACAGAAATGTAGAAGCCTACATGGATGACATAGTGGTCAAGAGCAAGGACAAAGCAACTCTGATTCAGGATTTGGATGAGACATTTGCAAATCTGCGCAAGATTAACCTCAAGCTCAACCCCGAGAAATGCGTGTTTGGAGTCCCTTCCGGCAAGCTTCTCGGGTTCTTTGTATCTCAAGGGGATCAAGCCAATCCCGACAAGATCAAGGCCATTGAGCAGATTGAAGCACCAAAGCGCGCCAAGGATGTCGGAAGGCTTGCCGGTTGCGTGGCTGCTCTCAAGAGGTTTATTTCTAAGTCTGCTGAGCGCCTCGCCATTTTTCAAGATTTTGAAAAGGCAGGTCCAATGAAATGGACTCGGCGGAGGCTGCGCTGCAGACTTGAAGAATACTGTCCTCCACTCCAATACTTGTCGCACCTAGGCCACAAGAGAAGTTGTTGCTGTATATAGCGGCAACCAATCAAGTGGTTAGTGCTGCGTTAGTAGCGGAGAGGGAGGCGATGATGAGCCAAGAACCGAGGCAGGTGCGTCCCGCGACAAGTGGGGCTTCGCCACAAGCTCTGGTCCCGACAAGGACAGATCAGCAGAGGGTTGCGATAAGATCTGAGAAAAAGATGGTGCAGCGCCCAGTCTACTTTGTCAGTTCCCTTCTGCAGGGGGCTAGGTCAAGGTACTCTGGTGTGCAGAAGCTGCTTTTCGGCCTCCTCATGGCCTCAAGAAAGCTGCGCCACAAGCACATGAGATAACAGTTGTCACTCGCTTTCCGCTGAAGAGGATATTGCAAAATCCAGAAGCAACAGGCAGGATTGTTGAGTGGGCACTGGAGCTGTCAAGCTTTGGTCTCAAGTTTGAAAGTACTTCGACTATCCAAAGCAGAGCATTGGCAGAATTCATAGCAGAGTGGACGCCAACGCAAGATGAAGAAATTCCAGAGACAAGCATCCCCGTCAAGGAGGCAAATAAAGAGTGGCTGATGTACTTTGATGGTGCCTTCTCGCTGCAAGGCGCCGGTGCCGGCGTGCTGCTTATCGCACCCACCGGAGAGCACCTCAAGTACATAGTCCAGATGCACTTTCCCAAGGAACAAGCAACAAATAATACTGCAGAGTATGAAGGTTTTCTTGCCGGTCTCAGGATTGCGGTAGACCTTGGGATCAAGAAGCTCATTGTCAGGGGAGACTCACAACTTGTCGTCCGCCAAGTAAATAAAGATTATCAGAGTCCGTTGATGGAAGCTTACGTCGATGAAGTGAGAAAGCTAGAAGAGCACTTTGAAGGCCTGCAAATGGAACATGTTCCAAGAGCTCAGAATGACATAGCTGATGGCCTCTCCAAATGTGTCGCACTTAAGTTACCTGTGGAACCAGGAATTTTTGTGCTCAAGCTGACTCAGCCAACCGTAACACCATCAACAGGACAGAGCAAGAAGAGAAAATTGGTTTCCGGCGACTACTTTCCGGCAGAGCTCCCTGGAGCCGCCGCCAAGAAGGTCCCTAAAATCAATACAAACATCACTGAGGAGCAGTCTGCTCCGACAAACCCTGTGGTTTGTTTCGTTGAAGCAGACGCTCCCGACAAGCTTTGCTTCGGCAAGCTTGCCGGGGATCATCAAGCTCGGCAGAACCACGTGTTCTTGCCGTGGAAGCTAATGTTCCCACAGTGGTAGATGAGCCTTTAGTCCTTGTTGTCGAGCCACGTGCTCCAAAGATGGGCGCAACAAATCGCCCATTTCCTTGAGACAGAGAACTTCCCAAGAGCAAGAAGAAGCGGAAAAAGTAGCCCGGCAGTCAAGTATGTATCAGTTTGTTGATAACATCCTATATGTAAGAAGACTCAATGGAGTGAAATTGAAGTGTATTTGCCGGAAGATGGATGAAGCTGTTGGCAGAGATACATGGAGGCATATGTGGTCACCACATTGGCGCAAGAGCACTTGCCGCAAAGCTTTCCAAAGAAGGTTTCTTCCGCCGAAGCCCTCCAGATGCAACCGCACAAGTAACCAAGTGTGAAGCGTGCGGCCCATTCCAAACAGATACACCAACCAGCTCAAGCTCTCCAGACGATCCCTTTATCCTGGCCCTTTCGTCCGGGGTTCGACATCTCGGCCCCTTCCCCGAAGTCGTCGGGGCTTTGAGTACTTGTACGCTGTAATCGACAAGTTCACAAAGTGGCCGGAAGTGAAACCAGTGAGGAAGGTGACAAAGACAACAAGTGATCAAGTTCTTCAGTCAATTGTTTGCCATTTTGGGATTCCTAACCGGATCATCACCGACAACGGCACACAGTTCACGAGCCGCACCTTCATGCAAAGACGCCCAAGATCTTGGCGCCAAGATCTGCTTTGCTTCATTGCTCATCCGAGAAGCAACGGTCAAGCGAGAGAGCAAACGCTGAAGTGTCATGGGACTCAAGACCAGAACTTTCGACAAAGCTACGCAAGCGGAAGAAATCTGGATTGAGGAGCTGCCGGTGGTTCTTTGGTCGATCAGGACGACGCCAAATCGAGCCACTGGCCAAACACCTTTCGCTCTAGTCTATGGAGCAGAGGCAGTTCTCCCCACAGAACTCGTATACGGGTCACCTAGAGTGCTTGAAGGAAATATGCCCTAGAGGCAATAATAAAGTTATTATTTATTTCCTTATATCATGATAAATGTTTATTATTCATGCTAGAATTGTATTAACCGGAAACATAATACATGTGTGAATACATAAACCTACAGAGTGTCACTAGTATGCCTCTACTTGACTAGCTCGTTAATCAAAGATGGTTATGTTTCCTAACCATGAACAAGGAGTTGTTATTTGATTAACGGGATCACATCATTGGTTGAATGATCTGATTGACATGACCCATTCCATTAGCATAGCACCTGATCGTATAGTTTGTTGCTAGTGCTTTTCTTCATGACTTATACATGTTCCTATGACTATGAGATTATGCAACTCCCGCTTGCCCGAGGAACACTTTTGGTGCTACCAAACGTCACAACGAATCGGGTGATTATAAAGGTACATTACAGGTGTCTCCGAAGGTACATGTTGGGTTGGCATATTTCGAGATTAGGATTTGTCACTCCGATTGTCGGAGAGGTATCTCTGGGCCCTCTCGGTAATGCACATCACATAAAGCCTTGCAAGCATTGCAACTAAATGTGTTAGTTGTGAGATGATGTATTACGGAACGAGAAAAGAGACTTGCCAAGAACGAGATTGAACTAGGTATTGATACCGACGATCGAATCTCGGGCAAGTAACATACCGATGACAAAGGAACAACGATGTTGTTATGCGGTTCGACCGATAAAGATCTTCAGAGAATATGTAGGAGCCAATATGGGCATCCAGGTTCCGCTTATTGGTTATTGACCGAGAATAGTTCTAGGTCATGTCTACATAGTTCTCGAACCCGTAGGGTCCGCACGCTTAAGGTTTCGATGATGCTTATATTATGAGTTTATGAGTTTTGATGTACCAAGGAGTTCGAGTCCCGGATGAGATCGGGACATGACGAGGAGTCTCAAATGGTCGAGACATAAAGATTGATATATTGGAAGCCTATGTTTGATTCCGAATCACTCCGGGTGAAATTGGGAATTTTTTCGAGTACCGGGTTACGGAACCCCCGGGGTCAATGGGCCTTGATGGGCCTTAGTGGGAAAGAGAAAAGGGGGCCCTATAGCTGGCCGCAGCCTTCCCCCCTTCCCTAGTCCTATTAGGATTAGGAGAAGGGGGTGGCGCCCCCTCTCTCCCTCTCCCCTTGGTCAAACCCTAGTTGGACTAGGATTTGGGGGAATCCTACTCCTAGTAGGAGTAGGACACCCCTGGTGCGCCTCCCTCCTGGCCGGCCAGCCCCTCCCCTTCCCTCCTTTATATACAGGGGCAGGGGGCACCCCATGACATACAAGTTGATCGATTAGATCGTTCCTTAGCCGTGTGCGGTGCCCCCTTCCACCAGATTACACCTCGATCATACCGTAGCGGAGCTTAGGCGAAGCCCTGCGTCGGTGGAACATCATCATCGTCACCACGCCATCGCGGTCGACGAAACTCTCCTCAACACTCGGCTGGATCGGAGTTCGAGGGACGCCATCGAGCTGAACGTGCAGAACTCGGAGGTGCCGACGCTCGGTACTTGGATCGGTTGGATCGGGAAGAAGTACGACTACATCAACCGCGTTGTTATAACGCCCGCTTTCGGTCACGAGGGTACGTGGACGGATACTTATCTCTCGTTGCTATGCCATCACCGTAGTCTTGCGTGATCGTAGGAAAATTTTTGAAATTACTACGCCCCAACAAGTGGCATCCGAGCCTGGTTTTATGCGTTGATGTCATATGCACGAGTAGAACACAAGTGAGTTGTGGGCGATACAAGTCATACTACCTACCAGCATGTCATACTTTGGTTCAGCGGTATTGTGAGATGAAGCGCCCGACCGACATTACGCCAGACGCTTACGCGAGACTGGTTTCACCGCTGTGAGCACTCGTTGCTTAAAGGTGATGGCGGGTGTCTGCTCTCTCACTTTAGTTGAACTGAAAGTGGCTACGCCGGTCCTTGAGAAGGTTAAACGGAGTCTATTTGACGAAGTATCGCTGTGGTTTTGATGCGAGGTAAGAACGGTTCTTGCTCAGCCCGTAGCAGCCACGTAAAACTTGCAACAACAAAGTAGAGGACGCCTAACTTGTTTTTGCAGGGCATGTTGTGGTGTGATATGGTCAAGACATGATGCTATATTTTATTGTATGAGATGATCATGTTTTGTAACCGAAGTTATCGGCAATCGGCAGGAGCCATATGGTTGTCGCTTATTGTATGAGATGCAACGCCATGTAATTGCTTTACTTTATCACTAAGGAGTAGCGATAGTCGAGAAGCAATAGTTGGCGAGACGACAACGATGCTACGATGGAGATCAAGGTGTCGCTACCGGTGACGATGGTGATCATGACGGTGCTTGGAGATGGAGATCACAAGCACAAGATGATGATGGCCATATCATATCACTTATATTGATTGCATGTGATGTTAATCCTTTATGCATCTTATTTTGCTTTGATTGACGGTAGCATTATAAGATGATCCCTTACTAAATTATCAAGAAGTGTTCTCCCGAGTATGCACCGCTATGAAAGTTCTTCGTACGAGACACCACGTGATGATCGGTGTGATAGGCTCTACGCTCAAATACAACGGTGCAAAACAGTTGCACACGCAGAATACTCAGGTTATACTTGACGAGCTATGCATATAAGATATGACCTCGAACACGGAGACCGAAGGTCGAGCGTGAATCATATAGTAGATATGATCAACATATTGATGTTCACCATTGAAACTACTCCATCACACGTGATGATCGGTCATGGAGTAGTTGATATGGATCACGCAATCACTTAGAGAATTGGAGGGATATTTATTTAAGTGGGAGTTCTTAAGTAATATGATTAATTGAACTTAAATTTATCATGAACTTAGTCCCGTAGTATTTTGCAAATTATGTTGTAGATCAATAGCTCGCGTTGTTGCTTCCCTATGTTTTTATATGTGTTCCTAGAGAAAATTGTATTGAAAGATGTTAGTAGCAATGATGCGGATAGGATCCGTGATCCGAGGTTTATCCTCATTGCTGCGCAGAAGAATTATGTCCTTGATGCACCGCTAGGTGACATACCTATTGCAGGAGCAGATGCGCACGTTATGAACGCTTGGCTAGCTCAAAATGATGACTACTTGATAGTATAGTGCACCATGCTTAACGGCTTAGAATCGACTTCAAAGACGTTTTGAACGTCATGGACCATATGAGATGTTCCAGAATTGAAGTTAATATTTCAAGCAAATACCCGAGTTGAGAGATATGAAGTCTCCAACAAGTTCTATAGCTAAAAGATGGAGGAGAATCGCTCAACTAGTGAGCATGTGCTCAGATTGTCCGAGTACTTCAATCGCTTGAATCAAGTGGGAGTTAATCTTCCGATAAGATAGTGATTGATGAATTCTCTAGTCACCATCACTAAGTTAGTAGAACTTCGTGATGAACTATAGTATGCAAGGGATGACGAAAAAGATTCTCGAGCTCTTCGCGATGCTAAAATCGCGAAGGTAGAAATCAAGAAAACATCAAGTGTTGATGGTTGACAAGACCACTAGTCTCAAGTAAAATGGCAAAGGAAGAAGGGAACTTCAAAAGGAACGGCAAGCAAGTTGCTGCTCGAGTGAA
The DNA here is from genome assembly GCA_021605205.1 of Aegilops longissima. NCBI lineage: Eukaryota > Viridiplantae > Streptophyta > Magnoliopsida > Poales > Poaceae > Aegilops > Aegilops longissima. The sequence goes on from CM038680.1 coordinate 386,362,325, forward strand.
GAAACCCAAGTCTAGACCTAAGCCCGAGACCGAGTACTTTTGCTGCAATGGAACTGGTCACGGAAGCGGAACTACCCCTGAATATTTGGTGGATAATAAGGATGGCAAAGTGAACAAGGTTATATTTGATATACAGATTATTGATGTGTATTTTACTAGTGTTCATAGCAACCCTCAAGTATTTGATACTGGTTCGGTTGCTAAGAGTAGTAACTCAAACGGAGTTGCGTAATGAACAGAAACTAGTTAAAGGGAAGTGACGATGAGTGTTGGAAGTAGTTCCAAGATTGATATGATCATCATCGCACACTCCCTATACTTTCGGATTAGTGTGGAACCTAAATAAGTGTTATTTGGTGTTGAGCATAAATATGATTTGATCATGTTTATTGCAATACGGTTATTCATTTAAGTAAGAGAATAAATTGTTGTTCTGCTTACATGAATAAAACCTTATATGGTTACACACCCAATGAAAATGGTTCATTGGATCTCGATCATAGTGATACACATATTCATAATATTGAAACCAAAAGATGCAAAGTTAATAATGATAGTGCAACTTATTTGTGGCATCGCCGCTTAGGTCATATTATGTAAAGCGATGAAGAAAACTCCATGCCGATGGGCTTTTGGAATCACTTGATTATGAATCATTTGATGCTTGCGAACCGTGCCTTTTGGGCAAGATGACTAAAACTCCGCTTCTCGGAACAATGGAACAAGCTACCGACTTATTGGGAATAATACATACCGATGTATGCGATCCAATGAGTGTTGATGCTCGTGGCAAGTATCGTTATTTTCTCGACCTTCACAAGATGATTTGAGCAGATATGGGTATATCTACTTGATGAAACATAAGTCTGAAATAGTTGAAAGGTTCAAAGAATTTCAGAGTGAAGTGGAAAATCATCGTAACAAGAAAATAAAGTTTCTACGATATGATCGCAGAGGAAAAATATTTGAGTTACGAGTTTGGTCTTCATTAAAACAATATGAAATAGTTTCACTACTCACGCCACCGAACACCACAGCGTTATGGTGTGTCCGAACGTCAGAATCAGTATTTTATTTTGATATGGTGCGATCTATGATGTATCTTACCGATTTACCACTATCGCTTTGGGGTTATGCATTAAAGACAGCTGCATTCACGCTTAATAGGGCACCATCTAAACCGCTGAGATGACACCGTATGAACTATGGTTTAGCAAGAAACCTAAGTCGTCGTTTCTTAAAGTTTGAGTTGTGATGCTTATGTGAAAAGTTTTCACCGATAAGCTCGAACCCAAATCGAGAAATGCGTCTTCATAGAATACCCAAAGGTAACTATTGGGTACACCTTCTATCACAGATCCAAAAGCAAGATATTTGTTGTTAAGATGGATCCTTTCTAGAGAAGAAGTTTCTCTCGAAAGAAGTGAGTGGGAGGAAAGTAGAACTTGATGAGGTAATTGTACCTTCTCCCTTATTGGAAAGTAGTTCATCACGTAAATCAGTTCCAAGTGATTCCTACACCAATTAGTGAGGAAGTTAATGATGATGATCATGAAACTTCAGATCAAGTTGTTACTAAACCTCGTAGGTCTTCCAGAGTAAGATCCGCATCAGAGTGGTACGGTAATCCTATTCTAGAAGTCATGTTACTAGACCATGATGAACCTACGAACTATGAGGAAGCGATGATGAGCCCAGATTCCGCGAAATGGTTTGAGACCATGAAATCTGAGATGGGATCCATGTATGAGAACAAAGTATGGACTTTGGTTGACTTGCCCGATGATCGGCAAGCCATTGAGAATAAATGGATCTTCAAGAGGAAGACGGACACTGATAGTAGTGTTACTATCTACAAAGCTCGACTTGTCGCAAAAGGGTTTTGACAAGTTCAAGATGTTGACTACAATGAGATTTTCTCAAATGTAGCGATGCTTAAGTCTGTCTGAATCATGTTAGCAATTGCCACATTTTATGAAATCTGGCAAATGGATGTCAAAACTACATTCTTTAATGGATTTATTAAAGAAGAGTTGTATATGATGCAACCAGAAGGTTTTGTCAATCCTAAAGGAGCTAACAAAATGTGCAAGCTCCAATGATCCATCTATGGACTGGTGCAAGCATCTCGAGTTGGAATAAACGCTTTGATAGTGTGATCAAAGATATGGTTTTATATGACTTTTGGAGAAGCCTCTGATTTACAAGAAAGTGAGTGGGAGCACTACAAGATTTCGATAAGTATATGTGAATGACATATTGTTGATCGAAATAATGTAGAATTATTCGCAAAGCATAAAGGAGTGTTTGAAAGGAGTTTTTCAAAGAAAGACCTCGTGAAGTTGCTTATATATTGAGCATCAAGATCTATAGAGATAGATCAAGACGCTTGATAAAGTTTTTCAATGAATACATACCTTGACAAGATTTTGAAGTAGTTCAAAATGGAACAGTCAAAGAAAGAGTTCTTGCCTGTGTTACAAGGTGTGAGATTGAGTAAGACTCAAGACCAGCCACGGCAGAAGATAGAAAGAGAATGAAAGTCATTCCCTATGCCTTGGCCATAGGTTCTATAAAGTATGCCATGCTGTGTACCAGATCTATTGTATACCCCCACTAAGTTTGGCAAGGAGTACAATAGTGATCTAGGAATAGATCAATGGACAGCGGTCAAAATTATCCTTAATGGAATAAGGATATGTTTCTCGATTATGGAAGTGATAAAAGGTTCGTCGTAAAGGGTTACGCCGATGCAAGTTTTGACACCGATCTGGATGACTTTAAGTCTCGATCTAGATACATATTGATAGTGGGAGCAATTAACTAGAGTAGCTCCGCAGAGCATTGTTGACATAGAGATTTGCAAAATACATACGGATCTGAATGTGGCAGATCTGCTGACTAAAGATTCTCTCACAAAGCAAAACATGATCACACCTTAGTACTCTTTGGGTGTTAATCACATAGTGATGTGAACTAGATTACTGAATCTAGTAAACCCTTTGGGTCTTGGTCACATGGCGATGTGAATTATGGGTGTTAATCACATGATGATGTGAACTATCAATGTTAATCACATGGTGATGTGATCTAGATTATTGACTCTAGTGCAAGTGGGAGACTCAAGGAAATATGCCCTAGAGGCAATAATAAAGTTATTATTTATTTCCTTATATCATGATAAATGTTTATTATTCATGCTAGAATTGTATTAACCGGAAACATAATACATGTGTGAATACATAAACCTACAGAGTGTCACTAGTATGCCTCTATTTGACTAGCTCGTTAATCAAAGATGGTTATGTTTCCTAACCATGAACAAGGAGTTGTTATTTGATTAACGGGATCACATCATTGGTTGAATGATCTGATTGACATGACCCATTCCATTAGCATAGCACCTGATCGTATAGTTTGTTGCTAGTGCTTTTCTTCATGACTTATACATGTTCCTATGACTATGAGATTATGCAACTCCTGCTTGCCCGAGGAACACTTTTGGTGCTACCAAACGTCACAACGAATCGGGTGATTATAAAGGTACATTACTGGTGTCTCCGAAGGTACATGTTGGGTTGGCATATTTCGAGATTAGGATTTGTCACTCCGATTGTCGGAGAGGTATCTCGGCCCTCTCGGTAATGCACATCACATAAAGCCTTGCAAGCATTGCAACTAAATGTGTTAGTTGTGAGATGATGTATTACGGAACGAGAAAAGAGACTTGCCAAGAACGAGATTGAACTAGGTATTGATACCGACGATCGAATCTCGGGCAAGTAACATACCGATGACAAAGGGAACAACGATGTTGTTATGCGGTCTCGACCGATAAAGATCTTCGAGAATATGTAGGAGCCAATATGGGCATCCAGGTTCCGCTATTGGTTATTGACCGAGAATAGTTCTAGGTCATGTCTACATAGTTCTCGAACCCGTAGGGTCCGCACGCTTAAGGTTTCGATGATGCTTATATTATGAGTTTATGAGTTTTGATGTACCAAGGAGTTCGAGTCCCGGATGAGATCGGGACATGACGAGGAGTCTCAAATGGTCGAGACATAAAGATTGATATATTGGAAGCCTATGTTTGATTCCGAATCACTCCGGGTGAAATTGGGAATTTCTTCGAGTACCGGGGTTACCGGAACCCCCCGGGGGGTCAATGGGCCTTGATGGGCCTTAGTGGGAAAGAGAAAAGGGGGCCCTATAGCTGGCCGCAGCCTTCCCCCCTTCCCTAGTCCTATTAGGATTAGGAGAAGGGGGTGGCGCCCCCTCTCTCCCTCTCCCCTTGGTCAAACCCTAGTTGGACTAGGATTTGGGGGGGGAATCCTACTCCTAGTAGGAGTAGGACACCCCTGGTGCGCCTCCCTCCTGGCCGGCCAGCCCCTCCCCTTCCCTCCTTTATATACAGGGGCAGGGGGCACCCCATGACATACAAGTTGATCGATTAGATCGTTCCTTAGCCGCAGCGGTGCCCCTTCCACCAGATTACACCTCGATCATACCGTAGCGGAGCTTAGGCGAAGCCTGCGCCGGTGGAACATCATCATCGCCACCACGCCATCGCGGTCGACGTAAACTCTCCTCAACACTCGGCTGGATCGGAGTTCGAGGGACGCCATCGAGCTGAACGTGCAGAACTCGGAGGTGCCGACGCTCGTACTTGGATCGGTTGGATCGGGAAGAAGTACGACTACATCAACCGCGTTGTTATAACGCCTCGCCGGTCTCACGAGGGTACGTGGACGGATACTCTATCCTCTCGTTGCTATGCCATCACCGTAGTCTTGCGTGATCGTAGGAAAATTTTTGAAATTACTACGTTCCCCAACAGTGCTCGCTTATGATGAGCTTGAGCAAGAGCAGCTGCGACAAGATGACGCGCTGCTCCTCGAGGAAGATCGTCTTCAGGCTGCTGTACGAGCTGCTTGTTACCAGCAAGCTTTGTGTCGCTACCATAGCCGCAAAGTCCATGCCAGAAGCTTCGAGGAAGGCGACCTTGTTCTTCGGCGCGTTCAATCCGCCAAGAATTCCAACAAGTTGACGCCGAAGTGGGAAGGCCCTTATCGGGTGAAACGAGTCACTAGGCCCGGCGCTGTCCGCCTTGAGACCGAAGATGGCATTCCGTGAGCAATTCCTGGAATATAGAGCATCTTCGCAAGTTTTACCCATATAAGCGCGGGTTGCCGAACCTGCTCAGCAACCACCCTTTGTACAAGTCTTGCCGTTGTTGCATGTAATCCTTTGTACAAAGCCGGGCGCAGACCCCGTGCATCAGTAAAGCTTATGTGTTGCGCACAACTTGTCAATACATGCTTTCATAATTTTGTATGCATGTGTGCTCTAACATTTTGTGCAGCATCCACACCCGGTAAGCGATAACGAGCCACTAGGCTCCATAACTTTATTTTCTCTTCTTTCTTCTCAAGCAAGAAGAAGGTTCATCCGCTCACAAGTTAACCGGGGGGGGGGAGGAGAAGATAATGGTAGTATGAGCCGCCAAGCATCGCTCGAGGAACGTCTTGCCGGGAAATGGACAACAGAGAAGCTAAGTTGCTAAGTTTAAACAATCAGTTTTAAATTTTTAAGTTATCTTCCTCGAACGATAGTACTTTGTATGGAAAACTTGTGCGCGGAGGAACCGACTCACGACTAGCTTGCGCCCTTACTTTGTTTCGAGTCCGCTCAACAACTTAAGTGTGCTGCAACTAGTAGCGACAAGGTTGCTTGTCGGGAGTGACATCGCCAGCAGGCTGCTGAAGTTCCGCACTCAGCGCTCGCGGCAAAGGTGTTCGCACCGACAAGTTCCCTAAAAGCGTAGAGCATAAACATACAAGGGAAGAAATCGAGTAAAGGAAATAACATTGCATTCGATTGCCTAAGATAGTGTATATTACATAATAACTTGTCGCGGATCTAATAGATTTTTCACCTAAACACGATCTACAGTGACAAGAGAAAGATAAGCTTGGCGGCCTAGTCCACGTGGTCGCCATCGAGCCTCTTGACTCCGCTCACCCTGTCCACAATGGGTGCGACAAGGGTTTTGAGCGCTTCAACGTCAGCAGATGGAGGCAGGGACTTGAGGACTTTGGTGAAATCGACGCCTGGGTTGCGGAAGGCCACCTTCATCAAGGCCTTTCGAGAGCCCAGCGCAAACTTGGCGCGACTCCTCCGCCACTGCTTTGGGATCTCCTCCCGAGCAGCTGGAGACCCGTCAAGACGCCTTGAAGAACAAGCTGAGCTTGACGCTGGGTTGAGGTTCTCGTCGGTGGAGTACCCAAGGTCCACCATCCCCGGCTCCATCACTCATTATGGATGCCGGTGGCGGTGTCCACAAGACCTTCATCCAAAGGCATTATGTTGTCTCCGAGATTATTCTGGCAGTCACAAGATTCGACAGCTAGCCTCGTTGGCCTTGATCTTCTCCAAAGAGGCCTGCTTCCCGCCTCCTTGGCGCCTTCCAACGCCTCCGCCAAGGTGGTCGGGTTTCAGCTCCAGATCCGCCTTTGAGTCCTTGGCGCGCCGATCTCCTTGATCTTCTCAGCGAGGCACCCTGCAACTCACCGAGGGTGTAGGCGCCCTTCTCACGCCGGCTTCAACCCGTGACCTCCTCGGCGCTCTTTTCCGAGAGTGGACTCCAGCTGAGCCACCTCGCCTCCAGTTCCTTCTTGGCGGCCTCGGCAGCCACAGCTGCATCCTTTGCCTCCTGAAGTGGACCGCTAATCGCTTGTTTCACAAGACGGCGAGATCTTCCTCATAGCTGCCGAGGTTGATCTTCCGCTGCGCCAGCTCACCTTCTTGCGCTGAGAGCTTCGCCGCAAGCCTCCGCTGCTCCTCGACCTCACCCTTCTCCAAGATGAAGGCCGTGGCGCCTCAAGAAGCTGCCCTGTGCTCTCGCTATATCCCGGAGAGTCTTTGTTGGCGCACGGAGCTCTTCCGCTTTCTCCAAGTCAGCTCCCGCCTCGCGACAAGCGCCTCGACTCCAGCTTTGCCTGTCGGGCGCGGTAGAGCGACAAAGAACCTCCTTAGCAGCTGCTCCTCCTCAGCTCGCCGCTGCATCGCTAGGAGCATCGACCAGCGACAGCCCAGCGGAGGCAAGCGCTCCGTCGAAGGTCTCCCCTCGCCGGTGCCTCTGAGCTTGATGCCCTGGGGAGCTTGATAAAGACACCCTCGCCGCCTTCGAGATAGGCGCCTGGCTGGGGCTCTTCGAGTCTGGTGCGGCATCGGTGGCGGAGGATCGGCGGTCGGTGCAGCGCCTGGCGCCTCCAAGGCCTCTCGTGGCCTGCAAGGCGATCGCAGATTCTCCCCAGCCTCTGACCAAGAGCCTTGGCGGCCTCGCGGGCACGGGCGTCGCCACGCTTCCTCCTCCATATTGGCGGCGCCGACATTGTCGCCATGAAGGCCTCTTCACGGCAGCCTCGGCCCATCGAAGTCTCCGCAGTGGATCTGATGATCGAAAAAGAACAAGTCAAGCAAATGTTCGAAAGAGAAGAACAGAAAAAAGAGAATCCAAGGAGATTTTCAAACAAGAAAATTACCTGCAATGGGATCTGTCGCCCATGTCTCCGTGAACCGGAGGGTCGTCGGACTGCCCTTGTCGGGAAGCTCCCTTGTCGGAGAGGCCTCCCTTGCCGGAGAGCGCCTTGGCGGAGAGTTCTCCTTGGCGGCGAAGTTAAAGCAAGCAGAACTGGAGTGACCTCCGTGCTTCTCGATGAGGCTGCTCTGCTCCTACAAAATTCAACAAACCAGATATCAGTAACGGAGAAGCACCCAAGCACACCCAACCACGAGAAGTAAACCAAACACTTACGCTGGGGGCTGTGCTGGGGGCTGCTCTGTTGAAGGGTTGCTGGTCCGCAAGGGAGTCCCAGACGTGCCCCTGCCGCCATTGTGGGAATCATCTGAGACGACAACCATCGGGGTCTTGGCCCTCTTCGACGCCCTCTGAGCTAGTGTCCTGGAGAAGGAGAAGGTTCAGAGTGAAGCCAGTCAGATACAAAATAAAGCAATAAATTGGAAGATTACAAATAGCAGCGATAAGATCTTACTCTTCCTCTTCTTCCTCGGAGTTGAGGGCGGAGAGATCAAATTCCGCCCGGCGCGATTTAATTGGGGAGAAGATTCCCTGACGCTTGGCGGATGCAGGGCCGCGACTCGTAAGACCCCGCCCGTTGTTGTGGCGGCAGAGGCGCCCCGCTGCAACGGTGATGCCGCAGATGAGCGCTGCCGGGCGGCGAGGCGGCTGTTGGGCCGCTCGCCGCCCGCCACTTCTCCGTCTTGCGGAGGCATCTCTTGGCGGGCCGCTGGCTCCTCCCGCGCAAGCTGCTTAACGGCGGAGGGAAGCGCCACCGCCGCTCTTCTCGATCGACGCGGGCTCGGCTCGTTCTCCTCACCGCAAGCTCTTCTCGGTCGGCAAGGCTTGCCGCCGGCTGTTTCCGCCTCGACGGTGAACCCAAACACACCAGCGCGGGCAGCTTCGCTGCCTCCTCCAACCTCAGGGCGGCGCGCGCCATCTCCCGATCGGTGGTGTCGCGGTGAGCTGCTCGCCGCCGGGCGCGGATCGGCACCTCCACCAAGTTGTCGAAGAACTGCTGAACGACGCTGCCGGGCGGGCTCTCGCAAGTTGGAACGATTCCATGGGAATCTCACAACGGCATCATAGCGCTGGATGCTGTCAACGACGAGTTGTTGCACAAGGGCACGACTTCGCAACATGCACCACTGGGTGATCCGTGATACGGCTTGAACAACTCCCCGCAGATGCCGCCCAGCTCCAAGGTAGTGAAATTCCAATTCAGGCCAGACGCAGCCTCATGATGTCCGCCGATTCTCGAATTCCCAAGCAGGCCTCCTCCTCTCCTGCAAGGGCGAATGCGGCGGCGAAGGAAGTCCGCGCCAACCGCTTCCTACGGTAAGCCCCGCTGCCGGAGACGCAAGATCCTAGTCACGGCAATCTTCAACTTGTCGCCCTCCGCGCCAAGTTGCTCCAATCATTGCAAGACTATGGGAGTTTGGCGCAGGCGGTGAAAGGCTGTGGCTCCTCCTCTAAGATCCAACACCAGTCAGCTCTCCCTCCTCCCACTTGCTACGCAACTCTTCGTCAAGATACGCCTTCTTGCCGATCCTAGAGACCCATGCAATCCCCCGCAAGTGGCTCTCCCTCACGCCGGGCATGAAGTAATGGCGAAGAGTGGTACATTTGGTGGACCCGACAAAGTTCTCGCAGAGGTGCGAAACGCCAAGGTGAGGACGGCGTTGGGGTGAAATCAAGGAGGCGGAGGCCATATGTGTTCATGACATCACGTAAAAATTAGAAAAGGGCGGGCAGAGCCCGCAGGAAGAAAATCGCGAAGAAGGGATACCCGATGGAAACCTTCTCGGATGTGGCGGCGGAGATGACTCTCGTGCGCGGGTGCGCCCTGGTCACCGCCGACTGTAAGAGATAGTACAGCTCCCGCAGCTCCTTCCTATCAAGCAGAGGATCGAAGAGGGCCCGCTCCTTCCAGCAGCCATGAGCCGCTGCGCCGGCCGATTTCACGCTTTTCCCTTGTCGGCCTTCGGAGCCATGGGGAGAGGTGGTGGAGGAGGTCGACGGCGCTGGTGGCACCGTGGCAATGGAGGGGCGGAGCGCCGCCTCTTTGGGCTCGAGAAGAAAGGGGAAGCGACGGGGTTTTTCATGTGACAACAAAGGCAGTATGCCCCGCCTGCTCCCCGCTTATAAAGGGAGAGGGACAGGCGCCCGATTTTTCCCATTAAAGAAAGCTCCCACGATCTCCCCACGACGCCACTTCCGTGCGTGACGCTCGTGGGAGACGTAGGGCCCAAGGTGAGTAACGGCGTAATCAAGACCACGCGCGTCTGCAGACTGCTTTGGGCCCGCCCAACAGAGCTTGGCGCCGTGTGGCCCAGCCCGGGGCTCCTGCCGGTGTACTAGAGTAGGGTACCTCTAGCACCCCAACTCGCGGCACGGGCAGTTGCAGCACCTCATGGCAGGTTGGCCTGATGACCGCTAAGATCTCAAACGCTCCTTTGGAGCCATTCAAGAACAAAGTAATCAAGGCCCCGCAAGAGGAGCTTGTCGGGAAGGCCACTCAGGCACGAAGGAAACAAGGCCCCGACAAGAGGAGCTTGTCGGAAGGCTTGGTGAGCGATAAGCTCGAAGGCGACAAGAGCCTTGCCGCGCAAGGTGCTCACCGCGCAAGTGACCTCTTCATCTCTGCTCCAGCTCATCCGCCAACGTGTCACCACGGGCTCTCCCAAGCACGCGTGTCGATGGGCTGTGCAGCCAGTGGGAGCAGCGATAAGCGGCGCCGACAAGCCACCATCGTGGCAAACGGGCGCACTTGACGGTCCCCTGTTATAATCGTTTCAGCGACCGAGACGGGCATTTATGACTCTTGTCCCTTGCCGCCGAGTTAGGTATAGATCATCTGTGACACCTGTATAAAGCGTGTACCAACCTCTGCTTTTACTATCTTACCCTTATCTACTTGACACATGTGGTGACCCTTGTGCCTATAAAAGGAGGCCCGGGTGCAACGTAGAAAGGGTTCGGTTCAGCTCCGGCTTAGTTCATTCGACTCACACATACACTCGAGCTAGGTTTTGTAGCTTCCATTGCTCCCTAGCAAGAGCACAATATAATCCACAAAGCAGCAGTAGGAGTATTATCTCTCCGGAGAGCTCCGAAGCTGGGTAAATCTGCTCGTGTGCATCGCCTCGATCCGCTCTTTGTGCAATCTCCGCCCCCCTCCGAACCACAAGGGACCCAGGTCCCATAGGTGTTCGTGGGCCACGATCAGCTTCCCCGACAAAAGCCTTTTTAGCTAGGCATTGAGATTTCAATGATGCTCACAAGAAAGACAAGAATTGAGGCACAAAGAGAGCATCATAAAACATGTGAAAAACACACTTAAGTCTAACATACTTCCTATGCATAGGCATATTATAGGCAAACAAATTATCGTAGCAAGCAAAAACTAGCATATGCAAGGAAGCGGAAAGGAACAATAGCAATCTCAACATAACGAGAGGTAATTTAGTAACATGAAAAATTCTATAACCATATTTTCCTCTCTTATAATAATTACATGTAGGATCATAAGAAAATTCAACAATATAGCTATCACATAACATATTCTCAACACGATCCACATGCATGCGAAGTTGACACTCTTCCAAAGTAGTGGGATTACCATTAACTAAAGTCATGATTTCTCCAAGCCCACTTTTATCAAAAATTTCATAAGATTGAATGTTATCCAAATATGTGGGACCTAAAGTTGACACTCTTACAAACCCACTTTCAATATTATTGCAAACACTATTATCAATATTATATTCATCATGGGGCTTAAATAAATTTTCAAGATCATAAGAAGAATCTCCCCAATCATGACTATTGGACATAGCAAAACTAGCATCCCCAAGCTTAGGGTTTTGCATATTATTAGCATAATTTACATCAATAGAGTTTATAATAAAATCATTGCAATCATGCTTTTTATTAAAAGATCTATCATGAATCACTTCATAAAGCACTTCATCACAATTTTTAGATTACGGATTTCAGGAAAAACCTTATAAAGATAATCTAGTGCATCCAAGTCACTAGGAATTGGTTCATCATAATTAGATCTCTTAAAAAGATTGGCAAGCGGATGAGGATCCATAGATATTAGCTTCTTTGTTTAGGAATAAATACTCAACTATTTCAACCAAACAAGCGAACGAGCCAAGTAAGACATCAACGCAAACAAAAACACGAACGGAAAAGAGAGGGCGAATAAAACGGCAAGGGTGAAGTGGGGGAGAGGAAAACGAGAGGCAAATGGAAAATAATGTAATGCGAGAGATAACGGATTGTGATGGGTACTTGGTATGGTTGACTTGTTTTGCGTGAGCCTCCCGCAACGGCGCCGTAAATTCTTCTTGGTACCTCTTGAGCACTGCGTTGGATTTCCAAGAGGAGAGGATGATGCAACAAAGTAGCGTAAGTATTTCCCCGCTTTTGAGAACCAAGGTATCAATCCAAAGAGGAGGCCACGACAAGTCCTCGTACCGCACAAAACGATAGCTCCTCTCAGCCAACGCGATTAGGAGTTGTCAATCCCTTCACATCACTTACTTAGAGTGAGATCTCGATAGAGATGATAAATAATATTTTTGGTATTTTGGTATAGAGATGCAAAGTGAAAAGTAAAAGGCAAAGTAAAAAACAAAGCAAGTATTAAAGTGTTGGAGATTGATATGATGAGAATAGACCCGGGGCCATAGGTTTCACTAGTGGCTTCTCTCAAGAGCATAAGTATCCTACGGTGGGTGAACAAATTATGTTGAGCAATTGATGAATTGAGCATAGTTATGAATATATCTAGGTATGATCATGTATATAGGCATCACGTCCGAGACAAGTAGACCAAACGATTCTCGCATCTACTACTATTACTCCACTCATCGACCGCTATCCAAAGATGCATCTAGATTATTAAGTTAAAAACAGAGTAACGCCTTAAGCAAGATGACATGATGTAGAGGAATAAATTCATGCAATATGATAAATACCACATCTTGTTATCCTCGATGGCAACAATACAATACGTGCCTGGCAACCCTTTCTGTCACTCGGTAAGGACACCGCAAGATTGAACCCAAAGCTAAACACTTCTCCCATTGCAAGAACTACCAATCTAGTTGGCCAAACCAAACGGATAATTCGAAGAGACTTGCAAAGATAACCAATCATACATAAAAGAATTCAGAGAAGATTCAAATATTATTCATAGATAATCTGGATCATAAACCCACAATTCATCGGTCTCAACAAACACACCGCAAAAATAAGATTACATCGAATAGATCTCCACGAGAGAGGGGGAGAACATTGTATTGAGATCCAAAAAGAGAGAAGAAGCCATCTAGCTACTAGCTATGGACCCAAGGTCCAAGTAAACTACTCACACTTCATCGGAGGGGCTATGGTGATGATGTAGAAGCCTCCATGGTGGATGCCCCTCGGCGGAGCTCCTAACAGGCCCCAAAATGGGATCTCGTGGATACGGGAAGTTGCGGCGGTGGAATTAGGTTTTGGCTCCAGATCTGGTCGCTTGGGGGCAACGAGGTATATATAGGAGGAAGGAGTACGTTGGTGGAGCAACAGGGGCCCACGAGGCGGGGTGCTCCCACCTCGTGACCGCCTGCTTGCTCCTTGGAGTAGGGTCCAAGTCCCTCGGATCACGCTCGTGAGAAAATCATGTTTCAAGGTTTCATTCTGTTTGGACTCGCTTGATATTCCGCTTTCTTCAAACACTAAAATAGGCAAAAAAAACAGCAATTCGGGTTGGGCCTCCGTTAATAGGTTAGTCCCAAAAATAATATAAAAGTGGAAAATAAAGCCCAATATAGTCCAAAACAGTAGATAAAGTAGCATGGAGCAATAAAAATTATAGATACGCTGGAGACGATCAAAGGGTACGGTCAAGATTCGCTCTATCGCCACCGAGGGTGCGACCTCCATGGCGAGTTTATCCTCCCGCCCCGGATGGCGCGACCGCTCCGGACTAGAGGCCGAGTAGTTGCCGGGCGTGATCTCCCAAACACCGTCCGACGGCAGAGCTATATCGTGCTCGCCGTGATCGCGGCGCACACCGGCGTGGGCCTGAATTCGCTGAAGATCGAGTCTCCGCGGATATCGGCAAAGGTAATTCAAGTTTCCAAACCTGACTGATGGCCTGGGCGAGCTCTCGATCTGCTTCCAGATGGCCAAACGAGTTATTCGCAGCGCGAAGCCGCCAACACAAAGATCTGTCCGGGAGGAAAATCACACCTGGACCGCATCGTTGTCGATGATCAAGGGGCCATCGAACCTTGCAATGACGCACACGTTGGAACTCTCAATGAAAGCACCAATGTCGGTGTCAAAACCGCGGATCTCGGTAGGGGTCCCGAATCGTGCGATAAGGCGGATGGTAACAGGAGGCAAGGGACACAATGTTTACCTGTGTTCGGCCCTCTCTATGGAGGTAATACCCTACTTCCTCGCTTGATTGATCTTGATGAATATGAATATTACAAGAGTTGATCTACCACGAGATCGTAGAGGCTAAACCCTAGAAGCTAGCCTATGGTATGATTGTTGTTGTCCTACGGACTAAACCATCCGGTTTATATAGACACCGGAGGGGGCTAGGGTTACACAAAGTTGGTTATAACAGAAGGAGATCTACATATCCGTATCGCCAAGCTTGCCTTCCACGCCAAGAGAGTCCCATCCGGACACGAGACGAAGTCTTCAATCTTGTATCTTCATAGTCCAAAAGTCCGGCCAAAGGATATAGTCCGGCTGTCCGGATACCCCCTAATCCAGGACTCCCTCACATGTCATCTGATCTTAGCTTGATCGAACCCGATCGAGAGCCTACTCACAAGAACACCTCAACCTCAGGAGGCTGTTCTTCCCTTGTACTGTTCATCATCCGCCCAAGAGGCAATCCACCACCACCACACTGGAGTAGGGTATTACACCACAACGGTGGCCTGAACCAGTATAAACCTCGTGTCTTTCTGTGTTGCGAGTTCATCGAGTTCGTCCACGAGATCTTAGTGAGCTAGGGTGTTGATCGGTAGGAGGGAAAGACTTCGCGCGCACCCCAGTGTTTGAACCTTAAGGGTTTGCCAGAACCCCACATCCGACATTTGGCGCGCCAGGTAGGGGTGCGCCGGAGCTCCTCTTCGCCAACTCGGGCCTCAGACGCCGCACTACGCCCCATGGCGGGAGCCCGCCGCCCACCACTCGCGACCGACGCCGCATCGAGGCATCTGGGTACCGAGCCTCGCCCCCACCTCGCAGCGAAAAGTGCAAGGCCAACCAAGTTCAGGGCGGAGATGCCGCCGCAGCATGACGGCGCAGCGCACTCCAAGCGCCGCTCTCGCCGGGCGCGACGAGGAGGCCGTCCTCGAGGCTGGAGGCGACGACAAGATCATGGCCAACTGGTTCCCCATGGCCCTCGCTGGCGAGCCGCGCTCCTGGCTGCTCAACCTCCCGGGATCCACGGTGGCATCCTGGGGGGAACTCCGCAACCTCTTCACCGCTCGCTACGTGGTGCTGGTGTACCACGCGGTCGAGGCATTGCTGGGTGGCTCTCAAGCACCTCCTTCAGATCGCCACGTCAAACCGTTCTTCCGTCAGATCGGGGCCGCCTCTAAGCGCCCGGGGGCTCTGATACGTCTCCAACGTATCTATAATTTTTTATTGCTCCATGCTATATTATCTACTGTTTTGGACCATATTGGGCTTTTTCCACTTTTATATTATTTTTGGGACTAATCTATTAATCGGAGGCCCAGCCCAGAATTGTTGTTTTTTTGCCTATTTCAGTGTTTCGAAGAAATGGAATATCAAACGGAGTCCAAACGGAATGAAACCTTCGAACGTGATTTTCTCATCGATATGATCCAGAGACTTGGACCTCACCAAGAAAGGAGGAGGCAGCCAAGAGGATGGAGGGCGCCCCGCCTTGTGGGCCCCAAGCTCCATCGACGCATTCTTCCTCCTATATATACATACGCATTCCAACAGATCGACACGGAGCCAAAACCTAATTCCACCGTCGCAACTTTCTCAGATCCACGAGATCCCATCTTGGGGCCTGTTCCGAGTTCACGGAAGGTGTATCCACCATGGAGGGCTTCTACATCATCGACATAGCCTCCGATGAATTGTGAGTAGTTTACTCAGACCTTCGGGTCCATAGTTAGTAGCTAGATGGCTTCTTCTCTCTTTTGGATCTCAATACAATGTTCTCCCCTCTCTCGTGGAGATCTATTCAATGTAATCTTCTTTTTATGTGTGTTTGTTGAGATCGTGAATTGTGGGTTTATGATCAAGATTATCTATGAGCAATATTTGAATCTTCTCTGAATTCTTTTATGTATGATTGGTTATCTTTGCAAGTCTCTTCAATTATCTGTTTGGTTTGGCCAACTAGATTGGTAGTTCTTGCAATGGGAGAAGTGCTTAGCTTTGGGTTCAATCTTCATGTGTCCTTTCCCAGTGATGAGGGGCAGCAAGGCACGATTGTATTGTTGCCATCGAGGATAACAAGATGGGTTTTTATCATATTGCATGAATTTATCCTCTACATCATGTCATCTTGCTTAAGGCTACTACGCTGTTTTGTTAACTTAATACTCTAGATGCATGCCGGATAGCGGTCGATGAGTGGAGTAATATTAGTAGATGCAGCAAGAGTCGGTCTACTTGCTTCGGACGGTGATGCCTATATACATGATCATACCTAGATACTCTCATAACTATGCTCAATTCTGTCAATTGCTGAACAAGAATTGCTCACCCACATCAGAAAATACTTATGCTCTTGAGAGAAGCCACTAGTGAAATCTATGGGCCCCGGTTTATTCTCATCATATTAATCTCCCACGCTTTATTATTGCTTTGCTTTATACTTTGCCTTTTATTTTACCTTGCATCTTTATACCAAAATACCAAAAATATTATCTATCATCTCTATCGATCTCACTCGTAAGTGACCGTGAAGGATTGACAACCCCTTATCGCTGGTTACGAGGAGTTATTTTCTTTGTGCAGGTACGAGGGACTTCATGCGTGGCCTCCTACTAGATTGATACCTTGGTTCTCAAAACTGAGGGAAATACTTACGCCATCAGGCTGCATCATCCTCTCCTCTTGGGGGAAAACCAACGCAAGCTCAAGACATAGCAAGAAGGATTTCTGGCGCCGTTGTCGGGGAGGTCTACGCAAAAGTCAACATACCAAGTACCCATCACAATCCCTTATCTCCCGTGATTACATTATTTGCCATTTGCCTCTTTTCCTCTCCCCACTTCACCCTTGCCGTTTTATTCACCCTCTCTTTTCCGTTTGCCTTTTTCTCGTTCGCTTTTTGCTCGTGTGTCGGATTACTTGCTTGTCACTATGGCTCAAGATAATACCAAATTGTGTGACTTTACCAATACCAACAATAATGATTTCCTTAGCACTCTGATTACTCCTCTTGCCAATACTAAATCTTGTGAAATAAATGCTGCTTTATTGAATCTTGTTATGAAAGATCAATTCGCCGGCCATCCTAGTGAAGATGCCGCTACTCATCTAAATAGCTTCGTGGATTTGTGTGATATGCAAAAGAAGAAAGATGTTGACAATGATGTTGTTAAATTGAAGCTATTTCCTTTTTCGCTTAGAGATCGTATAAAGCTTGGTTTTCGCCCTGCCTAAAAATAGTATTGATTCTTGGAACAAGTGCAAAGATGCTTTTATCTCCAAGTATTCCCGCTAAGATCATCTCTTAGAAATGATATTATGAATTTTAAGCAACTTGATCATGAACATGTTGCACAAGCTTGGGAGAGGATGAAATTAATGATACGTAATTGCCCTACTCATGGTTTAAATTTGTGGATGATTATACAAATTTTTTATGCCGGATTGAATTTTGCTTCCAGAAACCTTTTAGATTCGGCCGCGGGAGGCACTTTTATGGAAATCACTTTAGGAGATGCTACTAAACTCCTAGATAATATTATGGTTAATTATTCTCAATGGCACACTGAAATATCTACTAATAAAAAAGTGCATGCGATAGAAGGAATTAATGTTTTGTGTGGAAAGATGGATGAACTTATGAAATTATTTGCTAATAAGAGTGTTTCTTCTGATCCTAATGATATGCCTTTGTCTACTTTGATTGAGAATAATAATGAATCTATGGATGTGAATTTTGTTGGTAGGAATAATTTTGGTAACAATGCGTATAGAGGAAACTTTAATCCTAGGCCTTATCCTAGTAATTCCTATAATAATTATGGAAATTCCTACAACAATTTTCTTATGGAAATTTTAATAAGATGCCCTCTGAATTTGAGACTAGTGTTAAAGAGTTTATGAATTCTCAAAAGAATTTTAGTGCTTTGCTTGAAGAGAAATTGCTTAAAGTTGATGAATTGGCTAGGAACGTTGATAGAATTTCTCTTGATGTTGATTCCTTAAAGCTTAGATCTATTCCTCCTAAGCATGATATCAATGATTCTCTCAAAGCCATGAGAATTTCCATCGATGAGTGCAAGGAAAGAACCGCTACGATGCGTGCTATGAAAGATGCCTTTATTAAAGCGGTTTCTTCCAATTTCCATGAAAATAAAGATGAAGATCTAAAAGTTATTGATGTATCCCCTATCAAATCTGTGTTTTGCAATATGAATCTTGATAATGATGAGATTGAAAATGATCCACCTTTACCTAGAAGGCGTTCCAAAAATTCGGAGTTTTTAGATCTTGATACTAAAATTGATAAAAGTGGGATTGAAGAAAGTAAACCCTAAATGTTGCTAAACCCACTATTTTGGATTTCAAGGAATTTAATTATGAAAGTTGTCTTTAATTGATTGTATTTCCTTGTTGCAATCTGTGCTAAATTCTCCGCATGCTTATAGTCAAAATAAAGCGCTACCAAACATATTGTTGATGCCTTGATGCAATCTTATGAGGAAAACTTGAGTTGGAAGTCTCTATACCTAGAAAACTTTATGATGAGTTGGAACCAACTATTAAAATTAAGATTAAGGATCATGAATTTTATGCTTTATGTGAGTTGGGTGCTAGTGTTTCCACTATTCCCAAAACTTTATGTGATTTGCTAGATTTTCGTGATTTTGATGATTGCTCTCTAAACTTGCATCTTATGGATTCCACTACTAAGAAAACTATGGAAGAATTAATGATGTTCTTATTGTTGCAAATAGGTATTATGTGCCCGTAGATTTTATGGTTCTTGATATAGATTGCAATCCTTCATGTCCTATTATTCTTGGTAGACCTTTCCTTAGAACGATTGGTGCAATTATTGATATGAAGGAAGGGAATATTAGATTCCAATTCCCATTAAAGAAAGGCATGGAAAACTTACCTAGTAAGAATATAAAATTACCATATGAAACTATTATGAGAGCTACTTATGGATTGCCTACCAAAGATGGCAATACCTAGATCTATCCTTGCTTTTATGCCTAGCTAGGTGTTAAACTATAGCGCTTGTTGGGAGGTAACCCAATTTTATTTTTAGTTTTTTGTTTTTGTTTATGTTTAGAATAAATAATCCATCTACCTTCTGTTTAGATGATGTTTTATGTTTTAATTACTGTTTGTGCCAAGTTAAACCTATAGGATCTTCTTGGATGATAGTTATTTGATCTTGCTGTAATTTCCAGAAACTTTGGTTCATTTAAAACAATTGTTACAAATCACCAGAACGTGATAAAATAGTGATTCCAATTGCTGCTGATCAATAAACAAATTGCCTAGGTCTTCCTATTGTGGATGAATTTTGGGAGTTCCAGAAGTTTGTGTTAGTTACAGATTACTACAGACTGTTCTGTTTTTGACAGATTCTGTTTTTCGTGTGTTGTTTGCTTATTTTGATGAATCTATGGCTAGTAAAATAGTTTATAATCCATAGAGAAGTTGGAATACATTAGGTTTAACACCAATATAAATAAATAATGAGTTCATTACAGTACCTTGAAGAGGTCTTTTGTTTTCTTTCGCTAACGGAGTTCACGAGATTTCTGTTGAGTTTTGTGTTGTGAAGTTTTCAAGTTTTGGGTGAAACCTTTCGATGGATTATGGAACAAGGAATGGCAAGAACCTAAGTTTGGGGATGCCCATGGCACCCCCAAGATAATCTAAGGACACCAAAAAGTCAAAGCTTGGGGATGCCCCGGAAGCCATCCCCTCTTTCGTCTACTTCCATCGGTAACTTTACTTGGAGCTATATTTTTATTCACCACATGATATGTGTTTTGCTTGGAGCATCTTGTATGATTTGAGTCTTTACTTTTTAGTTTACCACAATCATCCTTGCTGTACACACCTTTTGAGAGAGCCATACATGAATTGGAATTTGTTAGAATACTCTATGTGCTTCACTTATATCTTTTGAGCTATATAGTTTTGCTCTAGTGCTTCACTTATATCTTTTAGAGCACGGTGGTGGATTTGTTCTAAAGAAACTATTGATCTCTCATGCTTCACTTAGATTATTTTGAGAGTCTTAAATATCATGGTAATTTACTTAAATAATCTTAATATGCTAGGTATACAAAAATAGTAAAAACTTTCTTATGAGTGTGTTGGATACTAAGAAAAGTTTGATGCTTGATAATTGTTTTGAGATATGGAGGTGATAATATCAAAGTCGTGCTAGTTGAGTAGTTGTGAATTTGAGAAATGCTTGTGTTGAAGTTTGCAAGTCCCGTAGCATGCACGTATGGTAAACGTTATGTAACAAATTTGAAACATGAGGTGTTCTTTGATTGTCCTCCTTATGAGTGGCGGTCGGGGACGAGCGATGGTCTTTTCCTACCAATCTATCCCCCTAGGAGCATGCGCGTAGTGCTTGGTTTTTTATGGCGTGTAGATTTTTGCAATAAGTATGTGAGTTCTTTATGACTAATGTTGAGTTCATGGATTATACGCACTCTCACCCTTCCATCATTGCTAGCCTCTTCGGTACCGTGCATTGCCCTTTCTCACATTGAGAGTTGGTGCAAACTTCACCGGTGCATCCAAACCCCATGATATGATATGCTCTTTCACACATAAACCTCCTTATATCTTCCTCAAAACAGCCACCATACCTACCTATTATGGCATTTCCATAGCCATTCCGAGATATATTGCCATGCAACTTTCCACCATTCCATTCATCATTACACATTCATCATTGACATATTGCTTAGCATGATCATGTAGTTGAAATAGTATTTGTGGCAAAGCCACCGTTCATAATTCTTTCATACATGTCACTCTTGATTCATTGCATATCCCGGTGCACCGCCGGAGGCATTCATATAGAGTCATACTTTGTTCTAGTATCAAGTTGTAATCATTGAGTTGTAAATAAATAGAAGTGTGATGATCATCATTTTCTAGAGCATTGTCCCATGTGAGGTTATCAAAAATAAAAGAGGCCAAAGAAGCCCACAAGAAAAAAATGAGAGAAAAAGAGAGAAGGGACAATGCTACTATCCTTTGCCACACTTGTGCTTCAAAGTAGCACCATAATCTTCATGATAGAGAGTCTCTTGTTTTGTCACTTTCATATACTAGTGGAATTTTTCATTATAGAACTTGGCTTGTATATTCCAACAATGGGCCTCCTCAAGTGCCCTAGGTCTTCGTGAGCAAGCAAGTTGGACGCACACCCACTTAGTTTTCTTTTGTTGAGCTTTCATACATTTATAGCTCTAGTACATCTGTTGCATGGCAATCCCTACTCCTTGCATTAACATCAATCGATGGGCATCTCCATAGCCCGTTGATTAGCCTCGTTGATGTGAGACCTTCTCCTTTTTTGTCTTCTCCACATAACCCCCATCATCATATTCTATTCCACCCATAGTGCTATATCCATGGCTCGCGCTCATATATTGCGTGAAAGTTTATAGGTTTGAGATTACTAAAGTATGAAACAATTGCTTGGCTTGTCATCGGGTTGTGCATGATGAGAGCATTCTTGTGTGACGAAAATGGAGCATGACTAAACTATATGATTTTGTAGGGATGAACTTTCTTTGGCCATGTTATTTTGAGAAGACATAATTTCTTTGTTAGTATGCTTGAAGTATTATTATTTTCATGTCAATATTAAACCTTTGTCTTGAATCTTTCGGATCTGAATATTCATACCACAATTAAGAAGAATTACATTGAAATTATGCCAAGTAGCACTCCGCATCAAAAATTCTTTTTTATCATTTACCTACTCGACGACAAGCAAGAATTAAGCTTGGGGATGCCTGATACGTCTCCAACGTATCTATAATTTTTGATTGCTCCATGCTATATTATCTACTGTTTTAGACCATATTGGGCTTTATTTTCCACTTTTATATTATTTTTGGGACTAACCTATTAACCAGAGGCCCAGCCCAGAATTGCTGTTTTTTTGCCTATTTCAGTGTTTCAAAGAAACGGAATATCAAACGGAGTCCAAACGGAATGAAACCTTTGGGAACGTGATTTTCTCATCAGATGTGATCCAGGAGACTTGGACCCTCGGTCAAGAAAGGAGGGAGGCGGCCACGAGGGTGGAGGGCGCCTCAGGGCGCGCCCTACCTCGTGGGCCCCCAAGCTCCACCAACGCATTCTTCCTCCTATATATACCTACGCACTTCAACAGATCGACACGGAGCCAAAACCTAATTCCACCGTCGAAACTTTCTCAGATCCACGAGATCCCATCTTGGGGCCTGTTCCGAGTTCACGGAAGGGGTATCCACCACGGAGGGCTTCTACATCATCATCATAGCCTCTCCGATGAATTGTGAGTAGTTTACTTGCACCTTCGGGTCCATAGTTAGTAGCTAGATGGCTTCTTCTCTCTTTTAGATCTCAATACAATGTTCTCCCCTCTCTCGTGGAGATCTATTCGATGTAATCTTGTTTTTATGTGTGTTTGTTGAGACCGATGAATTGTGGGTTTATGATCAAGATTATCTATGAGCAATATTTGAATCTTCTCTGAATTCTTTTATGTATGATTGGTTATCTTTGCAAGTCTCTTCAATTAACCGCTTGGTTTGGCCAACTAGATTGGTAGTTCTTGCAATGGGAGAAGTGCTTAGCTTTGGGTTCAATCTTATGTGTCCTTTCCCAAAGGATGAGGGGCAGCAAGGCACGATTGTATTGTTGCCATCGAGGATAACAAGATGGGGTTTTATCATATTGCATGAATTTATCCTCTACATCATGTCATCTTGCTTAATGCTATTCTATTTTCATTAACTTAATACTCTAGATGCATGTTGGATAGTGGTCGATGAGTGGAGTAATAGTAGTAGAGATGCAGTGAGTCGGTCTACTTGCTTCGGACGTGATACCTATATACATGATCATACCTAGATACTCTCATAACTATGATCAATTCTGTCAATTGCTCAACAGTAATTCATTCACCCACCGTAAAATACTTATGCTCTTGAGAGAAGCCACTAGTGAAATCTATGGCCCCTGGGTCTATTCTCATCATATTAATCTTCCTACGCTTTATTATTGCTTTGCTTTATGCTTTGCCTTTTATTTTACCTTGCATCTTTATACCAAAAATACCAAAAATATTATCTATCATCTCTATCGATCTCACTCGTAAGTGATCGTGAAGGGATTGACAACCCCTTATCGCGTTGGTTGCGAGGAGTTATTTACTTTGTGCAGGTACGAGGGACTTGCGTGTGGCCTCCTACTGGATTGATACCTTGGTTCTCAAAAACTGAGGGAAATACTTACGCTACTGTGCTGCATCATCCTCTCCTCTTCGGGGAAAACCAACGCAAGCTCAAGATGTAGCAGGCTCCGCCAGGTTGGGCAGCCCCAGAGGCCGACCTCACCTTCGGCTCAGAAGATCACCCCGGCTCCACCGCCAGCTCCGGCATGCTCCCAATGCTCTGCACGCCCACCATCTGCAACGTGGCCGTCACCAAGACCCTCATCGACGGCGGCGCCGACCTCAACTTTCTCTCAGTAGAAGCCTTCAGCCTTCTGCACATGCCGCTCGAGCGGCTCGGCCTCAGCAAGCCCTTCTCGGGAGTGGGTGGTGGAGCTGCCCACTCCCTAGGGCAGATCCGCCTCCCTGTCACCTTCGGCACGCGCGACAACTACCGCACCGAGCTAGTGGACTTTGACATCGCCCGCATCGGCTTCCCATACAACGCAACCCTTGGGTACCCAGCTCTCGCTCAGTTCATGGCGGTGACTCACCCGGCCTACAACCTCATGAGGATGCCAGGGAGCAAGGGTGTCCTCACCATCAAGGGGGACACTAAGGAGGCCGTGACGGCGCTCAGGCTCGCTTTCAAGACCATGGCAAAGAAGACAGCCGCCGGCACTGCACCCTTGAGGCCGACTGGCCTTCCAAGACCTCAAGAAATACCTCACTGTGTCCCCGGTGATGGTGGCACCGCTGCCTCTCAAGCCTCTGTACTTTACCTTGCTGCCACTCCTCAGATTCGCCACAAGGCGCTGGTGGCGGTTCGGGAGGAGCGCCAAGACAAGGGTGTGCCGCGTCAAGCGAGAGCTGATGCAGCGCAGGGTCAGGAAGGCGCAGCAAAGCCATCAGCGGAGGAAGACCAAGCTCAGCAGGGCAACACCGCAGAAGCTCCTGAGGACGGTCATGTCTTAGGGAACCAACCACCTCAGGATATGCCCCAATCTCCGCAGGACCCGGGCCTCGACAGTGTGCCAGCCCTCGTCGAGCACCCGTGTACTTCTGTCAAGACCATATCAAGGGACGCGAGGGCGTGCTACCCCATGCCACAAAAGCTCCTGCTCGCACTCTTGGTGGCCTCGCGCAAGCTGCGACACTACTTCCAGGGCCGCCCCATCAAGGTCGTCTCAGCCTACCCATTGGAGAGGGTACTCAGGATCCCTAACTCAGCCGGAAGGGTCGCTGAGTGGAACATCGAGTTGCAAGCGTTCCAGTTAGAGTTCAGCACTACCAGGGTCATCAAGGGAGCCGCGCTCGCCGATTTTGTGGCATAATGGACAGATGCCCCGGCTCTTGAGGAAGGAGAAGACCGGTCCACCTCCCCAGGAAGC
The DNA here is from genome assembly GCA_021605205.1 of Aegilops longissima. NCBI lineage: Eukaryota > Viridiplantae > Streptophyta > Magnoliopsida > Poales > Poaceae > Aegilops > Aegilops longissima. Next base: position 386,386,965 of record CM038680.1, read on the forward strand.
GAGGCACCAGACGGCTGGGTCATGTATTTTGATGGAGCCTTCACACACCAGGGCGCGGGGGCTAGAGCAGTGCTCATCTCGCCCACTCAGGACAATCTTTACTATGCCGTGCAACTCTGTTTTCAGCACGGCGAGAAGGTTTCCAACAACATCGCAGAATACGAAGGCCTCATAGCTGGCCTGAAGGCTGCGGCGGCTCTAGGGGTGAGGCGCCTCACCGTCAAAGGAGACTCGCAACTCCTCGACAACTTCTCCAACAAGGTGTACGAGCCAAGGACGAGCACATGGAGGCTCACTCATGGAGGTGCGCAAGATGGAAAAGCAGCTTCGGGCCCGAGCTGCAAAGACATGCCCCGGGGCACCAACAAGGAAGCCGACGACATCGCCAGGAGAGCATCCAAGCGGCAACTACAAGAGACCGGCGTCTTCGAAGAGCGGCTCTTCGAGCCATTAGCTACGCCACCTCTTTCAAGCACTAATCAGCCTCGGGAGGAGCTCCCACAACCCCCGCCACGGAGCCCCACTGCGGGTCTCGACCTCAGAGCTCGGCTTCTTGGCGCCGAGCCCCAAGGGGAGGCCGGACCCAGGAATTCAGAGAGTACCTGATGCACGGGACGCTACCGGAGAAGGAAGAGGACGTGGAGCGCGTGGCCCGGCAAGCCACGGCATATTGTATCCAAGACGGCAAGTTATACAGGAAACGACCGAACGATGTCACGCCATACCGCATCTCCAGCGATAAAGGAAGGAGTTGTTGATTGACATACACGGCGGTGATCGCGACACCACTGCCGTCACGGACCCTCGCCGGCAAGGTGTTCCGCAGTGGGTTCTATTTACCACGGCACTCAACGACACGGCCGAGCTGGTGAAGTCCTCGTGAAGCTTGCCGCCCACGCCAAGCAGATCCATCACCGCCAGGCCTCCAAACCATCCCGCCACGCGGGCCGCTTGCTGTTTGGGGCTGGACATCTTAGGCCCGCTCCTCGAAGCGCTTAGGGGCTACCGCTATCTCTACGCCGCCACGACAAGTTTACCAAGTGGGCGGAAGTGGAGGCCGTCTGCACCATTCCAGCCGGCTCGTTGTCAAGTTCATCAAGGGCCTCGTGAGCCGCTTCGGGGTCCCCAACCGCATCATCACGGATAACGGTTCGCAATTTACTAGCAACCTCTTCAAAACCTACTGTGCTAATCTTGGGACGCAGATCTGCTACGCTTTGGTGGCCCACCCCAGGAGTAACGTTCAGGACGAATGCGCTAACGCGGAGGTCCTGAGGGGCCTCAAAACCAGGACCTTCAAGAAGAAGCTGGAGGCCTGCGGCAGGGGCTGGCACGACGAGCTCCAGTCCGTGTTGTGGTCCATCCGAACCACCGCCACCAGGCCAACGGGCGAGACTCCATTCTTCCTCGTCTACGGAGCTGAAGTAGTCCTTCCTCACGAGGTCAAGCATCGCTCCGCGCAAGTCCTGGCGTTCGACAAAACGCAGCAGGACGCCATGCGGGGGATGGATCTCGCGTTGGGGGAGGAACACCGTCGCGAAGCTGCATTGAGGGCGGCAAGGTACCAACAAGCGCTGCGGCGATACCACTGCCGCAACATCCGCTCCAGGACGCTTGAGGTGGGAGACCTCATCCTGAGGCGGGTCCTCTCCAGAGAAGGGCTGCACAAGATTTCACCCATGTGGAGGGCCTGCTCAGGTCGCCCATGTCTCTGTGCCGGGTGCAGCTACCGAGACACAAGACGGGATACCCATCCAGAACGCCTGGAACATCAAGCACCTCCGGAAGTTCTATCCATGAAGCAAGGCCCAGAGCCTGAGAAGCAAGGCCCAGATCCTGAGAAGAAAGGCCCAGAGCCTGTGAAGAAGGCCCGGTGCCTGTGAAGAATCGCCGCCCGTGACACTCTCACATAATAATGAGTGGGGCTATACATGCCCCGGAGTCTCAGGAGCGCCGGCCTCAGTCCCTGGGGCTCCCTCCCACGCCTAGTGGACAACACTTAGCTCCGCGCTGGTGAGAAGACTTGAAGACTAGATTAGGTGTCGGACGCGGATTTTCATTTGCTTTCCGTAGTTGACTCGCTTTTCCTTAATCAAAGTTTGCCTTTTATGCCTTGCTGATTTGATTCCTCGCCTCACTGCATTTTTCCGCTCGAATTTGCTCGTGTCTCTCTCTCTCGCATGACTCACGAGGGGCTAGGCAGGTGCCCTCATGAGCATTTTTTCTCCTTTCGCTTTCTCGCGAGCCACCTCGCTCGAGCCCAAAAGCTGGCGATCTCTCCTAGTCCGTGCCCCTCGGGTACCGCAATACAAAGCACGAAGTCAAGGCTTGGGTGGACGGCAAATCCTCCGTGCACCTCCTAACGAAGTTTCTTTGCAGTTTTGAGCACACATGTACACCTCGTGAAGGAAAGGGCGTCCCGAACGCACCAGGTTAAGTTGTCTTTGCGCAAAATAACAACACGGCATAGGAATAACACGCACAGTGCAATAACCAAAAGGAATCACAGTTCGATACACGCCCCTCTGGGCCCATACTGGTTTAGTTTTTGATGCAGGAAAAAAGAGCTAAACAAGGCGGCATTGCTGCAATCCGTGGAGGCAGGCCCTTAGCGGCGCTCCGATCCTAGCCAGACCCCTCCTCGCGCTTCACAAAGGTGCGGCGACGAGACGACCCACTGCCTCCTTCAAAGCGGGCGCGGTGGCATGGCGGCTGGTCGTAGCCACCACTGCTGGAGCTGTCGCCGGAGGAAGAGACGCCGTAGCTGGAAGAGACGTGGTCATCGAGGGCGGGCTCGCCCTCATCCACGTCGCGACCGTCACCAAGGCCGAGCACTTTTCACCGCTGCTCGCTCTGGCAGCACTCCGCGCGCACCGCCTTTCCCAAACACCATCACATAGAGGGTCGACCCACCGTCATACTTGAAGTGGAGCGTGCACAGCCTGCCCAGGCCGCACGCGCGGGCGAACATCTGCCAGCCACGGGCCAGGGCTATGTTGCCTGCCGCAGAAGTCTCGACCGCGACCCAAGAGGCCTTGCTGCAGCAACCATCCACCTGCAACCAGAGCCCGCCTGGAGCAGGGGCCGGCAGTTCATCGACAAATAAGCACGAAAGCTGGAGCCAGTTGCCGGCCGGGTTCTTCGACCAGACGACGAACTCCGGTGACACCTCCGCTGAATGGAAGCGCGGGCGAGGAGGCCGCGCCACCATTGCGCGCCTCCCCTCATCGGCTGGGCCACCATGGTTGGGACGATCCCCTCCACGTGCCGTGGCGTCACCTCGACGGTGGGCCACGAACGGGGTCGCGGCGTGCTTGCTCGAACGGCCGCGGCCGCGCTTTGGCGCCGGGGAACCGGGGCCCTCGTGAGGGGCCTTCCCCTTCTCGGCGGCAGAGAACTTCCTTCGTGGCGCCATCGGTGGCACTGCAAGCAATGGAGCAAAGAAGAAGCAAGCAAGCAAGGAAGAGATGGGCGACGGGGGCTCCGCCCCCTCCCCATTTATAGCAAAAGAAGGCCAACCGGCGTCTCCCATGATCGCAGGTAATGATGGTTTTCCTTGCATGTCACAGGGACTTGTCAAGTCGTGCAGTAGCCGAGGCAACATGGGGAAGCGGAGACGCCTGCCTAATCAACCGCCACGCGCCAACCAAGGCCGCATGCTTTTGGGGTTCATGGTGTTCGAACTTGACCTTGGCTTTGCTGTGAAGCCAATCCCGAAGCGCACCTTTGGCTCGGGGCTACTATCGGCGCTCGGGAATGGGAGTCCCTGCACTTGCCTCCTCGCGCCCACGGCGTATATAAGTGGGCAGATGGCCCATCTTCATCAACAAGGCATCCAAGACCTCGCGAGAGTCCAAGTTTCATGAGGCGGACGACGAAGACCTCCTCTCCGAGTAGCCTAGCTGCAGCTCACCAGAGCGGAGATATCAAGGTGGGGCAACCTCACGAGGCTCTCGTGACGTGAGCTATGACGAATGGCACTGTGCAACGCCAATACAGAAAGGCCCTTATTTCCTCTTTGGTGCTAAGGAGGCCAGCGTAGGCGAAGAGTACCGAGGCATCGGGCAAAGGTTGCTATATTGGTGCAACAAGACCAAGACCAGGAGGATGGCAAGACGGAGGTCATCGTGGAGCCCAAGACGACGTCACCACCAGAGCTTTTCGCAGGCGAAGAACACTTTTGTCAGGATAGCTTGTACTAGTTGTCCCCCTTCAAATTTGCCCGCCGTTGTTGGCTCCCTCCCCGCTCGATATTTGGGAAGAGGACCAGGGCCTATATAAGTAGAGCTAGCCACCATAGTAGAGGCATCTCATCTGATCTTAGCTTGATCAAACCCGATCGAGAGCCTACTCACAAGAACACCTCAACCTCAGGAGGCTTTTCTTCCCTTGTACTGTTCATCATCCGCCCAAGAGGCAATCCACCACCACCACACTGGAGTAGGGTATTACACCACAACGGTGGCCCAAACCAGTATAAACCTCGTGTCTTTCTGTGTTGCGAGTCCGTCGAGTTCGTCCGCGAGATCTTAGTGAGCTAGGGCATAGATCAGTAGGAGGGAAAGACTTCACGCGCACCCCAGTGTTTGAACCTTAAGGGTTTGCCCGAACCCCACATCCGACAGGCCCCACCAAAACTTTCTATCCGGCGCCACCGAGCTCTCTTGACAAAGCCACTGCCAGAAACCCTAATCAATTCGGTCTCACCGAGATGGGCTTGCAAACTCTCTGTTGCCTATTGCATTAATTCCGGTCTCACCGAAATATGAAATTGGTCCCATCGAGTTTGCTTGGCCAGCTCTCTGTTGTGCTTATTACCCAAATCGGTCCCACCGAGTTTGAGTAATCGGTCCAAACGAGATAAAGCTTTACCCTAACCCTAGCACATCGGTCCCACCGAGTTGGTCATGTCGGTCCCACCGAAAATCCTAACGGTCACATATGTACTGAATCGGTCCGACCGAGTTTTCTGATTCGGTCCCACCGAGTTTGGTATAATGTGTGTAACAGTTAGATTTTGTGTGGAGGCTATATATACCCCTTCACCCACTCTTCATTCATGGAGAGAGCCATCAGAACATGCCTACACTTCCAACATACATTTTCTGAGAGAGAACCACCTACACTTGTGTTGAGGTCAAGATATTCCATTCCAACCACATAAATCTTGATCTCTAGCCTTCCCCAAGTTGCTTTCCACTCAAATCATCTTTATACCAAATCCAATCCTATGAGAGAGAGCTGAGTGTTGGGGAGACTATCATTTGAAGCACAAGAGCAAGGAGTTCATCATCAACACACCATCTATTACCTTTTGGAGAATGGCTGAGCCTCGGTCAAGATTGTGGAGTTGAACCAAGGAGTTTGTACAGGCAAGGAGATCGCCTACTTCGTGAAGATCTACCCTAGTGAGGCAAGTCCTTCATGGGCGACGGCCATGGTGGGATAGACAAGGTTGCTTCTTCGTGGACCCTTCATGGGTGGAGCCTTCCGGGACACGCACCAACCGTTACCCTTCGTGGGTTGAAGTCTCCATCAACGTGGATGTATGATAGCACCACCTATCGGAACCATGGATAAAAAATCTCCATGTCTCCAATTGCGTTTGCACACTCCAATCCCATCCCTTTACATTCTTGCAACTTGCATGATTTACTTTCCGCTGCTCATATACTCTTGTCATGCTTGCTTGATATGTATTCTGAATGTTTGAACTTGTGCGAAAACTCCACTTCAACTTAAAGGATTTAAAAACTGCAACTTTCTTGCTAAGTGTCTATTCACCCCCCTCTAGACACCTCTTCTCGATCCTTTCAACTTGCCCGAGATTCGATCGTCGGTATCCTCATACCTATTTCAATCTCGTTACCGGCAAGTCTCTTTACTCATTCCGTAATGCATCATACCGTAACCAACTCATTAGTCACATTGCTTGCAAGGCTTATAGTGATGAGCACTACCGAGAGGGCCCAGAGATACCTCTCTGAAACACGGAGTGACAAATCCTAATCTCGATCTATGACAACTCAACAAACACCATCGGAGACACCTGTAGAGCATCTTTATAATCACCCAATTACGTTGTGGTGTTTGATAGCACACGAGGTGTTCCTCCGGTATTCAGGAGTTGCATAATCTCATAGTCAGAGGAACATGTATAAGTCATGATAAGAGCAATAGCAATAAAACTAAACAATCATTTATGCTAAGCTAACGGATGGGTCATGTCCATCACATCATTCTCTAATGATGTGATCCCATTCATCAAATGACAACACATGTTTATGGTTGGGAAACTTAACCATCTTTGATTAACGAGCTAGTCAAGTAGAGGCATACTAGGGACACTTTGTCTGTCTATGTATTCACACATGTACTAAGTTTCCGGTTAATACAATTCTAGCATGAATAATAAACATTTATCATGATATAAGGAAATATAAATAACAACTTCATTATTGCCTCTAGGGCATATTTCCTTCAGTCTCCCACTTGCACTAGAGTCAGTAATCTAGATTACAAAGTAATGATTCTAACACCCATGGAGTCTTGGTGATGATCATGTTTTGCTCGTGGAAGAGGCTTAGTCAACGGGTCTGCAACATCCATATCTGTGTGTATTTTGCAAACTTCTATGTCTCCCTCCTTGACTAGATCGCGGATGGAATTGAAGTGTCTCTTGATGTGCTTGGTTCTCTTGTGAAATCTGGATTCCTTCACCAAGGCTATTGCTCCAATATTGTCACAAAAGATTTTCATTAGACCCGATGCACTAGGTATTACACCTAGATCGAATATCAACTCCTTCATCCAGACTCCTTCATTTGCTGCTTCTGAAGCAGCTATGTACTCTGCTTCACACGTAGATCCTGCCACGGCGCTTTTTTTGGAACTACACCAACTGCAGCTCCACCATTCAATATAAATACATATCCGGTTTGTGACTTAGAGTCATCTGGATCAGAGTCAAAGCTTGCATCGACGTAACCATTTACGATGAGACCCACACTCCATAAATGAGAAACATATCCTTAGTCCTTTTCGTGTATTTCAGATGTTCTTGGTCGCTGTCCAGCTGATCCACTCGAATACTTTGGTACCTCCCCGCTAAACTAATAGCAAGGCACACATCAGGTCTGGTAAACAGCATTGCATACATGATAGAACCTATGGCTGAGGCATAGGGAATGACTTTCGTTTTCTCTCTATCTTCTGCAGTGGTCGGGCATTGAGCCTGACTCAATTTCACACCTTGTAACACAGGCAAGAACCCTTTCTTTGACTGATCCATTTTGAACTGTTTCAAAACTTTATCAAGGTATGTGCTTTGTGAAAGTCCAATTAAGTGTCTTGATCTATCTCTATAGATCTTGATGTCCAATACAAAAGCAGCTTCACCGAGGTCTTCCATTGAAAAATTCTTATTCAAGTATCCTTTTATGCTATTCAAAAATTATGTATCATTTCCGATCAACAATATGTCATCCACGTATAATATCAGAAATGCAACAGAGCTCCCACTCACTTTCTCGTAAATACAGGCTTCTCCAAAAGTTTGTATAAAACCATATGCTTTGATCACACTATCAAAGTGTATATTCCAACTCTGAGAGGCTTGCACCAGTCCATAAATGGATCGCTGGAGCTTGCACACTTTGTTAGCACCTTTTGGATTGACAAAACCTTCTGGTTGCATCATATACAACTCTTCTTTAAGGTATCCATTAAGGAATACAATTTTGACATCCATTTGCCAAATTTCATAATCATAAAATGCGGCAATTGCTAACATGATTCGGACAGACTTAAGCATCGCTACGAGTGAGAAGGTCTCATCGTAGTCAACTCCTTGAACTTGTTGAAAACCTTTGGCAACAAGTCGAGCTTTGTAGACAGTAACACTACCGTTAGCATCAGTCTTCTTCTTGAAGATCCATTTATTCTCTATTGCTTGCCGATCATCGGCAAGTCAACCAAAGTCCACACTTTGTTCTCATACATGGATCCCATCTCGATTTCATGGTCTCAAGTCACTTCACGAATCTGGGCTCATCATCACTTCCTCATAGTTCGTAAGTTCATCATGGTCAAGTAACATGACCTCCGTAACATGATTACCATACCACCCGGTGCGGATCTTACTCGTCGACCCACGAGGTTCAATAATAACTAGATTTAAAGTTTCATGATCATCATCATTAGCTTCCTCGCTGATTGGTGTAGGAATCATTGAACTAATTTCGTGATGAACTACTTTCCAATTCATGAGAAGGTATAATTACCTCATCAAGTTCTACTTTCCTCCCACTCACTTCTTTCGAGAGAAACTCCTTCTCTACAAAGGATCCATTCTTAGCAACAAATATCTTGCCTTCAGATCTGTGATAGAAGGTGTACCCAACAGTCTCCTTTGGGTATCCTATGAAGACACATTTCTCCGATTTGGGTTCGAGCTTATCAGGTTGAAGCTTTTTCACATAAGCATCGCAGCCCCAAACTTTAAGAACGACAACTTGGGTTTCTTTCCAAACCACAGTTCATATGGTGTCATCTCAACGGATTTAGATGGTGCCCTATTTAATGTGAATGCAGCCGCCTCTAAAGCATAACCCTGCACTATAGCGGTAAATCAAGAAGAGACATCATAGATCGCACCATATCCAATAAAGTACGGTTACGACGCTCGACACACCATTACACCGTGGTGTTCCGTATGGAGTTGCCAAACTATTCTCGCACTATTTCAAATGAAGACCAAACTCATAACTCAAATATTCACCTCCACGATCGATCAGAGAAACCTTATTTTCTTGTTACGATGATTTTCCACTTCACTCTGAAATTCTTTGAACTTTTCAAATGTTTCAGATTTATGCTTCATCAAATAGATATACCCATATCTCGCTCAAATCATCTATGAAGGTCGAAGTAATGATACCGCCATGAGCCTCAACACTCATCGGACTGCATACATCAATATGTATTATTTCCAACAAGTCTGTTGCTCGCTCCATTGTTCCGGAGAACGGAGTCTTAACCATCTTGCCCATGAGGCATGGTTCGCGAGTATCAAGTGATTCCAAAAGCCCATCGGCATGGAGTTTCTTCATGCTCTTTACACCAATATGACCTAAACGGCAGTGCCACATATAAGTTGCACTATCATTATTAAACTTATATATTTTGGCTTCAATACTATGAATATGTGTATCAGTACTATCGAGATTCAACAAAAATAGACCAGTCATCAAGGGTGCATGACCATAAAAGTATTACTCATATAAATAGAACAACCATTATTCTCTGATTTAAATGAATAACCGTCTCGCATCAAACAAGATCCAGATATAATGTTCATGCTTAACGCTGGCACCAAATAACAATTATTCAGGTCTAAAACTAATCCCGAAGGTAGATGTAGAGGTAGGGTGCCGACGATGCATCACATCGACTTTGGAACCATTTCCCACGCCAGATCGTCACCTCGCCCTTAGCCAATCTTCGCTTAATCCATAGACCCTTATTTGAGTTGTAATATGAGCAATGTAACCAAAGATCAAATACCCATGCGCTACTACTTAGCATTAGTAAGGTACACATCAATAACATGTATATCAAATATACCTTTCACTTTGCCATCCTTCTTATCCGCCAAATACTTGGGGCAGTTCCGCCCAAAGGACTAGTCCTTTGTAGTAGAAGCACTCTGGCCTCGTGCTTAGGTCCGAACTTGGGCTTCTTCACTTGAGCAGCAACTTGCTTGCCGCTCTCTTTGAAGTTCCTCTTCTTCCATTTACCCTTTTCTTGAAACTAGTGCTCTTGTTAACCATCAACACTTGATGCTCCTTCTTGATTTCTACCTCCGCAACCTTTAGCATTGCTAAGAGCTCGGAATTGTATTATCCATCCCTTGCATATTATAGTTCATCGCTAAGCTTTTGTAGCTTGGTGGCGTGATTGAAGAACTCATCAATGACACTATCAACAGGAAGATTAACTCCCGCTTGAGTCAAGTGGTTGTGGTACCTGCATAACTGAGTATATGTTCACCGACGTAACTATTCTCCTCCATTTTGCAGCTGTAGAACTTATTAGAGACTTCATATCTCTCAACTGGGCATTTTCTTGAAATATTAACTTCAACTCCTCGGAACATCTCATATGCTCCATGACGCTCAAAACTCTGTAGCGACTGACCCAAAATCGTCAAGTCTCCGTGGTCTGCATTCATCCCAAGATCATGCTGGCACACACAGTACATTGATGAATTAATCAAAGTTCAATCACACCTGAATTTATTACACGGTTCTCATATCGAGTCTTTATTACAATAGAATAAATTCGGCCAAAGGCCTAATCATGAGAAATAAACTAAGTAAAGCTGCGGAAGAGTAGAAGAATAGCGAGTCCATCCGACTCCAAAGGGCAATCGCCAAGCGCGGAGCATAGCCTCACTCCTGATCGGAATACTCCTCTGCAACATAAGACGTTGCAGCCGTGTAGGTCAGCATTTTGAATATGCTGGCAAGTCATGAAGAGAGAATAACAATAATAAAATTTACTAACACTATATGCCATTTGGCTGTGGGGCTCTAAGTTTCATCATTTTGCGAAAAGCCAATTTTTCCCTACTACAGTGGACTTGCTTGCAAATACTACAAAATTGTTGGTAGTTATTGAGATGGTTCCGCCAACCAATGTCTCATTCCCAAATTATTAAGTCATAACCCCTCAATTAATTTATTAATTACAATGTTGAGATTTCAATACTTCCAGTTCTAGAGGCTCAAATTGTCCGTGAATCGGGACACGGCTAATCGATTAGATCTTTTCTCCGCAGAGGTTTATGACTTTACCCGCAAGAATCGCTCCTCCTTTAAGTCTTCGCACTTCATGGTGTTTGAAGATGGGACGAACTAAACAGGGTCTTCCAAGAGTTCTTTCCGCCACCGCCGTACCCATCCAATCCTACCGCTCTTCTACATCTCGTAGTACCGTCCGCCAGCCACAACTAGGGTTGACCAAGCCGAGCCCATAATGGCTTGCGGCTGCACAGTAAGCTTCCGTCAATGGGGTATACATCCATCTCTTCGTGGCTGGGTGAAGCTTCCGCAAGATGTCATGGCACTTCTCCATGCATCCCGCCAACCACCGGGTTCTCCAGGTGCCCACAACCGCCCTCCACCCAGTAGTGAATTCCGAAGTCCATCTTGAGCTTGAAGTTCATGGGGTTGTCATCATCTTTGACTCTCACATCTCCCTTATGAATTCTCTCAACCAATCCCGTCTATGTGCATAGCAAAATAAACTACTTCGTCCCGGGTCATGGTAACAAGGGGAATTGGTTCATCCTACCTCATGATACTACTCAAGAACTTAACTTCAAAATTTCAACTACTGCATGCATGGTGGGGAGGTATAATTCTAATGCAACAAAATCATAGGTATTATAAAGAAACATGATCAATGACTTGCCTTGCTGACGATCCTCGTAAGCTAGGGACTCGTAGTAGCAAGCTTCGCACTCCGGAAATTCTACCGAGACAAACAATAATCACAATAAGCATATAGCATATGATCACTTAACACAATAGCATAGTAACATAACACACCAAAACAAATGAATCAAAACCCAAAGGAAAACTCGAAGAAATCCAACTCAAAGTTTTCCTACATCAAGCAACAACAACAAAAAAAATAGTTTTACATAACAAAAATTTTCTCAACATAACCTAAGCATGGATTTATGTTAACTTAACAGAAAAGAATGCATTAAGCAACTAGGAGCAAAAAGAATCAATTTAGAAGCTATTATAAAACTCCTATTAGGCCTAAAGCAAATTTTAGTAAGAAAAATAAAATAAAAGTTTTATTTATTATAAATAAAAGTTCATGCTCTAAAGTGACAGAAACTAACCTAGAATAATCTATCACATGTGAAAAATAAATTTATTTGCTAATTAAAATAATAGGAAAACAGAGCTAGTTAATTAATTAAGAATAACATGATCCTGATTAAAACTATTTTTTATTAATCCTAAAATTCCCAAATTAATTCCTACGGTTAGGCAATGTCAAAAGAAAGTTGGGACAAAAAGAATCATTAAAAATAATTTTCCTAACTCATTTTATAGCAGATTTACTATTCTGACTAAATCTAAAATAAAGCAATTATAAATAATTTTAACATAGCTAATTATATTTTCTACAGAAACTATAAGAAATTTGAAACCAACAAAAAAGAATCACTTAAAATATTAAGTAGATTAAAAGATATGAATTTTTCAAATCTGAAACTATTCTCTTAAAACAGAAAACGAAAATAAAAGAAAATGGCCTAATGGGCTCAACTAACGCCTCGGGCGAATTTAACTAAACGAGCCTAGGGTTTAAACGAATCGGGCCGCTCAATTAAAACCCTAACTAAAATAAAATAAACCGGACTAACCGGACTGAACCGGTTTTATTTAATGAACATACCCTTCGGGGAATCTAATCCTATCCGCTGAAACGAGATCGGACGGCGAGGAAACTCCGCGACTCACCAAGGTCGACGGCGGCGGCGGCTCAAGGGCGAAGTTCTCCGGCTCCGGTGGTCGGGGCGACGGCGGGAGTTTCCGGGAAAGTGACGGGCGAGGGGTGGGTTTGGTGGAGTTGGTGGAGCTCTGGGTGACCGGGCGAGCCTGGGCGGCTAATGGCGGCGGCGGCTCGGCCACTGGCAGCACGCATGAGGGAGGAGAGGGTCAAGAGGGGCGAGGGGGAAACGGGTAGAGGGGTGGTATTTATAGGCGGGGGCCTGCCTTGCGCGAGGGGCGAATCGGGAGGGGATCAGGTGAGATCTCGGGATCTCCGGCGAGCGGCGGCGCGGTGGAGTTGGCGAGGGGTAGGTGACGGGGTGGGGACCACCTGTCGGCGAGTGAGGGAGCGGGTTCGGCTGGTCGACCGAACCAAGGGTTTCGCGCGAGGGGTGCGGTCGGTGGCTCACTGGGGCCGCCTGGTCAGACTGGTCGGGCCTGGTGTTGGCTGGGCTGGTTATTGGGCGGCTACTGGGTATTTTCTTTTTTCTATTTTTATTTGAAAATAAAACAGAGAAAATATATATGATATATAAATATTTTATATAGGACATATATATATCAAAATGATCAGGGAATATTCCTATCATTTGAACATTTTCCAGGCAAAATCCAAACTTTATAAAAATTCATTTTTTCAAAATTCAAATAAAACTCAAATTTGAATTCAAAACTTTTGGCAATGTTTTCCTCGATATTTTTGGAGTGTCATGTTTACTCCTCTCATACTTTTTCTCAAGTATTTATCAGCATAGTTTTTGAAATGATTTCCACTTGCCAAAATTTGAATTCAAATTCCAAAACCCCAAAACTTCAAATGCCACTCAAATTCAAACAACATGCATAGATGCTTAGCTATAATTTTAAAACATACCAAATAGGAAATTTGGGATGTTACAAACCTACCATTTTAAGATGAATCTCACTCGAGATTCGGGTTGGCTAGCAAATAGGTGCGGTGGTCTCAAGAAGGTCTTCTTCTCGCCCTGTGTGGCTTCTTCCTGAGTGACGACTCCACAAAGACCTTGCAAAACTTGATGATCTTGTCATGGATGACTCGCTCGCAGTCTCGAGAATTCGGACGGTTTCTCCTTATAAGTCGATCACCGTCGAGCTGTATGGCCTCTAGGGCACCGTGTCTCTCAACGGAATATCGGCCATGTCGGCATGACACTTCTTCAGCTGAGAAACATGGAAGAAATCATGAACTCCGGACAGTCCTTCCGGCAATTCCAACTTGTAAGCAACTTCTCCACGACGTTCGAGGATTTTGTACGGGCCAATGAATTGGGGTGCTAACTTTCCTTTGACACCAAACCTCTTGATTCCACGAAGTGGAGACACACGAAGATATGCTCGGTCTCCCACTTCGTAAGTTACTTCCTTGCGCTACTGTCGGCATACCTCTTCTGTCTCGACTGTGCTATCTTGAGTCTATCCCGAATCAGCTTGACTTTTCTTCGAATCTCCGATAAGATCGGAACCAAAAGTGATCGATCTCCAACACCATCCCATAGCAATGGTGTTCTCGCACCTCCTTCCAGATAGAGCTTCGAAGGGGCCATCTTCGATCGGATCGATAATCGTTGTTGTATGAAAACTCTGCGATGGCAAATTATCATCCCAGCTAGACCCATAGTCTAGCACACAAGCTCTCAACATGTCCTCCGTAATCTGGTTGACTCTCTCGGCCCGTCCATCTGCTCATGGATGAAAAGTCTGATCAACTCCAGCCTCGAACCAAAGTTTCATGCAATCGATTCCAAAACTTTGAGGTAAACGGTGTTCCTCTATCCGACACGATACTCCTCGAACTCCATGCGCATATACGATCCTGGTCATGTATATCTTGGCTAACTTAGCACCGGTATAGGTAGTCTTCACGGAATGAAGTGAGCTACCTTGGTCAAACGATCAACCACTACCCAGATGGAATCATAACCTGAACGGGTCCCGGTAATCCCGTGATAAAGTCCATTCCAAGTTTTTCCCATTTCCAATCGGAATCGCAAAGGTTGAAGTAACCCTGCTGGCTTCGATGTTCTCGCTTTACTCATTGACAAACATCGACATCGCTACGCATCGCAATATCCTCTTCATACCGCCCACCGTAAACTTTCCTTCAAATCCGTGTACATCTTGGTGTTACCGGGTGAATCGAGTATGTGAATCATGAGCCCTCAAGAATTAGCTTCCCGAGTTCGGGATCATTGGGTACATAAATACGATCCTCGAACCATATAGCTTCGTATTCATCCTTACGGAACCCTTTAGCTTTTCCTTCATTCATCTTTTGCTTTATCTCATCAATTTCCTTGTCCGACTTCCGGCTTCACGAATCCTTTCGCCAAAGTGGACTGAACTTTCAGAGTTGCCACATATCCTCTCGAACTATCTCCAACGGAGATCTCGAGGTCATCAACTAACTCCGGGTAATCCTCCCGCTATAAGAGTGTTCACATAACTCTTACGGCTCAAAGCATCTGCTATAACATTAGCCTTACTCGGTGGTAATGCAATCTCATGTCATAGTCCTTGATTAACTCTAGCCATCTCCTCCGCTCGAGGTTCAACTCTTCTGCGTGAAAATATACTTCAAACTCTTGTGATCTGTAAACATCACAACGGTTTCCGATGAGGAAATGTCTCTGTGTCTTGAGTGCATGCACTACTACCGCTAACTCCAAATCATGTGTGGCATAATTCATCTCGTGAGGTCATAGCTGTCCGGAGGTATAAGCTACAACTTTTCCTTCCTGCATGAGTACTCCTCCGAGTCCTCGACGTGAAGCGCCACAATGTACCGTAATCCTTGTGTATGTCCCGTAAAATCAGATGGGCTGTGACCAAACGCTTTCTTCAATTCCTGAAAACTGGCTTCACAATCCTCGGTCCAAATGTACTTGGCATCCTTCCTCAACAGCTCACCATGGGCTTGGCAATCTTCGAGAAGTTCTCAATAAACCTCCGATAATATCCTCGCGAGTCCGAGAAAACTGCGGATCTCCTTGATCGAGGTGGGCGATCGCCAATCGGTGATCGATTCAACCTTGGCGGGTCAACTGCTATTCCTCTCCCGAAATAACATGTCCGAGGAATCTGACTTCCTTCACCAAAATTCACATTTGCTGAACTTGGCATATAACCGATGTTCTCAAGTTTCTCCGTAACTAGACGCAAATGTTCCTTATGCTCTTCCTCGCTCTTGGAGAAAATCAAGATATCATCGATGAACACCACGACAAACTTGTCCAGATATTCCATAAATACCTTGTTGATCAAGTTCATGAAGTATGCAGGGGCATTAGTCAATCCAAATGACATGACGGTATACTCATATAAACCATACTTGGTGGTGAATGCTGTTTTGGGTATATCCTTTTCCCGGATCTTCAACTGATGATACCTCGATCAAGATCGATCTTTGAGAATACCTTGGCTCCAACTAGCTGATCAAATAGATCATTAATCATCGGCAGAGGGTACTTGTTCTTGATGGTCACATCGCTTAGCTTAACGATAATCCACAACCATTCTCAAGGTTCCATCCTTCTTCTCTACCAAAAGAACTGGGCTCCCCAAGGTGATGAGCTTGGCTTAATATATCCCTTCTCCAATAACTCATTAATTTGGTTCTTGATCTCTTTCAAATCGCTCGGGGCATCCGATAGGGCCTCTTGGATATCGGGCTGTGCCGCAATAACTCAATCAGAAATTCAATGTCTCCGTCCGTGGCATTCTGTAATTCCTCCTAAACACATCGGAAAATCTTGCACCATCGCACTTCCTCCTGAACAACTCCCGTGAGGGAATTCACCGATTCTTCATCCGCTATGCTCGGATACATACTTGATTCTCTTTCGCCCGGTGGTGAGCAGAATCGACTTGCGGGCACAGTCTATGTTTCCTTCAAACTTCGTCAACCAATCCATGCCTAGGATTACATCCAAGGTCCGGGTTTCCAATACTATGAGGTCTCATGGGAAATTTATGGTTTCGATGTTGAGGGTTGCATGACAGCCTAAGCTCGCCATCATTTCTCCTCCAATGAACCGACGCCAAGGGGGCTTCTAAGGGTTTTAGTGGGCAACCCGCATTTTCCACAACTACCCTTGATATGAATGAATGCGCTGCACCGTAATCAAAGAGTACCAATATCGAACGTGAATTCAATAAAACTTACCAACCACGTTGTTCGGCTGATCATAGACGCCCTCCACGCCAATGTGGTTCACCCGAGCACGAGGGAAAGGGTTGGGCTTCTTCGCTGAGCTTCCATTGCCGCTTCCATTCCTCCGCTTGGCCTCCGGCAGTCGGTGGCATAGTGCCCTGTTTTCCGCACTTGAAACAGTGATGTGACTCAGATCCTTCGAGCCGGGCGAACGATGCTGGTTCCCATTACCGCTTCCATTGCCATTGCCTCGACTTGTTGTCCTGGTTGCGGTTGTTCCCATTTCCTCCATGGTTATGCCCTCCATGGTTGTGATGGGTATGCCCTCCCGAGTATGGGGCATAACGGGCTTCGCCGAGCTCCCGAGTTGTGCTTCCCCGGCTGTACTTCCGCTATGCTATCAATCTGCTGCTGCTTGCCTTCAAGTATGGTGGCCTTGTCTACCAGCTCCGGTAGTTGGTGAAGGTAGCCACCATAAGTTGCATTCCCAGCTCGTCATTGAGTCCTCGAGAAACTTCTCCTGTTTTATGCATCTGTGGCCACATCATCAGGGGCATAGCGAGCTAACTTGTTGAACTCATCCACGCATTACACCACAAGACGGTTCTTCCGGGCGTAAGTTGCGAACTCACACTTCTTCGCACTCATGGCTCCAAATGAAACATGAGCGGTGCGGAAAGCTCATTGGAACCGATCCCACGTGATGGTGCCGATGGGATAAGTGGTGTAGTTCTCCCACCAAGAAGCTGCAGGTCCATCAAGTTGATGTGCGGCAAAGCGCACCTTCTCCGCATCGCAGCATCCAACAAAGTGATTAACTCTTCCGACCTTGCGGAGCCAATCATCGGCCACAATTGGCCCAAGGTCGCTAGAGAACACCTGGCGGATTCAGCCTTAGGAATCGAGTCAAGTTGTCAACAGGGGTGGTGGCGGTGGATTGTTGTTGTTGTTGTTGTTGTTCTGATTCTGGATGAGTATCCGCATGAGGGCATTCTCGCTGTTGGAGCAGCTGGGTGAGCTCCGGCGGAAAGTTGAGACCGTGTCACATCTCGGAGGCATCCGTGTTTTGGAGTGGATGAGAAAATTAGAATAGAACAATGGTCTAATGAGAAATAACACTACCCATATGAATGCACAATCATAAACACACCAATCATTTATTCATTCCACTCAAACATGGTTCAATCTCGATTACAAAAACTCACGACTAATCGAAAATATCGGCCTAACTGATCAACGAAAAAGTAAAATAACATGGTGGTCGACTAAATGTCTTCATCAATAATCCTTGCGTCCTCTGGTGCGATGTCCTCCAGTGTGGCGTCCTCTGTTACGGCGCCTCCTCTTGCGGCTTTCCAGTGGAACTCCCTTCATAATCCTGATCATTGCTCACGAGAGGTCCGTCATCTCCACTCGGAAAAAGGCCCTCTCCCAAGTCCATCTTTTCCTCTAATGCGGCAACCTTCATCTTCAGGTCGTCGACTCTCTCCATGAAGTCCGCGATTTCTTCCTCATGGTCAAGGAAGTCTGCGCGGTGCCTTCTCCTCCAGCTTCAGTTCACGGAACAACAGCCTCCTGTGTACCTTCGAAGTTACGGCGAGTCCGGATCTCCTGCTTCCGAGGAGACACTCCAAGTCTTGGACATAAGAGAGAATGGAGTCGCCCTCACGGAAGGATGATATCTCCATCCTTGCTCTGCGAGAAACCATGGCGAGGTCTAATGGATCGAGCTCGCCCCTGCACTTTTCGGAGATGTCCCAAGGCACGATATATCGCCATGTCTCTTCCGAGGATCCAGCTTGAAGTCGGTAAACTCAAAGTCAATAGGCTCAGATGTCCTCAGAAGGTTCTCCCCGAATATGCACCTCGATCCTCAGAGCGGGTATCCGTCGGAAGTGCATTGGTTGGCTTCCGTGATCAACGGCAGAGCAATCTTCACTTCTTCACCATCTCGACCAGCTTCCGCCAAGGGCATCGCCTCATCTGGTGGCAAAACTCCAGAGCAAAACTGGGGTAAACTCGACGCCATCTAGAATGTTGAAAATCGGAGAGAAGTCGAAATGAACAGGGAGAATTACGGAATGATAAGGATAAAGTAAATAGTCTCTTCCTATGGCTTTCCGATCCTAGGGGTTACGCCCCACGGTCGCGCAGTGCTCGATACCATCTCTCAGAGCGACCGACCCAAAATCGGTCAAGTCTCGTGTCTGTACCATCCCAAGATCATGCCGGCACACAAGACATTGATGAATTAATCAAAGTTCAATCACACCTGAATTTATTACACGGTTCTCATATCGAGTCTTTATTACAATAGAATAAATTCGCCAAAGGCCAACTCATGAGAAATAAACTAAGTAAAGCTGCGAAGCGTAGAAGAATAGCGAGTCCATCCGACTCCAAAGGGCAATCGCCAAGCGCGGAGCGTAGCCTCACTCTGATCGGAATACTCTCCGCAACATAAGACATTGCAGCCGTGTAGGTCAAGATTTTGAATATCTTGGCAAGTCATGAAGAGAGAATAACAATAATAAAATTTACTAACACTATATGCAATTTGGCTGTGGGGCTCTAAGTTTCATCATTTTTAAAAGCCAATTTTTCCCTACTACAAGTGGACTTGCTTGCAAATACTACAAAATTGTTGGTAGTTATTGAGATGGTTCCGCCAACCAATGTCTCATTCCCAAATTATTAAGTCATAACCCCTCAATTAATTTATTAATTACAATGTTGAGATTTCAATACTTCCCAGCCCAGAGGCTCAAATTGTCCGTGAATCGGGACACGGCTAATCGATTAGATCTTTTCTCTGCAGAGGTTTATGACTTTACCCGCAAGAATCGCTCCTCCTTTTAAGTCTTCGCACTTCATGGTGTTTGAAGACGGAAGAACGAAACAGGTCTTCCAAGAGTTCTTCTCGCCACCGCCGGTACCCATCCAATCCTACCGCTCTTCTACATCTCGAGTACCGTCGGCCAGCGTCACAACTAGGGTTGACCAAGCCGAGCCCATAATGGCTTGCGGCTGCACGTAAGCTTCCGTCAATGGGGTATACATCCATCTCTTCGTGGCTGGGTGAAGCTTTCCGCAAGATGTCATGGCACTTCTCCATGCATCCCGCCAACCACCGGGTTCTCCAGGTGCCCACAACCGTCCTCCACCCAGTAGTGAATTCCGAAGTCCATCTTGAGCTTGAAGTTCATGGGGTTGTCATCATCTTTGACTCTCACATCTCCCTTATGAATTCTCTCAACCAATCCCGTCTATGTGCATAGCAAAATAAACTACTTCGTCCCGGTCATGGTAACAAGGGAATTGGTTCATCCTACCTCATGATACTACTCAAGAACATAACTTCAAAATTTCAACTACTGCATGCATGGTGGGAGGTATAATTCTAATGCAACAAAATCATAGGTATTATAAAGAAACATGATCAATGACTTGCCTTCTCGACGATCCTCGTAAGCTAGGGACTCAGAGTAGCAAGCTTCAGACCGGAAATTCTACCGAGACAAACAATAATCACAATAAGCATATAGCATATGATCACTTAACACAATAGCATAGTAACATAACACACCAAAACAAAGGAATCAAAACCCAAAGGAAAACTCAAGAGATCCAACTCAAAGTTTTCCTACATCAAGCAACAACAAAAAAAATAGTTTTACATAACAAAATTTTCTCAACATAACCTAAGCATGGATTTATGTTAACTTAACAGAAAAGAATGCATTAAGCAACAAGGAGCAAAAAGAATCAATTTAGAAGCTATTATAAAACTCCTATTAGGCCTAAAGCAAATTTTAGTAAGAAAAATAAAATAAAAGTTTTATTTATTATAAATAAAAGTTCATGCTCTAAAGTGACAGAAACTAACCTAGAATAATCTATCACATGTGAAAAATAAATTTATTTGCTAATTAAAATAATAGGAAAACAGTAGCTAGTTAATTAATTAAGAATAACATGACCCTGATTAAAACTATTTTTTATTAATCCTAAAATGCCCAAATTAATTCATACGGTTAGGCAATGTCAAAACAAAGTTGTGACAAAAGAATCATTAAAAATAATTTTCCTAACTCATTTTATAGCAGATTTACTATTCTGACTAAATCTAAAATAAAGCAATTATAAATAATTTTAACATAGCTAATTATATTTTCTACAGAAACTATAAGAAATTTGGAAACCAACAAAAAAAGAATCACTTAAAAATATTAAGTAGATTAAAAGATATGAATTTTTCAAATCTGAAACTATTCTCTTAAAACAGAAAACGAAAATAAAAGAAAAATGGCCTAATGGGCCTAACTAACGCCCTGGGCGTAACTTAACTAAACGAGCCTAGGGTTTAAACGAATCGGGCCGGCTCAATTAAAAACCCTAACTAAAATAAAATAAACCGGACTAACCGGACTGAACCGGTTTTATTTAAATGAACATACCCCTTCGGGGGGAATCTAATCCTATCCGTTGAAACGAGATCGGACGGCGAGGGGAAACTCCGGCGACTCACCGAAGGTCGACGGCATGGCGGCGCGCAGTGCTCGGCGTCTCCGGTGGTCGGGGCGACGGCGGGAGCTCCGGGAAAGTGACGGGCGAGGGGTGGGTTTGGTGGAGTTGGTGGAGCTCGGGGTGACCGGGCGAGCTGGGCGGCTAATGGCGGCGGCGGCGTTCGGCTACTCCATGAAAAGTGCGTGCGGAGGAGGAGAGGGTCAAGGCGAGGGAGGGGGAAACGGGTAGAGGGGTTGGTATTTATAGGCGGGGCCTCGTCTTGCGCGAGGGGCGAATCGGGAGGATCGGGTGAGATCCCGAGATCTCGGGATCTCCGCAGCAGCGCGCGATGGCGTGGGCGGGGTAGGTGACGGGTGGGACCACCTGTCGTGAGTGAGGGAGCGGGTTTGGTCGGTCGGCCGAACCAAGGGTTTCGCGCGAGGGGTGCGGTCGGTGGCTCATTGGGCCGTCACTGGTGGCGCTGGTGAGTCACACTGGTCCGCCTGGTGTTGGCTGGGCGGTTGGCTGGTCGGCTGGGTATTTTCTTTTTCTATTTATTTTTTGAAAAATAAAACAGAGAAAATATATATGATATATAAATATTTTATATAGGACATACATATATCAAAATGATCAGGGAATATTCCTATCATTTGAACATTTTCCAGGCAAAATCCAAACTTTATAAAATTCATTTTTTCAAAATTCAAATAAAACTCAAATTTGAATTCAAAACTTTTGGCAATGTTTTCCTCTGATATTTTTGGAGTGTCATGTTTACTCCTCTCATACTTTTTCTCAAGTATTTATCAGGCATAGTTTTTGAAATGATTTCCACTTGCCAAAATTTGAATTCAAATTCCAAAACCCCCAAAACTTCAAATGCCACTCAAATTCAAACAACATGCATAGATGCTTAGCTATAATTGTAAAACATACCAAATAGGAAATTTGGGATGTTACAATCGTTGAAGTCCTAGTTCTAAGCCGTAAAGCATGGCACACTGAACTATCGAGTAGTCATTAGCTTTGCTCTGCCAGACGTTCATAACATCTGGAGTTGCTCCTGCAGCGGGTCTTGCACCTAGCGGTGCTTCTAGAACGTAATTCTTCTGTGTAGCAATGAGGATAATCCTCAAGTTACGGACCCAGTCCGTGTAGTTGCTACCATCATCTTTCAACTTAGCTTTCTCTAGGAACGCATTAAAATTCAAAGGAACGGTAGCACGGGCATTGATCTACAACAACATAGACATGCAAAATACTCTCAGGTACTAAGTTCATGATAAATTAAAGTTCAATTAATCATAAGAACTCCCACTTAGATAGACATCTCTCTAGTCATCTACATGATCACGTGATCCAAATAAACTAAACCATGTCCGATCATCACGTGAGATGGAGTAGTTTTCAATGGTGAACATCACTATGTTGATCATATCTACTATATGGTTCACGCTCGACCCTTCGGTCTCAGTGTTCCGAGGCCATACCTGCATATGCTAGGCTCACAAGTTTAACCCAAGTATTCTGCGGTGAAAACTGGCTTGCACCAATTGTATGTGAACGAGAGCTTATCACACCCGATCATCACATGGTGTCTCAAGACGATTTAACCTGTAGCAACGGTGCATACTCGTGGAGAACACTTATACCTTGAAATTTAGTGAGAGATCATCTTATAATGCTACCGCCGTACTAAGAAAAATAAGATGAATAAAGGATAAACATCACATGCAATCAAAATAAGTGATATGAAATGGCCATCATCATCTTGTGCCTTTGATCTCCATCTCCAAAGCACCGTCGCGATCACCATCGTCACCGCTTGACACCTTGATCTCCATCGAAGCATCATTGTCGTCTCGCCAACTATTGCTTCTACGACTATCGCTACCGCTTAGTGATAAAGTAAAGGAATTACATGGCGATTGCATTTCATACAATAAAGCGACAACCATATGGCTCCTGCCAGTTGTCGATAACTGTTACAAAACATGATCATCTCATACAGCAATTTATATATCATCACCTCTTGACCATATCACATCACAGCAAGCCCTGCAAAAACAAGATATACGTCCTCTACTTTGTTGTTGCAAGTTTTACGTGGCTGCTATGGGCTTCTAGCAAGAACCGTTCTTACCTACGCATTAAAACCACAACGATTTTTCGTCAAGTGTGTTGTTTTAACCTTCAACAAGGACCGGGCGAGTCAAACTCGATTCAACTAAAGTTGGAGAAACAGACACCCACTAGCCAATTGTAGCGAAGCACGCCGGTTGAACCAGTCTCATGAACGTGGTCATGTAATGTCAGTCTGGGCCGCTTCATCCAACAATACCGCCGAATCAAAGTAAGATGTTGCTGGTAAGCAGTATGACTATTATCGCCCACAACTCTTTGTGTTCTACTCGTGCATATAACGTCTACGCATGGACCTGACTTGGATGCCACTGTTGGGGAATGTAGTATTTCAAAAAAATCCTACGATCACGCAAGATCTATCTAGGAGAAGCACATCAACCAGCGGGAGAGTGTGTCCACGCACTCGTGAGACCAAAGCGAAGCGTTTAGTAACACGGTTGATGTAGTCGAACGTCTTCGCGATCCAACCGATCCAAGCACCGAAAGTACGGCACCTCCGCGTTCAGCACACGTTCAGCTCGATGACGTCTCTCAAGCTCTTGATCTAGTTGAGGCCGAGGGAGAGTTATGTCAGCACGACGGCATGGTGACGGTGATGATGAAGTTACCGACGCAGGGCTTCGCCTAAGCACTACGACGACATGACCGAGGTGTGTAACTGTGGAGGGGGGGCACCGCACATGGTTAAGAGAAACTTGTGTGTCCTTTGGGGTTCCCCCCTCCTTGTGGACCTCCTCTCCTTTCCACTAAGGCCCATGAACTTCGGGGGTTCCAGAACCCCAAAGATTCTGAAACTTATCCGGAAAGACCCGAACCATTCCGGTGTACGAATGTAACCTTCCAATATATGAATCTTTATGTATCGACCATTTTGAGACTCCTCGTCGTGTCTGTGATCTCATCTGGGACTCCGAACAAACTTCGGTCATCAAATCACATAACTCATAATACAAATCGTCATCGAACGTTAAGCGTGCGAACCCTACGGGTTCGAGAACTATGTAGACATGACCGAGACACATCTCCGGTCAATAACCAATAGCGGAACCTGGATGCTCATATTGGCTCCTACATATTCTACGAAGATCTTTATCGGTCAAACCGCATAACAACATACATTGTTCCCTTTGTCATCGGTATGTTACTTGCCCGAGATTCGATCGTCGGTATCCTCATACCTAGTTCAATGTCGTTACGGGCAAGTCTCTTTAATCGTTCCGTAATGCATCATCCCGTCACTAACTCATTAGTCACATTGCTTGCAAGGCTTATAGTGATCAGCACTACTGAGAGGGCCCAGAGATACCTCTCTGAAACACAGAGTGACAAATCCTAATCTTGATCTGTGCCAACTCAACAAACACCATCGGAGACACCTGTAGAGCATCTTTATAATCACCCAATTACGTAGTGACATTTGATAGCACACAAGGTGTTCCTCCGGTATTCGGGAGTTGCATAATCTCATAGTCAGAGGAACATGTATAAGTCATGATGAGAGCAATAGCAATAAAACTAAACGATCATTTATGCTAAGCTAACGGATGGGCCTTGTCCATCACATCATTCTCTAATGATGTGATCCCGTTCATCAAATGACAACACATGTCTATGGTTGGGAAACTTAACCAGCTTTGATTAACGAGCTAGTCAAGTAGAGGCATACTAGGGACACTTTGTTTGTCTATGTATTTACACATGTACTAAGTTTCCGGTTAATACAATTCTAGCATGAATAATAAACATTTATCATGATATAAGGAAACATAAATAACAACTTTATTATTGCCTCTAGGGCATATTTCCTTCAGTTCCATGATCCAATATCATCACATAGCCTATACCATGCCAATGCCTTTCCCTTCAAAGATAAAGAGAAGACCTTCTTCTTGACAACATCCTCGGGAAAACCTGCAAGCTTAAATAATCAACAAACTTCATCCACGTAGATTAGGTGCATATCAGGATGTAATGTTCCATCTCCTGCATAAGGATTAGCTAGCAGTTTCTCTATCATACCCGAAGGAATTTCATAATAAATATTTTCAGTAGGTGCAGTAGATTGAGGAGCAACTCTTTGCTCTTCCGGTCAAGGTGAAGATACCCCGAACAAGCCCCTCAAAGGATTATTTTCCATAGTAACTAGTGACAATAAATTTCAGCACACTATATAAATGTTTCCTTACCAAATTCCATTTGCCAAAGGCGCTTCAGTCGCCGGCAACGACACCAGAAAAAAGTCTTGATGACCCACAAGTATAGGGGATCTATCGTAGTCCTTTCGATAAGTAAGAGTGTCAAACCCAACGAGGAGCAGAAGGAATGACAAACGGTTTTCAGAAAGGTATTCTCTGCAAGCACTAAATTATCGGCAACAGATAGTTGTGTGATAAGATAATTCGTAACGGGTAACAAGTAACAGAAGTTACTAAGGTGCCGCAAGGTGGCCCAATCCTTTTTTTAGCAAAGGACAAGCCTCGACGAACTCTTATATAAAGCAAAGCGCTCCCAAGGACACATGGGAATTACTATTAAGCTAGTTTTCATCATGCTCATATGAGTCGCGTTCGTTACTTTGATAATTTGATACATGGGTGGACTGGTGCTTGGGTGCTGCCCTTCCTTGAACAAGCCTCCCACTTATGATTAACCCCTCTCGCAAGCATCCGCAACTACGAAAGAAGAATTAAGATAAATCTAACCATAGCATAAAACATATGGATCCAAATCAGCCCCTTACGAAGCAACGCATAAACTAGGGTTTAAGCTTCTGTCACTCTAACAACCCATCATCTACTTATTACTTCCCAATGCCTTCCCCTAGGCCCAAATCATAGTGAAGTGTCATGTAGTTGACGTTCACATAACACCACTAGAGGAAAGACAACACACATCTCATCAAAATATCAAACGAATGCCAAATTCACGTGATTAATTATGACAAGACTTCTCCCATGTCCTCAAGAACAAACGTAACTACTCACAAAGCATATTCACGTTCATAATCAGAGGAGTACTAATTATCATTAAGGATCTGAACATATGATCTTCCACCGAATAAACCAACTAGCATCAACTACAAGGAGTAATCAACACTACTAGCAACCCACATGTACCAATCTGAGGTTTTGAGACAGAGATCGGATACAAGAGATGAACTAGGGTTTGAGAGGAGATGGTGCTGGTGAAGATGTTGATGGAGATTGACCCCTCTCTATGAGGGGATTGTTGGTGACGATGGCTTTGATTTCCCCCTCCCGGAGGGAAGTTTCCCCGGCAGAACAGCTCCGCCGGAGTCCTAGATTGGTTCTGCCCAGGTTCTGCCTCGAGATGGCAGCGCTTCATCCCGAAAGCTTCCTTCTGATTTTTTCCAGGTCAAAACACACCATATAGAAGAAGATGGGCATCGGGGGCCTGCCAGGTGCCCGACAAGACAGGGGGCGCGCCCTCCACCGTTGTGGATGGCAGGTGGCCCCCCTCTAGTGCTTTCTTCGCCCAATATTTTTTATATATTCGAAAACAATTCTCCGTGAAATTTCAGGACTTTTGGATTTGTGCAGAATAGGTCTCTAATATTTACTCCTTTTCGATCCGTAATTCCAAATTGCCGGCATTCTCCCTCTTCATGTAAACCTTGTAAAATAAGAGAGAAAGGGCATAAGTATTGTGACATAATGTGTAATAACAACCCATAATGCAATAAATATCGATATAAAAGCATGATGCAAAATGGACGTATCAACCCGGCATCCCTGTCGCGAGACACCGTACACCACACACATCAGAACGCACTCAGCCACAGTAGGAAGAGCGACGACATTCCATCTACTCCTATCCCGGCATCAGTCTCTATGTCTGGGTAGGAGCCTCCACTATAGGAGGCACCCACACCTGCGTCCCCAGCCAATACCCGATGGACTGGGGGGGACAAGACTCCGAGAGCCGACGGCCACCGGCGAGCCTGCCCCGACCTCTTGGCCAGGCGGGCTCACATGACGCCATGTCTGTGGCCACCGGCGCCGATCCGCATACCGGTGCAACGGTGACACGACCACCACCATCAAGCCCCATACCTATAAGAAAACGCCCACGGGCGCAACCTGGACCGAGCCCACCCTCACCTACCCGGGGCTCGCCCCGATCTGCCTCGGGTCCAGATCTAGTCCATTCGAGCACAAACCCTAGACCAAACGCCTCCGTCGCCGCGCGTGCGGCCAGCACCGGTGCATCACCATTGCCCGCCCAGCCCTGCATGCCACTGGCTCTGTTCCAGAAAAAGGGAAGGTGCAACCTCCACCCCGCGGTGCGAGCATTGCCGCGACGGACGCAATGCCGCAGCCACACCACGCCCACTCAGCCGCTCCCCCTAGTCAGCACCCGCAGGGCTAACCACGGGCAGAACACCGCCGCCGCCAGTAACCGCCATCGCCGCTGCGCAGCAGGCCGGCGCTACTGGCCCTAGCCGCCGCAGCCTGACGACCGACCCCGTCGCCGCGCCCAAGCACACCCCGCCCGGCATGCTGCCCGACACGCAACAACCACCAGCCCGCCACTGCCGCACCAGAGTGCCGTCGCCGGACTACGGAGACACCGCGCCGCGACGCCTAGCACCCGCGTCACGCCCTGCCATGGAAAGGCCGACCTGGCCGCCCCACCCGCAAGAGGATGCCACCGCCCCGCCGCCGGCGGCTCCGGTCGGGCTTAGCCCGGCCGTGCCCCCTGACGGCGGCGAGGGAGGGTGAGGAGGGAGGAGGAGGACCGGCGGCCGAGATCTGGGGATCCCTCCACGCCGCCACGCGGCGCGGCGAAGGGAAGGGGGGGGGGGCTAGACGTGTATCCTAGTGGGGAGAACCACGGTGTTGCAATAATAATAAGAATTAATTCTCATAATGTAAATCTTCTATCGTGATACCACCTTCGTCCGGGCTTATTAGACCCACTCTTATTTTGGGCTAAAATTTGACTATAATTTTAACTAATAAAGTTCAAACTACATTTCATAGAAATTATAGTATGAGAAAGCCTTTTTAAATACAAATCCAATAATATACTTGTCGCATCATATAATTTATATTTTGTTAGCTTTGTAGATGATCAAAGTTTGACCCAAAATACGAGGATGCTCAATAAACCGGAACGGAGGTAGTAGTACCAGGCACGTTAAAAATCTCTTAGGGCAAACTTCTGACCTATGCATCTTCAATCATGATAGTATAATGAACATTATAAATAAATAAAATTATATTCAAATTCGTAGACCACAACATGCGCCCTGTACGCTGTGCATGCAGTGCTCGTGTTCAATTTGTCGTGATTCCCAAGATCTCGTTGATGTCCAAGTTTCAAGAGAATTCATCGGCGTCCTCCAACCTGGAGGGTCGCCGAGAGCAATGAATACCCTATGTTGGAACTGTCGTGGAGTGGGCAATGCCGCGACAGTCAACGAGCTTCGCGAGCTAGCGAAGAAGTTTGCCCCCCTATTCTCTGCATTGTAGAAACTCAAATCGAGAGAGGTAGGGTAGAATCACTTGCTGGTACGTCGGGTTATGATAATAGTTTTGCTATAGATAGCCAAGGACGGAGTGGTGGCATTGGAATTTTTTGGAACAACACAATAAAAGTTGAGATCTTGGGTTATTCTGTTTACCATATTGACTGTTCGATTCTGGACCCCGGCAAAGACCCTTGGCGTTTGACATGTGTGTACGGGGAAGCTCAAACCCATTTGAGACACCAAACATGGACTGTACTCAAGAACATAAGCAGCACGAGCACGTTGGCATGGTTGTGCATCGGCGATTTCAATGAGGTTCTGCGTCCAGATGAGCATGAAGGAGTTGGGCAGCGCAGCAATGCCCAGATGCAGGGTTTTCGAGATACTATCGACGTGTGCATGTTGATGGACTTGGGACATACAAGGCGCTTTTGGACCTTTGAGAAAAAGGTAGCGGGTGGCACTTTCGCCCGAGTTAGACTAGACAGGGCCCTAGGATCGGCCGAGTGAAGTGCTCAATATGTTGTAAATATGCCCTAGAGGCAATAATAAAAGGATTATTATTATATTTCCTTGTTCATGATAATTGTCTTTTATTCATGCTATAATTGTATTATCCGGAAATCGTAATACACGTGTGAATACATAGACCATAATATGTCCCTAGTGAGCCTCTAGTTGACTAGCTCGTTGATCAATAGATAGTCATGGTTTCGACTATGGACATTGGATGTCATTGATAACGGGATCACATCATTAGGAGAATGATGTGATGGACAAGACCCAATCCTAAGCATAGCACAAGATCGTAGTTCGTTTTGCTAGAGCTTTTCCAATGTCAAGTATCTCTTCCTTAGACCATGAGATCGTAACTCCCGGATACCGTAGGAGTGCTTTGGTGTACCAAACGCCACAACGAATCGGGTGACTATAAAGGTGCACTACAGGTATCTTCGAAAGTGTCATTGGGTTGACACGGATCGAGCGGGATTTGTCACTCCGTGTTACGGAGAGGTATCACCGGGCCCACTCGGTAGTGCATCATCGTAATGAGCTCAAAGTGACCAAGTGTCCGTCACGGATCATGCATTACGGTACGAGTAAAGTGACTTGCGGTAACGAGATTGAACGAGGTATTGGGATACCGACGATCGAATCTCGGGCAAGTAACATACCGATTGACAAAGGGAATTGTATACGGGTTGTTTGAATCCTCGACATCGTGGTTCATCCGATGAGATCATCGAGGAGCATGTGGGAGCCAACATGGGTATCCAGATCCCGCTGTTGGTTATTGCCCGAGAGCCGCCTCGGTCATGTTCACGTGTCTCCCGAACCCGTAGGGTCTACACACTTAAGGTTCGGTGACGCTAGGGTTGTATGAATATGAGTATGCAGTAAACCAAATGTTGTTCGGAGTCCCGGATGAGATCCCGGACGTCACGAGGAGTTCCGGAATGGTCCGGAGGTAAAGAATTATATATAGGAAGTGTTGTTTCGGCCATCGGGAAAGTTTCGGGGTCACCCGGTATTGTACCGGGACCACCGGAAGGGTCCCGGGGTTCCGCCGGGTGGGGCCACCCATCCCGGAGGGCCCCATGGGCTGAAGTAGGGAGGGGAACCAGCCCATGATGGGCTGGTGCGCCCCCCTTGGCCCACCCCCTGCGCCTAGGGTTGAAACTCTGGGGTGGGGCACTCCACCCCCTTGCCGCCGCCCCTTGGGAGATTAGATCTCCAGGGCGGCGCCCCTCGGGGCCTATAGGGAGGGGGGAGGGGCAGCCGCACCTCAAGTTCTGGCGCCTCCTCTCCTCGCTACACCTCTTCCTCCTCCGTCACGAGCTTGGCGAAGCCTCGCCGAGATCGCTGCTCCACCACCACCACGCCGTCGTGCTGCTGCTGGAGCCATCTTCTTCAACCTCTCCTTTCCCTTGCTGGATCAAGAAGGAGGAGACGCCATCCGCTCCGCACGTGTGTTGAACGCGGAGGTGCCGTCCGCTCGCACTCGGTCATCGGTGATTTGGATCACGGCGAGTACGACTCCATCATCCACGTTCTAGTGAACGCTTCCGCACGCGATCTACAAGTGGTATGTAGATGCAATCTCTCTCCCATGACTTATTGCTTAGATGAACTCATAGATGGATCTTGGTGAAACCGTAGGAAATTTTTTAATTTTCTGCAACGTTCTCCAACAGTGGCATCATGAGCTAGGTCTATGCGTAGTTCTCTATTGCACGAGTAGAACACAATTTTATTGTGGGCCTGGATATTATCAACTTGCTTGCCGCTACTAGTCTTTTCTTGCTTCAGCGGTATTGTGGGATGAAGCGGCCCGGACCAACCTTACACGTACGCTTACGTGAGACCGGTTCCACCGACTGACATGCACTAGTTGCATAAGGTGGCTGGCGGGTGTCTGTCTCTCCCACTTTAGTTGGAGCGGATTCGACGAAAAGGGTCCTTATGAAGGGTAAATAGAAGTTGACAAATCACGTTGTGGCTTTCACGTAGGTAAGAAAACGTTCTTGCTAGAACCCTATTGCAGCCACGTAAAACTTGCAACTACAATTAGAGGACGTCTAACTTGTTTTTGCAGCAAGTGCTTTGTGATATGATATGGCCAAAGTTGTGATGAATGATGAATGATATATATGTGATGTATGAGATCATGTTCATGTAATAGGAATCACGACTTGCATGTCGATGAGTATGACAACCGGCAGGAGCCATAGGAGTTGTCATTATTTTTTATGACCTGCGTGTCAATGGAATCGCCATGTAAATTACTTTACTTTATTGCTAAACGTGTTAGCCATAGTAGTAGAAGTAATAGTTGGCGAGCAACTTCATGGAGACACGATGATGGAGATCATGGTGTCATGTCGGTGACAAGATGATCATGGAGCCCCAAGATGGAGATCAAAGGAGCTATATGATATTGGCCATATCATGTCACTATTATTATTTCATTGCATGTGATGTTTATCATGTTTTACATCTTGTTTACTTAGAACGACGGTAGTAAATAAGATGATCCCTCATAATAAATTTCAAGAAAGTGTTCCCCCCTAACTGTGCACCGTTGCTAAAGTTCGTCGTTTCGAAGCACCACGTGATGATCGGGTGTGATAGATCCTTACGTTCACATACAACGGGTGTAAGACATATTTACACATGCAGAACACTTAGGTTAACTTGACAAGCCTAGCATGTACGCACATGGCCTCGAACACAAGAGACCGAAGGTCGAACATGAGTCGATGGAAGATACGATCAACATGGAGATGTTCACCGATGATGACTAGTCCGTCTCACGTGATGATCGGACACGGCCTAGTCGACTCGGATCATGTAACACTTAGATGACTAGAGGGATGTCAAATCTGAGTGGGAGTTCATTAAACAATTTGATTAGATGAACTTAATTATCATGAACTTAGTCTAAAGTCTTTGCAAAATATGTCTTGTAGATCAAATGGCCAACGCTCATGTCACCATGAACTTCAACGCGTTCCTAGAGAAAACCAAGCTGAAAGACGATGGCAGCAACTATTCGGACTGGGTCTGGAACCTGAGGATCATCCTCATAGCAGCCAAGAAACAATATGTCCTAGAAGCACCGCTAGGTGATGCACCCATCCCAGAGAACCAA